>JAYEVE010001231.1:0-597130 GCA_036346375.1 Guadua angustifolia | reverse complement strand
GCAAATACCAACATGGGCATACGGATTACATACACACAAACAGCACTGCTAGAAGTCCAGAACTCCTTTTCAACATCAAACTGGTACTTACTGTTTTGTATCAATGCAAATACAGAACATCATTAATAGTAATGACTGTAGAGGATCTAAAGTTATCTAACAAACACCTAAATGGAAAATTCTGTTTCCCATCCAAGATATTCAATAGACATATGAGAAATGAGGGAAAAAAAACAAATTATCACATGAGATTCAGAAACCAACTCCTCACTTGTGTTAGATAAGTAAAGACCATACCATGCCCTAGTAACCAGGATTATAGATGCCAACACCTCCTGATGGGCAGGCATTAGTTCCACCAGACTCACAAAGTACTTCCATCCAAAGTGCAATCTGACAAAAACAAATTATATACAGCAATCACAAATTGCACCTTTCATTATGTAAAACATTGTGTTTACAGAGAAAACTTCATGAAAGACAGTATTATTACCTCCAAGTCTTAAGCTCCCCAAATGAAAAGTCAGGAATATTCAGATGCCTTTCCAGTAGAGAATTCCAAAGGATCTAAAGACTTCAGCAAATATAGTTAAATATGTGAATTGAGGTTCTTTTCTTCCCAGGTTCCAGCCTGCAAGCAGCATTGAAAACATGAGGTAATGTGCATTGCCAATTTCCTGGAATTATTTGCTTTAGCCAATGAACTCACCAGATCCAAACAAAAAACTATTTGCTTTAGCCAACGAACTCACCAGATCCAAACAACACATAGAATCCTCCAGCAACATCTACCTCTGATTGCTCCTCCCTGTACAAAAGAATTATTTCAAGTGTTAAGGTCTTGCTTCAAAGTTCTCCCACACTATTTCTTTATAAATAGGTCTCTGGGAAAGGTTCTTGAAAAAAGGTTTCCGTGAAGGGTCATAAAATTTTATCATTCGAATTAGTTAGACAAGTTTTTACCATGTATATCTAACAAGAACATATTTTGGCCAGTTCTGTGGATCCCAGAAATTCTTCTTTATGTCAGGATGAACTTCAATATATGCCCAATGAAACAAGACATGATTACTAGTTAGCAACTACGGTAACCAATTCAGAAAATTAAGGGAAAAAAAGATAGTGAATATAAAATTTAGTGCACGAAAAAAGAAAAAAAATGCACTTTAAGATGCCTTCATACAAGGCCCAAACATTGTTGTGGCAAACCAATCACTCTTTTTAAATAGATTTTTTAGATGAAGGAAAATTTTATTAATTTCAGAAACATTTACATCAAGATGATACAAGTCCTTAAAAATTTCTCGGGCCTCTTAGCAACAAAGCACTGACCCTTAAACAAAAACAAAAAGGAAAAAAAGAAGTCTTGATTGCTACGGCTGGATCGCGAGCTCTTCCCTTTTCATTGAATTGCTTAGCGAAAACATCATCAAGAAATCTTCTCATGCAAAGCAATCAAGTGACCACTAGTTTCCAACATTACAGGCGCCACTACCAAGAAACTCTCTTGACTATTTGAATCATTAAGCCCTCCAAAATCTTGAAGCGAGCCATCCGACTCATCAAATGCATGACCACCAACTTGAAATCTTGAGGGCGAAGACCACCACAGCGAGGATAAAGTGGACCCCATGCTGCGATTGCGACCATTAAATCGATCGCCGCGACGATTATAACGTCCAAAATTTGCAGGATTTAATTTTTGGAGTTATTTGATTTTTGTGAATTAATCAACCTTTATTTGCATTTAATTGAATTTATCTGGATTTTGGGGATTTATTGGATTTAATCAACATTTATTTGAAATATCATTCTCTTGATTAATTAATATCGGAAAAGTATTTATCAAAAAATAAATGAAAATATTTTATTTAAGCTCTAAATGCCTTAAAATATTTTCTGGAATTTTCTAGAAATTTTTGAATATTTTTAGTGCCCCGAATAAATGCTTTGAATTTTCGGAATTGTTTTTATTATTAAAACCGGATTTAGGCTAGCTTCTGATTTAGGTAGGCCTTAACTTATGCTATATGTGAGCTTATGTCATGTTACACGCTAAATGTGCTGATCAGGTCAGACATGATTGGCGTTGATCTTGCGAAATCTCGGGGCATGGCGATTGTACCTTATCCATGATTGTTAGTCTGAAAGATCTTATCGGGGATTTCTTGTAGCGCATCCGAGGCATGTCACGATGAAAAAGTACACCACGTATTTCGCGCTCCTTACAGCTCACTTTGCCGCATCTCTCACGCTTCGGCCATCATGTAACTGTAGCAATAGCTCATTGTAATGTGCTTGACTCTCCTCCGTTCAGTTCTTCTATTCATCGTTTTGCGCTTGCGCCGTCATGGATTCCGTCATAACAAAGACCATCTCCGAGTCCCTCGTGCCAAAGCGCATCCATTGAGTTATTTCTTCCGCATAGGAGGGCTCTGAAGCTCCGTCGTCATACCGTCTTCTCAAGTCCGGTGACCGCGCGCCGCCCTCTTCTTGACTTCGCAGCCTCGCCCGGCCGTCGGATCTTCATCCAGCACTTCGGGAAAGTAGCCAACGTGGCGTATTAATAGTGTATCGCTGGTAGTCTCTTTGCTTGTGGTCGGTCGAATCCATCGATCGGGAAATTCATCGTCGTGGCTTGATGCTTCCTCATGGCGATGTCGTTTGGTTGGTCTGAAACACTTTATAAGAGCGCGCTCTCGTCGGATGGGTGGACCCATGCGATCGTCTTGTGTCGACATGGCGTCATCGAAGACATATATCGGCGTCCGTCCGGCGATGGAAGTCTCTGGTGTGAAACCGTGTCATAAGGCGAGAATTTAATCCGAGTTTTCGATGAAAAATAAATGGAGTAAATAGGTTATATATTTATTTGAATTTCACAAACTTGAAAATGCTATAACTTTTGCATTTTAACTTTCGGTTTAGGTGATTCTAGTGCCCAAAATTTGTAAAAATGTAAGCTATTTAATGGTGATTTTTATTTTATTTTTGGTGATGATATTGTCTTCTGTTTTGGTGTATTTATTGTGTAACGCATTGTTCAGATTAGACTCAGTTAGCCGAATTCCGCGGAGAGAAACTCGAACCATCATGCAGGACCTCGGACCCGAAACCCTTGTTATTTGAAGGCAAGTCATGCTTTGAACATTTCACACCTAGTTTTCAAAATATATTTTGATTTCCATATTGCATGCTATGTTAAGTACAAATACTATTGATTAAATTGGGAAATGGTAGTTAAAAGCCAAACTTGTTTATGCCACTTTGATTATAATGTTTATATGTCTGCAATCCTTGTCCACCCTAAGATGTTTAATATGTTGATGCTAATATGACGCCAACACGGAGGCTGAGCAAGTGATTAGTTGCTTATCCGCTTTTATGCGATGAATGAATTTCAAATAGCAAATGAACATTGCCTAAACAATTATGGAGCGCATTTTTTGTAAAAAGTGCGATGATGTCATGTGATGGAATTGGAATAATGCGTGTGTGGTGCTATTAAGTGAATTGATGTGGACAATGGCATGTGTTGCTTAAATATAAAGTGGGGTGGGAAATGTTTTGGACCGGGGCAAGTGGCAGGATGGCTTCCGTGCAGGTGGGCACTGTAATGGCGTATGAGGTATGAATGGTGTGTGCAAAGAATTATGGTTGTCTTGCCCAGGCGAGTTAAGGACTTCACTTCTGCGAGCCTTTGAACTGAGTTCCGTGTACAACCACTTCTCCGTATGGGGCCGGACCTAGTTTAATAGGTTTCCAACCTCTTTCCTTTGAAACCTCGGTGTGACCGGTGCACACCGGTAACTGGCCTGAGGGAAGCGTGCACTGTGCTATGGCTTGGTACCCATTCAAGCAGTGCTTGTCTCTTGTCTAAACTTGACTCTGAGTGAGGGAAGTGTTAGAAGGGAAATGTCGGAGGGTTCATCGGTTAAATGTTGGTCTCTGAAAGACTTTGTTGCAATCAATCGCTGTGTGGCGGCGATTCAGTATCTCGTGGGTAAAGTGTCACATTACTCTGCAGAGTGTGTAAAATCTATTGAATAGCGTGTCGTGTCATGATCTTGGACATTGCTCTCGGTGATTACTGATCAAGGGTTAGATTTTCAAAATAAAATGTGGAATGGGTGGTATTGTGTGCTAAAAGTCGATGAATGAAACTAGAGTACATGTGCCAAACTCTTGAGAAAAAATTGAAAATTAATTATTATTAATATTGGTTTCTTGCCTTTAATCTAATAGGATTACTGTTTAAAAGGAATCTTTGCTTTATGCAAAATATCCAATTAAGCCTTCCTTTGGAATAAGCCATGCATGTAGTAATAGACTTTGCATTAACGATGACTTGTTGAGTATGTTGTATACTCACCCTTGCATTGACAAAACCTCGGAAGAAGAAGCCGTACCGACTTGGGAGGAGTTCATCCGAAGGCCAAGAGGACTAAGGGTTGGCCGCGCTCGATGCTTTCGTGGTTATGAAGGGTTCATTGTTATACTTTTGCTTCTCATTGAAAAACTTGTGCTACTCTGATATTTATAGCCTGCGTGATGAAGTATTATAAGGTGACCATAAGGTCATGTAACTCGATTATACTATGCTTGAAGTACTTTACTATTTATTTCATTGTATGATTGTGGTACTTCAACTGTTTATCTGTGTGTACTAAGCGTGATCTGGACTAAATGCAGAGATCCATGGCGAAGAAGATCTAGAAGATATGTCGCATGACTTTATTTGGATCGAAGAACGCCCGAAGAGCGAGCCTCGGCGGCGCGACGAGGAAGACGGTCGAACTCGCAAATCATCGAGACTTCGAGCGATCGCGCGGTGAAGACGGCATCCGCATCGCTCAGCGCTCGAGGATAATCACCTCCCGGGGCCGCCATGCGCCGCAGCGCGTAGCATGACGCCTCTCGGCGGCCGACGCCCGAACGCGACACGAGAATTTCGCATGTTTGGTCGTCATCTCGACTCGAGCAATGCCAGCAGTGGACCGGATCATGATACACCTACCGGACGCCGCCGCCACGCCAGCATGGTCGCATACGCTTAAGCGAGGCCCGGCCGCGAAGCAGCGAGAGGAATTTCTCCTTTTAAATAGATATGATGGCGGAAATCATGAACATCTGCTGACGCCACATTAAAGGTTGCTTGATTAGCACATTGCTACTTGGCTACAAGCAAAAGAAGTGCAAATAGTTTTTTGTTCCATTATTGTTCTTGCGAATTGGGAATCTTGGGTGGTCTGGTCGGCGGCCGTGTTGTATATTTGAAAGTTGTACGAGATGGATTGTGGTCGGTTTGGCGTCGAAGCAAGACTATCCGTGATCCAAGAACACGATTGCGAGTGGAAAGAAAAGGAGCAAACTCAAGGTTGTCGAGGCGAGTGTAGAAGGGGAAAGAATAGAAAAGCTACCGCACATCTCTAGGATGGCGAGCATATATTTATAGATGTATCCTCAAGGGATAAGTATAGAAGTACAATCAAATTACAACTAACCATATTTGGTTTACAACACATAAGGAAACTATCAATGTAAATCGTAAGGAATATATCTCTAACACCCCGATGCACGCAGCTGGAGGTGGATGACATACGCCAAGATGGACTTGAATTCCATGAACATCTTGGATGGCGTACCTTTGTCATGACATCGCAAATCAAGAAGCGGATGGAACGCAAAGCACCACGGACTTGGCCGATGGAACTTTCGCGCATGAAATGGATATCAATCTCAATATGCTTATGCGCTTGTGTTGGATCGATTTGCCGGCATATAAACATTGCTAACATTGTCACAAGATACAAATGCGGGCCTTCGGGAAGGAAGATGAAGTTCTGAAGAAGTTGGCGGATCCAAAGAACGATTCGGCAACAACATGAGCTATGGCACGACACTCGACTTCAAAGATCGAGTTGGAGGCGGTTGAGGTACGCCTCTTGGAGGACCAAGAAACAAAGACTGTCAGCCGAGGTAGACACGAAGTTCGGTGGAAGCGCCGAATCGGGCAACCAAACTTAATCAGCGTCCGGAATATGCAATTAAATCGAAGAGGATGATGCTGGGAAGAAACAAGCCATCGTCAATAGTACCCTTGATGTAGCGCCAAAATCGTTTCACAAAGAGCAAAATGGGTTCCCGTGGAGCATGCATATGCAAACAAGTTCGTTGAATCAGCATCTTGAATGTCCGCCGAAGTCAAAGCGAGGCTTCAAGAGCCCGGTGATCTTTGCGATGTCGGAGGGATCGAGATCGAGCACCATCGATTCGCGAGAGCTTGGATCGAGTATCAATAAGGCGTGATGGTAGGATGTGATCCACTCATCTGATAGCCCCAAGACGACGAAAGGTCCAAGGCATCTGCGGTGCGGACAATAATGGCACGTTGGTGATCGGGTGACCAAATACCAAGGAAATAGTGGAGATCACCAAGATCGGTCATCGTAAACTTCGAGCGAAGAGAGCGGTCAATACCGACAGAAAAGAGCATCGGTGGAAGGCGTGATAATGATATCATCCACATAGAGCAGAATATAAGCAAGTTGAGCACCATGGCGGAAAACTAACAAGGAGGTGTCCGAAGTTGCGTGATGAATCCCAACTTAGTGAGGTAGGTAGAAAACGGTGGTACTGTGCACGCAGAGCTTGGTTGAGCCCATAGATGGATTTGATAAGCTTGCACACATAGCGAGGATGGCGAGGGTCAACAAATCGAAGGTCTGCTCACAATGAACGGCCTCATTAGAGGTCCCTATGGAGAAAAGCATTCTTCACATCCAATTCTTAGAATAGACCAAATTTCAGAGATGGCAATCACGAGAATGATGCGAATAGTAGCGAGCTTGACCACAGGACTGAAGGTCTCGTCATAATCAATACCGGGCTATTGAGAGTAGCCACGGACAACCCAACGAGCTTTATGGCGAGCAAGAATACCATCAGAGTGACACTTATGCCGGAAAACCCATTTGCCGGAAACAATATTAGCGCTGGAGAGGCGAGGGTGAGAACCCATGTGCCATTATCAACAAGCGCCTGAAACTCCATTGCCATGATGCTGCGCCATCGAGGATCCTTCAAAGGCGATCGGATAGGACTTTTAATATGAGAGGGCAAGCAGCAGAGCCGAAAAGCAGTGCTTCAAGTGACGTTGAAGCAGAGAAGCCATAGCGACAAACAGGGGCCACAATCTGAAATCTTTAGCTCGTCCGCATAGGATGAGGACCACCAAAGCCGAGCCAAGGAAGGGGCGTCCCGGGAAGTGGTAGGAACTGAAGTGGGAAGTGGTGCGGTCTTTGCGCAGCCTTGCGGGGAGTAGATCGCACGAACCGTGGTTTGGGTGGCAAAGTCGCCAAGGCGAGCAACATCCTCCCGTAAAAACAAGATCTTCGCGCCAAGTGCTCGGAGACGAGGTAAGTGAGGCAAAGGGAAAGGTCGACTCATCAAAAGACGACATGGCGAGAGATAATGATCTTGGCGACTCTTTGGATCATAGCACCGATATCCTTTCTACGGTTAGGTGGATATCCGAGAAACACACAAGAGAGTAGAGCGAGGTTTGAAGTTTGTGGGTCATGAAGCGGTGGTGTTAGGAAAACATAAACAACCAAAGACACGAAGGTGGTCATAGGATGGTGATATGTTGTAGAGAGCTCGGTATGGAGTTTTGTTTGAAAGAGTGGTACTAGACTCGCGACAAGCAAGTAAGTGAGCTGCTAAGCTTGACCCAAAAGCGAGGAGGAAGATCACTTGAAGAAGGAGAGCGCGCACAACATCATTAATAGTACGGAGAGCCAGCCACCTTTGCTGCTTGAGGTGGTGTAAGGCGTGAGCAAATAAGTATGACGCCTTTGCATCAAGAAGGCAAGAACAAATGAGTTGACAAACTCTTTGTCAAGTATCGGCTTGCAAAGCACAAACAGAACTCCGAATTGAGTTTGAACGAAAGCAAAGAAGGTCCGTAGTTTGGGCGTAACGCCGACTTATGGTGCGAGGGAAAAGTCCAATAGAAATGGGAAAATCATCCACAATCGACAAGGTATACCGACAACTTAAATGCTTTCCCCAGAGAAGTCCACAAATCACAATGGATTAATTGAAAAGGTTTGCTAGATACACTTCGAAGAATCAAAAGGTAAACGAACACTTTTGCAAGTTGACATGCATGACATAAAGAATGACACGGTTTTATTTGGATGGCATCGATTGACGAATGCGGGTGGTGGAGTCACGGCCAGATGACCAAGACGGCGATGCCACACCTCCGAGGAGACGCAAAGGAAGCAAAATTGTTGGTGGAAGCGAGGCCGACAAAGAGGAAAGACGAGGAGGTCTCCATGCCTATTGCAACGATGAAGAGTCTTCTTCGTGTGCGAGTCCTTTACAGAGAAACCGAATGGATCAAATTCAATGGAGCATGCATTATCACGGGTGAATTGATGAACGGAAAGCAAATTACTTAATCAAGGAGGGACATGAAGAACGCGATTTAATTGAAAAGAAGACCGAGATGAAGAAGTAATGGTCTTCGAACGGCCAAGGGTTATAGGAATGGTAGAGCCATTACCGAGCGATCACATGAGACGGAGGAGAGAGATGAGCAATGCAAGTTACCATCATCAGGCGTCATGTGGGCGGATGCGCCGAGTCCATGACCCGGCCACGAGGTCAGCTGATTCGAAGTTGTTCACGCAAGAGATGAATCCTAAGATCGCCCTGAGATGCTGGCAATCGGCCAGAGAAGGCTAGGATGGGAAGGAAGGGGCCGCCGAAGTGATGAAGGCCTGAGGACGTGGACCGAGAATGCCCGGTGCGCCGCGTCCTGGAGAAGGTGTGAAGGAGCATTGGAGGAGGCGCCATTGCCCGACGCCCATCGCCCAGCGCCCATCGGTCAAGGGTTGGGGTCAGAGCAGATCCATTGCCGGTGGGGACTACGGACGACGGCATGAGGAGAACCCGCCACCGCCAGGATTTTTCTTCCAATGCTTCTTGTTCTTGTGAGAAGAAGAAGCGCCATCACCACGGGTATCACTACACAAAGCGTGCCCAAAACAAGAGGAAGCCTTGTTGGCGGTGGCGAGAAGAAGTATTTGCCGCGGCTTTAGCCAAGGCGGACAGAGGCGCTGCTCCTCCTTCAAAAGTTCCGATCCGTGGCAATGAAGGTCGGCAGAGGTGGTCATAGCAATGACCGTGGCAAGATGGGACATGGTCTTGTTGAGGCCGCGAGAACATTCAAGACCAGAGCGATCGCCGATGGGCGATCAGCGCCGCTGGCGGGCATCGACAAGCCGCTTCGCTTCCTTGCAATAAGCGATGGCGACGAGAGATCACCCCTGTTGATGGTCATGGAATTCATTGAGGAGGACGATCGCTTCTGCTCTCCTTGTTGCCGCAAAAGCAGTATTCGGCGGTGACCTGAGTCATGAGCGGTCCGTCGCTTGTCAAGAATGATGTCGAGCACCTCAGGAGATGGCGCCAGACATGACGGAGATAAAGCATAGTCATCGGAGATCCGTGGCGCTATCGAAGAGAAGCGAGCCGCCGATGTGGCGGAGAAGACCGTGACGCCCAAGAAGTAGCGGAGAAAAAATGTCCCACTTGGTGAGGTTGCTTGCTGCTAGGTCAAGTCAGACGGGAGGGGAAGCCAGGAAGAGAGGGTCAAGCGCGGCCAGAGCCACAGGAGGAAAGCACCGCAATGGAGGAGGCGGAAGAGACGACATGGAGGCGGCGGTGGTGGAGAGGATCGAATCAATCTGATACCATGTAGAAGGGGAAAGAATAGGGAAAGCTACCGCACATCTCTAGGATGGCAGAGCATATATTTATAGATGTATCCCCAAGGGATAAGTATAGAAGGTACAATCAAATTACAACTAACCATATTTGGTTACAACACATAAGGAAACTATCAACAAAAATCAGGGAAGGAATATATCTCTAACAAGGGCAACTCTGGAAGAGGAAGCCAAATCACCAGCCGCGTGGCAGAGGAAGCGGGAAGCCGGATCTGGCGATGCGGCAGAGCGTGGGAGAAGAATGCGACTGGTGATTTGGGAGATCTATCGTAGACTTTGGACTGGAGTCGGCGCTCGGCAAGTCGACATTCTAGGCCTGGGGGGTTGGGGGGGGAGCGGAGAGCACATGAGCGAAATGCGAGGTTTGTGTCGAGCTAGTGGCCTACTGCTACTCTCCTCCTACCGCTTAGAAAATCTTTTTTCCTCGCTAGTTTTGCTGCCAGTATTGATCGTTGTGGATAGCGTACGTATGTCCCACGCTATGCGTGTGGTCCACTGTCGGTCTTGAAGTGTTAGGCCCCACGCCGATGGAAAGGGTTTTCTCGTGTCGATGAGACAAGATTTAGATCCGGAGAGGCGAGATGTGGTTCAAATTCTACGAAATTCGGTTTTCGGCTCGTAGAATTTAGCATTCTACGTAATTCAAATTTTTAAAAAAAATTAGTGATTTCGGAAATTTCGAAATTTCGTGAAATTTCACCTAAATTCTAGTTCAAAGTCCGAATTTTGGTTTTTTATGCCCGGATTGGACCGGATTTTGATCACTGATACAGAATCACATAATATTTGATGATAATTTGTGAAAAAAATGAATTTTTGAGACTTTTAAAAAAACAGTACAAACACTAAAAGAATTTTATAAAATGTAATAAGCTAAATCATTCTATGAAAAATTTATGGTATAATGTTTAGAAGCTTAGAGTCATACGTAAAAATTTTCAAAATATTTTAACTTCATTTGCTATGTTTTAAAAAATAAAAACAGAATTAGTATAAATGCGGTAGTAATGATGTCGGAATTTTATAAACTTTTCCAACTTTGATCAGTACCTTAAAATTTTATTACAGTATCATCGATTCTTTGTGACTATCCACAAAAAAATTTGTAATTTTTTTATACATGGAACTATGCAAAAAAAATAGTCACAAAATAGTTGCAATAGTTACAAAATTTTGTAATTATATGTATCATTTTATGTATCATTTTATGTACATTTTATGTATGATTTTACGATAATTTTACGATCATTTTATGATAATATTATGGATGTGTCAGACCATCCGTAAAAATTTTCAAAATTTTCTAACCTTGTTTCTTCTAATTTTCATTCAATGAAAATAGTTACAAAATACTTACAATAGTTAAAAAAATTTGTAATTTTATGTATCATTTTATGTATCATTTTACGTATAATTTTGTGTATCATTTTACGTTTCATTTTATGTATCATTTTATGTATCATTTCAGTGGTTCCATGCATGCTAATACAATCATTGATTGCAACCACACAGCATCTATTGCTCATAGTAAGATTCTCTGTCACTTTTGCTTTCTTTCATAGTAAGATTCCACAGCATGAAGCTAGCCTCCCTCACTTTCACTCGCTTTTGCAGAGTTCAATGGAATAATCACTCGAAAACAAGCAACCTCGGGAGCGTGAAGAGGACTCAAGTCGAATTCCCAAACCTATTCTCTAGTTACCTACAGATCTCTTGTGGCGAGATTACTCAAGAGGAGGTTTGTAACATCCCAAAAATTTTGGCTTTTTATTTAATTAATATTATATTATTACAATTTATGATTTTTGTGAATTTCGGATTTATTTGGATTTTCTAAGATTTATTGGAATTATTTTAAATTAAAGTATATTGCTTATGTTAAAGAATTATTTATAAATAAATAATTTCAAAATAAAGTTTTGCCAAAAATATTTTATTTGAGTCCGTAATGTCAAAGTATTTTTGAGATTTTTCTTGGAATTTTTCCGATATTTTTACCGTCTTAAATAAATCAAATTATTTTCCTTAATTATTGTAAATCAAAAATCCCGAGAAATTCAAGTGAATGTTGGGTCTTACCCGGTTAATCGGCCAAATTGGAGGATTCGATCATGACCATTGATCGAAATCCAACGGCCTTCATTAAGCTGCGTCATTTACAAAACCCTAACGCTTCGTAGCCGTTGGATTTTCATCGCGTGGCCATCATCAATCGATCTGGGATTGCCGAAACCTTAAATCTATCCCGCCATCCGATGGGGAATCGTCTTGGCCGTGGGTCATCGCTCGAAGCCGACTCAGCCGCCGTAGGATGCATTCAAACTCATTGCCGCCTTTGGTTTCCAAATCGCCAAGACGCCGAGGGTATTTAAGGACCCCGAGACCCCTCCCGAGGTTCACCAGAAGCCGCCGCACCTCTTCGCCTTTGCGCCGTCATTGCCGAGAGCCTCAGAGCTCGCTATGAGACCTCGCCGGTGTCCGGGAGGTGTCGAGGAGTTTCTTGCCGTGTTTCGCCGCCGCCAAGGACTCTTCCGACGAACCGAGGCCAGCTCCGAGTTCATCACGTCGAGACACGTCGGATCCGCTACCTCTTCCTCGCCGGAGAACGTCGGAGCGCCGTTGGAGTGATCGTCGTCTTCAAGTCCGATGGAGCCGCGCCGTCGTCTCGCCATCACCGTTCGGGAAGAATATCGACCGTCCGATCGACCACCAACGCGCCGGATTTGCCCACGTCGCCTCGGTACACAGTGATCCACACGGGTAAGGTTTCGCCGTTAGATTAAGATCGTGTGGTCAGGAATGAGCCACGTCGATTAGGTCAACAGTGTTCCGCTCGGGTAAATTTCGACCGTTTGATTTAAGATGATTGGTCGGGATTGACCCACGTAGCCAGATGAATAGTAAAGTAGCTCGGGTAAGTCTCAGTCGTTCGATCTAGATCGGACGGCTGTCGTTTCGCGACATCATCAGATTAGATAGTAGTCGTCAGATTGGTTCCGAGCGGTAGAGATTTCGCCACGTGTCATCTAGCGCAGTAATTCGGATTTTCTTTTATAAAAATAATTCAGATAATTCGGATTTTCTAATTTTATGAATTTTTGGATTTTTGAATCTTCCGAGGGCTCGTTCTCCCTCATACGAACTCCGATTTGGGTGATTCAAATTTCTAAAAATTTGTAAAATCGAGATCTATCTAATGGTGCTTTTTGTTGGATTTTTAGAATTTATTTGTTCTCTGGTTTTGGTGTTTATTGCTTCTCTCTCGATTCGCGTAGACGTTGAATTGTGTGAGGCATCGGAGGGGGATTTCGCAGCACAAGATCAATTTCCAGACCAGGACCAGGAGCTTAACCAAGGAAAGTTGTGCTTTGATCATGTTGAACCAATGTTAGGAAAAATTGCTATTTTGTTTTACTATGTTGCATGTTATTTCAATCGTACAAATGATTTCAACCTAAATTGGGATCTAGATATCATACCTTTTGAATTACACCCTACCTTGTTAATTGTATGCCATACTCCACTTGTCACCTTAGGTTAGTTCACTATAGTTGGTTAATAATGAAATCAACATGGATGGTCAGATCGAATTAGAGATGCTTAGCCATGCCACGTCATCACATGTACATGAAATGTCAATTATTAATTTTGACTAATGGAATATGGAACAATGATGTTAACTTGTTTGTCATGTGTGGTCACACAAAGAGATTGAGTTGTCGTGGCGGGGAGGTCACACAACGATGTTGATTTGTGAGAAGCACGTGGTGCTTGGTAACCAACCGGAGGTAATCATTTTAGATTAAAGCAAGTGGAAGGGCAAGTATGCAGTAAAGGGCTCGGTGGAGCCGAGGGTATGTGCAAGTCTTGCTTTAATCAATCCTAAGAACTTAACCTTGCAAGCCTTTGACCTGAGTCAAACATGCAACCACACGTCATATGGGCAAATTTTGTGATGACTAATTTGCAAATGCTTAGCTTGAGTGCTATCGTGGTGGTGTGAGTCCTGTGTACGGAGGAAACTCACATGGTGCAAGAGAGGGCCTGTTGTGGTGGTGTAACCCTTCGGTGTTGAAACCTCACGCGGGTAGCACCGGGTTAAGAGGATGCATTGTAAAGGCTTTGTTATAATCGCTCACTTGTGGTGCATGGTTGTATCGTGTGGGTAAAGTGCATAACCTCTCGCAGAGTATACAATCTATTCTGGATAGTAGTGTATAATCTGTGATGAGCAAAGCTCTGGGATTACAAATCAAGGTTAGTTTAATAAAATGAATCACTCTTTGTAGTTTGTCCAATGGTATTCCTCTAATTCCGCTTCAATGCGATAAATAAGCGTGTTTTTTTGGTCTAGAGGCAAATGATGGTTAATGGAACTTGACTTAGGATGGAAACTTGATTTACTTGAGAAACATTGAATCTATTAATGTTGTTATTTGTTTCTTGTCTTTTTCAATCTACGATTGTATATGTTTGTAACATCGCCATCGCAAGTAAACCCTTAGCCATTCCTTTGGAATAAGCCTTGCATATAGCTATGATAGAAATGCATTCTCAGGCACAACTTGTTGAGTATGTTGTATACTCACCCTTACCTTCAACAACAAAACAACAGTGGAGGAGTCATCGCCCGTGTTGGAGGAGGATTTCCAGGTGGTTACGAGTCACTAGGCCAAGCCTTGTCACGCCTCTGTGGTGTAATCGATGAGTCACTACGCTTTCTACTATTTTCCGTTGCAGATTCGCCTTTGTTTTATCTTAGTCTTGTCCTGTGTGGCCGAATAAATGTAAGTGATCATAAGATCATACACTAGTTATATTGAATAAATGAAGTCTTATTATTATTATCGTTGTGTATGATGTGATGCTTACCGATGTTAAGTTGTGTGCACTAGCGATTGATTCTGGGACTAGTGCGGCAAACACAGTGGATTCGAATTGGTGAATTCGGGTCCCTACAAATTTCCTCTCTTTCACTTTTCCTTGCAACCAGACAGAGGCTTCTCTCTTCGGTTCTTCACTTTCTCCAAGACGAAGCAGCCTTTTCTGTCTAATCCGGCCAAGCTCCGTGAAATCGACCATCGCCATGATCCGAAGGAGATTTAATTTGGAGGAACGAAATTTCAGCGTCTGGAGGGCGAATTTCGGGTGGCTGAGCCGAAATTTTGGCAAGACAAAAAAATTTCGTCCGGAGCAAAATTTTCAGGTAAGTGAAGAAATTTTGTTCTTTGGTTCATGGAAATGTAGTTGTTTGGTTGATTCATGGAAATGTAGTTCTTTGGTTGATTAGAATGATACTTCATAAATAACAATGCGGTGTAGTACTTCAGTTAACTTAGTTTTTTGGTTGATTCATGGAAATGTAGTTTTTTTAGGTTGCCTAATCAGTAGTTAACTTAGTTTAATACTCGTCGAATTCAAACTATCATCGTCATAGATTAAGTAAACCTCAAATATGTGCCTCTAGCATGTGAAGACCTGAGGACATATATGCCTGTAGGAGTGCATCTGTACATTTTTGTGATTGTACTACAAACATCCACTGGATTGTTCGTGGATGCTACACTATGCTTGAACAAATGATTGCTGGTTCTTTTGAATTGAGGTTGTGCCATTATTAGAACCGGTAACTTACTAGAGATTTTAATTAGCAATTAGTATTACCGGTAAGTACTTCGTTGATTTTCAATTTTGCATGGCTAATTATATCTCTATTATCTTTGTCAGTAACTCATATATCTTTGTATTTCATTCCAAAATTAATGGGTCATTGATGGCCAAATGACATGAGCACAAGCACTGCTTTTCAGATATTTTGTGTTGCGCTATGTGCTCTAGTAATGGTGGATCGTGAGGCGAGTATGGGACCACGGAGGCGTGTCGCCCGGGTCAAGTGTCACTACTGCAATCAAGCCATGAAGGGTGGAGGGCGACACGCCTAAAGCAACACTCGGTCAAGTCACACAAGGCGATGCGAGGTGATCGCCCCAACGTGCCTAAAGCGAATTAGGGCGAGCCATGCTCATGGACCTCCATGGATACCGGACAAGAAGAAGGAGGAGGCAGAGCGGCTATGTGTAGAGGAGGCCTCGCAGGATCGGGATGCTTCGCCAAGGATTACCGCAGAGCAGCAGAGCAGACTCAAGATGGCGCTAAGAGCCTCCAAAGAGGAGGCATACCTCAGGAGCCAAGGTTTGACCCTAGGTTCGGGGTCAGGGAGTGGTCAAAAGAAGTCATCGGTCCAATCCACTATTAGCAAAATTTTCGGGAGGAGCAAATCAACACGAGAAAGCCAAGCTCCCATCGATGTTGATCTTGCACGGAGTAGCGCCCCGCAGCAACCCCGTATTGACACCGCACTGAAGAAGGGTAAACGGCATGCACTGGGGAGGGCATGGTCCAAGTGGGCTCATGCAAATGCAATTCCAGGAACCAAAATGGACAGCCCATATTTCACAGATACGAAATGATTGTATGGTCGTAAGTTACAACTTGTGTGATGATTGTACTAACCTCTCCTGTCATGCTCGCAATGGTCAGGTGTAATCAAGCTGACACAGGAACTAGACCCAGGGGTTCATGCACCACCGGCTACGAGGTAGATGGGACGTGCACCGACGAGAATGAGCAGAGATTGTTCAAGACCTTCGAAAGTTCAGTGGACGATCGACCACATTTGGTGTTCTGATCATGTGTGGCCTCGACCGGTCCCACGAATGTGAAAGCATCGCCAACTTCATGGTGTAATCGCAATGGGACCGTGTGTTCTTCTAGGGTGAAAACGGATCGGATAATTCCCGCCCGATCCGAGCCGGATCCGGTTCGACCGGATCCGTGAAGTAAAACGGATATCGGCCGGATCTGGATCCGGATATTTATAAGCGGATACGGATCGGATCGAGCGCCCACTATCCGGAAAATATGGGTCGAAACTGATATCGGGTATTCGGGAATTCGGATATCCCGGATTGTTCGATGTGGATCATGGGCCTCACTACCGGCTCGTCGCCCAGTGTCGTCACTTGAGCCCGGCTCGTTACACCTCGGCCTTACCCTTACGGCCTTACTCACCCGGCCACTCGCCGCCTGACTTGAGCCCCCGATCGAGCGCTTGACTCCGTCCTGTCTCTCTCCTGTCTCTCGAGATTCCAGCTCAGATCTGGATCGCCATTCGCCTCGAATCCCTTCAAGTGACAAGCCAGGCCTCCCCGACCGGCGGTCCCAGCAGCCACGGCGCTCTCTTCGACCCATGTCCCGGCCGACGGCGCTCCCTCTCGACGCAGATCTTCTCCTGGCCGGCGCTCCTCTGGCCATCCCCAGCCTAGATCCCCGTCAGACTCTCTCCCCCTCGACCGGCGCTCCCGTGGCCGACGCCTCACCTCAACGCCACCGCTTCAAGAAGCCAAAGTGAGAAATGCTCTATTGTTCGAGAATGATATGAATGTGTGATGGTTCTGCAAGAAATTGCATCTCAGCTTCATCATATTCGATCATTTGTAGCAAACCAGAAGGGCTCTCCATTGCGATGGGAGGAGTTTGAAATGTGCATCTCAATGTCGGCTTGGATACAAAGAGGGTGTCTCATTAGATGTTGCAACGAGGTGGAATTCCACTTATCTTATGTTGTGGGATGCTCTATATTATAGGAAAGGTTTTGAGCAAATTGTGTGCATGGAACGCCGTGAGGTATGAGAATATAGCTCCATCGATTCTTTGAATGGGAAAAGGCATTGACACTTTGTAAGTGTTTAAAGAAATTCCATGACATCACCGAAGTTATTCTCACTGCACTTTATATCCAACAAAAATATGTTTTATCCATGTTTTTGTGACATTAAGCTTTTGATTTACGAGTGGTGTGCTAGCGCTGATACCACTATTAGTAAGATGGCATTTTCTATGCATGCTAAGTTTGAAAAGTACTGGAAGAAGTCAAACATTGCTCTTGCTTTGGCTTGCTTTCTTGACCCTAGGAGAAAGAGGAAGTGTATAGAATTCTATATGAAAAAGTTTCACGGTCAGGTGTTGTATGAAGTTGAACTTGAAGAATTTACTAAGGTTGTCAAGCAGTTGTTTAATGCCTATGCTTCTTCTTACTCAGAGTACTAGTGCACCTAGTGTGACTTCTGAACCAAAAGAGGGTTTTTGGAAGAAGAAAATGATGAACTTGAGAACTTCTTGTATGATACACATGAGACTGATAGAGGTGATGTAAATGACTTGGATAAATACATGGCAGAACCACCACTAAGGCTTGCTAAATCCAATCACAAATTTAATATTTTATCATGGTGGAAAAATCAGCAAGATGTATATCCTATTCTATCACAAGTTGCTCGTGATATATTAGCCATGCAAGTGTCAATCGCTGCTTACGAATCTGCGCTCGAGTCTTGGTGGCCGTGTCGTTGATCCATTTCACAGCCGCTTAGACCCTAGGATTGTAGAGGCATTGATCTGTACTAAGGATTGGGTAAAAGCATCTAGAAAAGGTGATAGATTTTATTGTTTCTTGGTCCATAATATAATTGTGTAAGAAAGTCTATTATTTAATAATGTATATTTCTTTAAAATTTTCAGATTCTGGTAACAAGGTTGCATCTATAATCAATGATCTTGAGGTTGTGGAAACCCTTATTGCGAATACAGTGACTATGGTATGGCACTCTTTACTTCTTTACTTAACATTTGCTTCTAACTTATAAAGTTGTAAGTTTATTTACAGTTTAGCATAACAAAATTGTAGGATGAAAAAGAAATACCTGATGATGAGGATTGAGGAGTCCAGGTAAGTGGTAAGATTTTATTAATCTCTGACGGTCTTCACTGCTAATGTGAATCAGTAGAAAAAAAACAAGAATCTGGGTGGCATCCTCATTGCAGTATGAAGTGTGCTTTTGTTGTTCGTTTTTAAAAGGAATTGCCTGTGAAAATTAGTTATAGCTGTAGGTATTTGTTCAGCAAAACAATTCGTGACCAATGATGCATGATGGCGCATTTGATACTGGTAGTCAGTTTTCCTTTGTTTCCTATGTCCAAATGCTATTTGGACGATGGATCCCACTGCTTAATAGGCCAACACTTGCATGTATCTAACTAGAGAACAGGACTGTTGTTTTTTTCGTTTGGGGTGTTTGACTTATTTGTTTGGACCTTTGGATGTTTGATTAAATAAAGAAAACAAAAAATTTGATTCAGAGGTTTTACTATATCTATGAAGCAAAAGTTCAAATGCAGTGCATGTGGAGATTTCAGAGGTATGTTGTTGTGGTTGTCATATAATGGTTATGGCTCATAACCATGTTCCGGACTTTGGAAATCTTGGTACCACCGCGAATCAAACCGTGAATCACATTTCTATTCATCTTTAAACATTTCGTTGTGAATACATAATAATCTTGTATGCACTATTTGATGCCTTGCTAATAGAAATTTTCTTGTAGGCACTGTTCTCTTCCTATCAAGTTGCGCACACAATGCAAAACCAGTGCTAGTGGGGACACTAGTCCTCAATCCTCATCAAAAGCAAGCATTTCCTAAATATGAACTCAAGAAACAAAGATCTGTTGTTGATGATGAATAAGGTGAATCTGTTGATCTTGATGGGAATGAAATATTCATTTTTCTATTGTTCATCATGATGTAGACATGTATCGTTATCGCCTATGTGTGAACGGTTTTGTTAAACTCTATATTAGACAATAGATTTGAATTATTCTCATATATTCGTGGTTTGATTCAACATATTACTTTATGTATGCGTGTATTATCCGCTTCCCAATTATCCGCTCTCGATCCGAATCCGTCATATATCCGACCCATATCTCAGATCCTAAATTATCCGGATTCAATGTCCGGATCCGCTAGTCAGATCCGGTTAGAATCCAAAAAATATGGGTTAGGATACAGAAGAGCAATATCCCATCATATCCGATCCGCCACCCCTAGTTCTTTCATAAGACGATCAATGCATCAGGTCCAACATTTAGTTCAGTTATTACTCTCCCGTAGGACTGTCGATGCCACATGTACTAACTGATGGCTTGTTCATTTGCAGGGAAAATCCAGGACCACAAGTACCTACTAGCCGAGATAACAAAGGTCGTGGCTGAGGAAATTAGGGCGGAGCATGTCGCATGCTTGGTTATCGATAATCGGTGCCAACTTTAAGAAAGCATGCCATACGTTACAGGTGCAATTCCCACATATTATATGGCAGCCATGCTTAGCACACACTGTGAACCTTATATTGAAAGATGTGTGTGAAGAGCCACAAATCAAAATGGTTGTGGCACGGGAGTTAAGAGAATTTGCAGATTCTGACAATCACAAAAATCAGCACTTGCACGAACAGATGCGCCAACACATTGGGGGAGAGTTAGTGTTGACCAAATGCCACTAGGTTTGGCACGAACTTTGTTTTTCTCAACAAATTTCTTCAAGAAAAAGTTCCAAGAAGTGGATGGCACATCACATCGACAGACTAGTAGGTGGGCCGAGATGGAAGAGGACGCAACGCATATGATCGCATCGTTAGTCGACTTTTGGACGTGCATAGAGTGAGCCGTCGTGGCTGTTGAACCCTTGTACAAGTTCTTGAGATTCGCTGACCAAGACAAGTTACCAACAGTCAGTCAAGTCATGATGCAATATGCCATACTACGGCATGAGTACAGTAGTCGACTGCGGGAGCACAGAGAGCTTTACAGGATATTCCTACAAGTCCTGGAAAAGAGGTTCACCGAAACGAGAGAAACCACATTCGTGCAAGCAGGTCAGTGACATTAATAGGTTTAGTACTTTACTTATGTTATATATGGCAACTATGCAATGTTCTCTTATGTTAAGCTAACTATGCACTGGATTTGTTAATTGCAGCATCCGTGCTCGACCCACAGTCCCATTTCTCATACAATATAAGCAGCAATCCGCAGTGCATGGGAGCACTCTCAACTGCAATAGACATCATATCTCACGACAACGCCATGTGCGAGTTCTACAGAAGCCGATGTATACCGTCGAAGAGGGGACGCTTTGCTACATACCTTGCACAGGGCAAGACCGCAGGCCAAATGACTACAGTAAATACATAGTTGTAAGTATGGGTACGTTGTTGTGTAATCGATCGATGCACTTTTTCGTTCTCCACAACAAGCAATGGTGGATGTCATTCGAATGAGACGCCAACGTTGCAAAAAGTACGCCTTTGCAGTGTCTCAAGCAGCATCATCGAGTGGTTCATGCGAAAGAATCGAGCACATTTGCATTAGTGCACACGCAATGCGAACCGATTAAATTATGCAAAGTTCCGGCTCAGATTCGTGCACTACAACCTGCGACTTCGCCTGAGAGACTATGAATCCACCCGAAAGGTCCAGGAGGAAAACCCACTTGATCACCTAATTCAGGGTGCGATGCATCTTGGAAGTGAACTTATTGTAGACTGGTTCGACTATTCCAGGTCTAATGGGGAGCCCCTACTCGACGAGGACACCCCAAACGACCCACCCCTCCTAGCAAGATTCATGGTTGATTCGATCCCGCCGGAAGAGATGGATGAGGCCACAGGTAACCAATGCAATTGTTCTTTATTACACTTGTGAATCATGTATGTCGAGACCAAAAAACAATATTAATGTCACTTGTAATTTGCAACAGGTGGGAAGAGCCTCTCAAAGTGGGCTGAGATCACGATCGGTGACACGCACAAAGGCAAGAGGAAGCATGCCACCGATGCCACCGACGACGACATCCTAGCGGGAGCTCTAGGCGGGATGAAGAAGCTATCACAGAGCAAGCGCGCCAAGCACAAAGGAAAGGATGAGGCCATTGCCGGCAGCGATGATGAAACAGAGACCGCTTCTGAGGAAGAGCAGTGCGAAGATACTAGCTCACGGCATGATGATGGCTCTGGACGGCAAGATATCAGGCGATCCGTCACGAACCACAATCACCGCCAGATCACAGAGAGGTGGCTCACGCAGCAAACCAATGAGGGAAGGGAAGGCCATATCGAGTAGTGGAGGTGGGCGGCAAGCGGCGAATAAAGACGACGAAGGCTCATGGTGCAAGAACGGTGGAAGCCATTTGGGCTTTCCAACTTCTGATATTGGGTACGGTTATAGACAGATTTGTGATGGATCAAGCATCTCTTGGCCGTCTGAGTACACTGATCCATATGCCGATCCGTATGCACGACACTCATCTGTCAGTGTGAGGTACCTTTATCAGAGTGGGGATTACAACACCTGGCTTGCTCACTATGAACATTACACGTCTGCTTTCCTACCGCATGGCATGACCTAGGAGCAGTACAAGCAACAACACGAAAGGATGTATCACGAGGTCATTGTCGATAGCGAGGTGGCGACACAACCACAGTACTACTACTCGTAGGTATGTTATGCAAATATAGATCGATTATATTGTGATGTAAATATGTGATTTCTACGTATTTGTCTTTTCTAACTTGCATACCATGACAACTGTAATTTTCTAGAATAAAATTAACACTATTTTTTTGTTCTGAATTGTTTCAGAGAATGGTCAATAGAGGATCCATCAATTACTGGGTTTGTCTGACTTTTGCTTCTCATTTGCATCTGAATGGTATCAGGATGTTTTGCAACAACTTGGTTGGCGTGTGCAACAACATTGGCATGGTAAAGAACTAAAGATGTTTCTCTCAAAATATGCTTCTTTTACCAAAGTGTGTGTTGGTTGACTGTCTTTTGCTCATCAATTTTCATTTGCCATAGCAAATGAACGGGACACCATATGTGGACATTGGACAAGCACGCTAAGGTGTGACGGGGCAGCAGCTTGAGCTAGTAATCATAGTATTACTTGATTTACATGCAAGTATTTTGTATGGTAAGCACATCAAATGACTATGGAGCTGATAATACTTGTGTCTGTGGTATCCTTTTTTCACAAGATTTCTGTTCTCCAAATTCAATATTGGTATGTTCTTGGTGGGATGAACAAATATTGATTGATTGCAATTGTAACTCAAACTCCAAATTTCAATCAAAATGCTGCCAAAATTTCTAACTTCACTGCCGAAATTACTTGCATGAAGAAATATAAATGGCGCTGTGCCTTATAAGAATTTTATAAATTCACTAGAGCGTGATCATGATTCAAGATTTTTATGAGATATTATGCATTTCCTTGTCACCCTTATGTAATTTTTTTAAAAATTTTAAACCTTTTTTATTGCTAAATTAAATCTATGTATTGATCATCGGTCTTTTAACACGATAGTAGCACTGTTCGAATTTTTAAAAATTAATGACACTTGATCATCATATGAAATTTTTATGATAATATAATGGATGTGTCAGGACCATCCAGAAATATTTTCAAAATTTTATAACCTTGTTTGCTCTAATTTTCATTCGGATGAAACTTGCCGCTCAGTGCTTTACCAAGACAGTACCAATGTTTGAATTTTTAAAAATTGCTCACAATTGATCATCATCTGAAATTTTTGCAGAAATATCATACATATGTTAGGAATCTCCATAAAAAATTTCAAAATGTTCTAACGTCGTTTGTACTATTTTCCATCCGGTTCAAACTTGCCGATCAACGTTTCATCGGGACAGTACCAATGTTTGAATTTTTTTAAAAATCCACAGAACTGATAATCACCTGAAAATTTTATGAGAACATCTCTAATGTATCAGGAACATTTTATGAGAACATATCTAATGTGTCACCTGAAAATTTCAAAAATTTTCGACATCGTTTGAACCAATTTTCAGTCAATGTAATTTGGACGAAATTTCGAGTAATTTCGGCGAAATTTTAGAAATTTCGGTGCCAAACAAACCGGATTTGAATTCTGTTTTTTGAATTTTGAACGAATTTCAGCCGAAAAACGAAATTTCGCCCGAAATTTCGGATTTTGGGGGGGTCCGAAATTTTGGAAGAAACGAAAAGTTTAACCGGAGTCAGGTTAACGGGAAACATTGAGCATTTGCTACTTTAAAGAACTATATATAGATTTGATGATTTGGCACTTGAAATATCTTTTTTAGGGATTTGTCATTCTAGAGCATGAAATACTTGTATTTTGCCGCTTCCATCGTATGTCTGTATTTCTACTTTTTCACAGAAATTACATATGAAAAGGAAAAAATTGCCCCTGCCCCCAAACCGGCCTAGCCTAGTTTGGTCACTTGCACCAGGTGTTGTAATCCAAGCCAAAACAAGCCTGTATGTTCACTTTTGTCATAGGCAGTGACGGACTCAACTCATGCTGTGAGGGGGAGGGTGACGGCAGCCACTGTGAGGGTGACAAAGCCAATCTGACGAGGTGAATTGGAAATTCCCCGTTTCTATTGATTCGGTTTTTTTCACTATTTATGGTCTTTAACACAACATTTTGACCGTGATTTATATCCTAATAGACTAGCAAAATATAATAAAAACTATAGGCTATGAAAATACTTTGGAAGACAAATCCAATGATGTTATTTTCATATAGTCAATTTGTATACTTCAATATATATTAATGATCAAAGTTTCAAAACCTTAACCATATAAATCCCACGGCGACCTACATTTTGGGACAAAAGAGAGGAGATCTTAGTGTCGATCGATCACCTTAAATTTTAATCTATGATGAAATGAAAGGTGTATAATTTCGCCAGCCTCTTGTCAAATGTAAAAAAACTTAGCAATTTATAAGTTCTTATTTATTTTTCCCACCCTAATACCTAATTGATGGTTCGTGCCAAGAACTCACTCATCTTCCATTGCACTTATGAATTTACATAAATTTGTCGTTTTCTGTTCTTTATATGTTTTCGGTAACGCTTACAAACAACCTACCAACTCTTATTTTGGAACTACAACTGCAAAGCCACAGATAATTAGCACAGAACACTGAGTACATAACTGGAAATGAATGGTAGAAAACTACAAATCTTAAAGTAGGAACTACTGTAAGTTACTAATTTGCAATAGGCTCTATTTCCACAAGGACTGAGTTGTTTAATTCATGCCACATATTTATTTTAGATTTAATTTATGTGATAGTTAGATATTTGACTAAAAAAGCTGAGATTACATAACTATATTAGTGATTGTTCAAAATTCAAGTTTTAATTTCATATTATATTGTCAGAATCTTGGATTAGCTGTTTCAGCCTACCATGCTAGTGGGCCAATAGCCTGTACATATACATATGCAATGGTTGTCACATGCTTGTATTTGGAATGCAACACTTGCACTTGAATGGCTACAGTTAGCACCTAAAAAGTTCAAAAGCTATAGTCTCTCAGACCCCAACTCTTCAATTTCTGTTGCTTGCTAAAAGATTCCATATCCCAGCTAATGAACCTAAAGAACAATATTGGTTCGATTCAATCTGAACAACAACATTTACCCCACTAAACCCCAGAGCAATACCAGATGAACCTGCATTTCAGCCTAAAAAACCTTGCACCCAGACCTATCAAATTGGCCTTAGCTAGCATGCAGTTGTCCATCAAATTACCCAAGTCCCTATGCACAAGCATCAGTAATTTGTAAGTCAAGTTTTACATTTATAGCTGAAGTAACAAATCATGGCTGTGTGCAACTGCGAACACACAAGATCTAAGCAAGGAGCTGCAAGCTATGCTATTTGCTAACAAAAAGTTCAAACCTTCAGAGCATCATTCACTGATTTCACTGATTACGTCATTTACTGCCAAAATTTTCAGCATTGGAGAGCAGCGAAAAGAGAATTGAATAAGCCACAAGCTATCCATATTTACACAGCTATCCACGTCTTAAACTCTAACATAGAGCTATCAGCACCAGAACATATAAAGAACAAAAACTTGAACCTAGGGTATAAGGTTGAATGCCAAGATCCCATCAATAATCAGTTCTAAACTAAACAACAAAACAAGTAGCCTAAGAACAAATAGTTGGATTGCATTGGATGTTACACCAACATGGACGAGTGGCAGGAACCAACAAACAAATGCACTGGTGTTGGATTTGGGTAGTTCTAAAAAGAGCGATTCGAGGACAAACCTAACAAATTAATTTTATTCTAAAAATAATGTCTACAAAATTATCGAGACAAAAACTACCATATAAATAGCGTTCAAGGTATTGCTAGCCGCAGGTGTAGACAAAACTACCATATAAACAATGTATCCTCATTGGAGCACTTGCCCGCAACATGCCCTAGGTGTACAAAGGTTTTCACATGAACACTCATAATAGGAATCCGCAGTCCAAAATTTAACGTTTCCTTAGCTTGTCTCAGTTCTCCACTATAACTGAAGCAACCGCCACCACACCAACCCACCCAGGTGAGGCCTTTTACACCACTAAAACCCTATAAACCCTAATCCACAACAATTCCTCGTGCAAAACAGCAGAAACTGAACCAATTGGTCCCAAATCGCAGCTGCACAATTCAGCACCCAAAACCTCAACACGCCCAAGCTTCACTTAGCACTTCCTCCCAACACAAGCCGAACAATTCCAGCCAAAACCAGCAAACAACCACCAAGCATAGCACCCATACAAGCGCCAACGCAGCCACCCCGACCAAATCTCGCCAAAACCTAACCACTTGCCTCCCAATTATCCAACCCCCGCACAAAAGCTCGCGCCTTTCGAACCCTCCCGACCAAATCTCGCCAAAACCTAACCACTTGCCTCCCAATTATCCAACCCCCGCACAAAAGCTCGCGCCTTTCGAACCCTCCCGACCAAATCTCGCCAAAACCTAACCACTTGCCTCCCAATTATCCAACCCCCGCACAAAAGCTCGCGCCTTTCGAACCCTCCCGACCACTGAAAACAAGCTAAACCATCCAAATCCAGCAACAGAACCCCTAATTCGAACGCTAAACCCCACCCCCTCCACCCACCCCTACCACCCTAAACCTGCCGAATTGGTGCACCTCAGCCACAGATCCACCCAAACCCACCCCTCCACGACGAGGGCAAGCAACCAGACCAAGAAAGGAAGCTTCCGGGGTCCCCCGTCTCACCTCGAAGAGCTTGGCGAGGGCGTCGGCCGGGGCCGTCTCACCTCGAGGAGCTTGGCGAGCCAGTGGCCTACTGCTACACTCCAACCGCTTAGAAAATCTTTTTTCCCTGCTAGTTTTGCGGCTGTATTGACTGCTGTGACTGACGTGCGGGTCCGCCTGTCAGTGCGGGGGTGTTGCTACCCACGCTGGTGGAGAGGGGTTTTCTCAGGTCGTATCTGGACAGGCGTCAGGTTAACGGGAAACGTTGAGCATTTGCTACTTTAGAGCATCTCCAATAGTGTAAACAGCAGCTGGCTATAACGTCAATCCATATCAGCTATAGATCGTACTAGAGATAAGGACTCTAATAGAAAGTCTACAAGGTTGGCTATAGGTATTATCAATGTTTGCATAGGTAACAGAATGAAAATGATCAAAACTGAACATCAACTTTGTGGTAGCATTTGTGTGAAACCAGTGGCGGAGTCATAAATTTCTAAAGGAGGGGGCCTAAGAATGAAGTGAACATTTACTAATGATTGATATTGAAAATTTAATATATAATAAGTACAATATGTAACACTTGTAATTTGTAAGGATTTAGAGAACGTATCACTTATTATTTCACAAGAGGCGATAGTTGATATTTACGAGTCTTCATGTTCTGAAAATGCTGCAAAATATCTTCCATGTCTATCTTTACAAACACATCTTGCTCAATATAACAAATCATGAGACATTCAGCCAGTCAGCACTTATCTTATTACGTAAATCTGTCTTGATAATCTTCATTGCCGAGAAAGCCCTTTCAATCGTAGTCAGATCCACCCAGAAAATAAGTGCTAATTCAATCAACGATAAACCAATGGATAAACCACATGCTTCCTTGTTTCAACCAAATTTCACAAAGAAGAGTAGTAAGATCATCACAACTTAAAAATTCGTCTCTTCTCATATTAATAAGAAACAAGTGAAGTTGTTCTTCTAGAACAACACGATCAGTTGCCGAGAAATCATCATAATATATCTCTGAGGGTCGAATAAGACTACCATGATCAAAGTTAGAAAACGAATCTCTCGGGTTTAGACAAGCAATGCACTTCAAAAGTTCTGTAGATGTTTCATTGAATCGACTATTTATCTCAGTAGCAAGTGAATCAACCACAACAAGAAAAATATCAACATAATAATAATGATGATAAATGACAAATTGCTTTTCGCGTCTCATGTGACCTCTAGCATGCTTTTTATCTTCCATATTTGGCACTAAAATTTCTGATGCAACACAGAACTTCTTTACTTCTTCCAACAATGTTTCCCATCCATTTTCTCTAAATGTTTGCAAGCGAGCTTTCACATTAGAAAGAAGCACCATTACATTAACAATGTTTTGATCCTTTTGTTGTAAGAGACGTGACAAATCTCAGCAAGATAGTCGCCGCCCGCCTCGTCGCGGCTCTTGCGCACGGCCAAGACGGAAGAAGGCGAATCGCCGCTTTCTCAAGCAGAGTTCGCCATGAACGGAGACCGAAAGTGACCGACGCACGCTACTGCGGCATCGACTTAGCCTCGCTAGTGCTATGCATATACTGCCCTCGGTATTCACATGGGCGACGGGGCGGATGGCCTCTTTCGCCTCTGTGTGAAACCCATTTGAACTAATTGTTACTTGAACTAGATATACATAGAAACACATTGTAACCTCGCAGAACAAGAAGCAAAGAGCAAGTAAAATAACCCATGGTCTTGTTCAAGATAGATTTTATAACGAGCATATATTTCCACCTCAAAAGTTCATGACAGCATACATTTCTAGCAATGAAGCAATCATCCACTTAGCACAAACAAAAGACAAGAAGGAATGCACGCTATGGCCATCCGCACTCATGGACATGATCTCAAATCGCTAAACTATAACTACTTTGTCTAATAGAGAGCATCGGTTGCATGTTTCATTTCTAGGAGCATCTTCTTGAGCTAGAAAGTTGCATCCCTTGATCAACAACCACCAAAAGTCCAAAAGCACATTTTTAGGTAGAATAGCCAAAGTCCAAAAGCATCTGATACCATCAGCACCTTCAGTATATTGAGAACAAAAAAAAGAACAAATGGATTAATAAATGGTTATACGAATATTGATAGAAGCTAAATAAATAATAAAATGAAGCTTACATTATTCAAGTTATAAAAACAACAGCTAATTATCATTTCTATTGGCAAACCGTTGCCAAATATGATCAACTAAGTCCTGCTTGAGTCGAGTGTGGGTTGAGCGATCACGGATAGAAGCATTTCTACGCAGCACGTCATTAAAGCATGTGTTGCCATTAGTGCCTTTCTTCACTTCAGGTGGAAGAACAATTGACGCCCCTAGATCATCATTCAAGTCAATAGGTGTCGGCGTATTCCGTCTGACAGGCCCAAGTCTACAGACCGGGTTTGGTTCGGTAGGGGGGTGTCTTCGTGGTTGGCAAACCCTAGTAGAGGGAAACCCTAGTATCTCCCACACTAACGAATTCTGGAATCTATGAACTTGAGGAACACAACGATTTTACCCAGGTTCAGCCCCCTTGAGGAAGGGTAACAGCCTTACGTCCTACTTTGTCTTGGATTGTGTATTGTGAACTGGCTACAGAACTCTAAAGATACAAGTTCTTTCCTTAGCTCCCTTGGTCACCTGACCGTCCCTCGACCCTATGCTCCAGAATGCCCTTATATACATGGGCTGACACGGGTCGAACAAAGAAAAGCGTCATAATGCTTATCTACAGGCATTTATTACGCCTCTATGCGTTGTCCCGTTCCTCCAGCCTTAATTAATGCCGCGCATGGCTTCGCCCGGTTCTTCCGGGATGTGACCCCTCTGTGACGGGTAGGTGAGAGGCGTCAGAGGAATGGGCTTGTTGCAAAATTCCTTGAAATTGACGGGCTTGACACAGCAGGTCTATCCCTGTCACGGTACGACGGGGCAGGATGCTTCGAGGCGAAGCCACCTTATCCCGCCTTTTTGCTTGGCGGCGGGGCGAGCAGGGCGTGGTCGCCACCGCCGCCTCAACACCACGTGACCGACACTTGGGGCGGTGCGTCGCCCACCTGTCCGCCAAGCCGCCACGCGGCCGGGCGCTGGGCGCAGGCGTGGTCGCCACTTGCTCGCCCAACGCCACGTGGACCGACACTCGGGGGGGCGTGCCGCCACCGCCGCCAAGCCGCCACGCGGGCCGGGCGCCGAGCGAGCAGGCGTAGTCGCCACCGCCGCCAACGCCACGTGGACCGACACCGGCGGGCGGGCGTGCCACCGCCCACCAAAGCCGCCACGTGTTGACGCCAAAGCAGCAGGCGTGGTCGCCCACCTGCTCGCCCGAACGCCACGTGGACCGACACTCGGTGGGCAGAGAACACTTGCCCACCTGCCCACCAGGCCGCCACATGGGCCACACACACACTTTTGTGTGGTGGAGAGGGTACCCTGGCGTCAAGTACGCCGACAGTAGGATACTTAGCCATTTCTCCTTCGTCTTCCACTATCATGTTATGGAGAATTATACAAGCTTGCATGATTCTTCCAATAATCTTCTGGCTCCATAATCGTGCTGGACAACACACGATATTGAAGCGAGCTTGTAGTACCCCAAAAGCACACTCCACATCTTTCCTTGCCCCTTCTTGATTTTTTGAGAATAGTTTGTGCTTATCTAATTGAGGGGCTGGTATAGTCTTTACAAATGCAACCCATTCTGGATAAATACATCGGCTAAGTAGTATCCTGTCTCATATTGATTTCCATTGATAGAAAATTGTACTCGAGGAGCTTCACCCTTTATTGCCTCAATGAACAGCGGGGACTGGTTTAGCACATTAATGTCATTGTTAGACCTAGCGACACCAAAGAATGTGTGCCAAAAGCGAAGATCATGTGAAGCAATAGCTTCGAGAATGATAGTTGGGACTCCATAGTCGCCACGAGTGAATTGTCCCTTCCATACTGTTGGACAATTTTCCCACCGCCAGTGCATACAATCAATGCTTCCTAGCATGCCAGGGAATCCACGTGACTCCAATTTGGAGCAAGCGCTCCATATCGCTTCGAAGGGGTGTCACAAGTACTCGTCACCAAATAGCTCAATCACCCCTTTCACAAAATTTTCCAAGCACTCCATTGTAGTGCTCTCCGCAATCTTCAAGTACTCATCAAGGGTGTCAGCGGCAGTCCCATAAGCAATCATCCGGATTGTCAACAGACACTTCAAGCAATGGTGAAAGCCCTGGGCGATTTGTACAATCCACCCTTTGAGTAAAATAGGGAGACCACTCACCTAGGGCGGTCACTATGCGGAGAAAGAGATGACGTCTCATTCGAAATCTTCTACGAAATATTTCATCGGTGTTGCCAAACAATTTCTCCCTCAAAATCTTCAAGCCCATAACGTGCTCAACTTTTATATCTTTTGTCATCTCCTTGGTGTCCATGCTCATTAAAGATTTATATGTTTCTAGCATAGTAGTCTCCTTCTTAAGCCTCGTCGCCTCAACCTTTGCATCAGAAACAATTTGTTGGGTTTGTATAAACTCTTCATGGCGTTTTTTTGCTGCTGCTTGTACATCCATGAACTTCTTCATATCATCTTCCAAATTGATGTCATCTTTCACCTTGCATTTGCCATTGCGTTGTTTCTTTGCTTGTTTTGTCCCTATTGGCATGCCTTTTCTTCTAGAATCTCGCATAATGCTATCACTATCACCTAGCTTCCTTTTCTTTGACTTGTCAAGGTCATTCAAGACCGCTCGCCACTTGGGTTGATCAGAAGGATCCTCTAACAGTGCATAACTGTGAATTGACCTTCTTTGTAGTCCTCCAAATAAAACTTCAGAGCCTTGTCTCTCAATTGATCATCCGATTGTCCGCTAGTGTAGATAGAGCTAGCCTTTCCTAAAGAAGCACAATACATTCCAACCCATCTCTTAATTTTTTGAAAGCGATCTTTTATGTGTTTCCCTTCTCTTTTCCAATTTGTAGGTGTAGTGGAATTGTATAATGCAGTTACATATGTCCAATACTTTCATTTTTCTTGCAATTCCCATCGATCGGATCATTTGAGTTATACAACCATGCGCCACCTACGCTTAGCATACCAAAACTATATGAAGTAATCGTGGTTGTACAATTACGAAATCATAAATAAATGCCAAAGCCATTTTTCTCACCAATCGCTCATCCTCATCCATTGACCATGTTAGACGCTTTGCCTCGACACCATCGATGTCTTCTATATTCATGAAGGATTTAACTTTTGGAACCGTTGAGAGTCTAAATCGAGGTGGTGACAATGGACTCTCTTTAAAGCAAGTGGCCATGGTGCTAGGAACAAACCATGACCATTATGAAAATAGTTGAGAAACCACCGCGGACGCATCGTAAAATTAGTAGCTCAATTAAGTTTAATGTATCGGCAAAATTGAATGTGTCAGCAATATAACAAATATCTGAAATAAAATGAACTAAGCTAAGTTGTATATGCTCATGTATATGCAGCCGTGCAGCAACAGCCTAAAAACTTAGCCTTCCTTTAGGCTAAAAATGAAATAACGCAAGCTCGGGAATGCTTGAATACACCAACCACTCCAAGCAAGTGATAAGGAAGATCTGTTTTCAGATTAGTACTAAGACAGGCATCATCAAGTTCTCCTTACTATCAATTCCATGAACAATATAGTAGAAACTAGAAAGCATGATAAGTAATGGAAGAATGTACTATCTGATAAATCTTGGGGAAAAGATTAACGCTGAATTCGTTTGCATGCAGGTGTTGAGATCACGGAGAAACATTGAATATTTAATTAATATAATCGTCCCAAGTAGTCTGCATGCAGAACTCGGCTTGGAGGAAGATAGAAATGGGTTTAGGCAACAGAATTTCAGAATGAGGTCTTATATATTGCAGGTCGGATTTATCTATGAATAAAAGTTAATATTATTGGACCATGAATGCCTCTATTAGATACCATATTATAAGTCCTCGTCTGTTTTTTCAGCATTAAAGAATATGTATAAGATGAAAATACTGTAATATGATCTCTGCAAAAAATTTATATTATGAAACGATGCTTTATAAGAATGAGGTCTTATATATTGCAGGTCGGAGAAAATGAACAGTACTCTAGTACCAGAGCAACAATGTACCATGGTGATTGTATCTTAAGAAACACTGACATAATGGAAGTTACCGCAAGAGACAAAAAAATATTGCAAGAAGAGAAAGATGTGATCATGTGACGGTAGTGTCAGGGCAAAGTTCAGAGTAGCTACTCTTTCCATACTTTCCATTGCATACGCATACACGGAAGGAACTTCAGATATTTATGACGAATACGAGCTGAAGTAGCGAAGGGAGTAAGTGAAACAAGTGCAAGCAAGACAAAGTCGCTGCTAGAACTTTTGTGTTCACACTCCAATCACCAGCAAAGTAATTTCTTACAGATCCGAGGAGCCTGTACAAGAATAGCCCTGCTCGTCAAAGAAAGCTGCCATCCACCAATCTAAGAAAGTCACGCAAGATCAGAACAAAAGTAGAGACGCAAAGAAAATAGCAACTAGCAAGCAGATGATGTATGTATTACCTCGTTGTCTTCCTACAGCGATTGACGAAGCTTCACTAGATGTAGGCAGATTAGCACTTGGCCAGAACGGAGCAGTCGCAGATCCAAGCGAGGAAGCCTGCAGCGGCGGAGCAACCTCTCGTTTGGACCGATTGCTCATCTTTACGCGGAATCAGGATGAAATCAGCTTGAATCGAGGTACCAGGTGCTGGGGAATCAAGGTGAGGAAGACCCAGAGAAGGAGATGCAGTGGGGAACCAAGACAAGGAAAATATAAGAACGAGATTGTGGTGGGGATTCATCCTCCTAGAGAGGCCGCCCACACGGAAAATTCCTTGTTACTGCTGCCATACAGAGGAGCGTGAAAATCACCTTCTTTTCGCGCGTAGTAGGACGGATCCGCGGTAGATTTTTTAGAGACCGCTTCGATAGATAGGCAGGAGATAAAGCCAGTGGTAGTGCCTTGTTTTCTGAGCAAGACCGACGCTTCAATAAGCGCTAGCACGATCTTCTCTCATTCTTCTCTTTCCTCCACGTAATATTTTTGCTAATGCTGACACCCTTATAGCTAGATGAGTTGGCTCTATTGGAGATGCTCTTAAAGAACTATCAATAGATTTGATGATTTGGCACTTAAAATATCTTTTTTAGGAATTTATCATTCTAAAGCGTGAAATACTTATATTTTACCGCTTCCACCGTATGTTTGTATTTCTTCTTTTTCTTCGAAATTACAAATGCAAAGAATAAAATTACCCCTACCCCCAAACCTAGGCGGGTTTGGTTGCTTGCACCAAGTGTTGTAATCCAAGCCAAAACAAGCCTGTATATTCACTTTTGTCGTGGGCCGTGACGGACTCGACTCATGTGGTGAGGGGGAGGGTGACGGAAGCCACTGCGAGGGTGACAAAGCCAATCTGACGAGGTGAATTGGAAATTCACCGTTTCTATTGATTCGGGTTTTTTTTTTCACTTTTTATGGTCTTTAACACAACATTTTGACTGTGATTTATATCGTAATAGACTAGCAAAATATAATAAAAACTATAGGCTATGAAAATATTTTGAAAGACAAATCCAATGATGTTATTTTCATATAGTCAATTTGTATACTTCAATATATATTAATGATCAAGTTTCAAAACCTTGACCGTATAAATCCCCCGGCGACCTGCATTTTGGGACAAAAGAGAGGAGATCTTAGTGTCGTTCGATCAACTTAAATTTTAATCTATGATGAAATGAAAGGTGTGTATAATTTCGCCGGCCTCTTGTCAAATGTAAAAAACTTAACAATTTATGAGTTCTTATTTATTTTTCCCACCCTAATACCTAATTGATGGTTTGCGCCAAGAATTCACTCATCTTCCATTGCACTTATGAATTTACATAAATTTGTCGTTTTCTGTTCTTTATATGTTTTCGGTAATGCCAAATGTTGCTAGTAACTTGTAGGTACGACATTTTTGTTACATCCACATGTACATGTTAAAAGGACAAACTATCCAATATATCAAATACACAGAAATAAGTGTATGACAAATCAATGAAAACATGACACCTAGACTGGGCATCATATCATGTGTAAGAAAGGAATTACCTATCAAATTACCCTTTTGCCTTTATCTTCTTCTTTGAATTATTCCTTCCCAAAACTTTCAATTTTCAACTCTGCCATGATCACATGATCCTCCAAAATCAACAACCAAGATCCTCCTCCCCGTGGCACCTAGCCAACAATATTTCTCACTACTATATCTCAATGATCATTTATGAGTTCAACAAAGAAGTTTGTTTAAATAGTATAAAGCAATAGAAAGAAAAATGCAGCAAAAAAATGTGAGAACTCATTGTGTTCTCGACATGATGTCAAAGAGAGAAAATTTAGTTCCTAGCGAGAATGTCTTTCATGATGAGAATTGGGGCATATTCTTATATTGGTTTATCATTTCTATTTTTCACATGGCACCTTATTAGAGCAACGTTGCCATCACCTACACCATTCATAAACACAAGATACAAGGCATCTCCATCCTAGCATTCCTCCAAATTGCCAGCAGGATCATTGTCATCAAAGGGTTCCACCTCCTCTGCTGTCACAATTCATCATGTCTAGATCTAAAAGGCCTCACTTAGAATCAATGGTGACTCTATAGTCAGTCTTTTGGATTGTGTAACATCCCGAAAAAATTTAAAAATAAATAAAATAAAAAAATAAATAGGAAATATGATTCTACTCTGAATTTCTATCTTTTTTTTTGCTTTTTTGAATTTTGGTCTTTAAGAAAAATCAATTTCCTTTTTCGACTTCTCTATTCCAAATTATAAAAACCAAAATCGCAAAATGAATAAAATGAATATTCAGTTGTGGTTATGAATTTATTCTGGATTTCCCTATTTTCATGATTTTCTTGGAATTTTGTACTTTAAGAAAATCCATTTGAATTGTTGTTTTCTTCTCTTGAAAATGTAAAGATTTAAAAACACTTAAGGATAAAATCTGAAAAATTATATTTAAATCTTAAGATAAAATAGGATCGTCCCAAAAAGGTTTCAAAGTAATATGAAAGCATTTATTAATGATAAGAAATCTAAAATAGTGACAAAAGACTATGAATAGTGGCATTGCCAGAATTATTTAAAAATATTTACACATTATCATCCTCTAAGCTTTTTATTGAGTCATACAAAGAACCAAATTAACCTACATAACAAGTTTAATGAAAATTTCAAAACATTTAATGCAGATGTAAAATCAAAAATACTGTTGGGTGACTAAGAATAGTACCATTGTCAGATCTAATTAAAAATGTACAAACAATATTATCTTCTGAAATTTTTATGAAATTATCTCAAGAATTAAAATACCATACTTAAAAAGTTTCACAAATAAATAATCTTATTTTATGCAATTAGAAAATAAAAATAGAAACTCAAATAAACTGACAAAGCAATGTCAGATTTTATAAAATCACACGGATTTGATCATTATCTAAAAATTTTACAGTAATCTCTGCATAACCATAGGTTCACCCAAAAAAATATATAAAAAAAGAATTGAACCAATTTTGAAACCTTAGGAAAATAAAAATCAAGAAATAGATAAATGAAACAACAGTCTTGACAGAATTTTAAGAAATTGTACAGATCGGATCATGATATAAATTTTTAGGGGAAGATAAGTACTACCTTGGTAACACACACAACAAGTTGAAAAAATTTTAACCATGAATGATAGCTCAAATAAACCCAAACCTATTCTGTCTAGAGAAGAAAGTTCTAGGGTTCCTATTTGCTTTCACTATCATGTGGACCTAGACCTTGCTCGACCCCACCTAGCAATGTCACCAACCCTGCCTTGGCCACACAGCCCTCTCTCCAGCCAACGTTGCACTGCCTTACCCAACCTATGCCACAGCAACCGAGCGACAACCAAATCCTTGCCATGGCACAAGGATCATCAACGTGTCCCTTCTATGCACAAGGCTTTAGCGCCGAGCTCGTCTTGTGCAGCGCCCCTGCCACGGAAAGCTTTTGGCCAAGCCTTCTTCACAGAGCTCAGCGCCGCCTCTTTGTTTTGCCTGATCAAATCAAGAATTCTCGAGCCATCTCACTACCTTAATTAGACCGCCGTATACGATGATGATCAGCCATGCCCAGCCTCACCTGACATGCCCCATGCCAGTGGCGGAGACAAAAAAAATTTATAGCCTGGGCAAGCGGCAAGCCTAGCTAAAGTGAGCGTTTTCTCGGGGTAGCCTGTATAGAGTTTCAGCCGGGAGGAGGGACGACAAATTTTAAAATCCACAGGACAAATCAACATGCGCGGCCTCCACAACCCAACGTTCATCATCAAATTCGGCCTCCGAACATTTTCTTCTTTTGTTCGACTGATCAGAATTTCAAAAGCGCACACGATCGGCGTATCACACTGCAGCATTGGCGAAGCCACCTCTCGCCGCCGGTGAGCCCGGGCAGCTGCCCAGGGTGGCCGGGAGGTGGCTCCGCCACTGCCCCATGCCCTGCGCTGCCATTTCAACAGAAGGCCTGTGACACCGAGCACAGCTCTGCTCGCCATTGTTCGTTCTCACTCACACCCTTAGCATCGTCTATTCCATCTATTTAAAGCCAGCCAATGCTTTTCGTAGCTCCCCATACCCTCCCCTAGCTTGTAACGGACCGCCCTTTTCAGGGAGTGCGTGTAAATACCTTCACAGCTACCCAGAATTTTAGCTATAGATAATCAAGTGTACATTACTAGACATAAATGTAAATGCGAATATTTTATAGATGAAATAAGGGCCTAACGGCCAGAGTTTTACAAAAGGGTGCGGCTAGCACCAATTACATTACAGAACACCCACAGAAAAGGCTTGAGCAGCTAGATCAAGACCTTCAAAACCAAATATCATCGCCATCTACGGTCTCGAATCCGTCGTCTTCTTGGAAATCTAAGGGGGGGGGGTTAGTGTAGCGACCCTCCTTTTTGGTACAGAATACCAAGAAGGATGATCTATGTGCATACAGTACTAGTCCCATGATCAGTAGCTAGTACGCACATTCACAACAATTGGAATCATAACTACATACATTATTATTAAAGCGGAAGCTATTGATATAGAGTAGTCTTATAATTTAGTATATTGTAGCAGAAGAAGCAAAAGTCTTGTAGTGTGCTCATCCAACCCTCAGACAATTGACAAGGCATAAACCCTAGAGAAACTTGTTAAGATAATTCCCGTATCCTGCATCAATCTACATGTCGACTGGAGGTTTACTATCTTCACCTAAAAAATGGTCATTGAGCAAGGGTGAGTACATTCGTACTCCGCAAGACTTTTGGCAAAACCTATAGTATATGCAGGCCATTTCAAAGGAAAGGTTTTTATGGTTAATTTGTAATAAGCAAAATTTGATTTGTAAATCCAGTTGTAATTTGAAAAAAAAGGAATTTATAAAAGCAAGTTTGACTGATATGAAAATAACAAGTAAGTAAAGCATAAGTAATAACTCACAGTCCTCCACGACGTGAGCATCGAGATATCCAATTCCTGCCAACACAAGGCAAACGAATGAAACCAATCCCTTTTTGAAAATAAGAAAATATCTAACTATGAGATGACTTTACCAAGTGCCCATGACTGCGGGCGCGGCTTTTCGAAAAGATTAGACCCTCTGCAGAGGTGTAAAACTTTACCCACAAGAAATGATCAGCTCTTTGTACAAACTATTAGCATATTTCCTTTGGTGTGCCGCAGAGCGATCATAACATAACTGTTACATCACCTAGCCCTAGCTTTGCACCAGCCTGGTGACGACAAACCCAAACTATGGCGGAAGAACTCATAGCATAAATATGATGGAACTCCCCATAGTATGGCGTACACCGTTATATCGGTAAACGTTTGTTCCATTATCACCTCGGTGAGGACGTCCCTTCGGACAATCCTTTGCGCCGGGTACCCTCTCCGCCACATAAAAGCAAATCCACGTGGCGTTCTGGCGAAAGGGCGGGCGACCCGCCGCCACCCGCCGGCTTAGGTGGCGGCTCGGCGGCAGGTGGGCGAGACGCCTGCCGCCGCCGCGGCCAGTGGCGGCGGGCGAGCGGTGGCGAGACGCCTGCCGCTCGGCGTCGGCAGTGGCGGCTCGGCGGCAGTGGGAGAGGACGCCTGCCGCCGGCTTCGGTCAGAGGAGCGGCTCGGCGAGTGGGTGGACGCCTCGCCGCCTCGCATCGATCCAGTGGCGGCGAGCAGCGTGGGCGAGGACGCCTCGCCGCCTGGCCACGCGGGGACCAAAGGAATGGTAAGGAGGCATTGCCTCGAAGTCTTCTTCCCCTAACATGCTCTGTCAGGGGCTGGCCTGCTATGTCAGGCCCATTGATTGCTAGGAATTCTGCCATCGACAGGACCACAGTCCCTTCCTCTGACGTCGTTCACCTAATCCGTCATAAAGAAGTCACGTCCTGGATGGACTGGGCAAAGCCAAGCACCGGCATTAAATGAGGCTAGAGGAACAAGACTACTATGATGAGTGTAATAAATGTATGGTAGATCATCATGATATCATCCCTTTACCTGCCCAAGCCAGCCCGATCTATTTAAGGGAGCCCTGGTGCATGGTAAGGGGGGATTCGATAGGATTCAATCCAAGGAGAATGACGAACAGTAGTGTTGTAAGCAGCCCAACACACATCAACAAAGATCTAGCAGGACGTAAGGCTATTACCCATCTCGGGTCCGAACTCGGGTATATCATGTGTTCTTTTGGTCTGACCTCGAGTCTCGTCAAGGAGCTATTAGGGTTTCCAACCGCGAAGACACCCTCTACCGAACCATACAATTCCCTCGTTGGGGGAAACCCGGTCTGTCGATGGGGTCCTGTCCGGTGGAACACACCGACAATGTGTTTCACAGATGGTTTAGAAATCATCTGTGAAGTGCCATTATTATCCATGACATATGGTAACAGACTGTTCAGAAACCTTCTGTGTTGGCGTTTTTGAACTGTGTATGATAAGATTTTCTATACTAGTGAATGATCTTCATGCCCTTGGAAGCTTATGAAGCCTTTGTACAAAAGGAGCTAAAGCTTGTCCTCAGTGTTTACACGAGACTGAGAGAATGTGGCTTAGTAATAGCCAAAAACTGTGTACATATGTCACTGTTGATACCTTCCAAAGAATGACTCGTACCATAGGATGAAGAATTTGACAGGAACAAAGAGGGTTGTTCAACACCAAAACCTATGAACGGGAAAGAAGTCTATGATTGGGAAAAGGATATTGATATTTTGTTCAAAAAGGGTCATAAATCGAGAACCTATGAGAAAACCATTTTTAAGAAGAGATAGTTCTTTTGAGACTAACCATACTAAGAGCATCTAGAGGTCTGATATTGTATTGATATCATGCAAATGAAGACGTATGTCTACGACAGTTTTATCAACCTATTGTTGAACATTCTGAGCAAGACAAAGGATGTGATCAATTCGTGGCGCGACATGGTTGAAATGAATATAAAAATGGAACTAGCACGAAGCGAGGTGGTCTGGACTATTTGTTAGCTTGAGATGTATTTCCTTCCACTATTCTTTGATATTGTGGTCTATCTCATTGTTCACCTTGTAAGAGAGATCAATATATGTTGAGCCATGTTTCTACGTTATATTCATCCATTTGAGATGTACATAAGAATTATAAAGGCCTATTTAAGGAATCGCTTTTGACCTAAGGGTAGCATCATCGAAGATTACATGGTCGAGGAGGTGAATGAGTTCTGTGTTGATTACATGGTTAAGGTAGAACTAATGGGCATACCTATATCTTTTCATGAGGTAAGGCTCGATGGTGTTGGAACCATCGGCTAAAAAAATTACTACTGAGTTGGATATGCACCCCAAAGCACACTTTACAGTCTTGCAACACATGACGAAGGTGTTCCCATACGTTATCGAGCACAAGGACATGCTATGACAAGAGAATCTAGAATGGTCTGAGGTTTTAATCATGAGAGAACATAACCGTCGATTCAACGTGTGCATGAAAGTGCACTTGAACATGGATTTAGCTAGTGTTGTTCTGAAATGGTTAGCAAAAAGGCCAAAATTTACTGTTGGGACATTGCAAGAATATGATATCAATGATGGAAAGAGCATTGTGAAAAATAGTGGAGTAAGCATATATGCATTTCACGAGGAGTTTAGCATGATCGGGCCAATGAGGATGGTATGTGGATTGAGTTCGTACTACGGGTTCATAGAAGAAATTTGGGAGCTCAAATACATGTTGTTGAAAATCCCGTTGTTTAGATATCGATGGGTCCAAATTCCACAGGGTGTGAAGGTTGACATGTATGGATTCACTTACGTGGGCCTTCAATGAGTCACATACAAAGATGAGCCATTTCTACACGTCAAGCAAGCTATTCATGTCTTTTATATCATCGATTTGGCAAACTGTCGACGATCGGGATCGCCAACCGCAAGAAATGAGATGGGGGGTCAGAGTGTTACGGGACCCGAGCTGCGCTTCGCTCAAACGGAGGAAGGAAGTAGTTGTGGCGGTGGTCGGAGCAAGGCGGCAACGAGCGCGAGACCGAGAGTTATACTGGTTCGAGCTCCTGTGGAGGTAATAGTTTACTCGGGCCGCCTTATGGCGCTTTTCTTGGCTAATTTCAGATACAAGGGTGTGTTATACTCAAGTTTAACGACGGCTATGTCTAAGCTCGAGCTATGGCGTGTTGAGTGTTGTCCTCGTGGTGTCTCGAAGGTCAGGCTTCCTTGGTCTTTATACCTCCTCACGCCAAGAACGGACCGAGAGATTCCTGTGAAGTGGCCTTCATGCACGTTGAGGGTCAAGCAACCGCCCAACTTGCCGCACGACCGCTTTTTCCCCACGACCCGCGCTTTAGCAATCACGGCCAAATGCTTGATCCGAATCCAAGGGTGGGCTACGGTTCAACAAGGGCCCGCCGAGCTCGAGGTCGAGCGGGCCGCAGCTTCGCCCAACGACTCTAGGTCGAAGCGCCTCGACGCGACCTGTGTCGTGGTCGGGCCTCGATCTTGGGGATCCGCTGACCATGCGCGCCACGGCCAGGGACGCCACCCTCGCCAACTAGCCCCGAGGCTCAAGGTCGTGGCGGACACGGCCGACCTTGAGTCTCTACAACGAGATCGATTTTAACCCTCGAGGTCGAGGCTCAAGCGGAAAATGCAACGCCAGCCGTGATGAATCGACACCGGCGCCTCTTGATCTCCGGAACCCTAATACGGATGCGAACGGTTGGTGGACACCTACCCTATCTCGAAACCGCTGCCCAAGCCCTAACTACGCCTGTCAAATCGTGGCCGGCGTGCCCTTCGAAGCGCCATGGACCAGATTCAACGACGCCAGCCTTTAAACTCGAACCGCAAAGATCCATTGAGAAAATTTCGATCACGCCTTTGCCTTCCAGCCTCCTTGCTCAAGCGAAGATCTCTCCCCACCTCCGACCGACGCGACCGCCATGGCTAAGCTTAGGAGGAGCACGTTGTCGCCAAAGAAGGATGAAGGAACTCGAGGCCCCGGATCGCTGACCTGCTCACATGGCGGCCGCCGCAACGAGATCGAGCCACACCCCAAGGACGACGAGATCGCTTTGCACCGAGCACTATGTCCTCTTCGCTCATGGACCGGAGAGCGAAGTTCGTCGCGAGGGTCCTTGCTAGTCGCGACATCGAGCTCATCAACTCGTGCCAAACTCGTTCTTCTCCTCACCATCTTCTCCCACCTATGCGAGGGATTCCTAGGAATCCTTCCAACCCCTCGCTTTCTTCCCAGATTTCACCTCTTCCGCCCGGAAGGACCCCGTGGTCGGATGCCTCTACTTCCTACCATGGTCGGGCTTATGGAACTTCCTGTTCCAACCTCGACTCCTCGCCCGTGGTCCGAAAGGCCGGTTCTACTCAAGAGGGGCAAGGTCGGCACGCCGGTGTACGAGGGGCCCCCATTTCGGAAGAAGGAGACCCCGGAGGCGCACGACCTCGAAGTCGATGAGGAGGCCATCGCCTCATACACCTCGCCTGCGGCGCTGCCTCAATGGGCAAAGCGATCGCCAACGACTTTTCATGAGTCGCGGTCCCTCTTAGGAGGAGGATGCACCCGTTTCACGAGATCCAGGGCGCGACGACTCGACCATGAGGGCATCGCCTGTAAGTCTCCTCGCCCCAAGGTCTTGCTCGAGCCCACCTTTCGACCTTCCCCTAACGGCCACTTCTTTTGTAGCGCCGAAGGAATCCTGGGTCTCCGCCAGGATGGTCGAGATGTTTGGGAAGCAGGCGCACGAGTACACCATCGGCGACCCTGTCCCGAAGAATGTCTTCCGCCGAAAGGCCGAGGTAAGCCATCCGACCAAGTGCTCAAGTGATGCGCCCACGAGCCCCTTCTTGAGATTCGCTTGCTCGCAGGACCACCAGGAGTTGTTGGAGATGGCCAGGAGGATGCTCCCGCTGCCCGGCGGGGGCAAGAGCAAGAAAGGGAGGAAGAGACCTCCCCTGGCTGGAACAAGCCACCCGGAGGCGAAGAAGCGCCACGTCGAGTGGGGGGACCGCGCCACGGTAAGGGCCCTACTGGTCGAGCCCCCGAGCCCGTTCTTATGTGTCTTGCTGGTTGACGAGGTTTTTTCCCTTTGCAGCAGCAGAGCGCGGCGGCTGCTGCCAGGTCTTCGAGCCCTCCCCCGGCCTTGGAGCCTCGAGCTCGGACCCTCACCGTGGCGGGCGATGCAGAGCCAGCTCGGACTCCGAGACCCCAGGTCACGGGGACACGCAAGCGGAGTGCCCCCTTGGCTTCGGGACAACAAGACCTTCACGACCTCGCCGAGGCGTGAGGTCGCTGACCTGTAACCGGGTTTCTGGCCGCATCGCATCCTCCATATTTTTCTGGCTTAGTGTATGCTTTTGATCGCAGACCTCGAGCGCCCGAGCTTGAAACTTGCCTGTTTTGACGATGGCTGTTATCCAGGGCGAGTCCGAGTCCGAGGAGAAGGAGGACACCTTCGAGTTGGTCCCGCACCGGCTTTCACGCCCGACGCGGACCCCCTCGGGGGCACTAAGCCCGCCCCCGGTTGGCGAGTTCCACCATGGGGTCAACGACCCGGACGAGGAGGAACACCACCAAGATCCAATGGGACTTTAGCACCGGCGAGGCGGGGACGCCAGCAGCCGATCCTCTGGCGATGGCGGGATGACTCCTGAGCGCCATGGTTGCCGCCGCGAAGTTGCCCCCGGCCCACCTGGCCTCGACCGTCCCAGGCGCCGAGACCGCGACGGTTCTGGCCACCAAGGATGGCCATGCCGCGGAAGCACCTTGAACCGGCCAGCCCGAGGCCGCGCTCGCCCGAGGTCGTGGCGCCCAGCCGCGGGACGGACACAAATACTGGGGACCGCACGGTGATCCGCGCCAGCTTCAGCCGGAGGAGAGAGGAGCCCCGACCTTGAGGTTGGGCTCGATGTCGCCGGGCGCAGCCGATTTGTTGAGAGCCGGACGAGCCCCGCCATCGAGGTCGGGCCCGCACTGCCGCCGCGCCTTACTACCGGAGAGTCGGACCCGTCGATCGAAGCGGCAGGAGACCAAACCGCCGCCAATCCGGCGGCTGGCGGCCCTAGCCAGGACGCGCCGGTGGAGGTCGAGGTCGACCCCAGCCTCGTAGCGCCGGGCGAGGACATCGACCGATCTCGAATCGAGGAGCTGAACGAGGACTTCACTCGTGCGCGCCTCGAGAATCGTCTTCGCGAGGTAAGGGATCTCCTTCTCATTCCCTGCAACGCATTAGGTCGAGTTTTCTCGTCAACTTCTTACCTGGGCCACTTTCCGTGTCCTCTAAGGCAATCGGCAACGTCGCCCATGGGCTGCAAGGTCTCTACGAGCATGCCGATGTGCTCAGGGGGCTCTTGAACGTAGTGGAGACGCGGGAGGTCGAGCGCGCCAAGCTCTGCACAACCATCGAGGTCGACCAAGCAGAGCTCGAGCGGGCAAACAAGGATCTCGACGATCTTCGCCAAACGAAGGTGGCGCAGGAGGCGGCGCACGCAACCGAGCTCGAGCAAGCCAGGAACTCCGAGCGCGACCATGGCTTCCAGGCCGTCGAGCAGGAGCGCGCGCGGATGACCAAGGCCCTCGCGGCTCTCGAGGCCGAGCGGGCCAAGGTCGAGGCGCTCCAAAAGACCTCCGCGGAGCAAGCCACCTCCTCTGCCGCAGCACTCGAGGCCCTGCGAGCGAAGGTTGAGACACTGGAGAAGACCGCCGCGGAGCAAGCTGCCTCCTTGGCCAAAGCGCTTGATGACGAACGCGCCAAGGTCGAGGTACTAGAGAGAGCCACCGCAGAGCACGCCGCTTCTTCGGTCAGGGCCTCCCCTGAGCTCGAGGCCAAGGTCTCGGAGCTGGAAGAAAAGCTCGGGCGCGCCACCAAAGCGGCGCAAGCCTGCCCAACTCCGTGACGAGGATCGCCAGCAATGAAGCCTCCTGTGGCCTCTAGCTCGAGGCGAAGCTCACTTTGCGGTTAAGGTCGCCGAGCTCGAGCAAGAGAAACTCGCCGAGTTGGCGGATCTCAGAATTTATCCTCAGTCTGCCCTCAGAGAAACACTTTGGAAATATTATAATAGAGCTGTGTTACCTTTTCGCTTGTCAAAGATCTTGCCCTGTTTGGAAGTTTGTAGTCTAGGACGCTCGAAGTTCGTCTTCCTTGCTTTTGGTCGGGTTCGTAGGTCGCTTGTTTCCAAGAAGATGCCTCGTCCAACCCCGTTGGGTCCAAGGCCGAGGAACGCCGGCATTTGGGCACAAGACTTAGACGCGAGCAAATGACTATGACCTGCAGAGTCGAACAAGAAGATCCGCGGGGGAAAGGGTCTAATGTTTAATCAGATAGTGAGTCGTGACGACTAGCGCAAGTAACCACTTACCACGACCACACACGCTTAATGACCAATGTCCGCGAGGCTTTAAAGTTCAACCCCGCACAGGGTGAGCCGGATTGCGGCGATTCGCCACGCTGAGCTCGACCATTGGGGGTGAACGTAAACCTCGCGGCGCTCAGATCGAGGGGCGAGTGCGAAGGTCGTGGTCGAGAAAAGATTTACAGACAACGATAACTCTGTAAACAAAAGCGAAGACAAGAAAGCATAAATGGCAAGAATTTTGAAGACCAGCTTTATTGAAATTCAAAGGTACAGAGATTACACATAAAACTTGCGCAGCTGATCTATGTTCCACGAGCTAGAGAGCTCTTTGCCATCGGGCATCGCTAGCCTAGAAGCCCTCGCGGCGATCTCGGCCAAACAACTCTATAGGGGCCTCCCATCAGGGATAACTTGTTGGTGTTGGACGAGCTCGATTCATCTTAGAGCTAGGTCCCCAACAAGGAGTCGCCCTAGGTCGTGCCGACCGAGACGCATGACCGCGAAGAGCTTGCGTGTAATGCGCCGATCGTAGCAAAGGCACTCAAGATCTTACTTCTTCCATAAGGGCAAGGTCGAGACCGTTTGCTCGGTCGACGTGGTCACTGTCGACTTGGTGGAGCCCAAAGGTCACCTCTCGAGGCAGGATTTACTTCAAGACTAAACACGAGCCGGAAGGGCATGGACCCCGTTGTTCTACCGGGTCGGCTATGAATAGACCATAATACGGGGAAGTTCGCCCACCTGTGTCTTGTCAGAAGGCCGAGCTCATCTCGCAACTCGCTTGACGCCTCGACTATCTCGGTCTGCTGGTGCGTTTCGCCGCCCGCTGTTCGAGGGTGAGCCACCGAGGCGGCACACTTTGGTGCCAAGGTTCGCAAAATTTCGAACAGATTCATCGGTAAACCGTACCATTGTCGGTGATGATTCTACACTTAACCCCATACCGTGACCACGAACAAGTTTAAAAAACGAATGTACCGCCGAGTAGTGATGGTCGAGATCGGTTCACTTCAATCCACTTGGTGAAGGTGTCGGCGGCCACTTAACAGAACTTTTTCCCCAACCGCCGAGAAAAGGGCCGAGGATGTCCAAATTTCTGTGTCGAGAAAGGCCAAAGTAGCGGAATGGTCTGCGTAGGACGGGCGCGACTTTCGGCGTGGAATTGGCATGCGGCAAGTGCGACGATATCGCGAAAGTATCTTGAAGTGCCGCTACCAATAATACCCCATACGGAAGGCCTTGCCGACCATCGCCTCAGACGAAGAATGTGCTCCACAGAGGCCCTAATGGATATCATTTAATGTACTTACCTCCTCCGTGGAGATGCACCGCGTCAGATGCCTAAACATTTCGCTCCAGAGCTTGCCTCCGACGAAGCGTAGTATAGACTCGCCCGACGCTGATCTGCTCCTCTCAGGTCGTCGGTGGTGTCGCCTTGCAAGGAAATTGTGAATGGCCTTGGCCCAGAGGGAATACTTTCACCACGCCGAGCATGACCTCTGGCCGGAGATCGATGGGGCCGCCAAAGGTTCTGTGATGACGCCGGGGATATCGCCGCCGAGGAGCCGAGCTTGGAGAGGAAGTCCGATCGAGTTGTCCTCCCGGGATGTGCTTGAGCTCCAAGTTCAAACCACTTTTCCATCTTGGCGCACTCGACGAGGTATTTTGCCATCGAGTCCCCGAGCATCGGTAGTCCTTGTTGAACCGGTTGATGACGAGCCGAGAGTCGCTTCTTCACGACCAATGGCAGACGCCATCGCTTTGCAAGCTCGTAAGCCCGCCAGAGGGCTTATACATCGCCACATTATTTGTCGCCGAACCCAAACGAATCACGACTCAATTGGTCGCCTGGGTAAGGATATGATCCCACCGAAGCGCTTAAATGACCTTGAACCGTCAAGAACATAACCCAGGTTTTCCTCCTCGACCAAGTTCGGGGCGGCCGCGACGCTCGCCGACCACGAAATCGGGCGAAGCGCTATGATTTTATAGCGCGGCGAGCCACGACCGACGCCGAACGCCGCCACTTCCATGGCCCACTTTGCGATTCGCCCACCACCCTGCGTTCTCAGATGTCCCCGAGCGGAAGTTGCTCGACGACCACGGAGTGCGCCTCGAAATAATGCCGAGCTTGCGCTGGCCATGAGGAGAGCATACAACAGCTTCAGACTCGCGGTAGCGCCTTCGCCGGTAAGACCGCCGACGTAATAAATTGGTGTCGCTGAGACCCTGCCCGCCACCAGACGGCATCGACAACAGGGTGGTGGCCGCGAGGTAGAGCAAAGAACCTCTCGCCAGTTGTGGCGCTAGGCGAGGGGGGGACGACAGTATACCTTCAAATCTCGGCGACCGCTCGCCCCGAGTCCACTGAAGCCCGTGCTTGCGCAGAATTTGGAAGAACTGGCCCACGCCGCCGAGCCTCGAGATGAACTCGCCGAGGGCGGCCATGCGCGCGCGGTGAGGCTCGCGACCGCTTGATCGAAGTCGGGCGCCATCTTCGATCGCCGATCTTCTTCGATTCGCCGACCCGAGCCCCGATCATGTAGCCGAGCACCTTCCCGACGCCGCGTCAACACGCACTTCTGGATTGAGCTTGATCTTGTGCCTATTCAGTTGGCGAAGGTTTCTCGAGGTCGCGAACGTGGTCGCCTCTGAGGGCTCTTGACGATGATGTCGCCCACGAGACCTCAAGGTTCCGCCCAGACCTAGGGCTCGAAAGTCTTGGTCATCAGCGCCAAACGTGGCCCCGTGATTGCGCGCAGACTAAACGACATGGTCGATAGCAAGAGGTGCCAAATGGCGGATGAAGGATGTCTTGTTTCGCCGCTGACCGCCACTTGATCTCGTGGTATCCCGAGTAAGCATCCAAGAAGCTCAACATCTTGGCATTTGCGTGGAGTCGACGATCCGGTCGATGCGCTGAAGCGAAAGTTGTCCTTCTGCAAGCCGAAGTTCAACCTCAGATGGTCGACGACATCCTCCACTTTCTCCTTTCTTCGCGACGATGACCGGTTGGCTACCACTGAGTAGTCAATCTCACTGATGAAACCGCCTTCAAGAGCTTGTCAAGGTTCTTCTTGATGATCGCGACCTTCTCCGGAGAAGCGACGCAGCTTCGCGCATGGAGTCGAGAGCGGGTCTCACCAGAATTTGTGCTCGACCACCTTCCTCTAACGCCGCATGTTCGCGTTCCTGCCGAATATACCTTTGTTGGCGCTGGCGAAGGTGACGAGCTCGAAGTTCCTATTTGGAACTCACGGCCGAGACATGGATGCACTTGGTCGGGTCGCTTCCTCGAGCGGCACGGCCTTCGCCGCCCACTGGCCGATCACCGCTTCGGGCGAAGCATTCTTCGCCATCTCCGGATCACACTGGGGCAAGATGTTCGCAAGAGCCAAGGCCCCGTCTCACATCCATGTGCCGCCGCAGTCGCCGCGACGGTGATGATGCCGCTTGGGCAGTGCACTTCATACATAGATGGCCATAATGATTGGCGCCATGAACTTGACCAAGGCGGCCGCCCGAGGATGGCGTTAGGCGGGAGGTCACCTCGACCACCTCCGGCAAGGTGACCACGGCGGAAGTTGTCCGAGCCGAAGGTAACGGGCTAGACCACCGCCCTGTGGATGGTCGAGCTCTCGAACGATCCCGAAGAAGGGTATGGCAATGCTTTGACCTTCGACCGGGAATCAGATTCGCCGAGCGCCCGCTGGCAAAGAAGTTAAGAGAGCCGCCGCCGCCGACCATGACACGCCCGATCATGGTGTTGCTGATGGTCGGGTCACGACAGTGGCGGTCTTCGTGTCTCGCCATACCGGAAGAGCGCCCTCAAGAGAAGGTGATGGTGGCCCAAATTTATTTGCGGTGGTCGCTGATGGGCTTCGGCGCGACTTGGTAGACGGTTACAATGGCGCCTTGACTCGCGGCCGATCGGGATAAGCCGACGAGCCGCCGAAGATGACATCGATCCGCGCGCCTCGCTGAACTCCAAATCGACGCTGCCGTGCTCCACGCCGCGCTCACCCCGCAGTTGGTCGCCGCCCTTCGGAGTACGGCATCTCTGTGTCTTCGCGAGGCGCCGATCACGACCCGAACTTGATGGCTTTGATGACGGCCTCGCCGAAATGCTTGGGATCAGTTCTCGTGGCGAATGAATCGCCGCACAAAGTCGCCAGAAGGCTCGTTTGCCCCGATGACGCGATCCAGTCCTTCTCCCCGCCTCTCGTGAATAACTCAAAGTTGGAGCGGCGGCGCTCGATTTGGCGCCACGACCAAGGAACCAAAGCTTCGTTGAAAAGCCAGTCTCGCGCCCCGCCCAAAGACGGCCGGAGGTAGTTTGCCATCACGAAGCTCGTCCCCCGCCGTTAGGATAGCGGTCGAGTAAATGGACAAGAACTCGTTAGGGTTCTTGGTCCCATCGGCGCTTATCGCTGGTTGAACCGAGCCGCCATCGCACGCGACGAAGGCCGTTTAATACGCCACGCACCATAGGCCGTGACAAGCGCGCCGGTGTGGTCATCGCCGATAAGGTCCCTGCCGCCGCCGGACTCGAGTCGAGGTCGCCGCGGCCCGACCTTTTGTGGGAACGAACATCGCGCCGCACGGAATCACCGGTAGGTAGCGCAAGCGTCCGACCCTATGGCGCTCGGGCGAACGCTCGGGAGAGGTCCGCGACCGCCGCCGGAGACTCGGAGATCGAGCGGCTTGGCTCGGGTCTGGCCCTGCTTGGTACGGTGCCCGCGGGACGTCGGCGCGTCTGCGCCAAAGCCTCATCCCGAGCCCGCAGCTCGGGGGCTAGCTCTTGCGCAGGAGGCGTCCGACGAGTACGCGGGCGACGACGCGACGTAGCATCATCGCTCGGGAGCGGTCCTCAATGCCGACTCGGTCGCGAGGCTCGACTTCTGCCGCAGCCCGACGAGTTTTTCGCCAGGCCCGCCAAAGAGCTCGACTCGCCTCTATCGGGATTCGCCATGACCCGGCGATAGCGCGGAGGCGCCCCCGAGAGGAGCTGGGTGGCCCGAAGACGCACCGCCTTCTCTCGGGCCTCCGCCGAGGGCGGTTATGGCCTGGTTGATGGCGACATGCACCATCCGGCGAGCGTCTTCGGGGGTCTGCGGATCACGGTCACCCGCATCTCCCCCCACGTCTTGACCGTCCGCCATCAGCACGTGGTGCTCGAGTGGCGGCGGCGAAGGCGAAAACAGGGACATGGAGTCGGAGTCCGTGCCCGAATCCACGCTCGAGGAAAGCCCTTCGATGAAGTGCGCCATGCTCCTGGGATCTTGGTGTCGTTCCTGCGAATGAGCAAAACAATCGGGCCCCACGGTGGGCGCCAGCTGTCGACGATCGGGATCGCCAACCGCAAGAAATGAGATGGGGGTCAGAGTGTTACGGGACCCGAGCTGCGCTTCGCTTGAACGGAGGAAGGAAGTAGTCGTGGCGGTGGTCGGAGCAAGGCGACAACGAGCGCGAGATCGAGATTTATACCGTTTGAGCCCTCGTGATGTAATAGTTTCATTCCGGGCCGCTTTGCGCGCTTTTCTTAGCTAATTTCAGGTACAAGGGTGTGTTACAGCTCAAGTTTAACGACGGCTATGTCTAAGCTCGAGCTATGGCGTGTTGAGTGTTGTCCTCGTGTGTCCCGAAAGGCTGTGCTTCCTTGGTCTTTATACCTCCTCTCAGCAAGAATCGGACCGAGAGATTCCTGAAGTGGCCTTCATGCACGCTGAGGGTCAAGCGGAACCGCCCGAACTTGTCAGCACGATCTGCTTCTTCCCCACGACCCGCGCTTTAGCAACCGCCGATCAAATGCTTGATCTGAAATCCAAGGGTGGGCTACGGCTCCGAACAAGGGCCCGCCCGAGCTCGAGGTCGAGCGGGCTGCAGCCGGCTCAAGGCGCTAGGTCGAGCGCCTAAGACGCACCTGTGTCGTGGCTGGGCCTCGAGCTTGGGGGATCCGTCGACCATGCGCCGGCCGGCTAAGGGACGCCCAGCCCTCGTCACAAACAAAAAGTGGTAGATCATCGTTCATGGCAAGAGAATAATTGTCGAAGTGGAGAATGTCACAGATGAGGAAGAATGCAATCTGGAGACAGTGTATGACTCAATCTCGAAGATACTGAGGAAGCCGGCTATGCTCGCATTGATCACAGGAAGGGCTATACTTCAAATGTAATCCACCAATCACATCACTTTGTTTCCATCATTGTAGCTTATTGTACATTTTCTTCTTTTGTAGGTATGTAGTAATAGAGTAGCTGAGAAGATAAATCGAAAAAAGTCCAATCTTCTAAAATATTTAGAATTTGACAAAACCCACAACATGAAAAAGTTTCATTTCGAAGTTCTCTAAGTGTTTCATGTAGAAAGTTTTTCAAATTATCACCCTTATGAAACTACGACAAAATATCAAATCTAGCCAAATTAATGAAACATAGGACTTTGTCAGGTTGAGGCATGAAATAATATTATAGACGGCTAATTTCCTAACATCTTCTATGATAGTTGTTGGGTACAACAATTTATGATGAACAAAACTATCACAACAAATGTTCTCGTAAGCATCTCGTAATATAACATAGATGTTTTTTTAATAGCCGTATGTGATGAGAAATATCACGAGATAGTTAAGTTTTGATAATAATCTGAATAGCAGGCATACGGCTATGTAAACATCTCGTCCGGTCAATGTAAATACTCACACTTAGCCTTTCTCCATAAAAATCTAGGGTTACTAGCATCGACACCATCCGCACCACACCTCGTTGCCAGCAGCCTCACTACCCCATCAATGTCGCCGCCCTTCCACTTCATCTCCAATGCCCTCCTCACTGCACCACCATGCTCCTCACTGTCATCATCATCCTCTTCACTGCCTCATCACCGTCACCATTAGCATCGCCCTATCTCCATCACCGTCATTGTTGAGCCATCACCGCCGCCTCCCGGGTCATGTCACACCCTCCTTGTCATCACCCATACCATAGTTAAACCCTCCTTGTCGCCGCTCATCTACCCACCGTTGTTTTACATTCAACTCGCACATGTCAAATTCATCTACTTGTTGTTGTGTTAGATTCGTACTGCTTTTTGTGTTCTTCCTTAACTCAGGCCGCTTTAATATTTGTAAGTAAATTTTTCCATTTTTTAGTACTATTAGATTCTCATTTTATTCTATAAGGTTGAAAGGTATCGATATGTCATGGGTAATGTGGTTGTACCCATCGGTTGACCCATCGATCGCGACCAACAGAAAAGTCAAACGCCTTTAAGGCCGATCGACATGTAAGGTCCTCTAGGGAAGAAAGCATGTCATTGAAGATTTCAATTCGATTAGGAACCCGATAGCTCCAAAGAATGTAGCAGGTGCGTTTTGCACCACGGACGACATACTTGCAAGGGAGCGAGTGTCGATCACCATCCCTAGCTATAAGGACGTGATGGAGGATGACAAGGACATGCTTTGGGAAAAATTAAAAGCAACCACCTTTGTCACCCCGAGGAACTCTAGCGTCGCGTGCATTGGCAGCCTTTGATTTCAATGAGCAAGGTCTAGAAGACCTTTAAGAGCACTCATGTAATTAAATATGTGAACAAATCAGAGAGTCCTCTCGACAAGTACCGTTTCGTGACTTTGGCGGTATGGGAGGAGTTTGTAAGCATGAAGAGCATGGCTGAGTTTTGGATGCTTAGTGCAAGGAACAAATCTATCTAAGTATAGAACACCCACTCACACTATCTAGGCAGCTGTCGGGACCCGGATATGCAAATCCGAAACCCTCTGTGTATACCGCACTAGTCCAGGATCTCGCTAGTGCACACAGTGAAAACATAGATGACATATCATTCCATACATCGAAATAACTAAGAAGAACAAATTATTATTGAATAAAGCAAACGACCTTATGGTCAAGGTTCATACACCAAAGCCTCTTGGCTAAAGAAACAAATAAACTATTGCAGCGAAATAAAATAACTTGGGCCATTCGACATGCCACAGGCAATCGTCTGGGGAAACGCCTTCCTAGTCGACGTAGTCTTCATAGTACTCCTCCTCTTGATACTCATTACCTGGTCCTTCCTCAGCAACTGAACAACAGGGGCATAAAGCCGTGAGTACAAAACGTACTCAACAAGCCGTAGGGAAATGATGCAATATATTCATGCACGGCTTGACAAAGGATAGTTATATGGTTCATTTGCAGAAAGCAATAACTTGAATTTAAATACACTAAATAGATTGAAGGCAGTTTGAATAAAACAATAATAGATAATCTGATAAATCAATGGTAGACAACATGAACAGAATGACGAGGCATCACCCTACATCACTCGAAACAAGTATCAACCACACAATTCAACAGTATAGCTTGAGACAACAAAACAACAGTGAACTCCCCGTTCATATCCCAACCATTCCACATTTCAAGAAAATACTCTATACCCCGTGTGAAATCCCTGGCTTGTCCATGACCATGACACGGCTATTCAATAGTTTACACTCGCAGAGGTTGTACAGCCTTTACCCACAAGACATGATCATCCCTTAATGCCAAGCGCTAAGAACACACTTCCTTTGGTGTGTCTGCAGAGAGATCACTACAAAGCCTTTACAATGCCTGTCCAAACCCAAGATCGCCTTCTAAGGTTTCATTTCTGGGGCCCCTCTTGAGCCATGTGAGTCTACCCGTCCATCTCGGACCCCACACCAACAACCGGCAATACTCAAATCTGACATTGCAAATTAATCACCTAGGTCCGTCCCATACCGGACTTGTGGTTGCACAGCTTAGGCCAGCTTCAATGGCGACAAGATTAAGTCCTTAAATTGTATCGTGCAAAACAACCACATCCCAATGTGCTAAACAAAGACCCCTTTATCGCACGATCAATTGCCCGAGGGAAACATTTTGTTCAACCCAAAACCAATGGCATCCCCGCCATGGTACAACAAGTTTTACAACAAAGGGTCAATAGCCACAATTCCATATCTCATTAAGTCAAGATTAACATTAGTTTACAGTGATATGAATCCCATCGGACAACTAAGCATGGCTAAGCATAGCTACGATAACCCAATGTCGGTACTATGATTATGTCCAACTAATAATGTCCCAACCTATGGTTAACAATGGATACATGGCATTCCAATAATCAAAGGCATACTCAAACAGTAAATAGCTACTCCCATAAACTAGCATTGTTACACAAATAGCATGCAATTGTATAAAACAAAGTACTTTTGCAAACATGGGTTCAATATGATCAAAGGACTACGACTTGCCTTGTTGTTCAAGTGCCGATTCTTGGTCTTCGAAGTCTCCGTTCACTCCCTCGAGGTTCGCGTCTACCGGAAAATAAAGCAATGAAACAAAATAAATACAAAATAGAGAAGAAAACGAGCTCAAAATTGAAAATAAATGGTTCTGGAATGTAGATCTCGATTTTAAAAAAATTTAGAAATTTGAATCACTCCAATCGGAGTTCGGACGAAGGAGAACGGCCTCGGAAGATTTAATTCAGAGAAAATCGAGAAATTCACAAGGGTGACACGTGGCACCGGTGATTGGCTAGATTTTTGGTTTTTCGAAAATCAGAAAAGAAAATAAAATTTCCGGCTGACATGTGGGACCCACGAGTCAGAGACTCGGTCCACGGTGAACCAAGTGCACCGAGAGGGTGGAGGGTTGACTCAGTGGGCTAGGCTGACGTGGCGCCCATGTGGCAGCCACGCGTCTATTAGGGCTAAGGTGGCGGCCGACGCTGGCGTTACGCTGCGGCCGACGCAAAGACGGTGCGGATTTGGCCACGCTGGCGAGATCCGGCACGTCTGCTAGCGATCGGATGGCCGAGGGCTTCGCGGAGGACGACGGCGAAGAGCAATGCACAAGACTCACCGGAGCGAGAAGACGACACCGGACGCGGCGGAAGGACTACGGATCGACGGAAGAAGTAGCGGATCCGAAGAGGTCGACGCGACGAGTTCAATGGTACAACCGATCACGGCGGAGGTGGATCGAGACGGAGAACCAGCGGCGAAAAATGCTCGGGCGAGAGAACTTCGACGAGCTCGTTCTCCTCGGCGCAGGTCTTGGGCGGCGAGTAGTAGGCTACGGCGAGGAGAGGCGAACCTAGGGCCGTGCGTGGCGTCGGCTTAAATAGCCTCAGAGGCGGGAAAACTCGAAACCGAGCGGCAGCAATGCGCACGCAAAGAAACCGGAGGTGGTTAGGGTTCTGTCCGCCCTGGCAAGGCGAGGTGACGTGGCGGAATCCGAAGGCCCACGCGGCGTAATCGAACGGATGGAGCTGGCCTTGGAACGGGCCACCGAGGAACAAAGGATTGGTCGGGCAAATTCGCCCGAAGGATTTTGAAATTAAAATGTTTTCCGAATTAATTTAAATTCCAGAAATTCAAGTAAATCCAAATAAATTCAAATAAATACCAAATAAATTCAGAAAAATCTCTAAAAATACAGAAAAATTACTTGAAGCACAAGGAACCCAATAAAAATTGGAAACCTTTAATTTGATGCATAGATTAATCAAATTAAATCTTATAATTATTAGAAAATTCAATTTAAGCTTCGGTTAATTCCAAGAAATTGTAAATGATTCATTTTTGATTTTAAACATTCCAAAACTCAAATTTTGGGATGTTACAGTAGCGGTGGGTACGTGGGGAAGATTGCTTCAAGGAGGAAGCAGGATGATGAGGCTGAACGATCATCGGATTCTGTGATGATGAGATCGAAGGTGAAATCATCGGGGACTATCTCATTTGTTAACTTTGCTGATAAGACCGTCATCAAATGACTAGTAAGAATATCTACCATGGTAGGTACCCTTCTCATCACACACTCAGTTTTGAATCCCAATTAAATAACCTATTGTAGAAGGATTTGAGTGCAGAGCAATCCCAAGGATCTTTCCAATCTATTAGGTATAGGGATGTCCTTTCAACAGCGTTGGAAAATAAGGAGCACCCAGGCCTCGTGCAAGGGCTAGGTGTTATTGTGCCTTGAAGGGATGGTTTCCCTAATGACTTGAATTCGAGAAGGAGGAGAATGCATGAATGGATCAAAGAGGAGCTCTGATCGGAGATTTGGTCAAAGATGGACTAGCATAACATCAAACTCAAGCTTTAGTTGGCTCAAATGAAAGCAAGGCTTGATGAACTTAGTCAGCCCTAATCCACAAGGGATGCTCCTCGGTTCAGTTCCAGTCTCCGCTCTTGGAGGAATCTAATATGTAGCATCCCGTGAATTATCTGTAGGTAATGTCCAATTTGCCTTGTGTTAACGTATCTTACTGTTTGGTCTAGTGTGCTAATGTCACCTTAATTGTGTACTATTTATAGGAACCTGCCTCTTGTAGGGTTCAGCTACGTGTTGGTGGCTCCTTTTGGTCAAGGTTGGTTGTCGGTTGGCGTTTCCATGCCCAATAGGCATAATTTGCTGGCTTTTGCAAAGGTTCATGTGAATAATGCCCACCAACCTTTCAAGGCCGTCCCACTGGAGAAGTCTCCGAACGATGAGGTCACAACAATTGGGACTGCCGTCCACACTGCAGTGGCCCAAGAAGGACATCATCCTTGACATGGAGATGTCTCCTACAATAAGCACCTAGTCGCCTCCAAGCCAACCAGACCCTCTGCCTCAGCAATCAAACCGTCCACCTCAGCAACCCATCCCTCCTTCTCTGAATGTATATAGCCTATGTCGACAGCAGTTGGGGTCTCAAAAGGGAAAATTGATGAAGAAGTAGCCTCACAAGGATCTACCGAAGCTCTAGGGATTCTTGAAATTCACATTATGAAAGCCCCTGGTTCCCTGCTTATCCTTGGCAAACTTGGAATGGCATGGCAGGATTTGCATTCATGGTACACGTAGAAGGCCAACAAGACTAGGACACATGGTCCTTTGTGTTTCACGGTCAAATTCTCAGAGGTCCATTTCCACCACGAAGCGAACTACTTTTCGGTGACCTTCGAGGACTTATTCAGTTCTTCAACTTCATTAAGTTTGAAATCTCAATCCTATATTCATGGATGCTGTAAGTATCTATATCCTACACCCACGGTGCATTATATTATTATACTGATAAATGTGCAATAGCAATTGATCTGTCACCTATAGATACATGATCAAATTTGAAGCATGAAGACAGGAACCGGTCAAATTCCCGGACCCAACTTGATTGCCGAGTAGACGATAAAACAATTTGCAAACTTCATTGTCGACTATATAACATGAGGTTTGCAAGCTCAAGTCGACAAGGAGTATATACCTGCACTCTACAATCAAGGGTGAATCCTTTAATCAATACTTTACTTGTAGATCAGTGCTTCCATACATACTTTAAACTTAGGTGAGATGACTTCGTGATGTGTGACATGCATGTTCTATTGGGTTGTTTTGGTCATCGTACCAAAAAATAATAAGGTTTACCACATTGATTCCATGTTAAGAAGTAAACCTTGATTCTATATCAAGGAGTAAGGATGACTTTCAACCTATGCAAGATGTACTTAATTGGTAAACATGTTTTTTTCTTGTTGACTGCAATTGTCTTCCATCTACATTTTCATTACTTAAAGTGTTATTTTGGAATTAATGTACATAGAACTTTCAAGAATTATGTTGACCATGGAGGGAGACACAAAAAGGAATGGGTCTATGGTCTGTTGCAAGTGACGGACATTTCGGTACAAACAACAATGACATTTTATGTTATAATTTATCGTAATGCCTCTCCAATTGAGGAATATGCATGTATTTTATTTTTATAGTGTCATTTGTAGCCGCAAAACCATCCATGTAGCTTCTACGTGATGCACAACATGTACGATCTTACCAATGCTCATTGGCCAAATATACCCAAGGTATGCAATCCTAACTAAATCAATTTGTCCATATTTCATTCTTCGCAATTAAACTTTTCAGTAACAGCTATTCTTACTAGCGACAGGATGTGAAATTATCTATGTTTACTTCCCCTTGAGGATCTCGGAAGGTTCGAGGAGAGCTCATCGTCTTTTTCCTAGCTGATGTGATCTGAAAGACAGGTGAGTTTAAGGGCCCAAACAATCCTTACGTTGTGTAAAGTAGATTGTGATGTGAATGTTTTTCAACTATAAATTATGTAAAATGTAAGTTCATGTTTTTCGATTGTGAATTGTGTAAGTAATTTATTCAAATGGTACACATGTCTTGTTAATTGTGTGTTGTCTTGTATTATAGTCAGTATAGAGGGTATGGCTAACGTGATTCTTGATGTTAGCATAAAAATGAAAAATTATGTAGAAAAAACATTACATACTATCACAGATGGTTGCTTATAAATGGTCTATGATAAAGAAAAATCACAGTAGTTCTTTCTTACGAACCGCTTATGATGTTGTCTTATAATAGACCGCTTAGAATTAGAAATCATCTGTGATATTTTCTTATCACAGATGGTTGGTAAGTAATAACTGCATGTGAGATTTACTTATCACCAATGACTCAAATATTAACTATGTGTGATATTTAACCATAACAGAGGTTTTTCAGCTTGAACCGTCTGTAATATTGTTTGTCATAGATAGTTCCAAAACCACTGTGATGACCAGTGAGCGAGCCTGGGCCACCGGCCTGGGCCTTAGGCCTGCCCAAAAATCCTATGTAAATTGTTTAAAATCTATAAAATTTAAAATCTAGCCCAATAAGCTATGGGCCACCAGGCCTGGCCCAAAGCTAGCTCCGCCCCTGGTGATGGCCACTGAGGGGGGTGTTTGGATTAGTGGTATTTCATTGGAATATTTTAGGATCTAGTTCAAATTTAAATTAAATTCCAAAACCTTTCTAGAAATTACCACTCATTCAAACAGGGCGACTATTTTTTCACAGACGATATGATTGTTTTTAGTTGTATGTGATGTGTTTCTATGTGGTAGCCTTTTTATCTAAAATTTCCATACTTTAGGCTAGGCCTTAAAAAGGAATTACCATCCAATGTAAATCCAAAGTCTCCAGCTACTTTATTCTGAAGGCATTTAATACAGCATATTGTGGACGCAACACAGCACAACAGCTAGGGACACACCACGGGAGAACGGGGTCGCAAACGACTATAAGAGCAAGCTGCAAAGCATGCAGCCAGCAGAGGGGCGATGTGGCTAGCGAGAAGTCCAGGACAGCAAAGACAAGGTAGCAAGCTACCCACCAGGCCACCACACACTGTCCAAGTAATTCGGTGATGCAAACTTTAATTGGAATCGTGGATTACTTGGACACCACATTGGAGTAGCTTCAGGAGCCTGACAGAGGGTGTGACAGGATGGCCGCAGTCACCCACCAAGCACCAGGATCACATTTGCCACCGGAGAAGAAGAGAGAGATGGCTGCGCCGTAGGGCTTATAATGGGGAGGGTTATCCAGTCAATTCCTAGGGCTTGTTTGGATGTTAGGAGAGTAAATCCTAGAGAACAAAATCCCCTTTGAGATTTTGATGGGCACATGGAATCCCTCTTGTTCCCTTTGGACAATAATCCCGGCTGGGAAATATTCCTTGTCACCATTTGGAAGATACGGGATAAAAATCCCGGGCATTAAAAACTATATCCAAAAAATCAGAAAAAATTCAAAAAATTCAGGGAAAAGCATTTGACAAGATACTTACATCTGCACATTTCAGAATTATTACATTTCAGAATGGTTTTACAATAAAATAGAAATGGATGACAGTAGCCAACTAGATATTGCGTTGTACTCTGAAACACTTTAGTACTTAGCACACATTCTCATCTTACTTGTAGTAGCCAAAGAAACAAATCTCCAGTCCAGCAAAAAGGTAAGCACACCAAGTACAAGAAACAGCAAAATGAGCTGAAAAGACCACATTTAACAGTGGAAAGAACAAGTAGCATGGAGGCAGGATTAGGTCTTCTTCCCCAACATGTAGTCAAAAAATATTTAAAATGAATAAAAATTATCACATATGTGACATAAGCAGAAATTAAATATTTAGATGGTATAAAGATCGAAAGAAACAAGAAATCAAGGAAGTTTGCCTAGAATTTATTTTCACCGAACATTTCAAGAGCTTCCGCCCTGGACACTTCAATGCGTTCAAATGGTTGCTTTTCCTGCATCAAGTTAGGTTGAAGTAAACACATCAGTAAGTTTCTAAAGCAGTTCAGTTATTCCATAGAGATAATGTAAGACATTCATTAAGGATTCCAATCAGGCAATCACCATATTGCACTTCATGAAGAACTAAAGGTGCAAATTGGTAGATAGTGTCAACAAAATAAGGGTAAACATTAACTTGAATAAAATGAGTTAAATATGATATTATACCGCAACAGCTTTCTGTGCTTGGGTTTGAATAAGACCAAAATGCGCCTCGTTCAATGTCACATCATTGTAGTAGGCATCATAGTAGAAACCCTTTAACAGGTTTAGTGGAAACATTAGAAAACATGAGTAATCACTGAAAAAAGGGCTAACCTATTTTCTTGCGCTAACCCCATGTAAGCCTAATTCCATACCTCCCCTCTTGTAGTACAAGGCCCAATACACAGCTTGCAGCCATATGCCCTTTCAAGAGACTGCAAATGTAACCTTAAATTAAAAAAATTGAATTGTAAATGGATTATAACAGATAAGACACATAATTATTAAATGATTAAAATCAAACACTATGAAACTAACACAAAATTTTCTCATAAAGTAAAAATCATGCTCAAAGATATCATGTGAAGCTTTAACTCACTTCTCCAAGAATATGAGCACTTGAGTGCCAAAAGGTGTCACGCCCTTCATTGCGATCGAACTTGAACAACTTCAATTCACAGCCACCTTCCAGTGGCCTCGCCATATCCCAAATTGCTACACAACTCCCGATTCAAACCGTTCCCCGTTGATCCATGTCGCTAATTTACAACAGACATCCAAGCAGTAGAGCACTTAGGCGACCAGTAGAGTACTTGAGCGACCAGTAGAGCAGTCTGGGCGACCATGAGACACTTGGGTGATCGAGACCAGATTTAGGCGACGAGCGAAGCGATCCGGGCGATCAAAGCGAGCGGTCCGCAACCAGTTCACAAAAATAGAAATTCCTAGAGATCCCACCATTGGATTGACGTGAAATGTTAATTATAGAAACTAGATTCAATTCTAAAGCTAACAAAAGAATAATCAGGTCGATCGGATCTACGGATCTAAAGTTATGACCTTCGCAATATGACTAAAATAATTAGCGATCTAACAGTGATGGACCAAACTCAATCGAGATTAACTGACGATCCCACCGTTGGATTGATATGAAATTTTAACTGTAGAAACAAGATTCAATTACGAATATAACCCAATAAGAATCAAATAGATCAGATCTACGAATAAAAAAATATTACCTTCGCAAGATGAATGAATCAAATAATGACGAAAACGAGAAATACTGCGACGGATCTGATTTCATGCATACATGCATGGCAAGACTTCTAGTTGCTAGGCTCTTGATTTGTTTCCTTACGCTGCCTTCTAGTTGCCGCACTAGGAGCAAACAAAAACCCCGCAATGCACAGCTGCCAAGAGCAAAATGAAAATCGCTAGACGCTGGAGACGCAAGAAGGATTTTTATTTTTGATCTGGTTATTGTACTCAAACAAAAGAGTACAACCCTAAAACCTCAGGCCTCAAATAAACAGGAGACACCTCCCCCTATTTATACTGAGCAAACATAAAGAGATTGAATACAACTCCATTTCCAATATGGAAAGAGTTCGTATACATCTCAACCTGGCCCATACATGGCCAAATACAACTCTTGCACGCGTGTACAGCCCACATGCCATACTCACGTGACTAACCAGTCTCCATGTGCATGTTCTCTAGCCTGAACGTCCCGCATGATATCCTCGACCACCAAGACCTCGGTTCCTCCCTGAACCTAGTCTCGAACATCAGTTCCTCCCTGAACCTAGTCCCGAACCTCAGTTACTCCATGAACCTAGTTCCGGTCCCGTCATCGACCACGTTCGCCCTCGAGCAACACCTGCACATGAATAAACAGAAAACAGATCCGAGCATAAGTCCACGACTTGACTTAAGGTCAATCCATGCAACCATTCACATGAGCGTATTGCATCAAGCAAAACAAATATCATAATATCACAGCCTATCAATTAATCATCTAAAACAACATATGCACAAGCATCACACATGCTATGATCACAACCACTTGCAATGCTAATTTCATCACTCAGCCAATTTTTCAGCACATGGTTTCACACCTACCAAAATACAGAGCTTTGAGAACATAAGCAGTTGATAGTCCAGTCTGATAATTATTAATAAAACATAAGTAACACAAGTTATTACACACCATAATTCAGGAAAATAAGTGTAACACCACTATTACACTAAAAAAAAAGATATCAGAAAGATGTTTCCTTATTGTAATTCCAAGCACAGTGCTAGTTAAGAACAGAGAGAATCTGAAATAACTGAGTGCCACCCCGCCATTGAGCTTAGTGATATCCAGATTTTTTATAGCATTGAAAAGTACAACTGATGTTGCATCATTGACGATTCCTTCCCCAACCACCAAGCTGTACAGCCTCGGTGTCTCATCTTGGCTTATGACCTGAGTTTGAGTTTGAATGATTTAACAGTTGGATTAAAACAAATATTGAGAAAATATGTTCTTATTTAGAAAGTAAGCATCAAACAGACCTGCAGTGTGCACACGGTATCTGTTGAAGAAAATATTGCTCCTAATGCTATAATTGTAAATCAGGTAAGCACTGATTTGAATCAAAAGGGAGAAGAGATAAAAATCACAAATAAAGAAATATAGACCTAGATAATCCACCGCGTCGAGTTTTCCAAAACCAACTTTTGGGAAGAGCCAGTAGCAACCTGATATCAGGGAGCACGCTTTTTTAGTGACAATAGCTAATGCAATGCAGAAGAAATCACCCTGACAAAGTAAAATGGTGAATTTTGCACTCAGTTTATTCTGCAAGCTTGCAAATTTGTAGTTGTTCTTATGCCATGGACAAAAATGTATTGTATATATGTTCAATATCTACAAAAAAGAAGGTTGAAGAATTGGCAACCGACCTGCTGAAACTATTGTAACTGAGATGAATACCCCGAATACCCCAAAGGACATGATGGTGATAAAATTATGGAAAAACTGCTTCTTCTTGACCTGGAACCTACAAATTAACAAGAGCCATGTACTTATTCCAGAACACTCAATAAAGTAGCTGATTAAAGCCTTCAATTAGGCCATTATGAAAAATGTAGAACATACGTACCCAGCGTTGAAGATTACAGGTGGGAGAATGTAGATGAAGAAGAGTTGCTCATCAAACCTCAGGATGTGCGAATTCCTGCCTTTACTCAGTAGAGATATGATAGCTCCAACAATGCACCCCTACCAAAATAGTAGTTCAGATAATCAATACTCCTTGTTATCACTGCCTTTACTCAGGCTTTTTTACTTTTGCTAAGCAAGGATAAAACAGTCAGTCAAGGTGCCAATCTCTTTTGCAAGAGTAGCTGAATCTCTCACTCGAATTATCAAAACACTTTCTTTGGAACCTAGCCAACTATCTAAAAACTCAAAGTAGGTGTAGCCGTGTAGAAGAACAGCACGTGCGCTCTAGGGAGCGTGAGAACTTCCCTACCAATTGAAGTTAAATTTCATCCACTAATCATCTCACTGAAAATCACGCTAATCGAATTAAATTTCATCCACTAATCAACTCACTGAAAATGATGCTAACGACAATAAATACTCATGTATGATTCAACATTTGTTTTGAAGCTCAAATTCATGATTCAACAACAGGAGCCAAAATATCACTAGTGCACATATCTAATTACTGGGAGCTGTCAGATTCCGGAATAGATGGTGCACTACGAAATTAAATACGCCTCCCAGAGAAGTAGGCCGCTGAACTGAACGCATGCTGTTCTCCGAAAGAGCATGACGCCTTACTATAGGGACGGCGGTAACAGATTGAGACGTACGATGAGGAGCGCGGTGATGGACTCGTTGACCCATTTGTTCTCCTCGAGGAGGTGGCCGGCGACGAGGCACAGGCACAGCACCACCGTGAACACGCAGATGGACACCGCCGCGTGCCGCTTCCTCCGTCACCACCGCCACGCAAAACTCCTCCCACCGCACCGCCATGCACGCATTCCTTTCTCTCACTTCGGCGTTGTTCAGATCACCACCTGCTCTGCTCTCTCTTACATGACGCTCTGTTTCTTGTGCGTTTTGCTGCTGCCGTTTGACCGGTGATTTTGGCGCGAAGCGGGGGCGTCGGGCATGGCTGTGGAGGTCACGATGAACACGTGGTGGGGGATGCCTGCGTGTCACGTGAGCTGGTGGCGTCCCACGCCGCCACGTCTGGATTCTGGTGCGGCCAGTGGTCGTTACATTTCGGTGGGTCCCAAAATTTCGGTGGCTGATTTGAATTTTATCTAAAATTTTAATCTTCAATCAATTTTTTAAAAAATTTAAAATGTGTTCAAAAATTTATATTTTTGCTTAACCATCGTCCCGAAATTTTTGAAATAACCAAATTTGGGTGGGTACTGAAAAGAAAAAAATTAAAACAAAAATCGAAACCCTGAGTGCTCTGCAGACGAATTTTTTTTATTTAATATTTATTTTTAATCGTTTTTCAGAACTAGTCGCATGGAAAAATTTCAAAATACCCGCCTTCGCCTCATCTTGGGCGATCGCCTGCACTGCGGCGACGGAGGCCACCCTTGATCGGAAGCTTGGCGCCGTTCGGCCAAACGCCACATGAGACACGCGTCGGCCGTGCAGTGATCGCCCATGGTGGGCGATCGCTGGGCCCCAAAGCATGAGGTATTTTTATACCAGCGATCAGTGCCCATTTGGTTGCCGCCACGAGAGCGAGAAGCGAGAGCGAGAGCGAGGAGAAGAAGAGGAGAGGAAGGAGAGGAAAAAAAGAGAGGGAAGAAAAAGAGGGAAAAATATTCATCGTTTTTTGAAGGTAAGTCTGTAAATTTATATGTAATTTTTTTGAAATTTTAGTATTTTGTAATATTTAGAAATATAGAAATGTAGTAATTTAGAAATTTAATGTAGTAGGATGGGGTAGTTCAAATATTATGCAATGTTTAGAGATTTAATGTAGTATTTAGAAATGTTGAGAATCAATATAGTTTTAGAAATTTAATTTAGTTAGGATTGATAATAGAAATATTAGGCAATGTTTAGAGATTTAATATAGTATTTAGAAATATTAGGATTGTATTATTTAGAAATGTTGAGAATCAATATAGTATTTGGAAATTTAATTTAGTTAGGATTGGATAGTAAAAATATTAGGCAATGTTTACAGATTTAATATTTAGTATTTGCGGTATGTAATATTTTAGAGATTTAATATTTAGTATTTATGTATTTAATATTTTAGATATGTAATATTTATGTATGTAATATAGGTAATCTAATTACTTATTTATAGTCAATGACCGTGTTACGTTAAAAATTAGTATATTTAAAAACATGGCAGGCGCCGTTATAAATCAGTAGGGTAAAATTTGACGACAATATATTGTGACATTTGTATAGCAGTTAGGTGGAGAAATGATGATTTTTTCTGGTTCGACGTTGTAGGCGATATGTCGGAGACATTGTATTTTCAGATATTCTATGGAGATGGGGAGATAGCACGAGGGCGAATGGAGTCGATTTGTCGGGATTTTCAGATCATCTGACAGGCATATCTAGGCCGAGAGATAGGACATCTGAGGGTTTGATGGAGTTTATATTTGGATGTTCGCTTTGGATGCCCAGAGTGTTCGGCTGCGGGTTAGAGCAGTAGTAAGCCGTGCGCAGGACTTTTTTTATGGAGAGCTGATTCCTATTAACGCGACCTCGGCATGGAGGAGCTATGTTGGATACGCTGTAGAGCGGGGTTGGCCACTCATGTTGCTGGTAGATTGGTACCAGGTACCTCCATCGGTATCGGAGGTGCGTGATGTCGGGGTAGATATTACGGAGGAGGGGAATACAGATATGCAACAACGCGATGATGAAGGTGGTGGCGAGGTTGGCGGTGGCGACGGATCGAGGGGCGAGGAGCGGCCATGGAGGCGGGGGTGGCCGACGAGGGGGAGGAGGTGGAGCACATAGTTGAGTTGATGGAGGAGGAGGACCGTGCGGATGAGGAAGTCCCTGATGGCGAACGCTCGGACGAGGAGGACAATACTCCTGAGGTGCCTGTCCCCGGTGCGTGGACTAAATATAATTTCGAAGACCTGACAATGAATGAAGGGAACAGAGATGCATGGGAGTATCATGAGAACGAGGTCGCAGCAGGGGCCATATATAAAGACAAGGAGGCCGTGATGGATGCAAAGGAAGTCTTGGTCAATGTCTCTTGGCGCCAATTCAGGTAGTGAAGTCCAAGAAAAAGACTACGACGTGAAGTGCGTAGTTGATACGTGCCATGGCGGTGCATGCATACAAGGGAAGTGGAGGGACTCTCGAAATGTTCTATAGTGATGAGCATAATCGCCAAGCGGAGGAAGCGGGCAGAACACCGAATCTGTCAGTCCACTTGGGTGGCAAATGTGTTTATGGTCGATCGTCGACAATCCGCTTTGCGACCTCGATCCATTATCGAGCCGTGGAGGAGAGGTTTGATAGATAAGATTAGCTACGGAAAGGCATGGAGAGCAAAAGAACAGCTTTGGAAATACGGTTCGGGACATACGAGGCTTCTTACGAGAATATTCCACACTTGCTCGGGGCAATATCAAGTAGGAATCCCATGACGGTCATCGACCTTGCGGAGTTTCCCATGATGGTGCGTCTTGCGGGTAAGTGGGTCTTCTGCGAGCCTTCTTCGCCCTCGGCGATGCATTAATGCCTTCCCAAGACGTCGCCTGGTCATTTGCATGGACGGCACATTCCTCACAGGAAATACAAGGGCCGATTCTAACAAAGAATCGCGGTGGACGCCAACAACCGTGTTCTACGGTCGCATTGGCCTTCGTGGAGGGGGAAAACACGAAGAGTCGGTCTTGGTTTCTTGAAAGAGTCAAGATGGCGATTGTGCAAGACCGCCCGATGTATGTGTCATCCATGACCGACATGCAGGGTTGCTGAGGGCGATCGTGGATATGCAACAAGGGTCCGACGTCGTGGGAGCAGCAAAGTGGCCAGACCTGAAGAGCAGGTGGTGCATGAGGCACATGGGTGCCAATTTTTCCGTCGGCTCAGAACAAGGAACTTATGAACATGTTCAGCGGGTACCAAACAGAACCGGCGGAGGAAGTTCGAGTCATGTGAAGACGCCGGATGAACTAACCAAGAAGCAATCACTGAATCCAAGGGATGGCGCTAGTTCGTCAAGGAACCCTATGGTGTACCACGAGCAAGGAGATGACCCCACAGCCTTGTGTGCGCTCCCGACCGACGCACCAAACATCCGGCGTGGGCGAGGGCAAGCATAAAGAGTTTCACGGACCGGATCGACACGAGCCGTTGGAGAAATGGTCCATTCTGCGATGACGAGGGCGGTTCCGCTATGGAATAATGACAACCAACTGGCGGAGATTTACAACCGGGTAATGAAAGCGCGAGATGCCTCCGTTGGTGGGCATTGTTGAGGTGTGTTACTAGGCACCCAAAGATATTTCGTTGAGCGGTACAAGGCCTCCGTTGTATGTATGTCGGACAATCGCTGTCGTACTCGGCGGTTGTCTCTACGTACATGGCAAACAAGACACGGAAGGCACGGACACATCGCTGACCTTTGGAGAGTGGCGTGGAGCGGAGGTACCACGTGCCTCGCGGTGACCGGGTCGAAGAGGTGCCCACCGTGAGAGGACTTCCCATCCGCGTGCTCGAGTCAGCATTGCGAGTGCTCCTACCGAAGCCACGCTTTCTTGACTTGCCGTGCTTTCGCATGTGATTGCCGCGAAGAAAGTAGACACACCGATCATGTCGTCCGTACATCTCCCACTACTACTACAAGCAAAGTGTTCTCAACACGTGGCATAACGAGGTGTACGGGTACCGGGTCGATGGATCGTTCACGGCAGCCCCCCCTCCAGGGCATCGATGGGTACCGGACATCCGAATGTTGAAGCAGAAGGTCGGGCGTCGAAGGACACGGCGATAGGAGGAGCGATATGGACGAGTCTGAGGCGCGTCGTAATTGTGGATAATGCAATTCTATGTACCAGTTATTTGTTGTCTCCGTCAATGTATTTTCGATTCTATGTACCAGTTAATTGTTTTCCCCGTCAATGTATTTTCGATTCTATGTACCAATTATTTGTTGTCCCCGTCAATGTATTTTCGATTCTATGTACCAGTTAATTGTTTTCCCCGTCAATGTATTTTCGATTCTATGTACCAATTATTTGTTGTCCCGTCAATGTATTTTCGATTCTATGTACCGATTAATTGTTGTCCCGTCAATGTATTTTCGATTCTATGTACCGCTTATTTGTTGTCCCCGTTAATGTAATATTTGAATATGGAACATTGCATTACTTTTCATTTAATTTTTTGTAGTTGCAACGTGTACCACGAATTTGCTTTCTAACAATGAATTTGCTTTGTAACCACGCAAGTACGGGCGACGATGGCGAGTTAGGCGTCTTACTTGGCGCTTCTCGAAGTTAGCTGTAACATCCCAAAATTTGAGTTTTGGAATGTTTAAATTCAAAAGTGAACCATTTGCATTTTCTTGAATTAATTGAAGCTTAATATGAATTTTCAAATAATGAAAAGATTTAATTTGATTAATCTATGCATCAAATTAAAGGTTTCAGATTTTATTGGGTTCCTTGTGCTTCAAGGAATTTTTCTGTATTTTGGAGATTTTTCTGAATTTATTTGCTATTTATTTGAATTTATTTGCATTTACTTGAATTCCTGGAATTTAAATTAATTCGGAAAATATTTTATTTCCTCCAAACCCTCTCGGGCCGAATCCTCCGTGGCCCATCACTATTCCTCCGCCCCGGCCCACTTGCCGCCTCGGCCTTGTGACATGCCGCCATTGCGTCCGTCCGATCCGCCACGCGTCAAAGCTTTGATCACGCCGCGTCGCCCGCGCTGCCGCGCCGAAACCCTAAACCTAGCGCCGCCTTTGGCGTTCGTGCCGACCGCATCCTAGGCCTATTTAAGGCCGGCGAACCTCATCCGAGGTTTCCCGCTCCACGCCGCACACGCCGCCTCTTTCCTCGTCGGCCGAGACGCTGCCACCGCGGAGAACGCCCTCGCCGAAGTTTTTGCCGTCCCGTGCACTTTCTCCGCCGTCTCCAGGCCACTCCGGTTGTCCTCCGCCGTGATCGGTTGCACCATCGAGTTCGTCGCGTCGAGCACTTCCGGATCCACTACTTCTTCCATCCTCTCCGCCGAGTTCGCGAAACCCTCGTCGTCTTCTTCGTGTCCGGTAAACGCCGCCACCACTCGCCGTCGAGTTCCTCCGCGAGTTCTGGCGTCCGACGCCATCCATCACTCCAGTTGTGCGCGTCGCTAGCCCCCGCCCTCACCTCTCCACCGTCGATTCGGATCCGACGCCTGAATTCGCCGCGTGGCGGACCCGCTTCCATGCCGCGTCATCGCCAGGTGGCCGCCACGCAGCGTGCCAAGCCGGCGCCACCTCGATCCTAGCCGCGCGTGGCATGCCACGTCGTTGTGGTTCGCCGCGTCACCGATTGCCCTCTCGGTGCCTTTGGGTTCACCGTGAGACCAGTCTCGACTCGTGGGTCCCGCATGTCGGTCGGTATTTTATTTTCTTTTCTGATTTTCCAAAAACCGAAAATTCCAGCCAATCGGTGACACGTGTCACCCTTACCGAAATTTTCTGATTTTCTCTGAATTAAATCTTCCAAGGCCGTTCTCCTTCGTCCAGAACTCCGATTGAGCGATTCAAATTCCTAAATTTTTGTAAAATCGAGATCTACATTCCAGAGCCATTTATTTTCAATTTTGAGCTTGTTTGCTTCTCTGTTTTGTATTTATTTGGTTTCGTTGCTTTATTTTCCGGTAGACGCGAATCCTGAGGGAGTGAACAGAGACTTCGAAGACCAAGAATCAGCACTTGAACAGCAAGGCAAGTCGTAGACCTTTGATCATATTGAACCCATGTTTGCAAAAGTACTTTGTTTTATACAATCGCATGCTATTTATGTAACAATGCTAGTTTATGGAAGTAGCTATTTACCTGTTGGAGTATGCCCCTTTGATTATTGGAATGCCATGTATCCATTGTTAACCATAGGTTGGGACATTACTAGTTGGACATAATCATATTACCAACATTGGGTTATCGTAGCTATGCTTAGCCATGCTTAGTTGTCCGATGGGATTCATATCACCTGTGAGCTAATGTTAATCTTGACTTAATGAGATATTGAATTGTGGTCATTGACCCTTTGTTGTAAAACTTGTTGTACCATGGCGGGGATGCCAATGGTTTTGGGTTGAACAAAATGTTTCCCTCGGGCAATTGATCGTGCAGTAAAGGGGGTGCTTTTTAGCACATTGGGATGTGGCTGTCTTGCCTGAGTCAATTTAAGGACTTAATCTTGTGCGCCATTGAACTGGGCCTAACCGTGCAACCACAAGTCCGGTATGGGGCGGACCTAGCCGATTAATTTGCAATGTCGGACTTGAGTATTGCCGGTTGTTGGTGTGGGACGGGTAGACCCACATGGCTCAAGAGGGGCCCCGAAGCGAAACCTTAGAGGCGATCTTGGGTTTAGACATGCATTGTAAAGGCTTTGTAGTGATCTCTCTGCCGACACACCAAAGGAAGTGTGTTCTTAGCGCTTGGCATTAAGGGATGATCATGTCTTGTGGGTAAAGGCGTACAACCTCTGCGAGTGTAAACTATTGAATAGCCGTGTCATGGTCATGGACAAGCAGGGGATTTCACACGGGTATAGAGTATTTTCTTGAAATGTGGAATTGTTGGGATGTGAGCGGGAGTTCACTGTTGTTTTGTTGTCTCAAGCTATCTTGTTGAACTGTGTGGTTGATACTTGTTTGAATGACGTGGGTGATGCCTCGTCATTACTGTTCATGTTGTATACCATTGATTTACGATTACTTATTATTGTTTTTATCAATCGCCTTCAATCTATTTATTGTATTTAAATTCAAGTTATTGCTTTCCGCAAATGAACCATATAACTATCCTTTGTCAAGCCGTGCATGAATATATTGCATCATTTCCCTCGGCTTGTTGAGTCGTTTTGTACTCACGGCTTTATGCCCATGTTGTTCGATTCTTTGAGGAAGGACCGTAATGAGTATCAAGAGGAGGAGTACTATGAAGACTAAATGCGACTAGGAAGGCGTTCCCAGACGATTACTGTGGCATGTCGAATAGCCCAAGTTATTTTATTTCATTTATGCAGTTTAATTGTTTCTTAAGCCAAGAGGCATTGATGTATGAACCTTGACTATAAGGTCGTTTGCTTTATTCAATAATAATTTGCTTCTTCTTAGTTATTTCGATGTATGGAATGATATGTCATCTATGTTTCCCTTTGTGTGCACTAAGCGTGATCTGGACTAGTCTTTGTATACCTGAGAGGGTTTCGGATTGCATATCCGGGTCCCGACAGAGATAGTATCGAGCCATATCGTTGTAGGTCGCTTTCTTAGTTAGCATGGTCTTCAAAATTATTTTCTAAATCAAATCAACAAATTGGTATTTAATAGTTTGTCTCTTCTCATCTTATTCTTAGGTTCTTATTCCTCTCCTTTCTTTGAAACATTGCTTTAAATTTAAGTTGATCTTATCCGTTAAACTTCTAAAAGCCATGGATCCTCTGCAAGGAATCAAATCGTGGGAAGCGAAAATCAAGCCGTCGAAGAGTATATCCGAGAAGATTACCATATAAGATAGGTTTGTGGTGCTCTATGGTGTTTGAGCATACCATTCTCTTTTGGTTTAGCTACGTTTAGTGCGTGTGTATTAGGAGTTTTGTTGCTTGTGTGCCGGGTATGTTGTACACTTGCCTCCAAAGACGGTGTTACAAGCTGTACCTTAAGTTGAAAGCTTTATTTGGTTCTTTATTTTGTAGCCTTTTCGCTATGCCCTTGGTTGACCTTTGTTCTTGGGTATTACCTTCTCCCTAGATGACCTTACCACTTCTCTATTGCTTTTCCCTCTTACCTATTAAACCCTTGTCTTTGCATCGCAATGGTTGACACTAGATTCGGAGCCTGTCGCGGTTAGCGGTGGATGCCAATGCTAACGCTAGTGCCACCCGCCACCACCTCCTGTAGTAGCGGACCAGAACTTGGGACATTTCTTGGCGGCTCGGACTCGGCTTATGAATACAATGATGCGAGAATATGAACAATATGATGAATCGTGAGAATCGAGCTGCGATTGCCCTAGCAAACTTGTTGAACCAACAAAATCAAAACTGCATTTCTTTATTCTTGCCGCACCTCCTCGGCTACGCCCCGGTCCAAGCTAGCGAAATTCATGAGGACTCGTCGCCTACCTTCTCAACTCCTCGGAACCATTGGATGCGAGATGATTGGATTCGCTCCATTGAAAAAAAGCTCGCTATTGCTCGATGCCGAGATAATGAGAAGGTTCTTTATCGCCCATCGGTTTGAAGGCACCGCCATTGAATAGTGGGAGAACTACATTGCCGCCCATGATGATCCTCAAACCATCACTTGGGCGAGTTTTCATTGCTTTTCGCCATTCCCATATCCCTGATGGAAAGGTAGAGATGAAGAAGAATGAGTTCAGGGAGTTAAAGCAAGACGGGATGACAGTGAGTGAATATCTCAATAAGTTCACTCAACTTGCTCGCTATGCACCAGAAGATGTAGCCACAGATGATGCTCGCCAGAAGAGGTTCAAGCGTGGGCTCAACCCAGGTTTAAAGGTACAAGTCATCGGCAACGACTATGCAGATTTCCAGCACTTGGTAGACAAAGCTATGCTCATTGAGGAGTCCCGTCGTGAGTTGGAAGAATCCCGCAAGAGGAAGATGATGCAACATGGAGCTCATCGAATCACCCGAGAGAGCGGGTCCAATGCTCAACAGCCTGCTCGTTTCACTACTCCCCCCATCAACATTCGGACACCCTGCACAACACCTCGCCCAGCACTTTCAGGCAACCCTAACATCAACACCAACAGCAATCCGCCTCAGAGGACCAGTAATCCAGCTGCAGGAGTGACATGCTTCAATTGCAATGGCGTGGTCACTATGCCAATAATTGCCCTAGGAAGCAAGGCTGTGACACTGTTCGTTTCAACTTGGGATCAACACCGGCCAAGACCCACTTTTGAGGAGCAGGGCGTGGAGCCTCCGGACCCCAAATCAAGCTACGGAGACTCCACCGCCTATTGGAAGAGGTCGTGTGAATCACGTCTGCACCGAGGATGCCAGTGCATCGGGCGTCATACTAGGTAAGCTCCTAGTCAACTCGGCATCTGCCATGGTTTTGTTTGATTACGGAGCTACGCATTCGTTTGTTTCTCGGAGTTTTGCTACAAACCATCGATTAAAAACAGGCCTTTGAAAATCTGTTTTATTGGTGCAATCACACGTTCGGTTGAGTCTGAACCAAGGCTGCCCGAAGTTAAGATATTAATCGGAGGGTAGAATTCTAACCAACCTAATTGTCCTAGACACCAAATCCTAGATGTAATCCTAGGAATGGATTGGCTCTCCAAAAACCAAGCAGTTTTGGATTGTGGAAATAGAGAGATCACATTAACCAGTCCAGATGGAGCTAAGTTAAAGTTTCAAGCTGCCGTAGATCAGTCCGAAGGAATAAAAGTTTGTAGTGCCAAGGGAATAAGTTTGGAAGATGTGCCAATCGCTAGAGATTTTCCTGATGTATTTCGAGATGAGTTGCCCGGAATGCCACCGGATAGAGATATAGAGTTTTTAATTGAGCTAGTTCTGGGCATACCCATTTCAAGAGGCCGTATAGGATGCTGCTAATGAGTTAGCGAAGTAAAAGCAGATCAAAGAGTTGCAAGATCGGGGTTTTGTTAGACCAAGTTCTTAGCCATGGGGAGCCCAGTTCTTCTAGTGGAAAAGAAGGATGGAACTTCGGAGGATGTGTGTGGACTATCGTGCCTAAATGAGGTCACCATTAAGAATAAGTACCCTCTGCCAAGGATTGATGATTTGTTTGACCAGCTTCAAGGAGCGGGAGTATTCTCGAAGATTGACTTGAGGTCGAGTTACCATCGATTGAAGATTCGTAAGAGGATATACCCAAAAGCGACTTTTGTGACCCGTATGGACGGTATGAGTATCTGTGATGTCTTTTGGTTTGACCAATGCTCCTGCCTATTTCATGACCACGATGAATAAAGTATTCATGGAATACTTAGACAAGTTTGTCGTTGTCTTTATCGATGACATTCGATCTATTCAAGAGTGAGGCGAACATAAGGATCACTTGCGGAAGGTATTGACAAAGCTAAGAGAACATCAACTCTATGCTAAGTTCGATAAATGTGAGTTACGGATGAAAGAAGTTGCTTTCCTAGGTCACGTTATATCGGCGAAGGTGTCATTTGTTGACCACAGGTAAAGTGAGAGATGTGCTCAATTGGGAGTCACCGAAGACGGTAACCCAAGTTAGAAGTTTCCTTGGAATGGCGGGATATTATCGCCGTTTCATAGAAGGTTTTTCGAAAAGCTAGACCGCTCACTCGGCTCTTGAAAAAGGAGAAGAAATTTGCTTGGACATCGAGTGTGGCGAAGTTTTCAAGAACTAAAGAAGTGTTTGACAAGCGCTTGATGCTTGTTTTGCGGATATCGAGAAAGGATTTTGAGATATTTTGTGATGCATCCGTCAAGGACTCGGTTGTGTGCTAATGCAAGATAAGAAGGTTGTGGCATATGCTTGGCGTCGGTGAGGCCACATGAAGTCAACTATCAGGCCCATGATTTGGAATTAGTTGCCGTAGTGCATGCTTTAAAGATTTGGCGTCATTACCTCATCGATGTCGTTGTGAGGTGTACTGCGATCATAAGAGCACAAGTACATTTTACCCAAGCGAACTCAATATGAGGCAAAGAAGATGGTTAGAGTTAATCAAGGACTATGACATTGGTATTCATTATCATCGAGCAAAGCCAATGTTGTGGTGATGCTTTAAGTAGAAAGAGTTCTTGCAACACCACGATGATTAAGGAAAGTCGACCGACACTCTATGAGGAATTTGAAGCTTCGATCTAGAAGTGGTGCAAGAAGGTTACTTAGCAACTTTGGAAGTCGTCCAACATTGGAAGATCGGATCAAGGAAGCCCAAGGCGATGATCTTGATATCAAGGAGATCAAGACTAATATGAAGAAAGGAAAAGCCCGAGATTCATTTGAAGATGAAAAGTCTTGTGTGGTGTGAGAATCGTATTTGTGTACTGATCGAAAAGAGCTCAAGGAGTCATTACTCAAAAAAGCGCATGAGACATTATACTCCATCCACCACCGGAAGTACCAAGATGTATCAAGACCTCAAGGAAAGGTATTGGTGGCGAGTATGAAGCGTGAGATTGCGAGAATATGTTGCTCTTTGTGATATCTGCGAGAAGGTTAAGCGAGCATCGAGGCGGCGAGATTGCTTGACCATTGAAGATTCGAGTGGAAGTGGGAAGAGATTGGTATGGATTTCATTCTGGACTTCCTAAGACCCAGCGAGTTATGATTCGATCTGGGTAATAGTGGATCGATTGACCAAGGTAGCTCACTTCATTCGATTAAGACTACCTACAGGAGATAAATTGGCGAAATTATATATGTCAAGGATTGTCGGTCTTCATGGAGTGCCTAAGAAGATTGTCTCCGATAGAGAACCCGGTTTACCTCTCGTTTTTGGCGAGTTTGCATGAAGCTATGGGAACTCATCTCGAGTTCGATCTTGCTTATCACCCTCGGTGATGGACAAAGCGGCGTGTGAACCAGATTCTGGAGGATATGCTAAGAGCTTGTGCCTTAACCTATGGTGCTAAGTGGGACAAGTGTTTGCCCTATCTGAGTTTTCTTACAATAATAGTTATCGAGCCGACTGCAAATGTCTCCTTTTGAAGCTTTATATGGAAGAAAGTCGAGAACCCTCTTAATTGGAAAGAGGCGGAGAAAGACAATTGTTTGGTCTGCCATACTACAAGAAGCCGAAGAGCAAGTGCAGATTAATTGAGACAAGTTGAAGATAGCTCCAGCGAGCAGAAGAGTTATCACGAGATAATAAATCGCCGAGATTTGAGTTTGAGCCCAATGATTATGTGTATCTTAGAGTTACACCTCTAAAAGGAGTTAAGCGATTTCAAGTAAAAGGAAAGCTTGCCCTAGATATGTTGGACCGTTCAAAATTTTGGAGCGAAGAGGAGAGTTGCCTACAAGCTCGAGTTGCCTCGGTCTTTATTTGGAGTCCATGATGTGTTCCATGTGTCTCGATTGAAGAAGTGCTGCGAGTACGGAAGAAGCGGATCTGTTGGAAGCTATTGATTTGCAAGAGGATCTCACCTACAAAGCGGCCGGTGAAGATTTTAGATGTTGCGGCGTATCACGAAAGCAAGATCATCGCTTTTGCAAAGTCGATTGGAGCAACCATTGAAGAGAAGCCACTTGGGAGCGAGAAGAGGATCTGAAGTCAGAGTTTCCCTATTCACTAGCGAGTCCGAATCTCGGGGTCGAGATTCCCTTTAAGGAGAGGTTTGTAACATCCCAAAATTTGAGTTTTGGAATGTTTAAATTCAAAAGTGAACCATTTGCATTTTCTTGAATTAATTGAAGCTTAATATGAATTTTCAAATAATGAAAAGATTTAATTTGATTAATCTATGCATCAAATTAAAGGTTTCGATTTTATTGGGTTCCTTGTGCTTCAAGGAATTTTTACTGTATTTTGGAGATTTTTCTGAATTTATTTGCTATTTATTTGAATTTATTTGCATTTACTTGAATTCCTGGAATTTAAATTAATTCGGAAAATATTTTATTTCCTCCAAACCCTCTCGGGCCGAATCCTCCGTGGCCCATCACTATTCCTCATTTACCCACCCACCCGCCTCGGCCCTTGTGACCATGCGCGCCGCTTGACCGTCCGATCCGCGCCGCGTCAAACTGGATCACGCGCGTCGCCCGCCTGCTTGCCGTCGCCGAAACCTAAACCTAAGCGCCGCCTTTGGCGTTCGTGCCGACCGCATCCTAGGCCTATTTAAAACCGGCGAACCTCATCCCGAGGTTTCCGCTCCACGCCGCTACGCCGCCTCTTTCCTCGTCGTAGAGGACGCGCCACCATGAGAACGCCCTCGCCGAAGTTTTGCCGTCCGTGCACTTTCTCCGCCGTCTCGAGCCACTCCGGTTGTCCTCCGCCGTGATCGGTTGCACCATCGAGTTAAATCGCGTCGAGCACTTCGGATCCACTACTTCTTCCATCCTCTCGGCCGAGTTCGCGAAACCCTCGTCGTCTTCTTCGTGTCCGGTAAACGCCGCCACCACTCGCCGTCGAGTTCCTCCGCGAGTTCTGGCCGTCCGATCGCCATCCATCACTCCGAGTTGTCTTGCGCGTCGCTAGCCCAGCGCCTCACCTCTCCACCGTCCGGTCGGATCCGGCGCCCGAATTCGCCAGCGTGGCGGACCCGCTTCCATGCGCGTCATCGCTTGTGTGGCACGCCACGTGTGTGCCAAGCCAGCGCCACCTCGATCCTAGCCCCGCGTGGCATGCCGCGTCGTTGTGGTTCGCCGCGTCACCGATTGCCCTCTCGGTGCCTTTGGGTTCACCGTGAAGCCGAGTCTCGACTCGTGGGTCCCGCATGTCGATCGGTATTTTATTTTCTTTTCTGATTTTCCAAAAACCGAAAATTCCAGCCAATCGAAAGCGACACGTGTCACCCTTACCGAAATTTTCTGATTTTCTCTGAATTAAATCTTCCAAGGCCCGTTCTCCTTCGTCAGAACTCCGATTGAGCGATTCAAATTCCTAAATTTTTGTAAAATCGAGATCTACATTCCAGAGCCATTTATTTTCAATTTTGAGCTTGTTTGCTTCTCTGTTTTGTATTTATTTGGTTTCGTTGCTTTATTTTCCGGTGAAGCCTTGAATCACGAGGAGTGAGCAGAGACTTGAAGACCAAGAATCAGCACTTGAACAGCAAGGCAAGTCGTAGACCTTTGATCATATTGAACCCATGTTTGCAAAAGTACTTTGTTTTATACAATCGCATGCTATTTATGTAACAATGCTAGTTTATGGAAGTAGCTATTTACTGTTGGAGTATGCCTTTGATTATTGGAATGCCATGTATCCATTGTTAACCATAGGTTGGGACATTACTAGTTGGACATAATCATATTACCAACATTGGGTTATCGTAGCTATGCTTAGCCATGCTTAGTTGTCCGATGGGATTCATATCACTGTGAGCTAATGTTAATCTTGACTTAATGAGATATTGAATTGTGGTACATTGACCCTTTGTTGTAAAACTTGTTGTACCATGGCGGGGATGCCAATGGTTTTGGGTTGAACAAAATGTTTCCCTCGGGCAATTGATCGTGCGATAAAGGGGTGCTTTTTAGCACATTGGGATGTGGTTGTCTTGCTGAGTCAATTTAAGGACTTAATCTTGTCGCCATTGAGCTGGGCCTAACTTAGTGCAACCACGAGTCGGTATGGGGCGGACCTAGCTGATTAATTTGCAATGTCGGACTTGAGTATTGCAGTTGTTGGTGTGGGGCGGGTAGACCCACATGGCTCAAGAGGGGCCCCGAGAAGCGAAACCTTAGAAGGCGTCTTGGGTTTAGACATGCATTGTAAAGGCTTTGTAGTGATCTCTCTGCCGACACACCAAAGGAAGTGTGTTCTTAGCGCTTGGCATTAAGGGATGATCATGTCTTGTGGGTAAAGGCGTACAACCTCTGCGAGTGTAAACTATTGAATAAGCCGTGTCATGGTCATGGACAAGCAGGGGATTTCACACGGGGTATAGAGTATTTTCTTGAAATGTGGAATTGTTGGGATGTGAGCAGGGAGTTCACTTTTGTTTTGTTGTCTCAAGCTATCTTGTTGAACTGTGTGGTTGATACTTGTTTGAATGACGTGGGGTGATGCCTCGTCATTACATTTCATGTTGTATACCATTGATTTACGATTACTTATTATTGTTTTTATCAATCGCCTTCAATCTATTTATTGTATTTAAATTCAAGTTATTGCTTTCCGCAAATGAACCATATAACTATCCTTTGTCAAGCCGTGCATGAATATATTGCATCATTTCCCTCGGCTTGTTGAGTCGTTTTGTACTCACGGCTTTATGCCCATGTTGTTCGATTCTTTGAGGAAGGACCGGTAATGAGTATCAAGAGGAGGAGTACTATGAAGACTAAATCGACTAGGAAGGCGTTCCCAGACGATTGCTGTGGCATGTCGAATAGCCCAAGTTATTTTATTTCATTTGCAATTTTAATTGTTTCTTAAGCCAAGAGGCATTGATGTATGAACCTTGACTATAAGGTCGTTTGCTTTATTCAATAATAATTTGCTTCTTCTTAGTTATTTGATGTATGGAATGATATGTCATCTATGTTTCCTTGTGTGCACTAAGCGTGATCTGGACTAGTCTTTGTATACCTGAAGGGTTTGGATTGCATATCCGGGTCCCGACAATTGCTAGACCAAAGACGTGGACTTGACCCACCGGTCTAGGTTGTCCGCATGATTGAGGCCGCGGTACGGGACACATCGGTCTCGGTGCGAACGAGTTTCTTCGGATCGACCCATGCTGGGTTCCACGTAAGTCTGCGAAGTTTTCGCACTCTTTTACTTACGCTAATGGAATTTTAACGGCGCTACACACTACGTGCGAGTTACGAGTCACGGCTTACTTTCGATTCGCCAGATGGTGGAAGCGAGGATCCTTGGAGGCCCGCACGTCACGGTTCTCGTACAACCGGTCCTCGCTGCCGCTCTCGTGGGCCGGTGGAGACCGGAGACACACCACGTTCCACTTGCGTGCGGAAGATGGCTCCCACGCTGCGGGGCGTGTCGTACCTCCTCGGCCTCCCCCCGCGGGTCTGCGGTTGTGCCGCCACACCCCCGATTGGCGTGGCGATTGGACGGCAACCGCCCGGTGGACCGACACCTGCGGCCCGCCCGTCGTGCCCCTCAAGACAGATGAGAAGCATGGAGTCGAAAGGCGTGGCTGCTCCGGTTCACTGTTAGTACCTCGTTCATTGCAACCGCGGATCGCCTGAGCTGCTGACAATCTTTGTGCGCGAATCTTTGCGGTGAGCATCTCCACCGGAGGTCGACGAGAGGACTGCACGCCACCGAGGCGTACTGCTAGTCCTATTCGGTTGGTACATGTTCCGTCCTCGCCGCGGGGACACGGTGGGCCGGCACGTCGAGTTCGCCCGGTTTATCGCCGACACCCGGCGGACGAGTAACACATTTCGTTAAAATCTCTTCTGACGAGGACATGTCTAACTTTGCCGTTGCACACAGATGGTGCGGTGGTCGTGGGCTCTCTGCCGTGCTTTCGCGCATGCGTCTGAGGCAATGGTCGGTATCTCCAAGGTAGGCAAAGAGGCGTTGTTGATGGGCTGCATTCTACTCTGCGGTGGTCACAGGAGCACTTCTCCTTGATAGGCCCGAGGTTTACAGGCGCCGTACTCACAGAGACTGTACCACGGCCTCCCAGATCGGTGGCCCACTATGGGCCTCTCTTGGAATCAGCCGACAGGTATGCCCCTTTGTATCTAACCCCTAATTTGGACACTTTAATAAGGCGCACTACTTTTTGTTCCAGCGGTGGTGTCGCCCACCGCCAGACCAAGAAGTCGTACCCGAGTTCGTTCGGGAGTTTGACAGTTTGCACGACGAGGGCGTCACGGTGGACACCGTCTGGCCTGCGACGTCAGTCCGAGCACCTCACGGGCTGTCCGAAGCTTTGGCCGGCGTGACCATCGGCTCTGGCTCACCGTAAGGTCCTCCTCTTTGACTTTGTCGTCGAGGAGTACTCGCCGCCGGGTCTTTGGCGATTCGGCCTCTTCGGACTTTCCCGCTGCAGACTACTCACCTTTGTCTCACGTCAGCGCGCTGAAGTAAGTGTCTGAGCACAATACTTACCATTCGGCGGAATGAATGTTGTATGTAAATTGCCGTTTTGCTTTGGGATTACCCGGTCGGGGCATCCACTAGGCACTCCGTTCTTTGCGCGCAATCTACCGTGGATCTTTGCGGTGGGGCGAAGCGGCAGATGCAGGTGGGCGAGACCGGCCGTCTGGCCGTGCCCGCATTTAACGATTACATGGAGTGGTTCGCGCCACGACTTCGGCTTAGGGTTGGGTACACACCGAGTATGTCCCAGCTCGGCATCGGTGTCGAGCGTACCCTTCACAGATGTCCCGGAGGGAAACGTTGCGGTAAGGTCACCCCAATGCCCTACGTATGTTTTATGTAAATTAACTCATATCAAAGCGGCATTACTTGCGAGCACGTCTTGCGAAGCGAGATGTGCGGGAGTTCGAGTCCGTGTTGGCGGGCCTCGGCGCGAGCGTCCACGCTCACCCGTTCAAAGCATCGGAAGCAAGTTAGTCGGTGGCGGCGCCTCGATGGGCTATTGTCGCAGCCTACTCACTGCCGGGGCGAGACGTGGTGCCTCGCCGGCAAAGACTCACCCGCCTAGTGGGCGTGCCCACACCTCGCCCAATGAGTCGGCCCATTGATCGCCGCGTCACCCGATCGTGCCCTCGGGTCCTCCTCCAGCCGCGTAGCGGCCACTTGGTGTGCAGGCGATCTTTCGCTCTCGCCAACCCGCGATGTCGGGGTGAGGTGGCGCGGGCGATCTTCGTCTCTCGCCAAGACGGCAGTCTTGTCGACTACTCGAGTCGACGACATTGACGAGGGTCCAGCTTTTCGACTGGACCAGTTCATGTCGGCCAGAGGAGCAGAGCCACCACCCAAATAGACACCCGAGCCAGCCGACATACTCGCTACCCACGAGGAGCGGTAGGGCTAGAAGGGTCGTCCGTCGCCGTCGCCACTCACGTACCCAGCCGGTCGGGGCGTCGTCATGTGGTGACTTATTGTCTGAGTTGTACTTTTGTAATTTATTTATCTTGACACTATGTTGTCTAACTATCTGAACTAAGTGCTTGCATTTGCGTAGGTTATGTTTCCTTAGCCATGTCGTTCGACTTATTTTTACGATTTTAGCAACCGTCGTCGAACAACGTCCGCATAGCTCGACAATGTATAATTGGTTATTAATAAGCGATGAAAAAAAAGCTGCTGTGAAAATGTAAGGAGGCACACCGCCGAAGGTAAATTTAATACTGAAATGGGGCGATAGCCTGATATGTCGTGAGCACACTGCCCCAAAGGTAAATTTCATACTGAAATGGGGCGATAGCCTGATATGTCGGGAGGCACCTTGCCCTAAGGTAAATTTAAGCTACTGAAATGGGGCGATAGCCTGATATGTCGGAGGCACATCGCCGAAGGTAAATATCGCCGAAATGGGGCGATCGCTATACCAAAGCGATATCTACCCTTTATAATCATCGCTCTCGCCGCCCCCTCGCATACCCAAAGGCGAGAACAAGAAAGAACAACGAGAGAAGGGAAGGAGAGTACAATGTCGTTCTCTAATCGCCTCTTGACAGAGCGTAAGTCCTCCACCCGAATATCCGGATGCTAGTAGCGTCGGCCTTGATTCTGCGGAGTTACCCCGGCCAAATCGTTGCAACCTCTGGCGAAGATGGAGCAATCTACCCATGGAGCGGCGGCGCACGCGCTCCACTCTTCTTGTGCGCACCTACAAGGTAAACCTCTTGGTGTCCACACAATCTGAGGTAACACTACTATCTCATGCTTCGTTCTTTCTTTTCTCGGGACAGGACCGGTGTTGCTTCTTCCAATGGATCGACGGTAGGAACGCAGCGACTACTTAATTTCTCTACAAGCGCCACGACGCCAAACCCGCTTCGCTCGAGAACTTCACCCGTGGGAGGCCGCGGGATATGTACTTTTTATAGATCGACCAAAGCTTAGGGCGGTGTGCAAGGGCCAACCGATCGGTGAGTTTCATGCGACATACTCATGTTAAACTCACAAAGTAGTAGTGCTAAACCAATTCATCGCTGACGGAGTTCAAAAGGACACTTTCAACATCAACAAGTCAAGGAGGAACCTCCTCTAGGGCCACCCGCCGAGCGTTTGCGAACATGGCACAGGCGATGGTTGATACCGCCACGGTGATCTAGCGGACGGGAGATTCTACCTGTGCCTTGCCCGAGGATGAATCGTGCGGCTACTTCAAGCTGGTGGACGAGACGCGTACCACCCACATCTCGAGCAACTTTGCATGGGATAAGCGGGGAACAACCCTCTCCGTGGTGCCACTACCGCCCGAAAAGCCGGACCGGAGTACGCCTACGGTGTTATGCAACCACCAAAGCGGGCATCTTGCATTGATGCTGCAGGCACGCCTCGGTTGTCAAGCATAAGTCCAACACACACCTCCTGCACCATATAGTGGAGTCACGAGCGAACAGGCGGGCGTCTCGCATGTCTCCGCCTAACGGCCAACACAATGAGGCGCAAGAGGTTCCTCCTCTCAAGAAGAAGGGACAAGGGAAGCACGGCCGAGGTCCGCACCACGCAACAAATCCTCGGCGCGTTATGCGGACCACAGGATCCCGTGGTATTAACATAGGGGCGCAGGAATCGGGATGACATGCCCATATGGGAGGCGAAATCACATAAACAACAACCAAAATTTAAGTCTTATACACCGGAGGCGTCGGCAAGATAGGCCACCCAATGGCGGCAATTGGAGACCTGCGGAACCCATGGAGTTCTTTCATAGTAGGGATTGGCGGTGTCCAGGGACAAATCGCAAAATTAACACGGTCGGGTAATATCTGAAAAATGTCGGACATCATTACATTTGTACCGGATAGGCGGAACGATCATTTGTTCCACCACGACGAATGCAGTGCTTTTCTTATTAACCTCGTCCTTGTTGTAATGCCCATGTAATATAATATAATCTAATCTCTGCTTATTTTATCATCCCAACTTTGATTGTATGTGCCCTTATATATGTATTGTTTGAATTTTAAAAATTCCTCATATATTAAAATCATTTGAAATTTTATGGTAAAATCACTGATTTATCGAGGAACCTCCAAAAAAGTTTCAAAATTTTCTGACCTCGTAAAAGTTTTAGTGGTTTAAGTGGCATGAGTGTCTTTTCCGATTTTCGCAACAAAATGCCGGGGCAACGTCCGGCCATCTCGCCCGTACGAAAGTCGTAGCTCGCGTTGCGTAGGCCGCCCTTGATTTTTCCGTATTTTTTGACCGTGTCCGCTTTGTCCAAGCGGGCTACGAAAACCCTAAGTGGCCCACGATTTCGTGGTTTAGTGGTCATGAGTGCCTTTTCGATTTTAGCAACAAAATGCGGAGACAACGTCCGGCCATCTCGCCCGTCTGAAAGTCGTAGCTCACGTTCGTAGGCGCCCTTGATTTTTCCGTATTTTTTGGCCGTATTGGCGGACCCTCTGAGGCTACTGAAAATACCTAAGTGAGATGTGTATTACTAACGAACTAAAACAATTTTTCGGTTCATTACATAACAATAAGTTTTTTTCTAATTCGTCGATTCAATACAACAATTCTACAAACAATTTACAACAAAAAATTTCAAAAAAAATTATCTACAGTACCGATCGCCCCTGGCAGGGGCGATCGGTACATTTTTTATTTTTTTTAGTTCTGCCGTTACGTTCGCGAGTTTTGCCGTTAGGGCAGGCCGCCGTTCGCCCGTCTGAGGCGATCGCCCTGCTTGAAGCGGCAGGAGGTATTTTGAAATTTTTCCCTTGCAGGCGACTAGTTCTGAAAAAGCGATTAAAAATAAATATTAAATAAAAAAAAATTCTGCTACAGACACTACACTAGCTTCGCATACTGGGCCGTTGAAATGTGCTTCCATCGGCTCAAACTGGGGGAGCTTTTGAGTTTGATGTGGCCATTAGACGAGTTGGGCCTAACCGCGCAACAAGGCTCGCTTGGTATTCTTGGTTTTTATGAGAAATTAACTCTGGTGTAATATTTTTATTTCTCCTTGTCTAAAAGAAAATTAAAACTCTAGGAGCCAACCATTTCTATTGAATCCGTATAATGATTTGATGTCACGAGCTGATGATTGAAATATATTATGTAGAGTTTGCTGCCATCAGATTCCAATTGACTAGGCCCCTGTCCCAGAGTATCCACATTGTGCTTTTTTTCCGGTACGAAGAGGTGCTGGTACCGATATGCTAGATATATATGAGGGAATAGGTTTCTGTACTAAGCATAACTTAAGTAGTTGTAATAGCATCGTAGTATTTCAGATGGCCAGTTTAGATGTGTATTGTATCGTAGCATTGTTTAGTGTAGCACCAAGCACTGTAGCACACGAAGCTGGACCGGTGGGTCTAAAAATGAGCGCCTCAGATTAGGTACAATTGCTTATTATGCATAATCTCTACCCCATTTGAGGTGGCCAAGCTTGTTGATGACCATGGGGATCTTGCGCGTGCTTCCTTGGCAGAGGCAGCGCATGTCCAGCTTGAGCACAAAGGCCGTCGCCAAATGTAGCCTATTCCACCGATTTGGTTGGATTCTAGGGGATCCCAAATCTGTGGGTCTCCTGATTTCGTTGTGATGATATCGGAGAAGCAGAGGGAGAGGCAGATTTGGTTGGGGAATGCTGGGTTTGGCTGGAGCCAGAAGCAGGGTGAAAGGGGAAAAGAACCCCTGCGAAAAGAAGGTCGCCGTTCTGCGAAAGGGGAAGCACAGACCCATCAAGTAGCTACTTAATTTCTTGGGCCGTCAAGCACATATAGGCCTCATTCGAGACAGTTTCTGATTATGCAGATTCTGAATTGTAGTCAGCTGTCTGGAGAAGCGGCTGTCTGAAAAATCTGCTGATTGGAGAATCTGGTCGTTCAGTAATCCTGATTATCTGTGCTGATTGTTGATTGGCGTCAATGACGAATGAGCGGATGAGGGTGGTGGAGAGGTCTAGGGATGACAGTGGAAGTCCTTATACCTGCGACAACTTGTGGGAGGCAGAACTCGCAGAATCTGAGTCAGAATCCGCAGAATCAGATGGGTGATAGTTTCTAATTCTGTGTACAAATCAGATTCTTATTATGAGAGAAGCTGTTTAAAATCCTCCCGTTCGGCAGACAATCTACTTTTCTTTTAAGCAGAAGCTGTGCATAAACTGTTACAAACGGGGCCATAGTGAGTCTTAGGGTTAGTTTATAGATAAAATAATGTACAAATATATGAACGTACAATTTCATCTTTACTATTTTATAACTGTTGAAGGTCAAAACGTAAATAATCAATCTCCCACCACTATATAAAAACCCAAGGGGGCATATGAGGAGGGGGGTTGATTACTACTTACTACTAACTTTTCTCTAAATGGTATTTGTCTTTTGGCTCTAAGTTGTACTAGTAGCGTGGTATGCACGCCAAGGCCTTGCAGAGTGCTAGTCTGTCTGATATCTGGGTCTTCTAGGATAAATTCCATGTAATCTTAAAAGATTTGAGAAAAAGCGGAGAAAGGATCTTCTTTTCTGAATCTAACATTCTATACATTCACCATTAATAATACATGCTTGAAAATACAATAGATCGAAGTGAGGAAAAAAATACAAAGATACAACCGTACACATATTTTTCACTATAGAAAATATCAGAAACCGAGCTACGGTAAAAAAAATAGAGAAGTAGAGTTGTAGAAATATCTCTTTCGGCGTTTTTTCGAAAATATTGGAAACCGAGCTAGAAAACCGAGGTGCGAAAAAAGTCTAGAGGAAAAAGGGTGAGAATATTAGAGACGACAAGATGTACACATATTTTTAGTGACGAAAACATATTTTCTGGGGAAAACGGAGAAATGATCTTCTTTTCCTGAATCTAACACTCTATACGTTCATCCGTCAATAATACATGCTTCGAAAAATACTATAAAACGAAGTGGGAAAAAATTACAGCTAGAAAACCAAGGTGGGGAAAAAGTCTAGAGGAAAAAGCGTGAGAAATTATTAGAGATGACAACCTTTTTTTGTCAACCATAACGATGTCTGGCGTTCACCGAGTAATAATACATGTTCTAAAAAATATCAGAGATCGAGTTGGAAAATCGAGGCGGGGAAAAAGTTTAGAGATAAAGATACACACATATTTACGGTGGCGAAAACATTTTTCCGGGAAAACAGAGAAAGGACCTAGGCGTAAGTAGCAAGGACCTAATTATTACGTTTTGCACCTGTTTATCGAAAAAATTAGAAAAGGGCTTGTTCCCGGGAAAAACGGAAGTTTTTTCCTGTAAAACAGCGAATGAGGGACCCAAACACGATAAACGGAAAAAAATCTTCCCCTCACAAAAAATCGCGAAAAACCTATTTGTAATTTACAGGGATATATCCGTAATTTCAAAAATTGCGGGGGCTTTTTTGAAAAATGGCCTAGGAGGACAAAAAGCCGTGTAATCTGGTAGATCGTATTTAGGGGTTTTGGCGGGATTGCTTGTTTTGTTAAATCCAAGGATTTATTAGGAAGGATGTTTTCTTGGCAGTATATTCTCTCTCGGCGCTTTTACTGAAGAAAATTTTGGTTTCATCAAGGAGTTTTTTTGGTTGTGTTCTTTGGAAGTGTTGTGTAGTTTTAGCAATTTTTCCCCTAACCCAAGTGGCCCACAAGGAAAAAAAAAGAGAAGCAGCCATTTTGTTATTTCTCCTGAACATCCAGTCTTGACTCCTCCAGACTCCTCTGCGCCTCGATTTCTTTCCCGCCCGACTCGATCTTGGCGTCGCCCTGCCCCTCCCCTACCGGCGCCCCTCCGGCGACTCTCCCTTGATCGGCGCCACCTGGACTCCTCTGCGGCGCCCCTTCCTCCTTCTCCCCCCGAAAACAATGGCAGCAAGTGGCAAGTAGCAGCTCTCCGGTGACTTCCCCTGCGGCCGAGCCCTCCCAGTGAGCCCCTCCGGTGGCAGACAACCTCCCCAAGGCAGCCCTACCTCGGCTCCTCCCTCCTTTCCTCCTTGAGTCAGATTTGAGGTAAACCCTAGATCTTTGGGGATTTTATTTCTTGCATGTAAGGTGTTTGATCTAATGCCCAGCTAGGATCCTTGTATTTGAGATGCATTTAGTTGAGGATTTGGAGTCTAGAGTGTTTTGGAGATTCCTGCTTGAGCTGAATTCTGTCCCCTGTTTGGGCGGCTAAATGAAAATTCTGCAAGCATTTCCTTGGGGTTTGGCTATAACTAATGTTGTATATAATTGAATTACCTTTCAATAGACACCGAAATTGCTAAATTTCGTTCAGCCGTTTGAAAGTTATGGCTATTTTAGCGAGTGCTGTCCAGTTTGTGTCGCGTTTTGGTTCAGTCTGTGTTTATCTTCGATCTGGGATCTGCGGGTGCATTGGCTGAGTGATTGGTTGTGATATATGTGTAGTTTGTCTCCTCACGGTCGTTATGAGCACAAGAACTCTAAAATCCAATATGCCAATCAAAAGTTATGCTATTTAGAAGTCTAGGTGCTGAAGTTGAAAATCTGTAGCTTGCTCTATTTTTCCAGTTGGAGTTTAGTGTTCGATTTGGAGGCCCTCGAGGTATCTCCCGCATGTTTGGCTTTGTGATAGCTGGAGGTCATCCTCTTATGGTTAAATAGGAGCTGAGTTCACTCCATTTTGTTAAGTGAATCAAAAGTTTAACTTTCGTTGGAAGCGGCTATCCCTTTGCTTAGATTTTTCCGTTTTCGGGATTTGGAGTGGGTAGTAGAATCGATCTTGCGCTAAGTCTTGCGGTTTTTGGTTGGCATGTTTTATTTTTTGAGTGGATTGCCTCTGCTTGCGGTGGTGGAACCTCGGTGTGGCATCAACTTCTAGCCACCCAGTTTCAAGAGGTTTAAGGCAAGTGCATTGTATTGGTTGTGGCTTATGTGGCCATTTGGTTTTGCAATCATATAATGATCCATGTGTTATTTTAATATTTTCATGTTTGATTTTGCTTGCGATGTGATGAATGAGAATGGTTAATTTGGTTATGCTTTTATTTAATCGAGTTTTTAAGCAAGTGTAACCCGTATATCTCTTATACGGTATCTAATTGATTGCTTGAGACATGTATATGCTTACGCTATGATTGCACTCGTGTTTATAAGCACATCTAGTAGGGTAATTGTCTTTTGATGAAAATGTTAAGTAATCTGATGCAAGGGCATCGTTGGTGAAGCGATTTGTGTTGAAAGTTGAATGTCATGATACCTTGTGATTATGAAAAGCCATCGTTTGAGATATCATACTATTGTTACTAGTATGATAGGATAATGTGAATAATGAAGTAATGAGATTTGATTAATAAGAATGGATGATTTGGTGGTCATGAAAATGGATTATGGTATATTGGTGTAGTGATGATATTTGTGACGATGTAGATATGAGTGTCGAGAATATGCAAATGAATGTTGAGAATATGAATATGAATGATGAGAATATGAATATGAGAGTTGAGAATATGAATATGAGTGATGAGAATATAAATATGAGAGTTGAGAATATGAATATGAATGTTGGGAATGCGGATATGAGTATTGAGAATATGGAAATGAATGTGAGGAATGGCATTTGCATATGTGCATTCATGAATTGCATTGAGCAGGCGGTGAAAGTTATCTGGAGTATAACTAATCCCGAGTGCTTTCGGAGTTCCTACCCGTAGTCCCATCCTTCGGCGTGGATGGGAGCGTGTTAGCGTGGGACCGCTCTTGGGTAGCGGGCAAGCCTGTTTTGGCGGGCCCTTCCACAGGATGGTTGGGTTTTGAGGGCACGCATCGGCGGGTGGTGCTCGGCAATCTGGTATTTGCTAAAGAGGAGATGAGTCATGCATGATGCATCATATGCATGAGAAGGCATCATACGCATGAGAATGGTGAAATATGCATGAGAATTGTGAAATGAAATGAGCATATGAACATGCAAGCATATTGCATCCGCATTGCATTGACAAGGAGGAATCATGTTTAATGAGTTGGTTGCGATGTGTGGATATGACATCTTTGCATTTGTATGGCATATTGCATCATGTGCATTTACGATCATGAATCATGTTTAATGAGTGGTTGCGATGTGTGGATATGATATCTGCATTTGTATGACATATTACATCTAACTTGCATTTAGGATCATGAATCATGTTTAATGAGTTGATTGTGATGTATGGATATGAGATTCTTCCTTTGTATGTTTTGTGCACTTGAGTATGAAAGCATAAATGCATTTCCTTGCGTTGTGTGTTGCAACCGATAAATGGGATTGATGAGAATGGGAAGAAACGAGTTGAGGATTGAGCGTGGACTCATCCAGGAATGATTATTGAGGCGGGGTAAGATTTAGTTATGTTTTCGAGTTGGTTGCGGTAAGTGGAGTTAGTTATCACTTCTTTTCTTTGGTTGAATTTCCATATATTAATGGCTATATCAAATTCTAGAGTAAAATTAATTCAATTAAATTCAATACTTCTTATTAATGTTGCACTTTCTTTGAGTCTTGGACTCACGCTTGTTTACTTCTGTTTTAGGTGCCTTGAAGGCGCCTCGCGGGGATGGGAGTAGAAACACGTGCGAGCTGCGGTCACCAACAACCCAATGATTTGTTTCATTAAAAATGGTTGTAATAAATGCGATTGTATTGTGTTGATCGGCGTTATGTAGTTGGTTAATTGCGATTGGATGTGTGATTGGTTAACTAAGGACTGCTAGAATGATATCATATTATCTCGCAATGTTTTACATGCGCTAAGTGGATGTCCTAGTTTCTAGAGAGGTCATGCGAAATTTTGTAAATTCGGTGACTTATCTTTAAACCGGTTTTAGAGTTTATTTTGATTGCGTCAAGTTCTTATAGGTATTAGGTTTTTATGCCTTCTTGGTAATTCTCGGTTCAATTGATCTTGTTGTGGAGAATTATCGTGTGTTAATAACCCGTCGGACATGTGTGGGTCCGAGGGTGTAAGCTAATGAATCGGGGTTTTGGTAGCATCCGTGGGCGTATGGGCTCGAGGTGTTCTGATTAGTATCGAGCGGGCTTGAGTCCGTGGTGTTTGAATATAGTGAGAAATTCTAGAATGAATTAAAATTTTACTGTGTGAAGGTAGAAACTTGGTTTAGGTTGAACTTTTAAATGTGGCCCTAGGGTAATAACCGTAAAACTTGATGCAGAAGGATAAATTAATTTAAAATTTGACACACTCTGATGCACAGTAGGAAAGGGATGGGATATCGTCGCATTGTGTTACAATGCTTATTTTGTTATTAATGCTATGTTGATACTTGTGATTATGTTATTTGTTAGTCTTGATAAGGCTATGGTATTATTGATGGCTATGCTACGAAGTTTGGTTTGACTTGTGGAATCTTTTGGGATTCTTTTGGTGCGAAGGATTTGGCCCTATCGTAGTAGTCATATTGGTGGTTGTGGCGGTTGAGAGCCAAAGACCGGAGGATTCATAACCCGGGTGAGGATAGTACTAATTCCTTTCTTTGTAAATCAAGGTATATTGTTTTGCACCTCTTTTGATTGTTTTGTGGAGAAAGTTATGGATTCTTTCTTGTGTTGATCGTTCTCCCGGTTTACAAGGAGTTGTTGTACTTCTCTTGTAGATGGGAGAATTGATAAATAAGTTTTCGGACTTTGACTCATTTGGTCTTTTGGGTTTAAGTCAAAGAAAAAGGGGTTTTTGGTGTTGCGCCTTGTTGGTTGATGGCGGGTAAAACATGGATTTCTTCGTGTTATCGCTCTCCAAGTTGAAGTTTTGGATTTGGGGCTCTAAAGGAAAAGTGTTATTCGATCGATTAAGCTTTTCATACGTGAATGATTTGTGTAACTTCTTTCCTTCGTGGAATTTTGGAGTTTGATAATTGGTTTGGAGTTTTGTCGAATGACATGGCTTGAGCCTGTCATTTTCTAAGTCTTTTGAGAGTTGGGCTTCTTTGGAAGTTTTCGTTGGCTTTTACGGAAAGAAAAATTCGGTAGTTAGAGTATTTTGTAGGTCGGGATGATCCGTGGTTATCGTGGAGAGCTAGAAGTGGTGTTTGCGTAAGGTTATAGCGATTGTGTCAAAGAAGTAATAACAAGTTTGGTTGAGGAACTTGTTAATTAAGTGATGTTGGTTAGTGAAGTGGTCTCTGTTGGGAATGAGTTCCCCTTTTCTTTTTAAGAGATCGTGTGTTGATTGTGGATTCGGATGTCGGGTTTGAGAATCGATTTCCTCTTCCCAAGTGTTGATTTTGGTTTTGTATGCGCTTTTGCTTTGATCCTGACAAGTTAAGTTGTTTTTTGGTTATTGAGAGCTTACATCAAAGGGATTGCTGAGTCTCTTTTATTTTGAGTACTCTCGATGTAAATTTGATCGCATTGATTTGAAAATGATAAAAGTGGTTCTTGAGATGTTCGAGATTTGAATTTGCCTTTGCGATTTGGCTTAGGAAAGGAAATAGAGCGATCATGGGTTTTGTTGAGCGTTCTCCAAGGTAATGTATGTGGTTTATTGGTTTAAAGAGAATTGTATCTCTTTTGCATTCTAGCTGGAGTTAAAGATTATGACTATTAGGTAGTACCGTGTTGAGTATAGTAAGGATTTATACTCTTGGGTTTGATTATGTGAGTGAAAGAATGTGAGGCGAGACCCTCTTAAGAAAAGAACTAAGTATAGTTTGGTGCTGATTTGCGATCCTAGCATGAGCTAAGCGTTGATCTCAAGTAGTTTAAAAGTGGATTATGATGGAGCCTTGTGATGTCGATTCAAATTCTTTTGGGTGGAATCACTCGCTAAATGCTTTATTTCCTTAGGTTTGTCGGAACCCTCAATGTGGATCAGTTGGAAATGGATGGTTCGGTTGCAAACCTTTTAGTTGAGTGATTGTCTCGTTGTATGAGACAAGTTTGAAAAAAGGCGAGTCGATTTTGTGTTGTGGGAATTTGATTGGTGCCTGTGGAACTAATCATTTCGATAGTAAATAATGACTCTTGATCTTGTTGTTTCCAAGAACAAGCTGTTGAAAGGATAAAAGTTGTGTTTTGATTCTTAGAGGATTCGGTGTTAAATGGTTAGCGATAGTGACATGTTGGAATTGGTTAGGAGCTTGTTGGAATAAAGAATTACGTGTGTGGCTCTTTGGTTAGAAAGGCACGGCTTTGAATTTTGTACCTTCTTGAGTTAAGGAGTTAGAGTGAGTATTGATTTGTTGATGGAGAAAATGAATTGAGTTGCTTGCTCCTTTTATTTGGTGAGAATGGGTTTGAGTTGTGGAGTCTTGTCGTGTGAAGTACCTAACTTTGTCTTTAGGTGTTTCCGCTTTGTTAGTCTGTTTTCGTTGTTCTTGTTGGTGATCTTCTTTGTGTTGAATTTGAGGTCGAATTCATTAAAGAGGAAGAGTGTAATATCGTAGATCGTATTTCGGGGTTTTTGGCGGGATTGCTTGTTTTGTTAAATCCAAGGATTTATTGGAAGGATGTTTTCTTGTAGTATATTCTCTCTGACGAGTTTACTTGAAGAAAATTTTGGTTTCATCAAGGAGTTTTTGGTTGTGTTCTTTGGAAGTGTTGTGTAGTTTTAGCAATTTTCCCCTAACCCAAGTGGCCCACAGGAAAAAAAAAGAAGCAGCCATTTTGTTATTTCTCTGAACATCGATCTTGACTCCCTCCAGGACTCCTCTGCGCCTCGATTTTCTTTCCCGCCCGAGCTCGAGTCTTGGCGTCGCCTGCCCCTCCTCCTGGCGCCCCTCGGCGACTCTCCTCGGTCGGCGCCACCTGGACTCCCTCGGCGGCCCCTTCCTCCTTCTCCCCCCGAAAAACAATGGCAGCTGCAAGAAATGCAGCAGCTCGGTGACTTCCCCTCCCGTGAGCCCCTCCGGTGAGCCTCTCGTTGGCAACAACCTCCCCAAAGGTAGCCCTACCTCGGCTCCTCCCTCCCTTTCCTCCTTGAGTCAGATTTGAGGTAAACCCTAGATCTTTGGGGATTTTATTTCTTGCATGTAAGGTGTTTGATCTAATGCCCAGCTAGGATCCTTGTATTTGAGATGCATTTAGTTGAGGATTTGGAGTCTAGAGTGTTTTGGAGATTCTGCTTGAGCTGAATTCTGTCCCCCTGTTTGGACGGCTAAATGAAAATTTTGCAAGCATTTCCTTGGGGTTTGGCTATAACGAATGTTGTAGATAATTGAATTACCTTTCAATAGAGACCGAAATCGCTAAATTTTGTTCAGCCGTTTGAAAGATTATAGCTATTTTAGCGAGTGCTGTCCAGTTTGTGTCGCGTTTTGGTTCGATCTGTGTTTATCTTGATCTGGGATCTGCGGGTGCATTGGTGAGTGATTGGTTGTGATATATGTGTAGTTTGTCTCCTCACGGTCCGAAATATTTGTGCAGCTCTATCTCTAGACTTTTCCCAGCTCGATTTCCCATCTCGATCTCGATATTTTTTAAAACATGTATTATTACTCATGGCGCGTCGATCTCTAATATTTTTAAAACATGTATTATTATTCATGACAGCGTAGAAGTGTTAAGCTTCGACAAAAGAAGGTTATTATCTCTAATAATTTTTAGCCCTTTTCCTCTAGACTTTTTCCCATGACGGTTTCCATCTCTGCCTCCAATATTTTCCAAATAATTCATCGAAAGAGATATTTCTACAACTCTATCTCTCTATTTTTTCCCCATTTCAACGATTTAAAAAATAAAACGGTGCCGAGAAAAAAATAAAATTTTCCTACAGAAAAAGACACGCGTGGCGTATTACGCCGCGAGTTTTTAATATTTTTAAAAACATGTATTATTACTCGGCGAACGCATATAGTATTTGACGAATACTCGGGGCATAGGTATCCCCAGCGGCCCGGGAGAAACATGTGGGCCGTCGCTGCGCCTAGTAAGAAGCCCTGCTCGGAGGCCCGCGGCTTCCGACCGACCCAGCCCCGGAAGGGGGCCCGACCGAGCGCTATAGGACCAGCGCCCCACGAATCACGGCAGCAACGACCTAGGGTTAGCCCGACCAACGGGTCGAACCGACCAGCGACCCCGAGCGAGCCCGTACCATTTTCATCAAGCGGAGCGTCAAATCGCCGAAACCGGCCTCTCGCTAGTCACTTACCTAAATGACTCGAGCCCGTCGCGGTCAAGCCAAGACCGAGCGTCCACGCGCCTTCGGCGACTACTCAAGGTGACACACCGATGTCGGCACGACCTGTAGCGAGGGGCAAGTCGCCGTTTCCGGAGGGATGAACGAGCCGTCACCTGCGTCTCCACCGACTCCATATGAGGCGTCCAACTACCGTCGGCGGACAAGTCCAGTGACCAGAACAAGGCAAAAAGACCGGATTCCTAGGCGTAGGAGCCCCATCCGTTTTCCTTTTTCACGCCCGTGTAACCTCCTTATGTAAGCCTCCCCAAGCTATATAAGGGGGCGTGGCCCTTCAGGCGGGCGGGGAAAGCAAAGTAAGCGATCGGACGTAGTATCCCAGATCGAACTCATAGCGCTCGGGCAACCCCGTGCACAAGGTGTCTGAGCCCGAGCTCGGCCCTTGCTTATGTCTGCGGATACACGAATCAATAACATCAAACCACCCCACTGGCCGGAGTAGGGATGTTACGCCCGAACAGTATAACTCTTGGACCTCCTATCTTTTGGTCTAACCATTCAAGGAGGCGGGGCGCGTAGCCCTCTAGACCTACAAATTTACTTGCAGTTCTCAAAAACAAGCGGTTAGCGCGCCGCGGTAGGGGCATCGCCGTCATCGACATCCTCGGATTCCCATTTGTCTCCTTGATGGCTTCCGTCACCAACGCAACCCTGGCGCTTTCGCGCTGGGAGCTGGATCGGTTCGGTTCCTCGACTTCACCACTACTGGCGGCGGGAGAACTCATCCTTGTTCCTTGCCGCACCCGAGACCAGGCCCCCAGGCGCTGGACCTCGTCATACCAACCCGGACAACCTCAGACTCGAGGTGGCGCCATTCCGGAGGAACCACGCAGCGCCCGCGTGAGGGCGGCGCCACCGCCTCCGTGGGCTGCATTTACGTGGCAATGGGCGCTCTGGCGCCCGACCTCCTTCCACGAAATCTGAAGACTCCTCAAGCAGCGACTCTGCCTCCGGCGGAGCTATCTTGGAGGGATGTGACTCCACGAATGCAAGCGTGGTCGGCGTAGCTAATCGATGGTGCTACTTCCCGAGCCAAGAGGCCCGCCATGCCGGCTCAGCGTCGGGCGAGGCGTCGCCACGACCAGCATGGGTCCCCTCAGACCCACCATGACGAGCTTCTCCAGCAGCGGGAACTGGAGTTGCGGGCGGCCAGACTTGGCAAGGCAAGGGTCGACCCGTCGGGGCCAAGCCAACTCGCGCCCTCTGGCGCCCGTGGCAGCGTCTTGCACGACGCGATCTGTGACAATGGCGGAAGAACCGGTCCTCGCCCCGTGCTTCCCCCTTCCTAGCCAAAACTTCGCCGCGGCTGCAATGCTGCTCCGCGGCGTCCCTGAGCCGGGCGAGCCTGAGGCTAGGGCCACCTACCAGCACCTCCGGGAGCTGATAGAGCACGCCGCCGTACAATATGTACCGGCCCCTGACCCTCATCACTCGAGGTCCCATTCGGGCCGCCAAAGCCAGGCTCGCCACGAACCGGCGAAAACCGCACCACGATTGGGCGGCCCGGGCCTCGACACTCCCGTGGCGGCGTCTCGCAACGCCACGACTACTTGACACTATTAACGCTTCGCAAGAGGTCGGCGTGGCTGGGCCCGTTCGCGAGTCGCGGACGGCGATCGACCTCGCGGCCATGATCCGAGCCCGAAGGCCGGGACCTCAGGCATTCTCTCGGGAAATCCGTCGCGGATTTCCCTTGATTCGGGCGCCATAACTATAGCCAAATACCAGGGGCCCACGAACCCGGTGTTTGGCTCGAAGATTACGGCTCTTTGTCGGCCGTGAACTCTAATGATCTCTTATCATTGATTACCTCCCCATTTACTGGCGGACTCGGCCAGCCTGGCTCGAGTACACCGCACGACTAATAGGAAGCTGGGCCGACTTGAAGAAGCGCCGTCGAAAATTTCGAGGCACCTACAAGCATACAGGAACTCCTAGGGCGTCAAAAGCTGCAGCGGCGGCCGAGAAGCGCTCGGGACTACATCGGCGTTTCTCCCAATAGTGCAATGAACTCCCGACATCGGCGGCGCCGGCGTCGTGGGGCATTCATCTGACTGCGTCTGAGCCTTGATCCACAAGTGGGTTGCGTCAAACCGGGACCACCAAGGAGCTCGACATCGCCACCAACCACGCCTCGGCGAGGAGGCCGTGGGGCCATTCGACAAAGGAAGGCCAAGCGAGAATCGGCTCGAGCCGCCGCCCCTTCCGACCACTCCGACAAGCGGGGCGGAAGAGAAAACAGGCCGCGAGGACCCGCGTGGTCGCAACCGCCGACCGCCATACGCTTGGCAGCGGTAGCAGCGGCGCCCGACCACCGAGAAATTGATGGAGAGCCGTGTCCGCACCACGGTACCCGTCAAGCACAAATGTCGGATGCGAAGTCTGGCGCTTCTCTCGAAACCCCCGCAGCCGCGGTAAAGAAAAAATGCGACCCGCGCGGAGGTCGGGGAGGAGAAAGCGACGGAGGTTCCGGAACCCGGCGGATGTCTCATGATCTTCGGTGGCGGAGAGCTCGCCGACAAGCGGCGCCAAAAGCTCACCTACTGCGAGGTGCACGGTGACCCGCGGTTCAAATACCTCCGGTGGTCGGAGTCCCCGATCACCTTTGATCGGGCAGACCACCCCGACCACATCCCGCACCCGGGAAGGTACCCGCTCGTCGTTGACCCCATCGTGGGGTCGAAGCGCCTCACCAAGGTCCTCATGGACGGAGGCAGTGGTCTCAACATCATGTACGTTGAGACGTTCGACGCCCTGGGGATTCCCCGCTCGACCCTGCGACCAAGCAAGGCACCTTTCCATGGTGTCATCCCCGGTCAGCAGGCTTACCCTCTCGGGCAGGTCGACCTGCCCGTCACCTTTGGGGGCAGAGAACTTCATGCCGAAAACCTCACCTTGAGGTTGTGGGGTTTCGGGCTCCTACCATGCCATCTGGGGAGGCGTGTTACGCCAAGTTCATGGCGATCGAACTATACTTACAAGTGAAGATTCCGGGCGCGGGCATCATTACCGTGGCCTCATCCTTTCAGCTTGCCTTCAACTATGAGCGAAGCAATTGCGACTGGCTTCGGCGGTCATTGCGTCCGCCGAGCTCGATAACTACCGAAGGGAGGCCTCTGGGTCCGTCCTACCTCCGACAAGTCGGGGCCGGATCCTTCGAGTCCGCGAAGACACGATGAGGGTCGCGATCGACCCGAAGACCTAGCCAAAACCGTCGGGTAGGGTCCGCCCTCCCGCCAAATAGAAGCTAGCTCGTCGACTTCCTCGGGCGAATCGAGGCGTCTTCGCATGGAAGACCTCCGACATGCCGGGCATCCCAAGGAGTCGCCGAGCACACCCTCAATATCAGACTGGCGCGCAAGGCGGTCGCTCAACGCCTTCTTGCCCGCTTCGGCGAGGAGAAGCGCAGGCTCATCGTGTAGCCAAACTTTTGGAGGCGGGGTTCATAAAAGGTACGCCACCCCGAGTGGCTTGCCAACCCTATCCTTGTAAAAAAGAAATCCGGGCAATGGAGGATGTGTGTTGATTACACGAGCCTGAACAAGGCATGCCCCAAGGACCATTTTCCTTTGCCCCGGATCGACCAGGTCATTGATTCCACAGCCGGGTGCGAATCACTCTCCTTCCTGGACGCCTACTCAGGCTACCACCAGATCCCGATGAAAGAATCCGACCAGCTCGTGACTTCTTTCATCACTCCTTTAACTTGTTACATTACTGACGATGCCGCCGGACTTAAAAACGGGTGCCACATACGGCCGGTGCATATGCGCTGTTTCGACGACCAAATCGGCCGCGAGCGTCGAGGTATATGTTGACGACATCGTCGTCAAGACCGGAAAGGCCGGTGACCTCGTCGCCGACCTCGAAGAGACTTTTGCGAACCTCCGACGGTTTCGCATAAAGCTCAACCCCGAGAAGTGCGTCTTCGGGGTCCCCAAGGGGAAGCTTCTCGGCTTCATGATATCCGAGCGCGGCATCGAAGCTAACCCGGTTAAGATCTCAGCAATCATGAGAATGGGCCCGATCGCCGATCTGAAGGGCGTCCAAAAGCTGACGGGGTGCCTCGCAGCCCTGAGCCGTTTCGTGTCTCGCCTCGGCGAACGCGGGATGCCGCTCTATAAGCTGCTCAGGAAATCCGACCACTTCAGTTGGACGCAAGAAGCCCAGGAAGCCCTTGACCGACTAAAGGCCTTCGACATCACCCGTCTGACCGCGCCGGCATCATCGCGAACCTCTGCTCCTCTACGCCGCCGCCACGACCGGTGCGTGAGTGCGGCACTAAATCATCGGCGGGACGGAAGAAGGCCCGCCCTCAAGGTCGAAGACGGTCTACTTCATCGGTGAAGTACTCTCGAGTCAAAAGCCCGCTATCGCAAGTGCAAAAGTTACTCTACGGTGCTAATCGCGAAGAAGCGATCCACTACTTGCCAGCACCCGTCTCCGTCGTGACTTTCTCACCCTTCCGCAACCGCGGCCTTTCGGGAAGGATAGCCAAGTGGGCACTCGAGCTCAACGGCCATGACATTTCGTTCGTCCCCAGGACGGCGATCAAGTCGCAAGCACTTGTTGACTTCGTTGCTGAATGGACCGAAGCCTAGGCACCCCTGGTGCTCGAAGACCCCGAATGTTGGACGATGTACTTTGATGGATCTTACACGAAGAAGCGGAGCGGCGCGGAATCGTTATCATTTCCGCTTTCGGCAACAAGCTCCATCGCCGTCCGGCTGCTCTTGACGCTTCTGAACAACGTCGCCGAGTAAAAGCCCTCATCAACGGCCTCGGATCGTCGCCGACCTCGGCGTCTGGCGACTTCGTATCTGGCGATTCCAAGCTAGTGGTCGATCAGGTCATGAAGGCCTCGGGCCCCAAGACTCCGCATGGCGACATCTTGCCGAAATGCATAAGCTTGAAGAAAAGTTCAAGGGGTTCGAGCTCCACCACAGCTACCGACGCAACAATGGCGAGGCCGACTACCTTGCCAACCTCGCTTCCGACAAGGGACCCGTTCCGACCGGGATCTTCGCCCACGACCTTCACCAACCGTCCATCCGGATGGATCCAGTGGCCGAGCAGGCGGCCGAACCGCCCGGCTCGGCCAAACCAACCTGTCGACCGAGTGCGGCGCCACGGGCTCGGTCGGAATGTGCTCACGGCCGAATCAGACTGGAGGAAGCCCTACGTCGATCGCTTGACGAACGGGACCCTCCCCGCAGACCCGACCGAGGCCCGGCGCCTCGCTCGGCGAGCGAAATCTTTCGTCCTGGTCGGCGAAGACCTTTACAAGAGAAGTCCCTCAGGAGTCCTCCAGAGGTGCATCCTGCCCGACCAAGGCAAGGAGTTGCTGCTCGACATCCATGGCGGAGTGTGTGGTCATCACGCAGCGCCACGGTCCCTCGTGGATAAGGCTTTCCGTCAGGGGTTCTATTGGCCGACCGCCGTAGCCGACGCCGAGCAAATTGTTCGCACCTGCGAAGGGTGCCAATTCTTTGCCCGGCAAACTCACCTTCCGGCCCAAGCCCTCCAGACGATCCCCATCACGTGGCCGTTCGCAGTCTGGGGGCTCGATCTGCGCGGACCTTTCAAAAAGGCGCCCGGGGGCTTCACGCACCTCTTCGTCGCGGTGGACAAGTTCACTAAGTGGATAGAGGCGAAGCCAGTCGCCACTATCACTTCCGCGCAAGCGGCCGACTTCTTCCGCGGCATCGTCTACCGATTTGGGGTCCCGAACTCCATCATCACCGACAATGGCACGCAGTTTACGGGGAAGGAGTTTCTCGAGTTCTGCGACGACTTCAACATCCGCGTCGACTGGGCGTCTGTCGCCCACCCGCAGACCAACGGCCAGGCCGAGAGGGCGAACGGCATGATCCTACAGGGGCTCAAGCCGCGAATCTTCAACCGACTGAAGAAGTCAGCAGGGCGATGGGCAGCCGAGCTGCCCTCCGTCCTTTGGAGCCTGCGGACCACTCCGACCCGGTCGACCGGGTTCACGCCGTTCTTCCTGGTGTTCGGCGCCGAAGCTGTCTTGCCAACCGACCTGGAGTACGGCGCTCCAAGGCTGCAAACCTTCGACCAAGCTCGGGGGCTCGACTCGCAGCAAGACGCCGTCGACCAGCTCGACGAAGCACCACGCATTGCTATCCTCCGGTCGGCCAAATATCGGCAATGACTGCTTGGCCTATCGAGTCGCCGGATCCGCGGCGACCTTCAACGTGGCGACTTGGTCTGCGCCAAGTTCATCAACGTTAGCGAGCATAAGCTTCTCCTCCGTGGGAAGGTCCCTTCACCGTCGTGGAAGGTAATCCGACCCGGCACCTATCGACTAAGAGACGATGGCAGCGTTGTTTCAAACGCTTGGAACATAGAAAGGCTCGAGCAATTTTTCCTAAAATTAATTCTCTATCCGTGCGTTCTTGTTAGCCTGTCGAGCCCGAGCAGCGCGAACCCGCTCAGGGGGCTACTAGCCTACGCGATCTCATGACATAGCGCCCAGACAAATCAAGGTTCCCTTTTCGAAGGGATCATTTCAACTCGGCTGGTACGGCCTACGTCTCGAAAAACTCCGACAGTTTTTCCTGACTGTGACCGCTAAAGTACTGGTCCACAGAGCGAAGCAGACTATGCATGGGCAGCCTGCAGGCGATCGACAAAAAATGTTTTCACAGCTAGGTCTTCACCCGAGCGACGACGCTTCAACCTGCAGACCTAACGACCCGGTAAAAGCAATCAACAACAAGCAAGCACCCGCCAAGGGAAAGAAATACAGAGGATGAAATATTGTACATTCCCAAAAGATGCATGATGTCCCGTAGGAGGCGCGAAACATAAGCGTTCAAGGTAAACTGTTCCTAGAGCGAGAAAAGAGTGCAAAAAACTGCAAAACGATGGGTTGAAGCGAGAAGACGGAGGGCGGCCCCCTGGCGCCGGAGATGCCTCGCCTGCATGGCGAGTTCAGGGGCGAGCGCGCATCGGGCCCCTAAGGATCTGGTCCGAAGACGGCGTCGTCCTCATCGCCCCCGGAGCTCCCGCTCGCCTCGTCCTCGTCGTCCGAGTCCTCCAGGTGCAGCCGCTCCGCCACCATTCCCGCCGCGTCCCGTACTCTGGCCCGTGCCTGAGCCGGATCGCCTCGGATATGGGCGACAGTCGCCACCGGGTCAAAGGAGCCGCACCGGCTGGCGCAGCACGCCAGCACATACTCCGCCGTCAGGGCGGCGACCCTCCGCCCCTCACGAGCGGAGCGTTCCCGGAGAGCCTGGGGCAGGCCCTCCAATGCCTCGGCCGCTCGGGTGAGGCCAAAGGCGTACTGCGCCACGGTGGGCTGAACAGGCTCGTTCAGCTCCACCCCTAGGGGCCTCAGCGACCTGCCCATGCTCTCGTAAGCAGGGCGGAGCATGGAGAGGAGGACCCCGCGCGTGGAGTCGAAATCCTCGCGCGTGCGGGCTATCTCCGCCTCAGCGGCCTCGGCACGCACCCGTTGAGCCGCCGCCTCGTCTTGGCGACCTCGACCCGCCTCCAGCGCCATCACCGCGCCCAAAGCGGCAATGACCCCACTGCGACACTGGTTGGCGTGCGACGGCGCTAAGCGCGTCCACCATGCTCGCCGCCCGATCCTCGTGAGCTACTCCCGCTACTGGGGCATCTTTGGAGCTACCCGGCGGCGCTTGTCGGCGCCACAAGGCCGATCGGACACCAAGAGGCAAAATCAGCAGGACGTCAACTCAGCAGCCCCAATACCTCACCAAAACGACTAGAAAGGGACCTACCCGTGAGGAGGGCTCCAGATGAAGAATCTCGGCGAGGGCAGGTCGAGCCCGCCCCTCGCCGCCGCGCCGGAGGAGCCCCCCTCCGCCCTAGGCTTCTTGGATGGCGAACCCCCAGGGCTCGCCTCCGCCGCCCGCTTACTGGGCCTTCTGTCGTCACCGCCACCGCTCGCCATGGTCCTCGAGGAGGCGCTTGGAAGATGAAGAAGGCGAAGGAACGCAGACGTCTGGGCCGGATGTGAGTTACCACTACCCAGCGCCCGTATTTATAGGGGTGGTTTCACACACCAAAACCGCCAGAGGCGCCCGCGAACTCCTCGACCGCCCACCGTCCGATGCGCCGACGCGACGGGCATTAAAATCCCACTCCACATTAAATGCGGTGAAGCGACACGAGCGCAGGAGAGCACCACTCCACGCTGAAGCAACGCGACCCTTCGATCTCTGGGCTATACGGACAACCTCGGAATCCGCACCAGGCGCCAGCGAGCCGCTCGACGACCGACCCACAAAGATAAGTCTCTTGACTCTCGGTCCCCTTTGCGATTAACGAAGGACCGATGTCTGCGCCGACCACGGCCGTGCGCGAATTACTCGGGGGCTCAGGAGCAACGTCATTCATACTCATACGGGCCGTTGGGTCGACCGACCACTCGGCTCCCCGTGCAGGTAATCCGCCCGACCCAAGCACTACGACCTACGCCCCAGCGGCTACGGTTTCGAAGTAGCGCTTTGCGGTAAGGGCTACCCGCACGGCGTGAGCCGCAAGTCAGTCGGAGCCGCTCCTCCCCCGCATGAAACGTGAATTTTGTTCCCTAACGTCATTCATACTCATACGGGCCGGTGGGCCGACCGACCACTCGGCTCCCCGTGCGGATAATCTGTCCGACCTAAGCTCTCGACCTCGCCCAGCTGACCTCGGTTTAGTAGTGCTTTAAGGTAGGAGCTACCAGCAGGGCGCGAGCCACAAGTCGGTCGGAACCACTCCCCGCATGAAACGTGAAAGGCGCTGATCCCAGGTTCGTTAGCACTCCTCCGTGCTTCCTTCACAAATCGAACACGCCACGCCGAAAGGACCCCAGCGGTTCCCAGGGCTATGGTCTCCAAGCGCGAAAGAACGGCACAAAGTCACAAATGAACACGAAAACGAACCCCGATTCGTCAGCACAAAAGCAAAGCCCGATTCGTTACATGTCAAGGTTCTTTACATTTGGCAAGAATAATAATAATGTCTAGCATTATTCGTAGTCCCCGTGGAGGACGCTCTGCGGCGGTATCCGATCAGCGATCATTCGGGCATGGGGCTCGACTTGGAGCGCGAAGTGATGGACCTCCTCGTCGGTCCGGTTCCTGGCAATCCCGCTGCTAACATTGTCCAGGTTAATACCATTGTAGAAGGACATGGCGTTAACCATCGCAGAAGTGGCTCCCAAGGCAGCACTCGTCTTCACCGACTTCTCGACGTGCTCCAGCACACGGGCCAACTCGGTCGCAAGCAGACTTGTGCCCCGCACGGCCCCGAGCAATCGGTTGCAGACGGCCCGGCCGACCTTCCCCAGGGTCGCCAACTCGGCGACCAGTTCGTCCCGGTCGCCCTTCATCTCCTTCCACGCCGACCGGGCCACCGCCTCCGCCGCGACCGCCGCATCACGCTCCTTCACCGCCAATCACCGCGCCTCTGCGACTTCGCCAAGATTCTTCTGCAATTCTGAAGATCGGGGCAAAAATCAGAAGGGCACGCTCGACGACACCACCTTCCAAATCAGCCCGAATCACAACATCTTACCGGCCGACGATTCGGTCATGGCGATGAGCTTGGCCCGAGTCTCCTCCTCGAGTTTTTTCGCCGCCGCTGCTTCCGCCTGAGCAACAACCTTGGCGTTGTTGGCCTCCGCTAGAGAGGACTCGATTCAGATTACCCTGCAGCGATCGCTAACCGACGCTCCTCCTGCAAGACGTCGGCCATCTCATTCATCGTCCGGCGGGCCTCCTCTACCGCCAACCGCTCGTGCGCCGCAGCTTCCCGTGCCACATGCAGCTCAGAGCCCAGCTGGTTGCGATCCTCCTCCACGGCCGTCCCCTGGCCGTGCAGGCGACGGAGGAACCCGGACTTACCCTCCGGCGCTCCTCAGACAGCTGCGACGGTATGCACGCAATGCAGGATCCAGCGAGGACTTGAAAAGGCGGAGAAGTTTCGAACACAACTTACCACACCGGCCGGGTCGACTCCTCCGGTGACGGCGTCTAGCACCCTGCCGGAGGACTCGAGGAGCTGACCCAGGCTCGCCCGAATCCTCTCCATCTCAGTCTTAACTCGCAAGGAGCCCTCCTGCAGGGACTCCCACTCCCCAAGCTCCGCTCCGTCGTCCAGCGTGAACGATGCCTCGCCAGGTGGGTCGTTGCCCGGCCACACTAAGATGGACGGTGGCGGTTGAGGGGGTCCCCTCGTGGTCGTCCGGGCGACCCGCACCGACGGCGAGGCCTCTGGCGCCACCGGCGGCGAATCGGCGACCACCACCACCACCACCTGCGACTCCTCTCCTGGTTGCTCCCTCGGCGACGGTAGCGGCAAGGCCTCCAGCGCTAGGACCGGCGGCATTTCAGCGACCGGCGGCGCAAGGCCTGCTCCGCCATCGTCGGCCCCCGATCCTGACGGTGAGCCACTGACGGTCGCCCGGGCTTTGTGGCGTACCGACTCCACGGTCGAATCGGCGACGACCACGACGAATCGCAACTGCTTTATTCACGTCGGCACGCTGACACGACCAACGCCGCCGTCTCCGCCATTTGCTCCGGCCCGGACGGCCTATCCCCAACCTCTGCCGGCGGGAGTGGCAGTGTCAATCCTGACGGCAATTCTGCCACCTCCGTCAGGCTCTCCCCCGCAAAATCCCTAAAAGCACGGCCGATCGGAAGCAGCTCAGCGAAATCGATGCGATGACAAAGGACAAAACTAACGCGCGAGCGTAGCCGATTCGCGCTCTCTTCGCGGTCTCCTGGCGAAGGGGGCTGTCCTCCTCCTTCCGGGGCACCTCACGGGGGCGTTCCGCCCGGGGTACCTCGACGACGACCTCCGCATCGGCGCCCTCCAGCAGGTCGTCGCTCAACGACAGCCCGAAGTCATACTCCCCGTATGGATCATCGGGATCTCTGCCATCACTGGAAGACGATCCCGCACCAACCGTGGAGAGGAGAGTCGACTCAGACACCTCCTCACCGTGCGCGGACGCCGCCAGGCGCTCCTTCCTCTTCTCCTTCCTCCTTTCCTCCCTGCGCTCTTTTCGAGTGGACTCTTGTAGCTCGACCTTTTTGCGGGCCTCCGCCCTCATCTCCTTCTCCCCCGGCAGCCATGCCCGGGAGGATGCTCCAAGTAGGCCCTGAAAGGGGTAGGAATTCTATTCAGGACGAGACGCAAGGATTTGAGACAAAGGACGCAGGGGAAAGTAAGGGAGCCACCCAATTACCAAATTTGGGGGGCTGTCCGCCAAGAAGGGCTCGGGAACGCCGCCAGCCGCCACTGTGGCCCTCACGACCAGGACGGCCTTCACCCGAGCCTCTACCTCCGACAAGGGAATGTCTGAACGCTCCATTCTCATGGGGTCAGATGCTCCCTTGTACTCGAACATCACGTGAGGCCTATCCATGAGGGGTTGCACGCGCCTCGCCATAAACGTGCGGACGACAGCGTCACCCGTCAGGCCTCGCCTCTTCAGAGCCGCGAGCTGCTCGAGGATCACCTCCATCTTCCTCTTCTCCTTCGCGTCCGCCGGCCGGTTCCATTCGGGCATCGCCTCGGGCCGTCTCCCGGTGAAGGCCGGGGCGCTGTCCCCTACATTTCGGATGTAGAACCATTCGGAGTGCCATCCTCGGTTCGATGAGGGCAGCTTCATGTCGATGTACTCCGATGCCCGGTTGGACCGAAGCTGGATGGCGGCGCCGCCGATCGGCGCCAACAGTGCGCCCGCCGCCGACTTTCCCTTCAGCGGCCGCGTATGGAAGAAGTACCTCCAGAGGGCCCAATAGGGCTTGATCCCCATAAAGGCCTCGCACAGCGTGATGAAGACCGCAATGTGCAACACGCTGTGGGGGTTCAAATGGTGCGCCTCCACCTTGTAAAAGTGAAGAAGCCCGCGAACGAACGAGTGGAGAGGGAGGCCGAACCCGCGCTCGAAGAAGGACGCGATCTGACGATCTCGCCCGTCGCCGAGCTCGGTCCGTAGCTCCGTCGGCACTCTCCACCGGGATCGTCGCGCACGGGAAGAAATCGCTTTCGCCCCAAGCACACGAAATCGAGGATTTGAGCACTCACGCCACGTCATCTCCGAAGCGCAGGACGGCGGCGAAAAAAGGGGCTGAGGCGAGAATCCCTCTCCTAGGTTTCTTGGTTTCCCTCACGGTCGCCTTCGTCTTTCTTTTCTTTTCGCAGGAAAGCGCAGGACAACACGGGGAATCCGACCAGAGGTTCCCCCCTTTGTTATATATTTATAAGAAGCGCAACGCCCATCGGCCGGACAGGCGTCAGCCGAACGTACGGCGTCCCGAAAAGAAACGGCATGCGTTTCGCTCCACCGATCGTCGCGACGGTTCAACGGTACGCCACCTCGATTCTTGGTCACCCCCGCGTTAATTCGACAGGCGGCGACGAGCGAGAGGACCTCGCATCGGGTAGAGTGGCGTGCGGCTCCTCGAGCCTTGTTCCCGAACTCGAAGAGCCGCCTTGCACAGAAGAAAAACGCGCCAAGGCCGCAACGGCCCCGGAAGCCACGAAAAGGCTCGTCAGTCTATGCTCGGGACTCGGCCACGTGCTGTGGGCTCCGAACGCCCGACCACCAAGTGGGTGCACGTGCCACCCCGAGCGAAAAATCAAGCGAGGGACGAGGATAAGGTGAGCTCCTGATGGGCTTCTAGTTGGGTCGGCGGACGGCCCAATCACCTTTAATCGTGTTCGAGACCATACTTCACACTCACCCGCGGAGCCCGTCGACGGGTGGCAGCCAGTATGCTCCGGTCGGCGGACGACACGGGGTCCGTCTGAGATTGAGTAAAGAAAGGTTCTCATGGGTCGCCCCCAGAGGGTCGGACGCCCGCAACGGGATAACGTCCGCTCGGAAATGGTTCTCCCTTCGGGAAGCCACCAGGGCCCACTCGGACAAACCCGCTATCAGCTCGCATGAGCACGGCGTTCAAGCCAACGCATGGCAAACGCGCGCTAGCTCACCCCCTCCAGGTCCCACACCTGCGGACGGGGCGTATTCGTGGGAAACGCCGCCACCGCCCTTGCTCAACGGAAGCATAGGACGGGCGCCTTTATCCATTCCTGGCGCAACGCCGACCTTGCAGGTACATCGGGATCACGGCGTAAAATGGGCGCCATCGCACACGAGCTGAACCCCCGACCGGCTCTCCGATCCGCTCGGGGGCTCGGGGGCTCCATCCACCGGATGCGCTCGCGCGCACCCGGGCGTTGGCGACCAGCCCGTTTGGTCGGACATCAGCAATCAAGGAGGCCGCCTCCGCCCCGATCGTTTGCGATACTCGGTGACTTTACCGTCACGAATCCACCAACCGGCGCTTCGCGAAAGGTAAACCCGACCGACTCTCCGATCCGCTCGGGGGCTCGGGGGCTCCATCCACCGGATCTTTCATACTTGCACCGGCAGAAACCGACCAAAGCGAGCCGGACGGGCATCAGAAGTCACGGCACCGGTCGGTCAGTCCTGGAGCACGGAGACCCGACCGTATCAAAGCGGCATGCTCGACCAGGATCCGTTGAGCAGGATAAACCCCCGACCGGCTCCATAACCCGTTCGGGGGCTATTGACGAATACCCGGGGCATAGGTATCCCCAGCGGCCCGGGAGAAGCATGTGGGCCGTCGCTGCGCCTAGTAAGCCTCTTTCGAGGCCGCGGCTTCCGACCGACCCAAATTTTGAAGGGGCCGGCCGAGCGCTTCTGGGACCAGCGCCCCACGAATCACAGCAGCAACGACCTAGGGTTGGCCCGACCAACGGGTCGAACCGACCAGAGACCCCGAGCGAGCCCGTACCATTTTCATCAAGAAGCAGACGTCAAATCATCAGAAACCAGCCTCTACGCTAGTCATTTACCTAGCTGACTCAGTAGCCCGTCGCGGTCAAGCCAAGACCAGGCGTCACGCGCCTTCCCGAGGCGACTACCGAAGGCTGACACACCCGATGTCAGCACCTGACACAACGCAGGGGGCAGGTGCGCCGTTTCCCGGAGGGATGAACCGAGCCGTCACCCTGCGTCTCCACCGACTCCATATGAGACGTCCAACTACCCGTCAGCGGACAAGTCCAGCGACCAGACACCGAGGCAAAAGACCGGATTCCTAGGCGTAGGGAGCCCCATCCGTTTTTTCCTTTTTCACACCCCCGTGTAACCTCCTTATGTAACCGCCTCCCGGGCTATATAAGGGGCGTGGCCCTGGGGGGGCGGGAAGCAAGAAGTAGGCAGTCGGACGTAGTATCCCCAGATCGAACTCATAGCCGCTCCGGGCAACCCCCGCGCACAAGGTGTCCTGAGCCCGAGCTCAGCCCTTGCTTGTAATACGACGGATACACCCGAATCAATAACATCCGACCACCCCACGAACTGGAGTAGGGACGTTCTGCCCGAACCAGTATAACTCTTGGACCTCCTATCTTTTGGTCTAACCATTCAAGGAGCGGGAGCGCGTAGCCCCTCTAGACCTACAAATTTACTTGCCGGTTCTCGAAACACCGACAGTATTAAACTCGACAAAAAAAGGTTGACATCTCTAATAATTTTTCGCCCTTTTCCCTCTAGACTTTTTCCCCGCCGCGGTTTTTCAGCTCAGTCTCCAATATTTTTCAAATAATTCGTCGAAAGAGATATTTCTACAACTCTATCTCTCTATTTTCCCCCATTTCACTCATTATTTCGACGATTTAGAAAATTAAACGCCGCCGAAACAAACATTTTTTCTTCAAAAAAACGACACGCGCGGCGTGTTACGCCGCGGAAAATTTCCTAGTACTTTCCTAAAGTTCGAAAGGTTCACGCCTTCCCGTCACTTTGAGCCGAGCCGGCGCTCGGCTCGGCCGGCTGGCCGGCTCCGCTCAAAAATTTCTTTTTTGTGTTTAAGCCCTTCCAAAAAACGGTAATTACGTATTGGTCCTTTTTGGTTTTTTTACAGATAGGACCCTAAAAAACGCGGATCTTTCGTGAGATGACCCTAAATAGATACCAAAAAAACGTAGTGACGTTTCGACCATTCCGGCTATTTTTTACGCTTTTTTTGCGTTTAAGTCCTTAAAAAAATCCGTAATTACGTATTGATCCTTTTCGCGTTTTTTTACGGAGAGGACCTTAAAAAAATGTGGATCTTTCGTGAGAGGCCCCTAAATAGATACCGGAAAAAAACGTAGTGATGTTTCGATCGTTCCGGCTGTTTTTTTACGAAAAAGACCTTTTCGATTTAGCACGATCGCAGATTCTTCGTGGGAGAACCTCAGATATATGCGAAAAAATGCTATTTTTTTGTGTCCTTTCAGCTATTTCGCTCATTTCCTCGACGATTTTTTTTTATAAAAAAACGCCTCCGGAAAAAAGAAAATTTTTATATGAAGAAAAACGCGCGGCGTGTGACGCCGCGAAAAATATTCTAGTTTACTGATGGCACAGAAGGATGCAGCGCCCTGCCCGTGAAGGCATTCAACACACCCTTCTCTCCAAATCGCACGCGATGCGCCCTTTAACTACTCTCTGGCCCGCCAACAGCGCCACAACAGTAAGCACTCACTTATATATTTGGTTCAAATCTCTTTCCTGAAAAAGTTTCTGCCGAAATCTACCGCCAGATTACTCTTGTTGCAACCGAGGTATTCCCAGTTGAATTGGACAGCGTCAGTGTTTCATGGTAAGAAGATGTCAGTGTCAAGGCGCTTGTGCTGTGGCCGGCGCATTTGAGTCAGATCTATTAAAGTAAATAAAACCAGCCGTACTTAATCATTTTAGGTAACTGGATATTGACTTCTAATGGCAAGAGAAGCTTGATACGTATAGAATAGGTTGAGGTCTTGGACGTACCCACCAACAGAGTGTTAAATGTGTTGTCCATATATTTTTCTTATTAGCTTAACAAAAGTGTTAAAATGTATTGTTCATATTTTCTTATTAGCTTAAGCTTATAGGTAAATTGGTTGGTATATATCACTCAATATAGTATCAAAATCAAGATGTCTTAAGTTCAAGATATTGCTAACGTAATATTAAAAATAATAACAATTGCGGTTCACTCTGAATCCACATCTTAGCCCTATAGAGACTACATATGAGAGGAAGTGCTGAAATATATTACGTAACTTTCCTCACTAGCAGGTGTTTTCCTATGAAAGTTTTGTGCAATACATCACCGAGAAATAAGAAACCAATTTGCCCCCGATTTTTCTATATTGTTATTTCATCGGAAAATAAAAGTTACACTTTTCGTTGCACCATAAACATAAAGGATTGTCTATCCCTCGTTAGACTAATTTTTGGAAGGAAATCAATCAAATTTCTTAGACGTTGGATTGAGATCTAAGGAGACATCTACCTGCTCCAAACTTCCAATTAAAACATCACCACTAAACCCTAAATCCCAAGCTCCCTCCCACCCCACTGTAACCCCCACCGCTTTACCGGCATCTACAAGGCCTCCCTACGAATCTCTGTCAACAATCTCCTCCTCTCGTTTCTTCCTCCCCCACCGTCACACCGCCTCTTCCTTGGCCATGCTGCCACCTCCTCCTCCCTTCCTTGTTGCCCCTAGCGTGTCTCCTTAATATTCGGTGGCATTGGCAATGTAATGGACCGCCCTTTTCAGGGGTACGTATAAATACCTTCACAACCACCCATGATTTTAGCTGTAGGTAACCAAATGCACATTACCTAATATAAGAGCAAATGCGAATATTTTTATAGATAAGTTAAGGGCCTAAAGGCCAAGGTTTTACAGAAGAGTGTGATTCGCACTAAATACATTACAAAAGCCCACAGGAAATACTTGAGCATATAGATCAAGGCCTTCGAAACCAAACTTCTTCGTCACTTACGATCTCCTGGTAATCGCCAACTTCATTGAAATCTAGAGGGGGTAGGAGGCAAGGGTGAGTACTCAACCGTAATCAACAAACCATACGAAAATTCTGAATATTACATGCAAGGATAAACAAGGGTTGGTACTGGTTTTAAGTATTGTGGATACAAGTTGTAAATCTCAGTTTTTATTTTACATTTGAAACACAAACCATAAAACAATAAATATTATGGGGGGTTATTTGCAAAGTTCATATTTACAAGTTCTAATTATGAAAACTACAAAGGCGCAGTTACAGGTATCACCCTAGATTAACTCAGCTTTATTAACCGGAAGCACGGCATATTCAAATACTATTGGTATCATTCCGCAGAGGTGCTCAGCTTTACCCACAATATATCTTCGGCTGTTAATGCCACCGGATCAACGTGCAACTTTTATGCACGCGGCCGGACCGAGATGAATCAGAGCCTTTTGTTGAACTTCCCTTCTTCAGCGCCTACCTAGTAGGTTACTTGGATCCTTAGCTTCCAGGACCCACTGGCCAAGGCGGGCAGCGCGATCTGGCCAACTAAGGATACCTACTGTTGTGATAACCGGCGAATGACCACTCCATTCCCATTCCACCCCAGTCGTTTCGCAGACCATTCTCCTCCCAGAATGGTAGTTACTTCCTATAGGTATTCCAAAGGAAAGTACAATGTACTGAGCTATGTTGGGACATGTTAACAGGACTGATTGGCCCAACTTGTGGTTGAGCGAGTACTGAAGTTATTTACATTGCCCAAGACATCGGTCCTTAAATGTCAAAGACTCAGCCAAATGACATACTACAAACCGCTAATACCCACTGTACCAACACCACACCACATCCTGGCTTTGTCATCGGTTGGGGGTTGGGCCAACATCCACCTCTCATGGTCCGCCCAACGCTGCCCCCCTAACCATAGCAATTTTTGAAAATCAACCGAATCATCTCTCAGAGATTTAAGCAAAAACTTATCTAAAGGTGAAATTATATTTATTGCTATTCTACGGTGGTTCAATATTTTATAACCTAGGGTTAAAATGATTAAGGCATAATAACAGGTTTAGCATAAGGGTGTATCTAATCATGTCATTCCAAACTACCACTTTTTGTAGTTTTCTAAAATACTAAAAAATAATGTGGTACAGAAAATATACATAATATTACGGTGGAACTGGGTCCAACATGTTCAAGGAGTGTGGCTTGCCTTGCGGAGTCGAAGGTCTGTCTAAAGAGTAGTGGTTGATGTTGTGTCCGGTCCTGTACGCCACCTGCTCTGGCTTCAAATACTGCTTCTGCTCCAAGGGTGGCTCCAACGTCGGATCTAGCGCGAGAAAACACAACAAGTAAAATAAACGAATAAAAACAATAAAGAAAGAGAAATGGACGAGGAAATAAAGGAGAAAATAGCCGGAAGGGGGTTTAGGGGCATTTTGGGAAATTTTTTGGACTTGGTTTGGCGGAGCGGAGATCATTGTTGGACTCAGCGGCTCGAATTGATCAAGAATATGTATTTTTGGTATTTTTGGATTTTTGGGAATTTTTGGGATTTTTCTGGAATTTTTAACTAGTTTTTGGATTTTTAAATAAATTTTAAACCTGAAAAATAAATCAAAAACCCAAAATCAAATTCAGGCTGCACAGTAACCGGCCTGTTATTGTGTGGCCTTCGGCGGCTTGGGAGGGAAGCGGTGCCCGTGGCCCAAGACGCACGGCACGGCCCACACGACGTTTGGCCGAGGCGGGCGAGGCCGGCCTGGAAGCACATGGCCCACTCGCCACGCATGGCCCACACGGGCAATGGTTGAAGCGAGGCAACGCTTAGCCAGTGAGGCAGTGCGTCTTGTGAAGAGCTAGGCAGCAGTGGAAGGTCCGCAGTGGGGTCGCTCGGCACAAAAGGGGAAGAGGGCGGGCTGATGGGTGGGGGCGGGTTGTCTATGAGAGAGTGAGTGTCAGTGGCGGGGGGAGCGGCCAAAGGGTGCTGGAGTTGGGGAAGACAACTCGCGAAACGGCGAATCGGTGGCTCGGATGGCGGAAGAAGTGGGGGGAAAGGGAGAACTCACCGTGGTGAGTTCGGCGCAGGGCAGAATGGGTTCGGGGGGCACTATTTATAGCCGGGAAAAGGAGAAAACGACGACGCGGGCGGCATGATGGCAACGGTGACCCGGAGTGGTGAGGGGAGGGCTCGAGGCGAGGTGGGGAGCTGACCGACGAGCGCGGCGAGGCGAAGCGGTGCCAGGCGACGACTTTACGAGGCGCAATGGCGATGGGATGGCGGCGCAGGCGCTCGAGTGCTGGCGCTCGGCGATGTGACGGCGAGCAAAAGTCAGCGACGCAATAACGGGGAAGACGACACTATTTCGGGCGGACCGGGCCGGGCTGGTGCACGACGCGGAGCGGCGAGGTCTTTGAAATGAAGCGGCCGCCGAGGAGATGGGTTTGGCGGCGGAGCGAGCTCAGCGAACCAAGCGTGGAAGGCAGCCGTCTGGGATAGGAGAATGGATCGAGCGGCAGGGCGAGTTGGGCCGAGGGCCTAGAAATGGGAGGGGAGGCGGTGTTGAGAAATTAGATAGTTTCCAGATTAAATTCCGGATATAAATCATGAGTAGCTTCACAGAAACTAGCATGCATCTCTTTAACATACTAGATAGCACGAACATCATGATCATCTTAATAAACATGATTAACCACGAGATTGGAACAGATCGAATGTACTGAGCGGAAGAAGATGCAGATGTCGTAGATGGTGCAGTCGCGACATTGACATGAACGGCGTTGTTGATGGCGCGTCGCAGGAGTCGCTGGCGACGACGTCCAGCAGCAGGAACAGGAAGACGACCCGTGGCGAAGATCTTGAGCAGTCGTGCGGAGCGCTTCCCAAAAACCTTATTCGACCTCTCCCGGTGCAGGATCTCGAAGGCGAAGGGTTTCGGAGACCTGCTCTCCCGATCGCAGGTGCACGCCAGTGCTCGGGATGGAGGAGACTATGATGGCGGCGTAGCAACGAGAGGTGGCAAAACCCTAGCTCGAATAGAGATGTCTTCTTGTGGCGGCCAATAAGTCGTTTATATAGAGAGCCGCACGATCTCATGTCGCAATCACGATCTCAAACCGATAAGGACTCAAAAACCCGCACGATGTCATGTCGCAATCACGATCTCAAACCGACAAGGACTCAAAAAGCTAACTTAAAGGCCAAGTCACCAAAAAAACAACAAAAGGAAGCCGCGCCCCTGCAAGGTCAGGGACCGGATTTCGGCGGACCATTCACGTAGGTGCTGCGCAGCCACACCCATTGCCACGACCCGAGCCCAACCCGACAAGGCGAGCGAGCGCGCGCGTGTGGACTCCTTCTTCTCTCCCCACACCCATGACTTGGTAGGAGAGGAGAACCTCAACTTTTAAGTAGGTGTTTCTCCCCTTCCACTAGCAAGGTGGGACTAAAGGATTCCACCATCCTCTTGCTTCCATATGTGCCTTTGAGATTTTCTTTAGGAATTAGTTGGTCTGCACAGGCATTGTAGCGGACTAGGGGCGCTGCAATGCCCCTAGTTCGACACATGGCGGCGAAAACAAAAAAAATGCGAAAAACAAAAAAATGAGGCTGCAGTATGTAGCGGATTAGGAGCGCTGTATGCTACAGTGATTGCGTGGTAGAGGGAGTATCGTTCAATCCATTGGTTTCCTTGCACTTTCCTAGTTCATTCCTTGACTGGCTTATGCAGAAATTACACCGCGCGAGAAGATAGGTCCTGCGATCTTGTAAGAAAAGGAAAAGGTGGTAAGCTAATGACACGGCAAACCATCTAGTTTGACTGGCATGGCAATGGGTCCACAAGGTATTCGCAGATCCTTTCCTCTTGATACTCGTAGCAATTTCTTCAAGATTGACCCTTTTTTTCAGTCCCCTCGTCTTTTTATTTTATTTTATATAAATTAACATCTCTTTGAATATATTTACAGATTTGATCTCTTTCTCACAATAGAAGTTGGTTCTACCATGCCCGAGGAGCGCAGTAGCCGACTAGCCACAATAGCGAGTGGGCAAGCATGGAACCAGTCGCTTCCGTGCCAGGGCAACGCTGGAGGAGCATGGGGGCAGCGGTCGAGGAGAGCAGGAGGTGCTTTGCCACAGTCCCAGGAGCTATGCCAACCTACTGCAGTGGAGAGCGCAGAAGGTAACACTTGTCACCTTTTGGTGCTTCTGCATCCGGAGATGGGACCAAATTTGCAAATGCATTCGCAGCCGCAGTACATGATGTGTGGTCAAGCTAAATCATTATTTATGTGCAACAGTGTAAGTAACTTGTGGACATGCTTTACTTACAAAAAAAGATAGGTATTTTGCTATAAATTTTACTCCTGATACAACCTATGGACGGGGTAAAGCTGGCATGCATATAAAGCGGAATCGCTAGCAACACAAGGTTTGTTGATGATATCTACGGAAGAGTACAATATGGTCAACTAAGTGTACACCCAATAATACTACCCATAGCCCTAAAGGTAATGTTTCATCTGTATGTTTTATTTTATTCCAACTCGATTTTTTACTAATATAGTGTTCATGTAGGTTCAACGTGGCATATGTGTCACAATGTAAGACCGACGAAACTATATCGAGTGGGAACATTTATTTTAGGTGATAAACGATTCAATTCAAATATCATTTGCTATGTTACTGAAATGTGGACTTGATCGATTAATTTGTGTATGTATTGGAATGAAATATTATTTATTGAGATATTATTGCTGCACATCTATTTCACTACTTCACATTGTCTAAAATATAGCAAAAGTCATATCGAAATTTTCCTAAAATTATTCATATTTTTTCATAGTTTTGCTATTGTTGCAAAATATATACTTTACAACTTGACATTATCTTCAAATATAGGAAAGGACATGCCAAAATTTTATCGTATTTTTCCATAATCATTTGCTATGCATTTCTAACATTTTTCTATTTTTTGAGCCTTTTTTTGGCCTTTTACCAATTTTTCACCTTTCTTTGAACTTTCCCCTTTTTCCCTCTATTTTTCGGTCATTGCCGATTTTTCACCAAAACTGGTCGATAATCGATAGAAATCGATTGATTTTCAACACTCTCGGCACTAGTTCAATCTCATTTTTCAAATTTGATTTGAATTTACAAACCCTTTGATTTTTCATGATTTTTGACTGATTTTCGTCGAAAATCGATACCAGCCACATTTCAGTTTTCCAACTGACAACTATTTTGCAAACCCTGAACTGCACACAGGAAATGCACACGGGAAACAAAATGTATTCATCTCTTCCAGCTCGAGGGCCCACGGTACATTGACATGACCTCTCTCGTATAATTGTGAGTACGTATAGCATTTTCAAATGGAATCAGAAACCAGGCCAGTTGTTTCCGTGCAGACACTAGCAAACCATCTTGCTGATTGGTATGTCATTGGTATATCCTTTCCTCTTGATACTCGTAGCAATTTCTTTAAGAGATTGCAGAAGCAATGAAATACGCGTGTGTACTTTTTTCCAGGGATAGAGTCCCAGTAAGGGTTCAATCGACCTTACCGAGATAGTTTGTTATCCAGAACGTTCGATAAACTGATGAAATTTAAATACAAATTTTAAAACTAAATAAATTAACAAAATTTGTTAATGTTTTTGAAATTTTTTGTGAGGTTCTAAGATAATGCTAATGATGTTGTAAAATTTTCAGATATTTATCAGATTTGTGCATTTTAAAAAAATTCTAACAGTGCTACTGTGTTTTTATGTACTATTCTGTTTTTTATTTTCTAGGGCATCAAACGAAATCTAATATTTTTGAAACTTTTAATACATGATCCTTGCAAAATCTTGATGGTATCATTAAAATTTAAGAGCATAATCAAGAGTGTAAATTTTATAAAAATCTTACAGCGTCTCTGTTCCTTTTCATTAATTGTTCTTTTTATTTTCTAGAAGCATTAAATGAATTCAAAAATTGTTAAAATTTCTTTTGATGTATTTTAGATTAATTATGATTTTTTAATGTTTTCTATTTTATTTATTTATTTTTATTTTTTGAATTTCTAGTTTTCCTTCAGCGTGTTGAAACTTGAAAAGAATAGCTCAAAATCGAAAAAATGGTCGAAAATTAAAAAAAAATCGCTCAAAAATCGAAGAAAACCGGTCAAAAACCGGTGAAAATATATCGATAATCGGTGAAATCGCTTGATAATTGATTTTTTTCACACCACCAAGTTCAAAATTCAAACTTCTTTGATTATTACTGATTTTTGACCCGATTTTGCTGATATTTGAAAATCTTGATACGGTCGATTATTGATATTTTGAATCCCGGTCCCAGTCGATTTAAATAGCGTACGACGCGTTCCTTATCAACCGAACTCTTAGATGCTTCATGGCGTGTTGGTTCCTTTTGACGTGAGATTCTGCAAAGAAAAGATATACCTGGTACGTGCATATATACTGACACTGTAAGAGTGCTGGACATGTGAACCTGTCCTTCGATCTCTAGCTGTTCTATTTAGAAAATCGATCATACTTAAAAAGAAGTGTTGATCATCTGTGACAAAATAAGTGTTTGATCAACTGCAGCGACAGTTATGCTCCAGAAAATCTGAACACCTTTAAATAGAAGGACGAGCTTTTCAACTATTTCCGACACCAGCTGGGAACTAAGTCGCAACGTTCCCATTGCTTCAACTGGGACTCCCTCGGCCTACCGCGACATGACCTCCGCAGGCTAGAAGAACCGTTCCTCATCCAAGAGGTAAGGGAGGCGGTGTTCTCCATGCCTACCGAGATGGCGTCGGGTCCGGACGGGTTCACAGGTCTTTTCTACAGGTCCTGCTGGGAGATTATCAGGTCGGATCTCATGGGTGTTTTCTCCCGGCTCCATGACATGAACGGGCGTCATTTGCAGCTGCTCAACTGTGCAAACATAGTGTTGTTTCCAAAGAGGCAAGATGCTTCTATGATAACTCATTTCAGGCCTATTAGCCTCATACATAGCACAGGGAGGATCTTCTCCAAGGTGCTTGCGAGCAGACTGGCTCCTAGCCTCCAAGGCTTGGTCTCACACAACCAAAGTGCTTTCATCAGCAGAAGATCTATTCAGGACAACTTTCTCTATACAAAGAATGTCATCTCAGAGATGCACCGAAAGAGGATCCCGACTCTTTTCCTTAAATTGGATATAGCAAAGGCTTTCGACTCAGTCAGCTGGGAGTTCCTCATCGACCTGCCGCCCACATAGGCTTTGGGCATTGGAAAGAGTGGATTACCATGATCCTTGCTTCCTCATCGTCCAGAGTTATCCTCAACGGGATCCCAGGGCCTCCAATCCAGCACAGAAGAGGGCTGCGTCAGGGTGATCCGTTATCCCCTATGCTCTTCATTTTGGCTATGGATCCCCTGTAGAGAATAATCTCCAAGGCCATGGAGACAGGAATATTATGCGCGCCTCCCACCGGTTGGGCGAAATCTCGAGTCTCCTTATATGCGGATGATGTGGCTATCTTCGCACCAACTTGCAGGGCGGAGCTCGCAGCAATTCAAGAAATCCTGGAATGTTTTGGAGGAGCCACAGGTCTTCACAACAACATCAACAAGAGTGAGGTCTACCCCATAAGATGTGACGCGCTCAACATGGAATCAATAGAAACTTGACATTATCTTCAAATATAGGAAAGGACATGCCAAAATTTTATCGTATTTTTCCATAATCATTTGCTATGCATTTCTAACATTTTTCTATTTTTGAGCCTTTTTTGGCCTTTTACCAATTTTTTCACCTTTCTTTGAACTTTCCCTTTTTCCTCTATTTTTCGGTCATTGCCGATTTTTCACCAAAACTGGTCGATAATCGATAGAAATCGATTGATTTTCAACACTCTCGCACTAGTTCAATCTCATTTTTCAAATTTGATTTGAATTTACAAACCCTTTGATTTTTCATGATTTTTGGCTGATTTTCGTCGAAAATCGATACCAGCCACATTTCAGTTTTCCAACTGACAACTATTTTGCAAACCCTGAACTGCACACAGGAAATGCACACGGGAAACAAAATGTATTCATCTCTTCCAGCTCGAGGGCCCACGGTACATTGACATGACCTCTCTCGTATAATTGTGAGTACGTATAGCATTTTCAAATGGAATCAGAAACCAGGCCAGTTGTTTCCGTGCAGACACTAGCAAACCATCTTGCTGATTGGTATGTCATTGGTATATCCTTTCCTCTTGATACTCGTAGCAATTTCTTTAAGAGATTGCAGAAGCAATGAAATACGCGTGTGTACTTTTTTCCAGGGATAGAGTCCCAGTAAGGGTTCAATCGACCTTACCGAGATAGTTTGTTATCCAGAACGTTCGATAAACTGATGAAATTTAAATACAAATTTTAAAAACTAAATAAATTAACAAAATTTGTTAATGTTTTTTGAAATTTTTTTTGTGAGGTTCTAAGATAATGCTAATGATGTTGTAAAATTTTCAGATATTTATCAGATTTGTGCATTTTTAAAAAAAATTCTAACAGTGCTACTGTGTTTTTATGTACTATTCTGTTTTTTATTTTCTAGGGGCATCAAACGAAATCTAATATTTTTGAAACTTTTAATACATGATCCTTGCAAAATCTTGATGGTATCATTAAAATTTAAGAGCATAATCAAGAGTGTAAATTTTTATAAAAATCTTACAGCGTCTCTGTTCCTTTTCATTAATTGTTCTTTTTATTTTCTAGAAGCATTAAATGAATTCAAAAATTGTTAAAATTTCTTTTGATGTATTTTTAGATTAATTATGATTTTTTAATGTTTTCTATTTTATTTATTTATTTTATTTTTTGAATTTCTAGTTTTCCTTCAGCGTGTTGAAACTTGAAAAGAATAGCTCAAAAATCGAAAAAATGGTCGAAAATTAAAAAAAAATCGCTCAAAAATCGAAGAAAACCGGTCAAAAACCGGTGAAAATATATCGATAATCGGTGAAATCGCTTGATAATTGATTTTTTTCACACCACCAAGTTCAAAATTCAAACTTCTTTGATTATTACTGATTTTTGACCCGATTTTGCTGATATTTGAAAATCTTGATACGGTCGATTATTGATATTTTGAATCCCGGTCCCAGTCGATTTAAATAGCGTACGACGCGTTCCTTATCCAACCGAACTCTTAGATGCTTCATGGCGTGTTGGTTCCTTTTGACGTGAGATTCTGCAAAGAAAAGATATACCTGGTACGTGCATATATACTGACACTGTAAGAGTGCTGGACATGTGAACCTGTCCTTCGATCTCTAGCTGTTCTATTTAGAAAATCGATCATACTTAAAAAGAAGTGTTGATCATCTGTGACAAAATAAGTGTTTGATCAACTGCAGCGACAGTTATGCTCCAGAAAATCTGAACACCTTTAAATAGAAGGACGAGCTTTTCAACTATTTCCGACACCAGCTGGGAACTAAGTCGCAACGTTCCCATTGCTTCAACTGGGACTCCTCGGCCTATCATGACATGACCTCCATGAGGCTAGAAGAACCGTTCCTCATCCAAGAGGTAAGGAGGCGGTGTTCTCCATGCCTACCGAGATGGCGTGGGTCCGGACGGGTTCATGTGTCTTTTCTCTGAGTCCCGCTGGGAGATTATCAGTCGGATCTCATGGGTGTTTTCTCCGGCTCCATGACATGAGCAGGCGTCATTTGCAAATTGCTCAAGCTGTGCAAACATAGTGTTGTTTCCAAAGAGGCAAGATGCTTCTATGATAACTCATTTCAGGCCTATTAGCCTCATACATAGCACAGGGAGGATCTTCTCCAAGGTGCTTGCGAGCAGACTGGCTCCTAGCCTCCAAGGCTTGGTCTCACACAACCAAAGTGCTTTCATCAGCAGAAGATCTATTCAGGACAACTTTCTCTATACAAAGAATGTCATCTCAGAGATGCACCGAAAGAGGATCCCGACTCTTTTCCTTAAATTGGATATAGCAAAGGCTTTCGACTCAGTCAGCTGGGAGTTCCTCATCGACCTTCTCGCCCACATAGGCTTTGGGCCGCGTTGGAAAGAGTGGATTACCATGATCCTTGCTTCCTCATCGTCCAGAGTTATCCTCAACGGGATCCCGGGCCTCCAATCCGCCTGAAAGAGGGCTGTCGGGGTGATCCGTTATCCCTATGCTCTTCATTTTGGCTATGGATCCCCAGAGAATAATCTCCAAGGCCATGGAGACGCGCGCCTCCCAGGTTGGGCGAAATCTCGAGTCTCCTTATATGCGGATGATGTGGCTATCTTCGCACCAACTTGGGGAGCTCGCAGCAATTCAAGAAATCTGGAATGTTTTGGAGGAGCCACGGTCTTCACAACAACATCAACAATCCAAAGACATGGAATCAATAGAAACTTGACATTATCTTCAAATATAGGAAAGGACATGCCAAAATTTTATCGTATTTTTCCATAATCATTTGCTATGCATTTCTAACATTTTATGCTATTTTTCTATTTTTTGAGCCTTTTTTGGCCTTTTACCAATTTTTCACCTTTCTTTGAACTTTCCTTTTTCCTCTATTTTTTCGGTCATTGCCGATTTTTCACCAAAACTGGTCGATAATCGATAGAAATCGATTGATTTTCAACACTCTCGGCACTAGTTCAATCTCATTTTTCAAATTTGATTTGAATTTACAAACCCTTTGATTTTTCATGATTTTTGGTGATTTTAAATCGAAAATCGATACCAGCTCCACATTTCAGTTTTCCAACTGACAACTATTTTGCAAACCCTGAACTGCACACAGGAAATGCACACGGAAACAAAATGTATTCATCTCTTCCAGCTCGAGGGCCCACGGTACATTGACATGACCTCTCTCGTATAATTGTGAGTACGTATAGCATTTTCAAATGGAATCAGAAACCAGGCCAGTTGTTTCCGTGCAGACACTAGCAAACCATCTTGCTGATTGGTATGTCATTGGTATATCCTTTCCTCTTGATACTCGTAGCAATTTCTTTAAGAGATTGCAGAAGCAATGAAATACGCGTGTGTACTTTTTCCAGGGATAGAGTCCCAGTAAGGGTTCAATCGACCTTACCGAGATAGTTTGTTATCCAGAACGTTCGATAAACTGATGAAATTTAAATACAAATTTTAAAAACTAAATAAATTAACAAAATTTGTTAATGTTTTTGAAATTTTTTTGTGAGGTTCTAAGATAATGCTAATGATGTTGTAAAATTTTCAGATATTTATCAGATTTGTTTTTTTCTAACAGTTTTCTAGGGGCATCAAACGAAATCTAATATTTTTGAAACTTTTAATACATGATCCTTGCAAAATCTTGATGGTATCATTAAAATTTAAGAGCATAATCAAGAGTGTAAATTTTATAAAAATCTTACAGCGTCTCTGTTCCTTTTCATTAATTGTTCTTTTTATTTTCTAGAAGCATTAAATGAATTCAAAAATTGTTAAAATTTCTTTTGATGTATTTTTAGATTAATTATGATTTTTTAATGTTTTCTATTTTATTTATTTATTTTTATTTTTTGAATTTCTAGTTTTCCTTCAGCGTGTTGAAACTTGAAAAGAATAGCTCAAAAATCGAAAAAATGGTCGAAAATTAAAAAAATCGCTCAAAATCGAAGAAAACCGTCAAAACCGGTGAAAATATATCGATAATCGGTGAAATCGCTTGATAATTGATTTTTTTCACACCACCAAGTTCAAAATTCAAACTTCTTTGATTATTACTGATTTTTGACCCGATTTTGCTGATATTTGAAAATCTTGATACGGTCGATTATTGATATTTTGAATCCCGGTCCCAGTCGATTTAAATAGCGTACGACGCGTTCCTTATCCAACCGAACTCTTAGATGCTTCATGGCGTGTTGGTTCCTTTTGACGTGAGATTCTGCAAAGAAAAGATATACCTGGTACGTGCATATATACTGACACTGTAAGAGTGCTGGACATGTGAACCTGTCCTTCGATCTCTAGCTGTTCTATTTAGAAAATCGATCATACTTAAAAAGAAGTGTTGATCATCTGTGACAAAATAAGTGTTTGATCAACTGCAGCGACAGTTATGCTCCAGAAAATCTGAACACCTTTAAATAGAAGGACGAGCTTTTCAACTATTTCCGACACCAGCTGGGAACTAAGTCGCAACGTTCCCATTGCTTCAACTGGGACTCCCTCGGCCTACCGTGACATGACCTCCATGAGCTAGAAGAACCGCTCCTCATCCAAGAGGTAAGGGAGGCGGTGTTCTCCATGCCTACCGAGATGGCGTCGGGTCCGGACGGGTTCACGTGTCTTTTCTCTGAGTCCCGTTGGGAGATTATCGTGTCGGATCTCATGGGTGTTTTCTCCGGCTCCATGACATGAAGCAGGCGTCATTTGCAATGCTCAACTGTGCAAACATAGTGTTGTTTCCAAAGAGGCAAGATGCTTCTATGATAACTCATTTCAGGCCTATTAGCCTCATACATAGCACAGGGAGGATCTTCTCCAAGGTGCTTGCGAGCAGACTGGCTCCTAGCCTCCAAGGCTTGGTCTCACACAACCAAAGTGCTTTCATCATCAGAAGATCTATTCAGGACAACTTTCTCTATACAAAGAATGTCATCTCAGAGATGCACCGAAAGAGGATCCCGACTCTTTTCCTTAAATTGGATATAGCAAAGGCTTTCGACTCAGTCAGCTGGGAGTTCCTCATCGACCTGCTCGCCCACATAGGCTTTGGGCCGCGTTGGAAAGAGTGGATTACCATGATCCTTGCTTCCTCATCGTCCAGAGTTATCCTCAACGGGATCCCAGGGCCTCCAATCCAGCACAGAAGAGGGCTGCGTCAGGGTGATCCGTTATCCCCTATGCTCTTCATTTTGGCTATGGATCCCCTGTAGAGAATAATCTCCAAGGCCATGGAGACAGGAATATTATGCGCCTCCCACCGTTGGGCGAAATCTCGAGTCTCCTTATATGCGGATGATGTGGCTATCTTCGCACCAACTTGCAGGGCGGAGCTCGCAGCAATTCAAGAAATCCTGGAATGTTTTGGAGGAGCCACAGGTCTTCACAACAACATCAACAAGAGTGAGGTCTACCCCATAAGATGTGACGCGCTCAACATGGAATCAATAGAAACTTGACATTATCTTCAAATATAGGAAAGGACATGCCAAAATTTTATCGTATTTTTCCATAATCATTTGCTATGCATTTCTAACATTTTTCTATTTTTTGAGCCTTTTTTTGGCCTTTTACCAATTTTTCACCTTTCTTTGAACTTTCCCCTTTTTCCCTCTATTTTTCGGTCATTGCCGATTTTTCACCAAAACTGGTCGATAATCGATAGAAATCGATTGATTTTCAACACTCTCGGCACTAGTTCAATCTCATTTTTCAAATTTGATTTGAATTTACAAACCCTTTGATTTTTCATGATTTTTGACCGATTTTAAATGAAAATCGATACCAGCCACATTTCAGTTTTCCAACTGACAACTATTTTGCAAACCCTGAACTGCACACAGGAAATGCACACGGGAAACAAAATGTATTCATCTCTTCCAGCTCGAGGGCCCACGGTACATTGACATGACCTCTCGTATAATTGTGAGTACGTATAGCATTTTCAAATGGAATCAGAAACCAGGCCAGTTGTTTCCGTGCAGACACTAGCAAACCATCTTGCTGATTGGTATGTCATTGGTATATCCTTTCCTCTTGATACTCGTAGCAATTTCTTTAAGAGATTGCAGAAGCAATGAAATACGCGTGTGTACTTTTTTCCAGGATAGAGTCCCAGTAAGGGTTCAATCGACCTTACCGAGATAGTTTGTTATCCAGAACGTTCGATAAACTGATGAAATTTAAATACAAATTTTAAAACTAAATAAATTAACAAAATTTGTTAATGTTTTTGAAATTTTTTTGTGAGGTTCTAAGATAATGCTAATGATGTTGTAAAATTTTCAGATATTTATCAGATTTGTGCATTTTTAAAAAAAATTCTAACAGTGCTACTGTGTTTTTATGTACTATTCTGTTTTTTATTTTCTAGGGGCATCAAACGAAATCTAATATTTTTGAAACTTTTAATACATGATCCTTGCAAAATCTTGATGGTATCATTAAAATTTAAGAGCATAATCAAGAGTGTAAATTTTTATAAAAATCTTACAGCGTCTCTGTTCCTTTTCATTAATTGTTCTTTTTTATTTTCTAGAAGCATTAAATGAATTCAAAAATTGTTAAAATTTCTTTTGATGTATTTTTAGATTAATTATGATTTTTTTAATGTTTTCTATTTTATTTATTTATTTTTATTTTTTTGAATTTCTAGTTTTCCTTCAGCGTGTTGAAACTTGAAAAGAATAGCTCAAAAATCGAAAAAATGGTCGAAAATTAAAAAAAAATCGCTCAAAAATCGAAGAAAACCGGTCAAAAACCGGTGAAAATATATCGATAATCGGTGAAATCGCTTGATAATTGATTTTTTTCACACCACCAAGTTCAAAATTCAAACTTCTTTGATTATTACTGATTTTTGACCCGATTTTGCTGATATTTGAAAATCTTGATACGGTCGATTATTGATATTTTGAATCCCGGTCCCAGTCGATTTAAATAGCGTACGACGCGTTCCTTATCCAACCGAACTCTTAGATGCTTCATGGCGTGTTGGTTCCTTTTGACGTGAGATTCTGCAAAGAAAAGATATACCTGGTACGTGCATATATACTGACACTGTAAGAGTGCTGGACATGTGAACCTGTCCTTCGATCTCTAGCTGTTCTATTTAGAAAATCGATCATACTTAAAAAGAAGTGTTGATCATCTGTGACAAAATAAGTGTTTGATCAACTGCAGCGACAGTTATGCTCCAGAAAATCTGAACACCTTTAAATAGAAGGACGAGCTTTTCAACTATTTCCGACACCAGCTGGGAACTAAGTCGCAACGCTCCCATTGCTTCAACTGGACTCCTCGGCCTCATCATGACATGACCTCCATGCAGCTAGAAGAACCGTTCCTCATCCAAGAGGTAAGGGAGGCGGTGTTCTCCATGCCTACCGAGATGGCGTCGGGTCCGGACGGGTTCATGTGTCTTTTCTCTGAGTCCTGCTTGGGAGATTATCGTCGGATCTCATGGGTGTTTTCTCCCGGCTCCATGACATGAACGGGCGTCATTTGCAGCTGCTCAACTGTGCAAACATAGTGTTGTTTCCAAAGAGGCAAGATGCTTCTATGATAACTCATTTCAGGCCTATTAGCCTCATACATAGCACAGGGAGGATCTTCTCCAAGGTGCTTGCGAGCAGACTGGCTCCTAGCCTCCAAGGCTTGGTCTCACACAACCAAAGTGCTTTCATCAGCAGAAGATCTATTCAGGACAACTTTCTCTATACAAAGAATGTCATCTCAGAGATGCACCGAAAGAGGATCCCGACTCTTTTCCTTAAATTGGATATAGCAAAGGCTTTCGACTCAGTCAGCTGGGAGTTCCTCATCGACCTGCTCGCCCACATAGGCTTTGGGCCGCGTTGGAAAGAGTGGATTACCATGATCCTTGCTTCCTCATCGTCCAGAGTTATCCTCAACGGGATCCCAGGGCCTCCAATCCAAAGATGAAGAGGGTCGTCGGGGTGATCCGTTATCCCCTATGCTCTTCATTTTGGCTATGGATCCCCTGTAGAGAATAATCTCCAAGGCCATGGAGACAGGAATATTATGCGCGCCTCCCACCGGTTGGGCGAAATCTCGAGTCTCCTTATATGCGGATGATGTGGCTATCTTCGCACCAACTTGCAGGGCGGAGCTCGCAGCAATTCAAGAAATCCTGGAATGTTTTGGAGGAGCCACAGGTCTTCACAACAACATCAACAAGAGTGAGGTCTACCCCATAAGATGTGACGCGCTCAACATGGAATCAATTTTACAGGATTTCCCGGCGGTAGTAAAACAATTCCCCTGTAGGTATCTAGGCCTTCCCCTCGCCCCACGAAGCTTAAAAGGGCTGATTTTCAACCCCTGATTGACAAGGCGCGTTCACGCCTCGCAGGATGGAAAGGGAAACTGTTATCTAGGGCCGCACGCTTGACGCTTCTAAACTCAGTGTTGACGTCTCTTGCAGTCTATCATCTGACAGTATATCCTCTCAGCAGGTGGGTTACAAAGAGACTCGATGAATCCAAAGCGAGCTTTTTTGGAAAGGTGAACAGGAATGCAATGGGGGTCACTGCCTGGTAAATTGGAAAAAAGTTTGCAGGCCAAAGACGCTGGGAGGTTTAGGGGTAAAAGACTTGGACAGATTTGGCCGAGCGCTTCGAGTTCGGTGGTTGTGGTTCGCTTGGAAGGACCGAAATAAGCCTTGGTATGGCTCGTCGCTTCCTTGTTCTGCCTCAGATCGCGGTCTGTTCACCGCCAGCACTGTCATCACTATAGGTAATGGCGAAGCAGCGGAATTCTAGGAGTCAAGGTGGCTACAAGGAAAATCTCCAGCAGAGTTGGCTCCCTCTTGCTACAAGCTAGTTCGAAGAAGAATAGGCAAGGTTAAGGATCTGCTAGCTTCCGGAAATTGGATAAGACCATTGCGCCGGATTACAAATGAAGTGCAACTACAGGAGTTCTTTCATCTTTGGCACGCGCTGCAATAGGTTCAACTGCAACCGCAAGAGGAGGATTAGATCAAGTGGAGGTGGACGTCTTCTGGGGAGTATTCAGCAAACTTGGCATACAGGACCCAGTTCATAGGGGCCACCCAGGATCACAATTACAAGATGATCTGGTTTGCTCCCACGGAAGGGAAATGTAGGTTATTCGCTTGGCTCTTCATCCAGGATAGGATTCTTACGGCGGACAGGTTAGCAATCAGGGGGTGGACTCATTCCACCACATGCGTCCTCTGTGGATCGGAACAAGGCCCCTTTGCAAGGCAGGTCTGGGCGAGGGTTCTGCCCATTATACAAGCAAACATAGATGCCCCGCATCCTGTCATGGCTCATCCGGGGAATTCCGCTTGGTGGAGGAACGCTTGTCTTGTGGTAAACACGGCCAAGCAAAAGGAGTTTGATGGGTTGGTTATTTACGGCCTGTGGAACTTGTGGAAGGAAAGAAATTATAGGATCTTTCAAGATAAATATAGCACGGTGCAACAGGTGGCTCACGCAATCAGCACGGATGTCCGAAACCGATTGGCGGCCCTCGAGATGCTTTGATATTTAGCCGCCAGATTATTTTTTTTTGAAACGAAAAGCAGCAGGGGAAACCCCTGATGATCAATTAAAAGACGAAACCAGATAACAAGGTTCGGCCGGCGAGAAGCCAGCCAAGGACCAAAGACAGAAGAAGGAAACCAGAGAAGTGAGGAACAGAAGGGAAGAAAAGAAAAAAGGAAAAAGAAAAAAGGAAAAAGAAAAAGGGAAGAAAGAAGAAGAGAGGAAGAAAAGAAAAAGGCCGAGAGAGGGGCTAGCTTAGCCTAAGACTCCAAGAAAGCAGAGAATTCCTAAGGTTGATATTGACATGAAGCGATTGAAGATGGAGTTCTTCAAGAAACCATCCCTTCCAAGAGCAGAAACTGGAGGCGACAGCCCTGAAGATCTGATCATTCCGCTGTTTCCAAATGCCCCAGGAAGCGATCATGAAAATATCCATGAAGAAAGGAGAGTCCTCATTTGAACCAAATTTTGAGCGATCCTTTGATAAATATCATCATCGAGATTCCAATGAATTTGCGAGCATTCCAAAGAAAGCGCTTGAAGGGGCATTGAAAGAAAAGGTGATCACGAGATTCCTCAGTTGCCTGGTTGCAGAGAACACAATTATAATCCATGTCTGGAAGATGGCAATTCTTCCTTCTGAGAATGTTCCTAGTATTGAGACAGTCGCAGCAAAGGAGCCAGGAGAAGATTTTCAGCTTATAGGAGCATTTTCCTTTCCATATCCAAGAGATGGGAGTAGGAGCCACCATGTGGGAGTAAATCCTTTTGTAGAACCGGCTTGGGATGTAATCCTTGGACTTCGGATGTAACTCCATTCATCCCGAAGGCGAGAAGGACATTGAGATTATTGATAAGAGCGTGAAGAATCTGAAGCTCATGAAACGCTTGGTCGGAAAGAGGCAGATGAAAATTAACCGAAACAGCAGGATTGGTAATGAAAGTACGCACGTCCAGTTGGCTGTTCCTGACGAAGGAGAAAAGGTGAGGCAATTTCGATCACAAATGCATATTGTTCCAAACATCGCCCCAAAAAAGGACCGTATCTCCTCTCCCAACTTGACATGGAGCGATCCCTCTAAACTAGTCGAGCAGAGAAAGCACATCTTTCCACCAAAAAGAACCAATGCCGGTAGCCGCCTGAGGGAGGATGGAATGATAATAAGCCGACCAAACAAGATGAACCTAAGGGATGTCCTTTTTGTTGAAAAACTTGTGTAAAAACTTAAGCCTGAGAGCATTATTGTGAGTCCTTAAGTTGATGACACCAAGACCACCTTTATTCTTTGGTCTGCAAACCTTGTCCCATTTGATGAGGGATTTACTTGAACCATTGATCTCGTTTTTCCCCCATAAGCAGACCCGTCTAGCTTTATCAATCCTATTAATGACCGCAGAAGGAAGATTAAGACAGCACATTGCATAGGTGGCCATGTGAGAGACCACAGAGTTCACCAACTGCAGCCTGCCACCGTAAGAAAGAAGAGAGGAGAACGAGGAGACCCTCTTGCGGATTCTGTCGACCATGGAATCAAAGTCCTTAATGCGGGGCCTGATAAGACCCATCGGAAGACCAAGATAATTGAATGGGAACTTGTCCACTTTGCAACCAAAAACCCCAGCCAGAATATCGATCTCAGAGTCCAACAAGTTGATAGGAATAATAGCAGATTTAGCAAAGTTAATTTTGAGACCGGTGGCCGCCGAATAGGATTGCAAAAGGCATTTAACAGTGAAAATGTCATTTTGACATCCTTTGATGAAGATGATAGTGTCATCCGCATATTGAATAATCGGAACTCCGATGCCCCCGAGAATATGGGAGAGGAAATGGGGCCAGATTGGTTTGCCGCATTGAGGATGTACTGTAGCAGATCAGCGGCAATAGCGAACAGCAAAGGAGAGATGGGATCACCTTGTCTGACTCCTCTCTTGCAGTGAAAAGGTGTTCCAGGAACCCCATTGAGGAGCACGGATGTGGTGGCCGAGCTCAGAATCTCCATCATCCACATCAACCAGGTGTTAGGGAAGCCCAAAGTAGAAAGCATGGAGATAATAGCATTGTGTTCAATGGTGTCGAAAGCTTTAGCAAAATCCAATTTAAGAAGCACAATTTTCTCTTTAGAACGCTGACAGAGGTGTATGTATTCGTAAGTCCAAGCCAGGCAATCTTGAATAGATCTTACCTTGATAAAACCGTATTGATTATTATGAACCAGATTGGACAAGATGGAGTTAAGTCTAGAAGCCAGCAACTTCGTAATCAATTTGATAGAGAGGTTAAGTAAGGAGATAGGTCTGAAATCATTAGGAGTTTCCGGGTTGGATGACTTAGGAATCATGACAATGTAAGAATGATTAATCGTAGCCAGGGAAACCGACCCATCATAAAAGTTCTGACAAAGGTTGTAGAAATCTTGCTTGATAATGTGCCAACAGTTTTTGTAAAATTTCCCGTTGAAGCTATCAGAGCCAGGAGCACTATCAGAGTGGAATTGAAGGACAACATCATCAATCTCTTGAGTGGAGAAGGGGGAAACTAGCCACTGGAGATCATCTTTACGAGGGACCAGAGTCTCCAAGTCAAACAGCATAGTGGGGTTATCAGAGCAGCCCATTCTGGCCGAGAAGAATTCAAGAAGCAGATTGGCTTTGGCCTGGTGATTGTAACATCCCAAAATTTTAGTTTTTCAATTATTAAATATTATTTTATTACTAAATTATGGATTTTATGATTTCTCTGGATTTTATTGGATTTTCTGAGATTTATTTGAATTCTTTTGAATTAAAATACATTATCTTTTGTCAAGAAACAATTATAAATACGTAAAGTTAAAATAAAGTTTTTGTGAAAATATTTTATGTAAATCCAGAATAGCTCAAAATATTTTTGGAGTATTTTAATGCTTTGAATAAATCAAAATGTGTAAACTAGGAAACCCCGAAAACGCTCGACCGTCGATTTGATCGATCGGTTTCGCCACTATGCGCGACTTCGGTTTCCAATTCGATGCCACGCCGTTCCTTGCCAGAGTACTTCGCCTTCTATCCTTGCGGCGTGTGATGAGGCTATAAAAGCCCGTTCGCATCGAGGACTTTTTCATCCGGAGCGTACATCGGTGCGAGCCTCTCGTCATATTGCCGCCAGAAATCAGCGAAGAGAAGAGAGTCGCGGCGTGTGACGATCGACGAAGTCGCCGCTTATTTATCATCGCCGAAGATTTGTCCCAAGTCGTGCGTGTCTCTCGATCGCTGCCCATCGAAGAAGTCAGCGAGTCCACGCTACCGTCGACGGATTTCGAGGAAAAACTCGCCGAGTTCGGTCGTTGCTCGTTCGTCGCCGCTCGGGATTTTACTAGCCGCCGGATCATCCACAGACGAATACAATTACGTCACGCCACACCGGTGAACAGGTAACCGCACGATAAGATTTCCATCGTTAGATCTAGATCATAGGGTTCCGATGTTGCTACGTCATTTAATGAATAGGAAGTAAACTCAGTTGCATTAGCCGTCGATTACAAGATCAACGATCCATATTTAGCCACGTAAGCGTCCGTACATTAGACCGGGAAAATTCGGATTTTTTTTTCTATATAAGAATTCGGGATTTATGAATTAGGGTTATTTTCAAGAATTTTCAAACTTCAAAACCTTATAACTTTCACATATGAATTCCGATTGAGGTGATTCAAACTCCTAAAAATTTATAAACTCAAGATATATCTAATGGGGGTTTTTATTTGAATTTCCGAGTTCATTTGCTATTTTGGTTTTGGTGTTTATTTGCTATTTCTTCTCGATTCGCGTAGACGTTGAGTTGAGCGAGGTGTCGGAAGAAGGATTATTATTTCAAGAGTAATCTTCGGAGCAATACCAGGAGTTTAAGCAAGGCAAGTTGTGCTTTGATCATGTTGCACCCATAAATTAGATTGCATGCTATTTTGGTTTACTTTATCACTTGTTATTTCATATGTACAAATGATTTTGACCTAGATTGGGATTTAGATATTATACCCTCTTGAATTACACCCTACCTTGTTAAATTGTATGCCATAATCCACTTGTCACCCTAGGTTGGTTAATTGTAGTTGGTTAATAGAAAATCAACATGAATTTTACGGCGGAGAAAGTTGCATTTGCCCAGATCATTCAAGCCTCTGACATTCCAATTTAGGATGGACCAGGAGCGCTTATTAGAATGAGAGTTCATAATAAAGAAACTGAGCAAGGCTAACAGAGGTGAAAATTGCCAGAGGGATCAACCTGCAAACCTGGAGGCTAAGAGCAGGGCAGGGGAAGGAGATGGATCGAAGAGAACCACCAGAGACAGGAACCCACGCCCCACGAATCCCTTCGGACCAAAAACTAAAACTACCAATCGGACCATATCCAGAGCAAAGCAAACAATTCCAAGCCAGAGATAAATGAAAGGTGCAACATAGAACATTGTCCAAAAGGATCCTCGCCAGACCAACCACACACCCCCTAACAAAACCAACAGGGCACTGGGGGGAGTGACACAGCAGACAAAAGTGATTATCCAAGATTGTCATCATTACAAAACACGATCCAAGAGCGCAGGAAGAACAATCATTCAGGAATGTTCTCCTTGAAGAGTACATCCCGGTCCACCTCCACAGGGGAAAGGCCGCATTTTTCAACTGTCACCTTCTGAATGACCTGTACAGAAATCATAGGGGTATTGCCTCTTAGTTCGTCCACCTCCTTGATGGTAGGGAAATGGAAAGGATCATGGTGGCTTTGAAGATTACCGGAAGGGTTTGACCTCGTAGAGTGGTCGTTGATAGTCTTCAACTTAGATCTCTTGAACAAGGAGGCCACGCTAGGTTGTTTTAGCCCTTTGTATTTTGCTTGTAATCTTGAGCTTTTCCTACTTCCAGTGGCCAAACATTGTTGGATCGGGACATCCATCCAATTAGAAGAGACCAGGTCTACATAAGAGTAGTCATCAGAAACCGGAGTTGCCTTTCTTTTCCTCTCGTAGACCACTGAAATTCTGCTGTGACTGTTAGGAAGGGTAACATCAACCGGAGGCATGAGCGCGCTCGCCAGACCAGAATTCCTATGCCAGGATTCATGCCACATCAGAAGAAGGGGCGATGATGGACGAACTGAAGGGAGCTTGCTATCCTTGACCAATCTGGGCATCTCATAAGCTCGCAGAAGCCTGGTGAGGGAGAAATAATTGGGAAGCACCATTTTGAAGCTTGTCCCCATCCTTCCAGGAGCATCAAGAAGACTGAGCAGGAAAGCTGCAGAGGGGATTCTGAAGGCTGAGAGCTCACGAGGTGCAGGTGTGGCAATTGCCATCCAATCTGAGCATGGTGATCTAACACTGGGCTGGGACTAGATTATTTTTTCGTTGCTAAGCTCCAAGTTGTTGTACACAAACGTTGTAAATTTTCCTGTCGTGGTGGTTTCTCTCTTGCCACTATGTCATATCCCACTATGTGAACTTTATGTCTATCATCTCCTTTAATGTATTTGGCAGAGCTCCTGCCTATTCCTTCAAAAAAAATAAATAGAAGGACAAACAACTGAAAAAAAATCGCCTTTCTTCTCGAAGACGCACATGCCGGAAGGCGTATGCTCGTGCTCGACATGCTCACTTTACCGGGCTTCAAACTTGGTCTCTGCTGTTTCATCCCGCTGCTCTTCTCATTCCCTTTAACAGAGTAGCCTCGCAAGACGGCCATCGTTATTGCAAGCGTGCTCATTGCCGCCACTGACTTTGCCGCTTTTGACTCGTGAACGCATTCTCTTACCATCTAACCGCAGTACTGCAGCTCCTTGATGCCTTCGTTGCGGTAGATGGACATGATCGCCTTCTAGAATCGCCACTTTCGGGTTGGCTTCCACACCCAATGCAGATGTCTCGACCGAAGCTTTTGCGTTTCGCGCATGGCGCCTAAATATGGATCCATCATGAGTAGATTCTTGGCGCCTTGTAAGGACTTCGGGCTCGTCACTTTCTTGATCGCACTTGTGCCGCTTGCCTTGACTTGCATAACACCTGTCGAGTGTTTCTTGGTTGCGTTGTTACTTGTAGCAAAGAAGAATGCAGACAAAGAATCGCCTTCTGTTGCTGCTCGTCGTATGTGTAGGTTGATCTCTTATCTATTGTGTAAGGTTGGTTCTTCTCTCTAGAGAAGGCCGGAGCACCTTTGATGAAGTTTTTCTTAGAAGAGGAGTCAAAAAGGTGATGCTTGACCTTGCCGATATTTTGGTTGCCTCGACTTGCTCGAGAGTCAGTGAGACAAAGAGATCAAGAGAAAGATGAACTCCAGATTACTAAAAATTGTTTGTAACGCAGCTTTGAATGAGGAATAAGTAGTCTTATAGGATCTCTAGCACTTTCGGCAAACCCTTGAAGTCGATGGTTTAACTGTCGAGGAGTTCGCTTCCATCTCAAGGGAAGGAAACAATGGTGTAGCCGAGGAGTCTTCACTGAAATCGGTATTTTATAAAACCAATTCCAACAAAGGCATGCATATGGTCTAGAGTCTTAAGTAAAATCCTGACCTACCACCATAGTCATGCTTCTCGTCCAATGATATGAGGAAATCAGATTCTCCGATGGAAGTTTGGACATAGGACCACCTATTACACAAACACCGCAGTGAGTTTCAATGGAAATTACATATGGCTATTCTTGAATCTCGCCTATCGGTTGAAAAGATTATGAAGTATGGTTCATGAACATTCTGATTTACACTTACAGACCAAATATCTCACCTTGGATAGTGTCAAACCGACGGAGTACATTGGTTCCAGGAGGTTGACATCCCTATCTTTCTCATGCTTGTACAGCTCCTTGAACAAAATTATGCTCTCATCTTTATCTTTCTCGAATCGCAGACGGACCTTAGCCTTGCTTATTCCAAATTCTCCTCATGCGGTCCATCTTCAAGAAACTAGGGTATGTTCTCTACATAGACCTAAAAGATCGGAGGTATGGAGATTTTGACAAAGGTTACTTGAATACTACTTAGAAGACTCCAAATGTGCCGGCAATTCCAAAGCAATCACCGGAATTAATTACCGTCAAAGCTACGTAAATGTAGTTAATTAGTTTGTGAAATGGATGGGTCGATACAACCAAAAGGAAATGATTAATTGATTCAATAGGTTCATAAGCTTTGTGTTAAAGTGTGATCTGAATTCTTAGACATGTTCAATCCTATAAATATTCCCATGTAGTCTCATGTTTGAGAGCGCATCGGGTTGTACATTTTTTTCGAAAGGATGGCATCGAGTTGCACATTTTAGAAGTCATGCGTTCTCGTGCTTGTACTTTGTCCTCGTACAGTAAATTCAGCCTTGGAACATTCGTGATTTTTCTCGCAAGAGTTTTTTTACAAAATAATTGTCTCATATCTCTAGATGGATCTCTATTTTCGTAACACTTGGTGTTACTTTCTGCTTGTACTCTACATCGTTTTACACCACAACTTGCATTTGAAGCAAACAAAAGCATATACATCATGGTATAGTCCAAGAAAGATAGAAAGAAGGGCGGTACATGCACGCACACACCTCAGTTGATAGTTGGGCAGCGGGGAGGAATCTCTTTGCAAAACCCTTGATGGATCTTTTTTTCTATCACGCCTCTATTTAGAAATGGAATTTTGAGACAAACTCCCAATATTCCCATCCTCTCCCTGCACCGTCTTTCCAACATGGGGCTTCTCGATGTCATTAGCTTCCTAAGGGTTGGGAGCCGCGAAGACCCTCGTGGTAGTCTCTCTATACCGGCATCGTGCATAATCCACAGCCTCTGAAGGCGGTGAGACCATCCATTCCATCACCGGCAATTTTCTCAAGCCTTCAGATCCAAGCGCTTTGAGGTTTGTCACTTTAAAAGACTCTGAAGATTTGAAGGCAAAGAATATCAAACATGGGCAATGCTGAATGAACAAGCTCTCAAGGGATTCGTAACTTTGGAATATCGATAAACTGTTACAAAATCTATGCTTAACGCCTCGGTGGGGTGGCAATAGGGATTCCTCCGATGATGAGCCAATCGTGTTCTTGCAGAACCAACTTTTAGGTTTCAAGGCAATTCAAAGCATGTAACTCCTTCCGAGGCCAATGGACAAGATCGCCGCACAAAGTTATCACCAATTCTTCCACGAAGTCAAAACACTCCCAGAACCCAAACGACCATTTTGACAAATTACTTGAGTTGGGATAGTGTTGTAAGATGGCTGAGTGAGTTGACTGAAATTTTACAAAGATTTTGTTGGCGCCGAAAACGTGATGAAGGGTTTCCGGCCTCAACACATCGGTCGAACACTGGGTTCGAGGCGTGCCAATCGATTTGACCTGACAATCGATAAAGTAAAACCGTAAATTGCATTGAAGCCGATATCAGATCGATAATCGGCTTGACACCGGTCGGCCAGAGAGCCGACCAATGCAGGGTAAGAGGTGGATATACTCTGAAAAGGCGATGCACAACAAGACAGAGTAAATCAAACCTGAAGAAATCGACGACGATCAACAATCGGCGATACGCAACTTTATTGATCGAGATCGACTTACAAAGGATGTATTACAAGACTAAAAACTAAAAGAACGAAAGAGGAATATGTGTGGTCTTGTGGATCCCTCATCGTCTGCCCGAGCTCTTCTTTTATACCCCTCATCGATCCGAGTCCCGCTCCAACACGGTGATAGAGTCCATATCGCTAAGACTCCCAAAACGATCTCTTGTTTCCAAATTATCTCCGCTTTTCTATCCAAACTCGAGGTCTTGCCAATTGTCGACGCTTTTCCAAACTTTTGCCGATCCGAGTCCTAATTAGGCAAGGATTCTCAGATCGGCGAGACTCGCTTCCAAATATCATTCAAATTACTGCTGATTGCCTATTTCCAAAATCTGGTGCAAACATATGCCCCCCCATTTTTGGGAGACAATTTATTGTCTTCCAAAAATCCGTCGGCTTCTCCTCAATCGGCTTGAAGAACCGCCTCGAAGAATCGCCAGATTAATTGCGCCAAGCAAATCTCGGCAAGACCGTAATCGCCCGTGTTGCTCGGAATCCACTCATTGTTTCACCCTTTTCACCATTCTATAAATATGCGGGACCCCGGCGGTCATTTTCACGCTTTCCTGCTTTCGGACAATCCTTAATCGGCTTTCTTGCTCCTTGTGCCAAAGCTTTCAGACGATCCCTCCGATCGGCTAGATGGACTCCTCAAAGGTACTAATTCCAATTCCAGAAAGTGATGATCAATACTACTTAGGGCCGGTAGGGAATATCGACGCAGACATGGTTATTAACGAAGAAATCCCTAGGCTTCCGCTATCAGCTCAGGGTTATAATGTGGAATCATGGGGAAAAAGTTTTAGGGCTTGGCCGACAACGTTAAAAGGATGGAGGAGTTGGTATATCCGAGTGTCGGCCCAGAAGAGATCTGAATGGGAGAGAATGGGCATAGCTGAGTGTCTCCCGCTAAGCTTAGCAAACCCAGAAACCAATGAGCCCTTGGTGGCCACGGCGTGCTATTTCTGGTCGGATACCTTCAACGCTTTTCTTTTTACCGCACTTGCCCGTCGGACTTCTTCTTGATGTGGCGAGTTATGTTTGTCTCAGTCGGATGGAGACCAGATATCGGCTTTTAGCGATAAGCCACGATATAAACCGATCCAATCAAAAGCAAAGGTTGGTCGAAGTATATTCAGCATAACAACAAAGTGAACGGGCTTGTGTCGGATGAAGAGCATGCGGCTTTTCTGAACCTTTGGCTTGAGCGGTTTCTTTTCTGCGGCGCATCCCTAGGACCGACTCAAGTGTACCAATTTGTGGCGGAATAGTTGATAGAAGGCCGTCGGCTTGCTCTTGGAAAGATGTTCTTGGGTGCAGTTTATCAGATGTTGTACGTCATCAGAAGCCGTCTCTTTTTTGGTTTCGCCAAGTTCGTCGTCGGCAATGTTGGGGGTCCTCTCTGGTTTATTCAGCTATGGCTGTACAGTATCTTTAGCCGACAGCTTATTTCCGAGCCCATCGAAGATTCGGCTTTTCCCCGCGAAGACTACCCAGAGAACACCACTCTACAGTTTAGAGCAAGCCGATCTCATGGCGAGAGGCTTATAATGTGCTCGAGTGGCGACACCAAGATTACTCCAGCTGGACTGAAGAAGTATCTTTCCTTCTTCTTGGGCTTAGACATCACAATATTTACCCAGCAAGACTTTTTCTCTTATGCTGATGGAGCCGATTTCCAATGGCCCTCCTTCTTGCACCTAGATGCCGACAGCTCTTTGATGCCGGAGCTGTCATTGATGTTCTATCGGATTTTCATCTCCCCTTGTATCCTTCATGTCGGCCTAAACTCCAGAAATAGAACCTTTCAGCCTTCATACGAGTTCTACCACCCTTCTGTCTATGCCCGCCAGCTCGGCTTTGGTCAAGTGATTCCTTCCTTGCCCCTTCTTGACCGGCTTCAAGCCAGAGCCAGAGTGAAGAATGTGCTGTTGGCCAATATAGTTCTAGAAATCGCCGACGAACTTCAAGTCTCCGATCTGCCGCACTTCTTCTTGAACTCCCGTCGGGCTGGCCATTTTTCTGCCTGGTGGTCACCTGTGGCTGAGGCCCTCTACTTGGATCGCGCCCCATCGGCTATAATAGAAAAGTTTTTACCGGATTATCATGAGCCGACGGTGGTCTCTAGCAGCAGCGGCAGCAACAGCAGTTCAAGCGAGGATAGTTCGTCGGGTTATACTGACTCATCGGTAGCTGTAGAGGTATCAGCTTTTTCTGAGTTGCTCACTTACTGCCTTGGTTCTCATTATTCATTCGGCTAACCTTTTTCATGACTTTTTGCATATCACAGCCACGAGCGGGAAGGCTACTGCTGGCCCATCAGAGAGTGGATCAAAAGGAAAAAGGCCGCACCAATCGGTCGGCTTGACCGGTTACACTTCTGGCAACCTCCGGGTAAAGAGCCCGTCTTTGGAGGAAATTGCCAAAGAGCGGCTGGCGAGTAAGTATCTTACTTTTATCTGATGAATTGCTTTTGCATTCCTTCTCTTCTGACCTTGTCAGCTTGTTTTCAGAAAAACCAAAATCCACAAAGGTGGCGGCCAAGAAGAACCCCAGGCGCAAAGAAAAGAGTGCTGAGAGTTCTTCTCATGTATTGGCCGATATTGACGGAGTAAGTACTGTTGTCATTGCGTTATTCTCAAATACTTCATTAATCTTTCTAATTCAACTCTTTGGTTATCTTCTTTCAGCTGACTCCCTCCGACCAAGTGGCTGGGGTCTTAGCCGATGCCTCTGCCGTCAATCCGACGCTGCCTCCGGCTCATCCTCAGGCTACCTTGCCGCCTCAACCAACTCCCGTCGACCAAGTGGCCGCCGTCAACCCGACTCCGTCTTCTCCGGTTCATCCCCAGGCCACCGTGCCGCCTCAGCCGACTCCCGTCGCGCCTATGCAGGAAGATATGACTGATCCCATGGATCTGCTCGGCTTCACCCTGGATGAGCTGGACGACCCAGAAGTGATGGCCTCAGACGACTACGTTGCCGATCTTCGCAACATTATCGACGCTTCTGCGAAGGCATCGGCTTCAGTCGTCCATTCTGAGCCAAACATGCAGGAGAAGCTGAATCGGCTTTTCAACGAAGTCTGCCAGCCCGAAGCGCAAATCCTAGCCAACACTCAGCTGCTACGGGATGCCATGGCTGCGGTAGAAGCCGATCTCCCACCAGAAACCATGGGGGCACTCCTGGGGGTCTGCCACTTGGACGAGCAAAGAGCGGAGGTGGAAGCTGCCCGTGCCCGCATTGCTCAGCGAGAAGCGCAACAAGCCGATCGCCAGCTTTTGGATCGGCTGGTGGCTGAAGCAAAGACAATGAAGCAGAATTTTGATAAGGATGTTGCTTCTCTGAAGTCCACCAAGGCCCGAATTCTTCAGCTGGAATCGACCAAAAAACAACTTGAAGAACAATTGGCCAATCTTCAAAATCAATTGGCTGATGAACAAGCTCAAGCATCGGCAAAGACTGTCTCCCTTTCTGACCAAAAGCAGAAGATCGGCCAAGCCGTAGCCAATGTCAAGGAGCAGTCTGCCAAAATAATTCCTGTGCCCGGCAATGCCCAAGCCGATGAGAGGATTGTCGATGGAGTTCAAGCTACGCTTGCTAAGGCTGCCGGGGCATTATCGGCTCTGGGTGCTAGACTTCCTGGGTCGGGCCTGTAATCTTTATGCTTGTAACTTTTATGGGGTCAAAAACGGCTTATGGGGTAGATACAACTTGTGACTTCTTTTGTAACGTATTTAATCGGCTGTTTCTAATCTTTTAATTCGTGCATTGTCTTAATTTTATGCACCGACCCATACACTAGGGTAATACTGCTTTAGATATTTTCTGTTAATTGCCTTTGGTAACACCGTTCCCTCAAGTGTTTCGAGTATGTACACATTTCCGCCAACAAGCCGATTTACTTTATACGGTCCTTCCCAAGTAGGCGACCATTTGCCAAATCGATTGTCTTTAGATCTGACTGGCAGTATCGTTTTCCAGACTAAATCGGCTTTGTTGAATGATTTGGGCACAACTTTCTTGTTATAAGCTTTTGCAACCCTTTCCTTGTTCTTTTCAAGCCGATTTAGTGTAACCAGCCTTAATTCCGCTAGATCGTCTAAATTGTACATCATCAAGTCCTTGTATTCATCGGCTGACAGGCTATTTTGCTTAGCCACTCGCATAGTCTCGATGTTTATTTCTACGGGTAACACGGCTTCTTGGCCATACACCAGTTGATAAGGCGATAGCTTAGTCGACCCATGGAACACTAGCCGATATGCCCACAAAGACTCTGATAATGCAGTATGCCAATTTCGTGGCCTTTCGTCGATTCTCCTTTTAATCAGCTTGATAAGGGTTTTGTTAGATGATTCGGCTTGTCCATTAGCTTGTGCATAATAAGGTGATGAGTTCAGCGTTTTGATACCTAATCCCTTCGCGAAGTTTTGGAATTCATCTGACATAAACACCGTCCCCTGATCGGTAGTGATAGTCTGCGGAATACCGAATCGATGTATGATGTGCTCTTTGACAAAGCCGATAGCTTCAATGCTGGTGACCTTCTTAAGCGGAACGGCTTCAACCCATTTCGAAAAATAATCCGTGGCTGCAAGGACAAATTTATGACCTTTGCTCGATGCTGGGAATATTTGGCCGATTATGTCTATACCCCATCCTCTAAACGGCCAAGGTTTGATAATTGGGTGTAAAATTGATGCTGCGGCGATCTGCACATTTCCAAACTTTTGACAATATTGGCACCCTCTATAATATTTAAAACAATCCTCTAACATCGTCAGCCAAAAATATCCTGTTCGTCTTAATATCCATTTCATTTTATAAGCCGACTGATGAGAGCCACAAATTCCTTCATGAACCTCACCCATATCTATTTTGGCCTCTTTATCACCTAGGCATCTTAAAAGCAATCCTTCCATTGTCCAATAGTATAGTTCATCGTTCAAAATCACATACTTAAGTGCTTGTCGCCTGATCCTGCGCTCGGTCGGCTTAGAAGGATCGGCCAAATACGTTTTTATCTCTGTTCTCCAATCAGTAGTGTTGACGCACAAAATCGTTTTGTCGACCGATTCTATTTCATCATGCCGATTGTAACTTTTATAGCCCGACGCTGCTTGCGCCAGCATGTTTGCTTGATCATTCATTTCTCTGGGTATATGACTGATAGTAAACGATGCAAAGGTATTAATGGCGTCAAGACAATGTTTTAAATACCCCGATAATATCTCATCGTTACAATGAAACTCGCCTTTAATCTGCTGGACAACCAACAATGAGTCGCCATAAGCTTCTATGTCGCTGGCACCGATACTACTTAGTAGTTGGAGTCCTTTGAGTAATGCTTCGTACTCCGCTTGATTGTTAGAGCATCGGCTATTAAGCCGGTATGCGAATTTGAACTCATGCTTCTTCGGGGAAACTATCACCATACCTATTCCACTACCTTCTTGGCAAACCGATCCGTCGAAATATAGTAACCAGGGGGCCACACTGACGAAGCCTGTCATAGTATCGTGCCTCGTGATAAAATCGGCTATTGCCTGCCCCTTGACAGCCTTGGCCGATTCGTACTGTAGATCGAACTCAGTTAGGGCGTAGGCCCATTTACCAAGTCGTCCTCTCAGAATTGGCGCAGATAACATATATTTGACGATATCAGCCTTACACACCACTACGCAAGTTGATGCCAAAATATAATATCTTAATTTAGTGTAGGAAAAGTACAACGATAAGCACAATTTTTCTACCGAAGGGTACCTGACCTCAGTTTCCAAGAGTCGTCGGCTTAGATAGAATATCACTCGCTCCTTGCCATCAATTTCTTGCGCCAAAACTGCTCCAATAGTTTCATTTTCAGCCGACACGTATAATCTAAATGGGAACCCTTTCTTTGGTGCAGCCAGAACTGGTGGTGACGCCAAATACTATTTTATATCATCAAAAGCTTTTTGTTGATCGGCTTCCCGTATGAAATCTTGATGATCTTTTATCTTCAATAGTGGAGTAAAAGCTTGAATTCGTCCGGACAGATTTGAAATGAACTGCCTCAAGTAATTAATTTTGCCGATCAACTTTTGCAGTTCGTTTTTGCATGTTGGCGGCTTTGTATCGACTATTGCCTTGACTCTCGCCTGATTAACCTCAATTCCTCTCGTGTACCATAAATCGAAACGGCCACCGACATCTCGACGCAGCACTTCAAAGGGTTCATTTTAACCCATGAGCTCTAGTATTCCGAAATACCCTTTCTAAATCGGCCAGATGTTGCCAATTATCCTTAGACTTAACCACTACATCGCCGATGTATATCTCAACAATGTGGCCGATTAAGTCATGAAAAATCAAGTTCATTGCGCGTTGATAAGTAGCACTGCGTTTTCAAGCCGAACATCATTACTGTTTCATTCATACAAACCCGAGCACCGTGGCATCCAAGGCGCTTTTAGGGCGTCGGCTTCGCCATGAATATTTGATTATAACCGGTGTTTCCATCAAGAAAACTAATAATTTTGTTACCTGATGCAGCATCGATAAGCATATCGGCTATAGGCATTGGATACTCATCTTTCGGCGTGGCTTTATTCAAATCCCTGAAATCTACGCAAACTCGAAGCTTACCATTCTTTTTCATGATCTGAACAATATTGGACACCCATTCAGCGTATCGGCAAGGCCTAATGAACTTGGCCTCCAATAACCTTTCTATTTCTTCTTTAATTACATTGTATAATTCTGGGTTAAATCAATAACCTTTCTATTTCTTCTTTAAGTACATTGTATAATTCTGGGTTAAATCGTCTGGGATACTGTTTGAAAGGTCGATAGCCCAGTTTTATAGGTAGCCGATGCTCAACAAGTTGTCGACTCGGCCCAGGCATTTCATAATATTCCCAAGCGAAGCAATCTCTATAATTTCTAAGAATTTCGACCAACTTGGCTTTGTATTCTACACTTAATTCTGCGCTTACAAAAGTTGGTCTTTTCCTGTCGCCCTCACCTATATCAACTTCTTCAAGCATATCGGCAGAAGTGAAGCCTTGTCCCAATTTTTCTTCCTGAAAGTCATCGATCGCTTCACAGGAGTTTATTTGCCGATAGCTTCGTACCCTGCTTTGCAGGATTTGCACTATTTCTGACCCTATCTTCTTAAAACTTCATTTGCCCGATCAAACGTGCCAGGTTTGACACTGATCGGCATTAGACCAGATTTACCAACGCATATGAAATCACAGTCGTCCAAAACCTTCCCAGATATGCACTTAGCTTCTTCGTGCGGCCAATTAGCATGGGAGCTCGCCATCGCTATATGAGCCGATGCATCGGCTGGGACGACTAAAGGTTCAATGGAGTAATCACACAGAAGATGAAGCTACATGGGAGCGTGAAGATCATCTTAGACAAGAGTTTCAGACTTCTTTTAATCCTCACCAAATCTCGAGGACTAGATTTTGTAAGAGGGTAGATTTGTAACAACCTCAACATGGAGAGTGGTAATTGAAATTTAAGTCCTGACCATTTCAAGAAAAACTATAACCAATAAAGGAATGGATTCCCATTTGAAGTTTCAAGATCAAGTAAACACAGCATTTATAAGCATATCTTCAACAACATTTCATAAGTATACATATATACACATATCCACCTAAGTAAGCATCCACTTCAACAAGCACTCCAGAATATCAATACGGTCTCCATGAATAATATAATAAGGGTAATCGATAGTTCCATAAATCTCAAACAAAATTTAACATTCAAGTTTAACTTACAACAGAAAGCATTCAAATACATTTGATCACAACTATAAATGTGAGAACCAACTAAACAAATTCTGCTACAACTATTACACCATTTCTTAGCTGTTAACCCAAAAGGGATGCATTGCTATATATTTTCGTAGCCCTCAAGCTGTTGCCAGCACTTCCGTAGCTCCCAAGCAGCCTCCAGCTCCTTCTCTCTCTACCCATTCCCTTGCCCATACCACACTGCCAGGTGGAGGAGAGGTGGCTAGCTGCATGCTTGCCACCTGCACTATGGTTTTGACGCGGGCGATTATTGGCAATAGCCGGAGGTGCATGGACTTGCACGTAGTGTAGGGGGAGATTATCACCCGTGTCGGATTAAGGACCGAACTCAGTGTTCGCAAAACCCAAGAATTACCGTACAACCACAAGTGCTGGTATGGGACGGCCTTAACCTATTAAGTTACTTAGAACTAGCTTTGCACATTGGTAGGCTGGAGTAGTACGGCCAAAGGATCGATTGCTCGGGGCGCCCACACCGAGGTGTTGGGAATAACGCTTGCTGACATAACGTGTACGCCATGCTATGGATATGCTTAATCATTTATCGACATGCTGATCGTGTACAAACATTTACACCATAGCATGGGTTTGTCGTCACCGGACTGGTGCAAAGCTAGGACTAGGTAATGTAACGGTTATGTTATGATCTCCCTGCTGACACACCAAAGGAAGTGTGTTACTGGCCTAGCAAAGGGGATGATCATTTCTTGTGGGTAAAGCTGTACACCTCTGCAGAGGGTTAAATCTTTTCGAAAAGCCGCTCCCGCCATCATGGGAATCTTGGTGCCAAAGACGAGTTAGAAGTTTTCTTATTTTCAAAAGGGTTGATTTCATCTGCTTGCCTTGTGTTGGCAAAGAATGCTTTGTTGGTGAATTGATGTCTCGATGCTCACGCCGTGGAGGACCGTGAGTTATTACTTATGCTTTACTTACTTGTTATTTTCATACCAGTCAAACTTGCTTTTATAAATTCCGTTTTGCAAATTACAATTTGATTCACAAATCAAATTTTGCTTTATGCAAATTAACTGTAGAAGTCTTTCCATTGAAATGGCCTGCATATATTCTAATTCTATTCCTGAAGAACAATTGCCAGAACCTCCAACTATGGCTCAAGTCCTAGCACTAATTGAACAAGGACGTCAGACAAACACACTCCTACTCCAACAACTTGTTCAAAACACTGCCAACCTTGGTGCAGCTGTCACCAGGGGTGGAAATGGTGATGTCACTTCTCAATCCCAGTTGGGCGAGTTTTTGAGGACTCGACCTCCCACATTTTTAACTTCATCGGATCCTCTCGATGCCGATGATTGGCTCCGCACCATAGAGAGCAAGCTAGTCATCGCACAGTGCGACGACCGGGAAAAAGTGTTGTATGCATCTCACCAGCTGCAAGGAGCTGCAGCAGCTTGGTGGGAAAGCCATCAGGCGATGATTCTTGAGGGTCAGGTCATTACCTGGATAGCCTTTAAGGAAGCTTTCCGTAAAGCTCATATCCCAGCAAGCCTGGTGGATCTTAAAAGGCGGGAATTTCTTGATCTCCGTCAGGGAAATATGTCAGTGATGGAGTATCTTCATCGCTTTAATTATCTAGCTCGCTGTGCTACATCTGAGATTACCTCCGAAGCGCGTAAGATCGAACGCTTCCGAGACAACCTCAATGAAGAAATCAAGTGGACCCTTGCTGTCCATGATATCTATGATTTCCAAACTCTTGTAGACAAGGCCATCCGAGCTGAGTACAGCACTCGAGCTGTCATGGAAATTCGAAAAAGAAAATGGATGGCACGGAAGTCTAAAAATACTGTTCCTTCAAGGCCACGTACTGGACAGCCATCCGATTACCGACCCACTACTCCGAATCAACCACAAAGACGTCAAAATCAAGCCCCTCGCCCACAATCTTTTCCAGTTCGTCCAACTGGTAATGTTGGTAGAGGGCCATCTAGAATTCCAAACCAGGCAGCCAATGTCACTTGCTATCGTTGCAATGAACTTGGGCATTTTGCCAATGCTTGCACCAAAAAGAATCAGGCTCCATCTCGTCAACCGACTCAGGGAACACCTCAGCGACCCCCAAGTCAACCTCACAAATCTGGAGGTTCGCAAGCTCTCAAAGTGACTTCTACTCCAATTCGGGGTGCCAATAGCGGTCGCCTTCACCACATGACCGTTGAAGAAGCAAATGACGCGCCCGACGTGGTGTTGGGTATGTTTCCTGTCCACTCAGTGCCTACTTTAGTATTGTTTGATTCTGGAGCTTCACATTCTTTTATTTCTAAAAAGTTTGCTAAACAACACAACATCAAAACTGATCTTCTTTCCACAAAAATGATGATCTACTCCCCTGGAGCTACTATGAAATCAACCAAAATTTGTCCTGAAGTCCGCATTGAAATAAATGGAGTATTATTTCATGCCAACCTTATTCTCATATAAACTCCCAGCCTAGATGTAATCCTTGGTATGGATTGGTTATCCAAAAATAAAGGACAAATAGATTGTGCAAATAGATACATTTCTCTCAGAAACCCGTATGAATTCCAAGAAATTTCTCATCTATTCAAAACATTTCGAACCACACCATTCTCTCGCTCACCATAATAAAAGAACTCCACCAAATACCCATTGTTTCTGAATATCCTGACGTCTTCCCAGACGAGTTACCAGGATTACCACCAGATCGAGACATGGAATTTGTCATTAACCTTGTCCCTGGAACAGCACCCATTTCCAAACGCCCTTATCGCATGCCCCCTGATGAGTTAGTTGAATTAAAGAAGCAACTCAATGAGCAGTTGAGCAAAGGATTTATTCGTCCTAGCTCATCACCATGGGGTAGTCCAGTGCTTTTTGTTCCAAAAAAGGATGGTGGTATACGCATGTGCGTAGACTATCGTGCTTTAAATGAAGTCACAATCAAAAGTAAGTATCCCCTTCCTCGTATCGATGATTTGTTCGATAAGTTAAATGGTGCCCAAATCTTCTCAAAAATTGATTTAAGACATGGGTACTATGTAACATCCTCAAATTTTTGCTAATTTTGAATTTTACAATTTAATTTGAATTTATGAGAATTTTTGGGATTTATTTGCAATTATTTGAATTTTTGGAAATTAACTCTTATTTGAAAATCAATTAAATAAAGATCAAGTTTTTAAAAATTAAATGGAAATATTTTATTTAGGTTCAAAATGTCTTAAAATATTTTCTGGAATTTTTCCAGAATTTTTCTGATATTTTTGAAGCCTCAAATAATTTAAATGAATATCCGGAATTATTTTAATTCGCAAATCAATTAAAACCCACGAAAAAGAACGGCCGAGCCCATTATCGCGCGCGCCGCCGAACCCTAAACGCCGCTCGTTTTCCACCGTTGAATCTTCATCCTACGGCTGTGGTTCGTTCATGCCGATTCGTCGCCCGTGCCGTTGGATCACGCGTGGATGGAGGGATAGCAGCCACGTCGCCTCGTCTTCGTCTCTGGTAACGCCGCCGCCGCCGCCGCTTGAACTCCGAAACCGACGCATTTACTCGCCGGAGCATTATCTCTTCCGCTTCGTCCTCTAACCCGGCGTATAAAGCACGTTCTTCCGCGCAAGATGAGCCCTTTCACGCATTCCAAGGATCACCACAGAGCACGTACGATCTCGCCGTAGTAACCGAGACGTTTCGCCGACGTTTGTGCCCTCTCCGGTGACCCTCCGCCGCTGTGGTGACCACCGGAGTAACGCTTGCATCAAATCGCACCCGATGAGTCGACTCGTGCCACCGGAGAAGCCTTGGAACGCCGTCGCTTGAGTCATCTTCCCCAACTCCGGCTACCGCAACTCGCCGTGTCTTCGCCGAAGCTTCCGATCAACGTCGACCGTCGATTTCACATCCAACGGTGGAGGTTAGTCCACGTACCCCTTTGCATTAGAGACCAGCACAGTAGCGCTTTAGATCTCAGCCGTAGAAATCGAAATGAACGGTTAAGATTAGTGCCACGTGCCCGAGAAAGGGATTGCCCGCGTGTGCTTGGAAGTTGCGTTAGTTAATGGCCGTAGGATTTATATCGGACGATCTGTATTAAGCCACGTAGACTTAGCAACAGTGAACCTCATCATCAACCATTGACCGCTCGATTTCAATCGTGCGGTTGATAATGTGCCACGTAGCTTCATTGACTGTAGATAATAAACCGGAAATATTAAACGTTAACTTCGGCGAATCCGAGCCGTTGCTTTTGAATCGATGGACCGATTTCATCGTCGCCGAGCCGCTCGCCGACGCTGCAGCGCGAAATCAAGGCGGCAATACCGCTTTGTGAGACATCACCCGAATGATTACCGCCATTAGATTTGGATCCGATGATCACAAACGAGCCACGCGTCAGCACTTTTGCTAGCGATCAAAGTGTCGGTGCAATCTTGGCCGTTGATCGCATCGCACGAATCTTGACGCATGACCGAGTCAATTTAATCATTATTCGCTTTATTTTTCGCCGTTAGATTTCCATCCGAAGGTCACGAATGTGCCACGTGTCGCCTCCGTAGTAGATGAACCGAATAGTCGCATAAATCGTGACCGTTCATTCCCAATCGGACGGTCGATATTGACTCAAGCTCTCGGTTGATATTTTGCCGCCGCTGTCACGCATGGGTGATCGACACGTGTCCGCGGCCGACGCACGCCCGACGCCATCGGGGGCCCACTTGTCGCTCTTTGGCATGGCCGATGATGACGCCAAGAAGGACGCCATGCCGACGCCATAAGTAACCATAATGACGCTATAATTCTTGGATTTTCAATATAAAAATAAATAAGGAAATTCGGTTTATTCTTTTTGAAATTATTTTAAAACTTCAAATGCTTATAACTTTTATGCTTTTAACTCCGATTTGAGTGATTCCAATTTATAAAAATTTGTAAAATCAAGATCTATTTATTCGTGAATTTTGTAGAATTTTTAGAGTTGATTTAGCTCTCTGGAAAATGTATTTATTATGTGTATATTGATTTTAATTAGACGTTGATTTGTCGGGAGATTGCGAGGGGGAATTTCTAGTGCAAGATTTGACTTTGAGCAAGACCAGAACTTTTCAAGGCAAGTTATGCTTTGACCATGTTGCTCCTAATTTTGAAATATACTTTGTTTTAAACTATGCATGCTAATTCAACTAAAAATGACTTTAATTATTTTGGGTGAATTAGCTATCCAACCAAGTTGTTTATGCCACCTTGATATCATTTGTATGCCATGATTCCTTGATAACCTAAGTTGGGTAAATCTAGTTGGTTGATGATATTGTGCCAACACGGGAGGCTAGACCGTGAATAGTTGCTTAGCCATGCATGTACGTGAACCATTCTATTTGGATTACAAAATCAACACTGACTAAAGAATAGTGAATGCTTTTAAAATGAAATGTGGAATGATGTTGGTATTAACATTGACATGTAGAGGCCTGTGTGGTTCTACATGAAAGATGAATATGAGCATGTGTTGCAATCGTTAAACAACTTGGGGTGGAATTGATTTAGATGGGGCAAGTGGACCGAGGCTTCGCTGTGGGCCTGTGTGGCAACCGTGGGGTGGGTTGAGTGTTGTGAGGGTCGTGCCAATTTGAGAGAAGGAAGTCTTGCCTTGGTCGGCTAAGGACCTTACCTTCCAAGCCTTTGACCTGAGTCTCTTGTACAACCACATGTCTGAATGGGAAGACCTAGTTTAGTAGGATTCAGATGTCTTACCTTTGATACTCGGGGTGGCGCTACACGGGGTAATCAGACGGGAGCGTGCAATGCTTGCTTGGTACCCTATCCAACGGTGTTCGTCCGTCCTATACTTCGGCTCTGAGTGAGGGAAGTGATAGTGAAGGCAACACGGAGAGGTTCTTAGGCTAAGATGGAAGTCTCTGAAAAGCTTTGTTACGGTTAATCACCTTTGTGGTGTGCGACTGTATCTTGTGGGTAAAGTGTACAACCTCTGCAGAGTGTCAAAATCGTTCAATAGCCGAGTCCACTGTAATGGACAATGCTCGGGATTACAAATAAGGGGTAGTGTTTGAAAATAAAATGGGGTGGAGGTCAGGTGCCAAAGAAATGTGATTAGAGACTGTGTGTCCAAAAAGATGTGAAATTCAATTTGAGAAATATAGTGATTATATGGTTTTGATGCTTTCAATCCAACTAAATATTAGTTTAAAATAATGTTGCAAAAGCAAATTAACCAATCGAGCCTTTCCTTTGAAGTAAGCCATGCATATAGTAAATAGATCTCATTTTGTGCATAACTTGTTGAGTACTGTGTGTACTCACCTCATGTAACAAACTTACGTAAGAGGAGACTACGCCACCACGAGGAGGAGTACGCCGAGGAGCCGGAAACTAGGGCAAGCCTTTGTCTGAGCATCTGTGGAAGAGATGGAGCACCACGAAGACCTATTTTATTTCATTTGCTATTTATCGCTTACTCAATAATGTAAGTTTCTGCGTGGCAAATGATGTAAGGTGACCATAAGGTCAAACAACTCGATTATATACATGTTTGGATGTACTTTATTATTATTCCACTGTATGATGTGGTACTTTTACCCTGCTTTAAACTGTGGTGCACTAGCGATCCTCGACTAGTGCGTAATACACAGAGTGTCCGGATTTGCAAATTCGGGCACGACGAGGTGGTATCAGAGCATACCGACTGTAGGACTTGACCCTAGTTTAGATTGGCCGATAAATGATAAGTTTATTTTCTAAAAGATTAAAATTGTGCAAGATTATAAATGACATCTTGACTTGTCCTTTCTTTCTTACTTCATACCTATGTCAGATGTTTGTATCGCTTTGATTTCTTTCAAAAATTTAGATCCGACGAGATCTGCTTTTGGCGATGAGGAGGATCCACTCTTCGGAGAGCGCACGGTGGCTACGCCGCGAAATGGGTACCGCCACGAGCCATCGGAGGGCTTCGTGAGGCCTATCTACCGAGGTAACTCGGTGGTTCGGGCAGGGCTGGACGTCGCGTGGGACGTCAAGGTCACCGTCTACGCCCGAGACCGGGGGAGCGCCAGCCGTCTGTTTCACTTCACCGCCAGAGGTCTACTTTTGAGGTCGGATCCAGAGATCGCCTACCGGGCGAGCGGCCGACGCACGCACCTTCTCTCGAGGAGTCAGAGGCACTGCCTTCCGCCTTCACCAAGCGCCGAGACAACAGTTTGACAGAGACCCGGAGGAGGAGGACGATGCTATAGCCACTCACTGGGCGAGGTACGCTATCGCCAGAGGAGCTCATAGACGAGACTGCTCAGAGCCGCAGAGGTCTCGTGATGAGGTCGCCGAGGTCAGGGCCCAGCTGCAGGATGTTAGGGGAGCGATGTCGCACTACATCAGGAGGGTGCACGAGCTGGAGGAGCTGCTAGAAGGATCTGAGCCAGAGCCGGAGCTCGAGCTGCACGACCCTGATCCCGAGGAGGCCGAGCCTGTGCAGGAGGCACCAGCCCAGGAGGCACCGGAGCCAGTAGTGCCAGAGCCGCCAGCACCCGAGCAGGCACCACCAGAGCCAGCAGAGTCAGTGGGTTCCTACGTTCCACCAGCTGTGGGGCACTGGGATCAGTTTGCACCTATGCCGCCGCACCCACCGCGGTATCCGCCAGGAGGACCGCAGCCTGGATGGATCGACGACTAGAGAGTTTCTTTATTTATCGACAGAGTCGACTCCTGTGTGAGTCAATCATCGAGTCAGGTTTATGTCGAGTCAGTATTATTGAGTCCGTCCTTAGACCGGTTGCTTGGTTTGAGCTCTATGAGATGTTTTTTTTATGATGAACAATATTTATGGTTGTGCGTGTTGGTATAAGCGCCAAGAATGCCGTGAGGCACTTGTGAGCGCCATATCCTTATGATATTAAATAAAAATTGTGTGCTTATGTTTGAGTCAAACAAATCTTCTCCCCAAGATAAGATTCTTGTTACTTGCCTATTCATTCTCTCTTTTCCCTAAATCTTTTGTTCTCCGGATGGTGAACACTAGGAGTAACAGTGGAGTCGGAGGCAAGAACTCTCAAAGCAGAGGGACAACAACAATGAAGCACTTAATCCTCAAGCACCACTGTGGACATGAATAATTTGGGTGCATTCTTGATCGCCGCACCGGTGATGCGCATAATGATGCAACAGATGCAACAACTGCAGAATCAAGTTGCCGCTAATAATCTCAACAATAACCAAGCTGTGCATCATGGGCACCACTCAAGGCTGTCAGATTTCATGAGGACTAGACCCCCAACCTTCTCTGGGAATGTTAACCCCATAGAAGCTGACGATTGGTTGCGCACGATCGAGAGGAAGCTGCACATAACCCAATGTGTCGGCAATGAGAGAGTCTTATATGCTTCCCACCAGTTAGAAGGGACTGCTGCAGAGTGGTGGAAAAATTATTGTGCTTCCCACGAGCATCCTCAGGAAATCACTTGGGATGAGTTCACAATTGCCTTCCGCCAGTATCATGTGCCGGAGGGTATGATGGAGCTCAAGAAAGAAGAATTCCGATCCTTGAAACAAGGGGGCCAGTCAGTGGCCGATTACTTGAACAAGTTCACGCAGTTGGCTCGTTATGCGCCAGAGGACGTAACCACGGACAAGGCTAGGCAGTCTCGGTTTATGAAGGGACTCAACTTTGGACTTCAGGTGGGACTGATCACCCACACGTTTCCTGATTTCCAGGAGTTGGTCAACAAGGCACTTATCCTAGAAGATAAGCGTAAAGATCTGGATGACAACCGCAAACGCTTGATGGCACAAAGAAGGAGGACGCCAGGTCGAGAGAGACCAAGGGTGGTACCTCAACAATTTACTAGGTTTCAATGGGAGCGCGGCGAGAGCACCAATGTTTATTCAATGACCCACTGGCCGAATCCACAAACCCTCATAAGAACCATCACCCAATGCATGTGAAATCATTAATGGCGGTGGAGACGTTGCTACAATCAAGAACGTAAATGGGGCATTTCGCAAATGCTCGTCCCAAGAAAGGAGGAGTCACTCCGTCTGCTTTAATCTAGGGAATACTCCTGCTAGAATGCCACCAAGGAGGAAGTCGAGTACCGCCTAATCGAGCCGCACCACAATCACCGTTCGTGGAAGAGTTAATCACATTGTAACGAAGAAGCTCGTAATGCCACGATGTAGTAATCGGGTAAGTCTTTAGTTAACTCAAGCCGCCTACAATTCTATTTGATTCAGAGCTTCTCATTCCTTCGCTTTCAAGTTTTTGTTATGAAAATGATTTGGATGTGGTTAAACTTAAGCATATGCTAATAGTTCAAACCCTCGGATCGTAACTCCGAGCTAAAGTAGGGTGTTCCGGTAAAATTATTAATAAATGGAATAGAGTTCCTAGCTTAACTCGATCATATTGGAAACCCAAACCTTAGATGTTATTTTGGGAATGGACCGTTATCCAAGCATAAGGCGTTGTTGGATTGTGGACGAAGGGTAGTAACAATGAGAGCCCGATGGTAAGAAGGTGGAGATTCAGCGCCATTGCTCAAGATAGACAAGCACGGTTAACAAATAACAGGAAAGCCGTGGAAATAAAAGACGCTTTTGGTAGTTAATGAGTACCGATGTTTTTCCTAAAGATCTGCCCTAATGCCGCCAGACAGAGATATAGAGTTCGTGATTGAGTGGTGCTGTGAACAGCCCGATCGCGAAGAGACCTTATAGGATGTCTACCGAGGAGTTGGTGGAGATGAAGAAACAGATTGAAGAATTAATGGAAAAAGGATTTATAAGGCCAAGTTCGTCACCATGGGGAGCACCAGCTTTTGTTCGTTAAGAAAAGGACTAAGTTTCGAATGTGTATAGATTATCGTGCACTCAATGAAGTGACGATAAAGAACAAGTATCCATTGCCAAGGATAGATGATCTCTTTGATCGCTAAGAGGAGCGGAGTCTTCTAAAATAGATCTTCGATCCGGATATCACCAAATTAAGATTCGGATCAAGACATACCAAAGACAAATTTTTTCACAAGGTATGGTCATTATGAATTTACGGTCATGTCCTTCTGACTGACTAATGCTCCTGCGTATTTCATGAATATGATGAACAAAGTATTCATGGAATATTTGGATAAATTTGTCGTCGTGTTTATCGATGATATTCTTGTTTACTCCAAGACGGAGGCAGAGCATGCTGGACATTTAAGGATGGTATTGGAAAAGCTGAGAGAAAATCAGTTGTATGCAAAATTCAAGAAATGTGATTTCGAAAAGAAAGTTGAGTTTCTAGGTCATGTAATGACCGCCAAGGAGTAGTCATTGATCCGAAGAAAGTAGAAGCAAGAGTTGCATTGGGAGCAACCAAAGTCGCTTACTCAAATCAGGAGTTTTCTTGGGATGGCGGGATACTACCGCCGCTTCATTGAAGGATTTTCTTCAATTAAGAGACCTCTTACGCAATTGTTGAAAAAGGAGAAAAAGTTTTTGTGGACACCCGAATGTGAAAAGAGTTTCCAAGAGCTGAAGAAGCGTTTGACTTCGGCACCTGCTTTGGTGTTGCCGAATACCAAGGATAATTTTGATATATACTGTGATGCTTCGCGTCAGGGACTTGGATGTGTGCTGATGCAGAATGGCAAAGTAGTAGCTTATGCGTCAAGACAGTTAAGACCACATGAACAAAACTACCCGACTCATGACCTAGAGTTAGCAGCAGTAGTGCACGCTCTTAAAATATGGCGTCACTATCTTATGGGAAATCGGTGTGAGGTATATACTGATCATAAAAGTTTAAAGTATATATTCACTCAATCGGACTTGAATATGAGATAGAGAAGATGGCTTGAGTTAATCAAGGATTACAATATTGGAATTCACTGAATTTAGATGAGTTTTGGAATTTAGACAATTCCGGGACGAATATACTGGATTTAACGAAAGACCGCGAGAGATAAAATAACAAAGGGATTCTATAAATCTTGGAAAAATTCCCAAAATCATTTTAAAATATTTGGAACCTAATTATATGAATTTTGAGATTTTTGGAGTATTTTGGAACTCGGGTGAAATTTCGAATAAGGACCTGAATTGGAAATTCGACTTTAATGACGAAAAAGATTGAACTCCAATTTCGAAAGGATATGGAGGCCAGGTTAAATAGAACACCGAGGAAATCCAAATTTTGAATTTAAATGGAATTTCAAAGGAAAGGTTTGAATTGAATTTGGATATAGAATTGCCCTAACAATTAATAATTCAAATTAAAAATCCAATTAACATCCAAATATTTAAATTAATAATTTTAATTAATTTTAGCAAATCTCAAATTTGAGAAATTCCCTGAGATACAAAGAACACTGTAAAAACTAAATTTTAAATTACTTGATGCACATAGAAGGCACATTAAATTGTTTTAGATTTAGAAAATTCTAAATTAAGCTTCTTTAATCAAATAAGATTGATGTAAAATTTTGGAAAGCTAATTTAATAAAAAATTTGAAAACCCAAATTTTGGGATGTTACAAACCTACCCCTTATCAGAATCTCGCCCCTAGATTCGGCCGACTAAAGAATAGGTTCGGGAAACTCGATCTTCGAGGTTTTTGCACTTGCAAATAATCGCACACTTGATTCTTTGCTTTTCTTGAAACCGACAAACTGCTTCCTAACGGCGAAAGCAACTTGCTATTCTCGGTCTTGGTCAAGATTGAATATCTTTTTCGTTAAGTTGGTTCTTGAGAACAACTCTTGATCCGAGGAACTCAAGTCGATTGATAATTGCTTCACGGCAATTCAAAATCTTGAATGATTCCATGATCCTTGCAATTTCACCACCAATGACCTTTGGAGTAAGGGACATTGACCGAAATGAATCTGCAACTCTTAACATCACGATCGAGAACTCGTGCTCTATGGCCAACACACACATGAACATTATCCGTAAAGTGAATGCTCAAAGACATATCAAATCCTTTATTGCCATTAATACTTTTGATTTAGAATTCGGGTACACTTATTCCACAAATAGGAATTGCTAGGAGGATTCCTTGACATTACTCTTATAGACTAGCGTATGGCGTCACGGCTTCTGAAACTTATTGGTAGCTTCATCAATCAACCGTCTTTTCTTTAACTGCTTCTTGGAACAATCGGCTTCTGTTGTTGCTTCAGGCATATTTGGCAATTTAGGCTCAACCGAGGTAGCTTCAGGGACAATTTCAATTCCACAAGGTACTTTATATTTGAACGGGCATTGCTTGGCAAGGTGACCTTTTTCACGGCAGGCATAGCATAATCGATTCTTTGATGCTGCACCATGCGATCTTGGTGTTACGCTTCGAACTGAATTGACTTCTGGAATGACTGAAGGTAAAGTGGATGCTTGATGCTTCTGGGGACATTGTCTGACATAGTGACCTTGTTTACCACAAAGGAAACAACTTCCTGGTGACTTTGACTTGCTTCTTTTCTGAGGTGGATTGCTAGATTCATGGTACTTCTCCTTTAATTGCTCTGTGACAAAGCATGGGTAGATGACAACATGCCTTTCTTTGCTAACGCTTGAACCACAATGGCTCGAAAATTTTCTCGTTGACGTTGCATTGCAGAGGTCAATACTCAATACATAGCACAATCGGCTTGGGCAATGATCTTGGCCTTCACAAAGAAAACATGTAATCTTATTATTCTGACACTCTCCAAGAGGATGGTTCCTTCACAACTCGGAACAATTGATATGATGCTCGTCCGAGGTATGTCCTATGACTCCACAACGGATACATGCACGATCTTCGACTTGCTTGGTTGACAACACTTTAAAGAACAACGCCCGATTGGTTGTGGTATGCAGGAGTTGCATATTCCTCTCAATTGGTTGCACCTTTCATCGGAGCATGAAACTCACGTAAACGCAGTAGTGAATTCCTTCCAAGTGATATTCTGATCATTACCATGGATGGCACGGTAGTTTTTCCACCAAGCTAATGCTGCACCTTCTAACTGACTGGTGGCATATATAACCTTATCTTTATCATCACATTGTATGGAAGATAGCTCCTTCTCCATAACTTGAATCCGTGTTTCAGACCTTGTAGGAGGTGAATTCTTCAAAACGGGTGGCTTGGTTTCAATGAACTTTGCAAACTTGCATCGAGAACGCATCGTTGAACTTTCAACTGGTGGAACCGAGATTGCTTTTGGTCAACATCCGCTCTAACACCGATCATCAAGCGGCAACATCTGAATCGACTTGGACTTCTTCAGAATACGCCAAGGTCACACCGAAAACTTCTCCATTTGTTGACTGACCAAGGTTAATAGGCAAGAGGGAAAAGCATAGGTAAGTATTCAAGAACTATTACGGGGATTAGGTTTAACCCAAAACCTCAAATTATACAACCATTATTTATAACTTGATATGGTCGCTCACAAAAGCCTAAGGGCCATGCGACACATAATCGCAAACTCAAAGAAATGTAAAACCAACTTAACCTAAGCACACATGTCTAACGTCTAGAAAGGGTAACACTTCTAACTTAGACAGACGCGACTCTCACACATGAGTCTCAACGGCTATTCAAGCACTGATTCTTCGAATTTATTGAACACTTCATCGACACTGGTTCTTCTACTTCCTGGAATACTTCATCGGCACTCTTTCCTTGAGCTTGACGATTCCTGTCTTCACGATCTTTAGGTTTGGCAACGGCACTCAGTGCTTTCTCCTAAAGTGTGAAACATCGTTATCTATTCAAGACAACTGAGGTAAGATTTTCAACTTAAATCGGCAGGGAAAGATAGAAATTTCAGCAAAAGGGGAAAGGAATGGAAGAATAAGATAAGTCAAGAACTTGTTATTCTTCAAGTTAAGTTTTCTTTAAAAATAATTTTGAAGTTCCAAAAGAACGCCAAACTATCTAGGGTCAAGACCTACAACAAGATGCTCGATACCATGTCTTGTCGGGACCCGAATTCACAATCCGAAACCTCTCGTGTTTCAAAGACTAGTCCCGTGATCACCGCTAGTGCCCACAGCTAACAAAGATGAATATCACAAACATACACAATGGAATAATAAATAAAGTATTCATCTATTAATATAACAAAGTTGAACAACCTTAAGGTCAACTTACAATTGTGAAGCCTAGATGGCTTCAACTCGAGTAAAACGAATGCAATAATGAACGAAGAACGCTTGTGAATCCCATCAATATACCACGGGCATTTGACAAGGTTCAACTCCTAGATATTCGCCTTCTGCGAACTTCTCCTTCTTCAAGACAAGACTTCTCCTCAACCGGTGATGTTTTGTTATAGCAAGGGTGAGTACACAACCGTACTCAACAAGTCATGCATGTAATGCGCTTCTATTACTACATGCATGGCTTATTCCAAAGGAATGGTGAATGGTTCTTTTGCAATAAAGCAAAGATTTCCAAATGATATCATAAATAGATTGAAAAGCAAGAGAACAAGTAATATCCATAATAAATTTTGTAATCATCTCAAGTAAAGCATTTCTCATCATTAACCAATTTCCATATCACAATGTCCACATTCCCAACCTCATTTCATTTTCAAAACTCTACCCTTGATCAGTAATCCCCGAGCAATGTCCAATACCGGACACGGCTATTCAATAGTTTTACACTCGCAGAGGTTGTACACTTTACCCACAAGATACAATCAACTCACCACGTCACCGTGAATCGCCATACAACAAGATGCTAATGAGCGATCATAACAAAGCCTTTCGTAAACTTCTAGCTCAACCTAGGAACCTCTCCGTGTTGCCTTCACTATCACTTCCTCACTCGAGCCAAGTATAGGACCGACGAACACCGTTGGATGGGTACCAAGCCGCAGACATGTACGCCCCCATATAATACCCCTGGTGATCGCCACCCCGAGGTATCAAAGGTGAGATATCGAATCCTACTAAACTAGGCCCGCCCCATAATGTATATGTGGTTGTACGAGTGACTCAGTTCAAAGGCTTGCAAGGTGAAGTCCTTAGGGTGACCAAGGCAAGACTACCCCAAACAATTCACCAACAAAACCATCACATAGTTCACCAACAAGCACCATCTCATAATTTACCAACAACACCACCAAATACCAAAGTGACATATCCGATGCCACTCTTGCCACTTGCCTCGGCCTAAAACATTTTACCACCCCAGCTTGATTATTGCGCAACACAATGCCAACAACAACTCAACATCCATGCGAACCACTCGTTCCACATATCAACATCATCGTGTGGCAACACGCCACACCATTTCACAAACACATTTCATAATCCATTAATCAAGATATCCTTTTATTTTCAAAAGATATGAGTTGCGTGGCATGGCTAAGCAATTATACACTGCCTAACCAACCCACGCTGGCAAGTAATAACAACCAACTAATAATCAACCATCTTAGGGTGACAAATGAATTATGGCATACAAATAATCATGGCAAGGTGATATTTGGCAATTGGGTTGAATAACTAATTCCCAAATTAATTTAAATCATTTCAATCTTGAACTAGCATGCAATAATTTGAATCAAAGTAAATTTGTAAAACTGGGAGCAATATGATCAAAGCACAACTTGCCTGGCACTTGCTATAAACCGCTTTTACTCTTTATAATTGATCTTCGCTTCCTCAATCTTTGGCTCTTCAATCGAATGCTTGACTTCCTCGCCCTTCACTACTTTGTAACTTCACGACGCTGCCTAACGACAAAGAAGCACAAATACAACAATTCTCAAAAGGCAATTCAAATAAACTCCAAATTAAGATTAGATTGGTACCGAACTAAAGGGATTGAATTTGATCAAGATTGAATGAAAGAGAACAAAGCTTTCGTAAGATTTATCGAGAAGGTTACGATCGATAATCATGAAAGAACGGAGTATATTCCAGGAATATCCTTCGAGATTAATTATCTCGACTAGACAGATACTAACATATGGGCCAATGGTCTATTGACCAAGTCCATGAATGATTTCCCAATCAATGGCGATTAGATTTTCAAAGATAAGACAAGAACAAGTGGGGTCAACATCCACCGCGATTTGATAAGAGTTCACCATACATCGGCGAAAAGGCTCGATGATGACAAGACGGCGATGATAAGAGGACGGGCTAAACTCAAGGTGATAGGCTAGATCACATCAAGGCGATAGAAAAGATGATGACATCGCACTAGGGCCTTTACTTGAATGCACGCCATGGCGAGAGTAAGGCGTTAACGGCGGAGGTTAACGACGAAACGTTATCGGCGAACGTTAACGATGGAACGTTAACGGCAAAACGTTAACGATGGAATGTTATCGATGGAACGTTAACGCTAAACGTTAACGGCGAAGGTGAAGCGGCGACGGAACGCATATGAGATTACAAGGTGGCAACCATCGATTGAAAAATAGGGCAGCGAGGTCATGACACGGCCACAACGAACCAAAATGGTTGGCGGCACAAGACGACGCGGCGGCGGCAAAAAGGCGGCGCCGCATTTAATAAAAAGAATTTCGATAGATGCAACAGCAAAGGGAAGTGTCCATCGCAGAGAACGCGACGAGACGAACTCAACGATATTGCCGGATTTGGCGATGACAAGGCGGTTTACACGCAAAACGGAGCAACAATTAATTAGCTGAAATACAAATAAATTCTAAAATTACAGAAATAATACTGGTAGGAAGGTATTGAATTTAGATGAATTTAGGAATTTGAATCACTCGATTCCGAGTTCGGATGGAGGAGAACGGATCAAACGAAGTTTGACTAGAAAGAAAATCCTGAAATTCAGAAATTGCACTGTAGCATCGCTACAGTGCTTCGTTCTTCTGTTTCCTGGCTGTTTTCAGAGCTCCATTAGAGGTTTCTTGCACACACAATACCGGAGCTAGAGGGCATGGCAGCGCAAGGGAAGTGACAATATAGAACGAGGACGACGACGCGGTGCCGGAGCATGTGACGGAACGGCGAACGGAGGACGGAAGCGGCACCGGCGGCGCTCGGGGCGGCAACGGTGTGGCTGCGCGGTGCTCCGGCGAGGGGGCAGCAGCCGGGACAAGGCGGCATGCGCATGGAGTGCGCCCGGGGCTGGGGAACGCAGGGGAGGACGCGGCTTGGCCGGAGGAGCACCGGAGAGGCGGCGCCACGACGGCTTGGCGGCGGCTCGGGAAACTCACGGCGGCGGCGCGGCTCGGCGGCGGGAAGGGCGGCCAAGGGGTGGGGTGGGGGCGGCAAGGTGAGGGATGCTCGTGGACACGACGGCCGACCACGGGAGGCCTAGGGCAGCGGCGCCATGGACGAACGGAGTGACCAAAACAGCCCGAATGGCATGGCGGCCAAAACACGATAGAACGCGGAATTTCTCAAAACTAGCGAGAGCACGGCGTAGAGAAGGATCATACTAGGCTACATCTAAAAGGAATTTGATTGGGACTTACCGATTTGGGAGAAATCGACGACGAACGGAGCGACGACCGACGACGAACAAACTTGAAATTCGGGGTCAAACTGCAACGAAAATCAAATCCGACCGGATGGTTGTGATCACGGAAGCAAAAGGCACAAAGTGACGTGGTCGGATTACCCGAAAACTCACCGGAGCAAAAGATGGCTCGCCGGTGTCTTTGGAGGACGTCGGCGTCGGGTTTTCTCGAGTTTTGGAAGAGGAAACAATGTTTCATCAACTGGGCAAGGTGAGCACGGGATAGAGGGCATCAAGACGCTCATTTTGAGTACTCGCACACGTCGGGAAGTGGAGAGAAGCCCGAGATATGGGCCGAGCAATGAATTGCCTTTAACGCGTAATTGCCGCTGCTACGCGCGAATTCAGGACGGGCAACGACTTGGAACTTGTTCCCCATCATGACGCGGTCGCAATGCTTCAGATTTCACGCGATTTGGTGCAGTATGCTAAGAGATATGGGGTTTTGAAAATTGAGCCAGCATGGGGACTCTACGCGTGAACAGTGCCAGCTGCTGGAGGTTGAAGACGAACAGTGGAAGGCCACGTGTCGCTTTGTCATTGGTCGGAAGAATGGAGGGACAAAGCGAGGAATAAAATAGCAAAAATGATCTAAAAATCATAGAAAATTCATAAAAATACTAGAGATTATTTGGAACCCAATAAAATTGGTTTCACTGAATTTAGATGAGTTTTGGAATTTAGACAATTCCGGACGAATATATCGGATTTAACGAAAGACCGCGAGAGATAAAATAACAAAGGATTCTATAAATCTTGGAAAAATTCCCAAAATCATTTTAGAATATTTGGAACCTAATTATATGAATTTTGAGATTTTTGGAGTATTTTGGAACTCGGGTGAAATTTCGAATAAGGACCTAATTGGAAATTCGACTTTAAGGACGGAAAAGATTGAACTCCAATTTCGAAAGGATATGGAGGCCAGGTTAAATAGAACACTGAGGAAATCCAAATTTTGAATTTAAATGGAATTTCAAAGGAAAGGTTTGAATTGAATTTGGATATAGAATTGCCCGAACAATTAATAATTCAAATTAAAAATCCAATTAACATCCAAATGTTTAAATTAATAATTTTAATTAATTTTTAGCAAATCTCAAATTTGAGAAATTCCCTGAGATACAAAGAACACTGTAAAAACTAAATTTTAAATTACTTGATGCACATAGAAGGCACATTAAATTGTTTTAGATTTAGAAAATTCTAAATTAAGCTTCTTTAATCAAATAAGATTGATGTAAAATTTTGGAAAGCTAATTTAATAAAAAAAATTTGAAAACCCAAATTTTGGGATGTTACAATGTCGGACGCCATTAAATTGGAATGAGACGGGGGAACGTCATGTCTTCGGACCAGATGTACTTTTAGATGCAGAAGAGAAGATCGCATTAATTCGAGAAAGATTGAAGACTGCACAATCCAGGCAGAAGAGTTATGCAGATAATCACCGCCGTGATTTGAGCTTTGAGCCAGAAGACTATGTTTATCTCAAGGTCACGCCACTCAAAGGAGTCAAAAGGTTTCATGCTAAAGGGAAACTTGCTCCGAGATATGTGGGACCATTCAAGATATTGAACCGCAAAGGAGAAGTTATGTGTCGTTTAGAATCGCCGCAGCTTTTGACAGAGTACATGATGTATTTCATGTGTCGTGAATCAAAAAGTGTCTTCGTGTACCAGAAGAACAAGCACCTATTGAAGCTATTGAACTGCAGGAGGATTTGTCTTACAAAGAACATCCAGTAAAGATTTTGGATACCATGGATCGAGAGACCAGAAACAAGTCAAACCGCTTTTGTAGAGTCCAGTGGAGCAACCACTCAGAAAGTGAAGCAACTTGGGAGCGTGAGGAAGATTTGAAGAAAGAGTTTCCTAACCTCTTCTCTAATTTAAATTTCAATCTCTCAAGTTGAGATTCTTAAGGGGAGGTTTGTAACATCCTCAAATTTTTGCTAATTTTGAATTTTACAATTTAATTTGAATTTATGAGAATTTTTGGGATTTATTTGCAATTATTTGAATTTTTGGAAATTAACTCTTATTTGAAAATCAATTAAATAAAGATCAAGTTTTTAAAAATTTAAATGGAAATATTTTATTTAGGTTCAAAATGTCTTAAAATATTTTCTGGAATTTTTCCAGAATTTTTCTGATATTTTTGGAGCCTCAAATAATTTAAATGAATATCCAGAATTATTTTAATTCGCAAATCAATTAAAAACCCACGTAAACAGTAACGGGCCGAGCCCATTACTGTGCGCGCCGCCAAACCCTAAACGCCGCTCGTTTTCCACCGTTGAATCTTCATCCTACGGCTGTGGTTCGTTCATGCCGATTCGTCGCCCGCGCCGTTGGATCACGCGTGGATGGAGGGATAGCAGCCACGTCGCCTCATCTTCGTCTCTGGTAACGCCACCGCCGCCGCCGCTTGAACTCCGAAACCGACGCATTTACTCACCGGAGCATTATCTCTTCCGCTTCGTCCTCTAACCCGGCGTATAAAGCACGTTCTTCCGCGCAAGATGAGCCCTTTCACGCATTCCAAGGATCACCACAGAGCACGATGATCTCGCCAGAGTAACCGAGACGTTTCACGACGCTTGTGCCCTCTCCGGTGACCTCCGCCGTGGTGACCATCGAGTAACGCTTGCATCAAATCGCACCGACGAGTCGACTCGTACACGGAGAAGCCTTGGAACGCCGCCGCTGAGTCATCTTCCCCAACTCCGGCCACCTCAACTCGCCGTGTTCGCCAAGCTTCCGATCAACGTCGATCGTCGATTTCACATCCAACGGTGGAGGTTAGTCCACGCACTTTTGCATTAGAGACCAAAGACAAGAGCGCTTTAGATCTCACCAGAGAAATCGAAATGAACGGTTAAGATTAGTGCCACGCGTCTTAGAAAGGATTGCCCACGGTGCTTGGAAGTTGCGTTAGTTAATGGCCGAGGGATTTATATCGACGATCCAGATAAGCCAATGAGACTTAGCAACAAAGGAACCTCATCTTCAACCATTGACCGCTCGATTTCAATCGTGCGGTTGATAATGTGCCACATAGCTTCATTGACTGTAGATAATAAACCGGAAATATTAAACGTTAACTTCGAAGGAATCCGAGCCGTTGCTTTTGAATCGGATGGACCGGATTTCATCGTGCGCCGAGCCAGTCTCGCGTCGACGCGTGTGCGCGGAAATCGAGGCGACGCAGCCGCCGCTTCGGTAGACATCACCCGAATGATTACCGCCATTAGATTTGGATCCGATGATCACAAACGAGCCACGCGTCAGCACTTTAGCTAGCGATCAAAGTGTCGGTGCAATCTTGGCCGTTGATCGCATCGCACGAATCTTGACGCATGACCGAGTCAATTTAATCATTATTCGCTTTTTTCGCGTTAGATTTCCATCCGAAGGTCACGAATGTGCCACGGTCGCCTCAGTAGTAGATGAACCGAATAGTCGATAAATCGTGACCGCTCATTCCCAATCGGACGGCCGATATTGACTCAAGCTCTCGGTTGATATTTCGCCGCCACGTGTCACGCATGGGTGATCGACACGTGTCCGTGGCCGACGCCGTGGTGACGCCATCGGTGGGGCCCACTTGTCGCCCGGTATGGCATGATGATGACGCCAAGAAGGACGCCATGCTGACGCCATAAGTAACCATAATGACGTCATAATTCTTGGATTTTCAATATAAAAATAAATAAGGAAATTCGGTTTATTCTTTTTGAAATTATTTTAAAACTTCAAATGATTATAACTTTTACGTTTTAACTCCGATTTGAGTGATTCCAATTTCTAAAAATTTGTAAAATCAAGATCTATTTATTGGTGAATTTTGTAGAATTTTTAGAGTTGATTTAGCTCTCTGGAAAATGTATTTATTGTGTGTATATTGATTTTAATTAGACGTTGATTTGTCAGGAGATTGCGAGGGGGAATTTCCAGTGCAAGATTTGACTTCGGAGCAAGACCAGCAACTTTTCGAAGGCAAGTTATGCTTTGACCATGTTGCTCCTAATTTTTGAAATATACTTTGTTTTAAACTATACATGCTAATTCAACTAAAAATGACTTTAATTATTTTGGGTGAATTAGCTATCCAACCAAGTTGTTTATGCCACCTTGATATCATTTGTATGCCATGATTCCTTGATAACCTAAGTTGGGTAAATCTAGTTGGTTGATGATATTGTGCCAACACGGGAGGCTAGACCGTGAATAGTTGCTTAGCCATGCATGTACGTGAACCATTCTATTTGGATTACAAAATCAACACTGACTAAAGAATAGTGAATGCTTTTAAAATGAAATGTGGAATGATGTTGGTATTAACATTGACATGTAGAGGCCTGTGTGGTTCTACATGAAAGATGAATATGAGCATGTGTTGCACTGTTAAACAACTTGGGGTGGAATTGATTTAGACTGGGGCAAGTGGACCGAGGCTTCGTGCCAGGTGGGCCTGTGTGGCAACTGTGGGGTGGGTTGAGTGTTGTGAGGGTCATGTGCCAATTTGAGAGAAGGAAGTCTTGCCTTGGTCGGCTAAGGACCTTACCTTCCAAGCCTTTGACTGAGTCTCTTGTACAACCACATGTCCGAATGGGAAGACCTAGTTTAGTAGGATTCAGATGTCTTACCTTGATACCTCGGGGTGGCAGCTACACGGGGTAATCAGACGGGAGCGTGCACAGCTTGGCTTGGTACCCTATCCAATCTGTTCGCTCTGTCTCTATACTTGACTCGAGTGAGGGAAGTGATAGTGAAGGCAACACTGAGAGGTTCTTAGGCTAAGATGGAAGTCTCTAAAAGCTTTGTTACGTTAATCGCTTTTGTGGTGTGCAATCAGATCTTGTGGGTAAAGTGTACAACCTCTGCAGAGTGTCAAAACTGTTCAATAGCCGAGTCCACTGTAATGGACAATGCTCGGGATTACAAATAAGGGGTAGTGTTTGAAAATAAAATGGTGTGGGGTGTGTGCCAAAGAAATGTGATTATAGACTGTGTCCAAAAGATGTGAAATACAATTTGAGAAATATAGTGATTATATGGTTTTGATGCTTTCAATCCAACTAAATATTAGTTTAAAATAATGTTGCAAAAGCAAATTAACCAATCGAGCCTTTCCTTTGAAGTAAGCCATGCATATAGTAAATAGATCTCAGATTTTGTGCATAACTTGTTGAGTACGTGTGTACTCACCTCATGTAACAAACTTACTGTAAGAGGAGACTACGCCACCTCACGAGGAGGAGTACGCCGAGGAGCCGGAAACTAGGGCAAGCCTTTGTCTGAGCATCTGTGGAAGAGATGGAGCACCACGAAGACCTATTTTATTTCCGCCGCTATTTATCGCTTACTCAATAATGTAAGCCTCATGTGGCAACCGATGTAAGGTGACCATAAGGTCAAACAACTCGATTATATACATGTTTGGATGTTCTTTATTATTATTCCACTGTGTATGATGTGGTACTTTTATTACTGCTTAAACTGTGTGCACTAGCGATCCTGGACTAGTGCAGAATACACAGAGTGTCCGTATTTGCAAATTCGGGGCACGACATACTATCAATTGAAAATCAAGTCCGAAGATATTCCAAAAACTGCCTTTACCACTCGTTACGGATTATATGAGTATACCGTAATGTCCTTCGGACTTACAAATGCTCCAGCCAATTTCATGTGCCTTATGAATAAGGTCTTCATGGAGTATTTAGATAAGTTCGTAGTGGTCTTCATTGATGACATTCTCATCTATTCTAAAACCAAAGAAGAACATGCACAACATTTGCGTATGGTGCTTGAAAAACTCCGAGAACATAAACTCTACGCCAAATTCGAGAAATGTGAATTTTGGCTAAAAGAAGTTGCATTTCTTGGGCATGTCCTTTCTAAAAGTGGAATTGCAGTTGACCCAAGTAAGATTCAAGCTATCCTAGATTGGGAATCCCCTCAATATGTTCCTAAAATCCGAAGTTTTCTCGGTTTAGCTGGATACTATCGCCGCTTTATAGAAAACTTCTCCAAAATTGCTAGACCTATGACTCAGCTCCTAAAGAAAGAAAAGAAATTTGAATGGATTCCTGAATGCGAAGAAAGCTTTCAGGAATTAAAGAAAAGGTTAACCACGGCCCCAGTGCTAGTGTCACCAGACGTCCACAAAAGTTTTGATGTCTATTGTGATGCATCACGACACGGCCTTGGATGTGTATTGATGCAAGAAAGAAAGGTCGTAGCCTATGCCTCTCGCCAACTATGACCCCATGAACTCAACTATCCAACACATGATCCGAATTAACAGCAGAGTGCATGCTCTCAAAATTTGGCGCCATTACTGTCCGACCCGGATATGCAACCAAACCCTCTCAGGTATACCGTGACTAGTCCAGATCACGCTTAGTGCACACAAGGGAAACATAGATGACATATCATTCCATACATCAAATAACTAAGAAGAACAAATTATTATTGAATAAAGCAAACGACCTTATGGTCAAGGTTCATACACCAAAGCCTCTTGGCTAAAGAAACAAATAAACTATTGCAAATAAAATAAAATAACTTGGGCTATTCGACATGCCACAGCAATCGCCTAGGGAACGCCTTCCTAGTCGCATTTAGTCTTCATAGTACTCCTCCTCTTGATACTCATTACCCGGTCCTTCCTCAAGAATCAACAACAAGATAAAGCCGTGAGTACAAAACGTACTCAACAAGCCGAGGGAAATGATGCGATATATTCATGCACGGCTTGACAAAGGATAGTTATATGGTTCATTTGCGTAAAGCAATAACTTGAATTTAAATACACTAAATAGATTGAAGGCGCTTTGAATAAAACAATAATAAATAATCGACAAATCAATGGTAGACAACATGAACAGTAATGACAAGGCATCACCCTACATCACTCAAACAAGTATCAACCACACAATTCAACAAAGATAGCTTGAGACAACAAAACAACAAAGAACTCCCTGCTCACATCCCAACCATTCCACATTTCAAGAAAATACTCTATATCCCGTGTGAAATCCCCGGCTTGTCCATGACCATGACACGCTTATTCAATAGTTTACACTCGCAAAGGTTGTACAATTTTACCCACAAGACATGATCATCCCTTAATGCCAAGCGCTAAGAACACACTTCCTTTGGTGTGTCGGCAGAGAGATCACTACAAAGCCTTTACAATGCCTGTCCAAACCCAAGATCGCCTCTAAGGTTTCGCCTCTGGCCCCCTCTTGAGCCATGTGAGTCTACCCGCCCATCTCGGACCCCACACCAACAACTGGCAATACTCAAGTCCGACATTGCAAATTAATCAGCTAGGTCCGCCCCATACCGGACTTGTGGTTGCACGGTTAGGCCCAGTTCAATGGCGACAAGATTAAGTCCTTAAATTGTCTCGAGCAAAACAAACACATCCCAATGTGCTAAACAAAGACCCCTTTATCGCACGATCAATTGCCCGAGGGAAACATTTTGTTCAACCCAAAACCAATGGCATCCTCGCCATGGTACAACAAGTTTTACAACAAAGGGTCAATGTACCACAATTCCATATCTCATTAAGTCAAGATTAACATTAGTTCACAGTGATATGAATCCCATCTGACAACTAAGCATGGCTAAGATAGCTACGATAACCCAATGCCGGTACTATGATTATGTCCAAATAATAATGTCCCAACCTATGGTTAACAATGGATACATGGCATTCCAATAATCAAAGGGCATACTCAAACAGTAAATAGCTACTCCCATAAACTAGCATTGTTACACAAATAGCATGCAATTTTATAAGACAAAGTACTTTTGCAAACATGGGTTCAATATGATCAAAGGTCTACGACTTGCCTTGTTGTTCAAGTGCTGATTCTTGGTCTTCAAGTCTCCGTCGCTTCTTCTAATTCGCTTCACCGAAAATAAAACTATCAAGCAAAATAAATACAAAACAGAGAAGCAAACAAGCTCAAAATTGAAAATAAATGGCTCTGGAATGTAGAGCTTGATTTTACAAAAATTTAGAAATTTGAATCGCCCAATCGGAGTTCTGGACGAAGGAGAACGGCCTTCCGGGAGTTTGAAATCGCGAAAAAGGTCAAAAAGAATAAACCTGATTTCGATTTATTTTTATACGGAAAATCAAATTATTGCGCAACGCTGACGTCAGCAATGAATTTCCCGAATAAAAATAAATCTAAAAGTATTTATCTCATCGACAAGCGACCCACGGTCCATAGACCGAGTCCACGCCACGATTTGGTCCACGGTGGACCGTGCACTAATAGGGGCCAGGTCGATGCGGCGCTCTACCGACGGGCGCCGATCGACGCTAACGCGGCAAAGATGTGGACGCTGACGCGGCAGACACGTGGACGCTGACGGCTAGGGGATTGGGCACGGTTGGCCGTGACGCAACGCGATCTGGGACACTGGCTGCCAATCGAACGGCTAGAAATTGTCGAGGCATTGCGACGGCGAGGGACGGCGGCGCACTCACCGGCCGTGAAGAAGATGACGAGGGATACGGTGAATGAACGGCGGATCGACCGGAAAACAAAGCGGATCCGGGAGAGCACGGAGCGGGGAACTCGGCGTCACCAAAAACCCCGGCGGAGACGCACCGACGAGCAAGAAACCCGGCGGAGAAGGTGTCGGACGGCGGCGACTTCGCGATTCGCACGGCGTGACAATGGATCTCGGACGCCACGGAAGGGGTCGCTGGTGCGGCGTCAAACGGCGGACCTTGAGGGTGTGCGGCGATTAAATAGGAGTCTTGAGAGGCGTCTGACGCGAGAAGCACTCTGGGCGCAAGGCGGCGCGAGGACTCTCGGCGGCTAGGTTTTAATTCGGCGCTTATTGTGAGATCATCTCTCGCCGCCCAAGAGACGCCGACGAATCAGTCATAGCTACGGCGAAGCGGATGGCCATCCGATCGTAATCAAGCTACGAGGGTTTTAGGGTTTTGGCCAATGAACAGAGCGGCCGAGCGAGGAATATAGATGGGTGAGGAATAGGAACGACTACGCATGAATTCGCCCGAGAATTTTAGGAAATTAAAAATGTTTTTCCAATTTAATAAATTCCAGAAATTCAAATAACTCCAAATAAATTCAAATAAATAGCAAATAAATTCAGAAAAATCTCTAAAAATATCGAAAAATTCCTTGAGGCACAAGGAACCCAATAAAAACTGGAAACCTTTAATTTGATGCATATATTAATCAAAATAAATCTTATAATTATTAAAAAATTCAATTTAAGCTTCGGTTAATTCCAAGAAATTGCAAATGATTCATTTTTTTATTTTAAACATTCTAAAACTCAAATTTTGGGATGTTACATTACCTCATCGGTAATCGATGCAACATCTACACTGATCATAAAAGTCTAAAATACTTCTTTACCCAAACTGCACCTAAACTTGAGACAAAGAAGATAGTTGAACCGATAAAAGATTATGACCTTAGCATCCATTACCATCCCGTAAAGCTAATGTCGAGCGATGCTCTAAGTCGTAAGTCGCATTGTCTCTCGTCCTCATCTCATACCACCAAACCGAGCTAATAAAAGAATTTCAAAAGCTTAACTTGGGTATTGTCGAAAAAGGTTATCTTGCCGCACTTGAGGTGCGACCAACCTTAAATTCCCAAATTAAAGCTGCTCAACTCAAGGATGAGACCATTGTCAAAATCCTAAAAGAGTTGAAGCAAGGAATTGAATCCAAATTTGTTGAGGGCCCAGATGGAATGCTTATGCACAAGAACCAAATCTATGTTCCCAATGATCCTGAGCTGAAAGACCTGATCCTAAAAGAAGCTCATGAGTCCCCACTCTCAATCCACCCCAGGAGTACAAAAATGTATCAAGACCTCCGACTAGAATATTGGTGGCCCGGCATGAAAAAGGATATTGCTGCATATGTTGCAATTTATGATGTATGTTAGCGAAGTTAAAGCTAAGCATCAACGCCCCGCCGACTCCTTCACTTTTGCAAATTCCCGAGTGGAAATGGGATGACATCAGTATGGATTTTATTACTGGTCTACCCAGGACTAGGAAAGGTTATGATTCCATATGGGTCATCATTGATCGGTTAACTAAAGTGGCTCACTTTATACCGGTCAAAACCACTCATCCTGGAGATAAGCTCGCTGAGCTATATCTAGAAAATATTGTTCGTCTACATGGAGTTCCCAAAACAATTGTCTCTGATCAAGGTTCCTAGTTTACATCTCGTTTCTGGGAAAGTTTGCATGGTCTTCTGGGGACTAAGCTAAAATTCAGTACGGCTTACCACCCACAGACAGACGGTCAAACCGAAAGAACAAATCAAATCTTAGAAGATATGTTAAGAGCCTGTGTGCTATCATATGGCACTAATTGGGAGAAAAGTTTATCATTTGCTGAATTCTCCTATAACAATAGTTTCCAAGCCAGTCTCCAAATGTCACCTTTTGAAGCACTTTACGGAAGAAAATGCAGAACTCCTCTTTTCTGGTCCGAGGTTGGAGAAAGAAAATTTTTCGGTCCAGATCTTATCCAAGAAGCTCAAGAGCAAGTAGACATGATTAAAAACCGATTAAAAGAGGCCCAATATCGTCAAAAGAGTTATGCCGACAATCGTCGACGTGACCTCAGTTTTGAAGAAGGTGATCATGTCTATTTAAAAGTTTCGCCACTTCGCGGAGTCCGTCGCTTCCAAATCCGTGGAAAACTAGCCCCTCGATACATTGGACCTTATCGAATCCTTGAAAATATGGGGGAGATGGCATATAAGTTGGAATTGCCACCTCAACTATCTGAAGTCCATAATGTCTTCCATGTATCCCAACTCAAAAAGTGCCTCCGTGTTCCTACTGAGCTCACTAATTTGGAGAACATCGATCTACAACCCGATCTATCCTATCGAGAACATCCAATCCGTATTCTTGAAGAAGCAGAACGTCACACTCGGAACAAATCCCACAAAATGCTAAAGGTTCAATGGAGTAATCACACAGAAGATGAAGCTACATGGGAGCGTGAAGATCATCTTAGACAAGAGTTTCCAGACTTCTTTTAACCCTCACCAAATCTCGAGGACGAGATTTTTGTAAGAGGGGTAGATTTGTAACAGCCTCAACATGGAGAGTGGTAATTGAAATTTAAGTCCTGACCATTTCAAGAAAAACTATAACCAATAAAGGAATGGATTCCCATTTGAAGTTTCAAGATCAAGTAAACACAGCATTTATAAGCATATCTGTAACAACATTTCATAAGTATACATATATACACATATCCACCTAAGTAAGCATCCACTTCAACAAGCACTCCCGAATATCAATACGGTCTCCATGAATAATATAATAAGGGTAACCGATAGTTCCATAAATCTCAAACAAAATTTAACATTCAAGTTTAACATACAACAGAAAGCATTCAAATAAATTTGATCACAACTATAAATGTGAGAACCAACTAAACAAATTCTGCTACAACTATTACACCATTTCTTAGTCATAACCCAAAAGGATGCATTGCTATATATTTTCAGAGTCCTCAAGCCGCCAAAGACTTCAGAGTTCTGCCAGCCTCCAGCTCCTTCTCTCTCTGCCCATTCCTTGCCCATACCACACCGCCAGTGGAGGAGAGGTGGCTAGTCTGATGCTTTCCACCGCAATGACCCACGTAATCTCTATTCAAATTTCTAGTTTGAAGCCTCCAAAACCATGGTTTCACCCCACAGAGCCACGATGTCAACCCTCAAAGCCGCTCACATGAGTATAAAAGCTATCAATAGCAAGAGCACTCTTGCCCCCACCTTTACCCGAGCTTCCATTGCCCTCTAGCCATTTTGTTGAAGTCAAGCCGCTAAGGGACAAGGTCAGCACCATCCGTCCCTTTATCTCCTCTTATCCTCACCGCATTTCTGCAGCCACCTGGTACCAATCATTAGTAGATGCATTTCTTTCTTCCCTAATCCATGAAAGTCAAAACTACTAATTCAGAATAATCAGAGTATAAATCGACATTCTGGTACTCTATTCCTTGTAAGCAAAAGATCTAATAATCAATAAAACATGAGCAAGCAATACATGATCATGCAAAATTTACAAAGTCATATGCAGGGTAGACTTATGCCAAGGCAATGCCATTAGCTTCATGCTTCTTAATCATGCTAGTATGTCAAACTCTTGAATAAGAACCCATATACTTTAATTGATCATAGCACAGAAGCCCAAGATATTCATTTGTGAAATTAACTGACGAGATTCACTTCATATAAAGTCTCTGCTTAACAGACTTAATACTAAGCCAGTAACTCTGAAAGCAAGTATTGATCAATAGGCATAAATACCACTGTGCAGCACATAAGAAACATTGTAGTCTATACATACATAAAAGCACTGAGATTTATTACTGAATCATATAAAGTTAATCACAGAAGACTAGTACACCAATCGCAGCCTACTAATAATCATCAAGCTCACAAATGGATAGCTCATTAAACATCAAATGCATACACCACTCTCTGTTTGAACATCAGAATATAGGCAGCAATCACGCATTACTCACTAATCTGAAAATACAAGGTATCAATGCAGACATATAAATAGAAACACCAAAACTTGTACTATTTGATCTCAGAAAAATGCAACATGTAAACATAAGCACTATTCTCTGTCTAAAATACAAAAACAATAGCATTCAATCTAGTGCCCGAAATATATACACCTGTATTGGATTCCAGAACATCACACATTTAACCCTAACAGTAGCCAAACCAAGAATCCTGAAGCAAGCATGTTGCAGTGGAATCAAACCACATGAATGAGGTCATCTAAACTACACATCTATGCAAGCCTCCAATAATGACATCAGCAAAATAAAAGACACCAATGTAATCAACTCAATTGGCTGGGATTCAACAAATTAAGGGTGACAAATAGCTGTAGGTTGCAATCAGGCACATCTTCAATGGCATGCAAGTAGTAGATAAGAGGGGATTAAAGGGCAGAGTAGCACTTAGCTTAAGGGGAGGATGAACCCTAGTAGTAGATGAGTCAGAGCCGAGGTCACCAAGGCAAGTGGTGAGTGCCGAGGTGGCTGCCAGCTTGGCCGAGCCAAGGGAGCCGGTGGTTTTGGGCGTCCGCACTAGGGTCGAGCCCCGGTGACCTTGGGCAAAACGAAGTGGGAAGAAGATGAGTAGAGATGGTGAGCAGGGGAGAGGAAAAGAGAACGGGGAGACCTCGGGGAGAGTGGCGATGGAGGTTTTGGCGTGGCGCCACCGGAGAGGAGCTCCGCGCCGTCGGTTGCCGCCGGATCTGGTGGATCCGGGCGACAACGGAGCTCAGGGTGGCTCGGCACTGAGTGGTGGCGGCGCCGCCCCGGGCACTGAGCAAAGATCTCAAGGCCAGAGCTCAAAGGCGAGGCAACAAGGCCCCATGGAGGAGAGAGAGAGCTAGGCTCAGCGCCAGCGAGAGAGAGAGGAAAAAGGAAGCCAAGTCTTGGCGGTTGGGAGTGAAATGAGAGGAGAGTGAGAAAGAGATTAGGTTTTGGTTCAGGGATAGGTCAAGGTGGGGCTTCGGCCGGGCTTTCTGAGTTAAGGAAATTGAGCCGGTCTGGTCCAAGTAAAAAAAATGATGAGTAAATATAAACTAAAATAAATAGATAAATACAGGAGTAAATAAATAAATAAGTAATATATATATATACATATGACCCTTGACCGGATCTAAAATAAAAGAGAATGGATCGAGAAAACATTAAAAGATAAACATTTTATTAATTCAAATGAAAACATTTAGATAAAACATTGGATACACAAAACTTACCATAGGATGATTTATATCTTAATTAAATCCAAATAATTTTTGCATCTTGAATTCGAAACAAAAACACATGCAATCGAGAAATCCTAACTATAAAACCACACCTGTTCTGTGTAGTAGATTTCTATTTGGTTTTCTATCTGATTTCTTTTTGTCCTATTTAAAAGTTGCTATTTGCTCTATTTTCATCGATCTACGCATAGACTCCGACGTTCCAGAGCCCGCAAAGAAACAACTCGACTTCAAGAATCAAATCAATGAGCAAGGCAAGCACCCCCTTTGACCATGTCGATCCCAGTTTTACAAATGTTTTATTAAATGTTTTACTGCATGCGTGTATTCATTAAACTTTGCTATATTATGGGCAATGGTAGTTAGACCAATAGATTCATGGAACTTCCTTGATAAGTATTGATATGTGAACCTTGATAAACCTAGAATTAAGGTTAGACAATATATAATGTCACATTGGGTATATGCGATTTAATAATCCTGCTTAGCCATGCTTTAGAATTGGGATGAACAAATTAGATAAACTGATCATTTGAGGAATTGAGACATGATGATGGTTACTAGTATTTTGGTATAAAAACTCAAAACAAAACTATGGTTTTGACTCAGGCGATTATTAGCAATAGCTGGAGGTGCATGGACTTGCACGTAGTGTAGGGGGAGATTATCGCCCGGGTCAGATTAAGGACCGAACTATGGGTTGTTTTCAAGCCAAGATAATCGTACAACCACAAGTGATGGTATGGGACAGCCTTAACCTACTAAGCTACTTAGAACTAGCTTTGCACATTGGTAGGCTGGAGTAGTACGTGCTTTCAGTGACTGATTGCTCGGAGGGGCGCCCACACCGAGGTGTTGGGAATAACGTTTGCTGATACAACGGTGTACACCATACTATGGATATGCTTAATCATTTACTGTACAAACATTTACACCATAGCATGGGTTTGTCGTCACCGGGCTGGTGCAAAGCTAGGACTAGGTAGTGTAACGGTTATGTTATGATCTCCCTGCCGACACACCAAAGGTAGTGTGTTACTGGCCTGGCAAAAGGGGATGATCATTTCTTGTGGGTAAAGCTGTACACCTCTGCAGAGCGTCAAATCTTTTCGAAAAGCTGTGCCCGCTGTCATGGGCACTTGGTAAAGTCATCTCATAGTTAGAAGTTTTATTATTTTCAAAAAAGGGTTGGTTTCATCTGTTTGCCTTGTGTTGGCAAAGAATGGTGTTGGCAGGAATTGGATGTCTCGATGCTCACGTCGTGGAGGACTGTGAGTTGTTACTTATGCTTTACTTGTTATTCAAACTTGCTTTTACAAATTCCGTTTTACAAATTGCAATCTGATTTACAAATCAAATTCTTCTTTACGCAAATTAACCATAGAAGCTTTCCATTGAAATGGCCTGCATATATTATAGGCTTTGCAAAAGTCTTGCGGAGTACGAAAGTACTCACCCTTGCTCATTTACCATTTTTAGGTGAAGAAACAGATTACCCTGATGATACATACTTTGACGCAGGATTCGGGGATGTTAGCGATGAGTTTTTCTAGGGTTTACCTTGTCAGTTGCCTGTGGGAATAATGGGTTAAAGGCATACTGCAAGATACTTATGTCTCCACTGCAAGAGTCTATTTTGGTTTATAAGATTATCATGTAAGAACTACTTTCGCTGTTGCAATAATATGTGTGTGGTTGTGATATCAATTTGTGAATGTGCGTACTAGCCACTGATCATGGAACTAGTACTGTATGCACATGGTATCCATTATTGATATTTAATTGAGAAAATTGTTTATTTGCCACTGAGAGTTGGCCGGTTCCGCAAAATGCCATCGCAAAGATTCTCTTCCCTGCATTGCCATCCGATCTCAAATTGCCTTCCCATTTTGCCATCGCCATTCAGGGCTGGTCAGGAACCCCCACGCTGAAAAGACCAAGTTGCCCTGTGTGCTAACTTGGACTATGTAAATGAATTTAAAATGTTTAAAAGCCTAGAAATATTTTATTTAAGTTCTAAATAACCCAAGGAACCACTCCAAAAAATTTCATAAATTTTTGAATTTATTTAGTGCTTCTGAAAAATCAAAATTTAGATTCTTTCATTAAGACAGAATCGCTAAAAGATTTTTCCAGAAAATCACAGAGCTGCTCATGCTCTCAAATTTTATAGAAATGTTAGTACTCTCTTAAGATCATCTCCAAAAATTTTCATAAAATTCTAAGCACAATTGATAGATTTAAATGAGGATGAAGATGGGCAATTCTTTCATTAAGACAGAATCGCTAAAAGAGTTTTCCAAAAAATCATAGTGCTTCTCATGCTCTCAAATTTTTACAGAAATGTTAGTACTCTCTTAAGATCATCTCCAAAAATTTTCATAAAATTCTAAGCACATTTGATAGATTTAAATTAGGATGAAGATGGGCGTAAACGTCTTTTCACATGCAAGTTAACTACCAAAGTAATTCAGACGCTAACCGGAGTGGCAAAACGGGATGAAAGTTGAGATCTGATGGCAATGAAGGGAAGAGCAATTTTATGATGGCATTTTAGGGATCTGGCCAACTTTCAGTGGCAAATAAACAATTTACTCTATTTAATTATAAAAAATGGGGGCCTCACAAAGGAGTTGATGCATAGTCGAGGGAATGCAGCAATTGGCGTGTATCCAATCTCGCCTAAGAAGCACACTATAATTCCCCTTTGCTTCGACTACAAAGAACACGGTCGGCAAGGTTTTACTGCCGATTGTCAGTTCTGTTACCATCACCCCCTTTGCTTCAGTGGGGTCACCTGTGAAGTCATTTAGCACCATGTTTATCTTGATCAGATCTTCATCGGTTTTCCCCAACTTCTTGCAGGTTGTGAATGGCATTAGGTTCACTGTTGCTCCTCCGTCCACCAACATCCTATATATCGGCTTTCCATTTATATGACCTTTAAGGTATAACGGGTTCAAGTGCCGATGATCATCTTGCGGCTTTTCAAACACGGCCTCCTGAGCACCAAGGCACAACTGAGCGAACGCGTCATTAGCCGATTCTGTCTTTATTCTGAACTCAGCTGGTAAAGTAAAAACCATATTGATATCCATGGGAGGAGTATCATCTCGGATCATCGGTGATAACAGATCATCTGAGAAATCTGTTTCATCATCAGTTTGTTCCTTTTTCCTCCATTCCTTTTTTACAGCTTTTATCGGCCGCAACTCGTTGAATATTTCATCCCTTTGTTTTTCTTCTTCGGTTTCCCTCATCTCCTGCATCCGTAAATGTTGAAGCCACCTGCGTTGAAATCGGCTAAGTCCTGTCGGACACCATCTTGGTTTGGGTTCAATCGGCTTACGAATTTTATCAGCCAGATTCTCTGTGATTTCTTCCTCCTGTTTTTGTGCGCCTAATCTTTCTTTTTATCGGCTTTCAGATTTCACTCACCGCTCGCGCCGATGCAGATAGCCGTTCCTTTACTGATTGCCTCGGCCGATCATTCTGCGGATAATGTTCCATGGGGCACGACTTTGGAGAAGGCAATGCCATCCCTCTCTCCCAGCAAAATTGCCAAAAGGGACATCTCTGGTGAGCTATATCGGCATTGTTCGGCCGATGCAGATTACCTGGCCGATGCGAACCACCTGGCTGATACCAATCACCTGGTCGGCGTGGCTGCTGTTTTTGTCGCCGACTCATCCTTTCATATTTCTCAAGCAACTGCGAGAAAGTCGGCTTAGGTTTGAATATTGTTTTCTGGGGTGGTGACCTCTCGGCTTTATACCATTGCCCAACTTCTAATTCCCCTTTTGGATTAACTGTCCTTGAATTTTTTCCATCCCGATCGGCTTCTATCTGAAGTGAACCGATCGTTATCTTGAGTGTTTCGCCACTTGAGCTTGATTGAACATCAACCTGCCTTGTTGTTCTGGTTTCTTCATTAATCGGTTCTTTTCCTTTGCGTGAGCACTGGACCATGTTGATCGGAAAAGGATTAACATCCACTTCCATGGTCGGCTCTTCTGCGAATTTGAGACGGCCGTCTTCGATAGCCGACTGTATCTGCTACCGAAAAATATTGCAATCATTAGTGTTATGTGAAAAAGGGTGATGCCACTTACAGTATCGCCGCTTTTTTATTTCATTAGCCGATGGTATGACATGTCCTTCTGGTAATCGTATCAGTTTTTCTTGTAATAACATATCAAATATACGGTCACACTTGGATATGTCAAAAGCATACTTGACCTCTGCCTTGCCTTTTGTCGGTTTGAGCCAAGAACAGATGAGAGGCTTTTTAGGACCTTTTACCCATTCGGCTATGTTTACATCTGCTTCATCTTCAGAGGTCTCACTTGAGCTATAATCCACCATGTTTATTTTAGCTTTGTCTTTACCGTTCCCATTTAACCTAAACTTCTCTTTGAACTCTTTATTTGTATATCGGCATTCCTGTGCTGATACACGATGAAGCAGATGGCTTAGGTCAAAAAATTCCTGCCCAGCAAACTTTTCTTTGAGTGGTGGGATCAACCCCTGAAATGCTAAATCGGCTAACTGATTATCAGGCAATGTCACATTGAAACATCGGTTGCGTACTTCTCTAAATCTTTTGAGATAATCGGAAACCGATTCACAGAATTTCTGCTGGACAGAACTTAAATCTGATATCCTAAGCTCTAAACTTCCAGAGAAGAAATACTCATGAAATCGGCTTTCCAAATCGTTCCAGACATGGACCGAATTTGGAGGAAGGTTTGTGAACCAAGTAAAAGCAGTTCCGGATAAAGACAAAGGAAATAACCTAATCTTTAACCCATCAGATTGTGCTGCCTCTCCACATTGGGCAATAAATCGTCCGACATGCTCAAGGGTGGTTATTGAATCATCTCCTGAGAATTTTGCGAAATCGGGTATTCTGAAATTGTGTGGGTATGGCATACGATCTATGTAATCCGGGTATGGCTTTCTATAGCTGATAGTTTTTCCTTTAGGCTGTAGACCAAATTGATCTCTCAAAACCGTAGAGATTTGATCGGCCTAATTAATATTATTAGCTGATGTGTTGCTAGGATTATGCCAATCATGGTGAAAGGCATTCTGCCCCCCGAGTGAAAACTCGGCCTATCGGCTTATACTAACCGACGGGTGTTGACGGGGTAGTGGGTCATATCCATTGATTTTTTCGATCGGGAATTCAGGCAAGGGAACAAAAGGCTCTGCGTATGAGACCACCCTATGTGGGGCTGAATTCCTTAATAGAGTTGGCCCATGGGTGTGCAGGTTTCTATCGAGCAGTATTTCCTGATGCCGATGGAAGTGGGTTGGGTGCATCTATTCTTGCAGCATCTGTGTGACCGTAATATTGGGTAATCCCCCCCGAGCGAGTACTTGCTGGCGTCAACACAGTGGGTTGAGTCGGCATTAATGACGGTGTTGGAGTCGACACTCTTGCTGTGTTTGTGTTCTGTACTACAGAGTAGACTGGGTACGTTGGGAGTGGTTGTATTGGCTCTAACAATCCCCCAGACCCTGCTAACTCATGTGCTATTGTTTTAACACTATTTTCTATCATCGGCTTTAATGTAGTAACCAAGGCCGATGATTGATTAATTAACGCATGGTGCACAAATTGCTCAATCATAGCAGATAACTCGGCTTGTGCTGGTAGATATCGGCTTACCGGGGCTGCGGCAACGCCAGCTTCACCGAAAGTATTCAATGTTGGAAGTGCAGTCTTCTGCGTGACTCCTCGTCGGGTTTTCTAATAGCACCCAAGCATTAATTCTTCAAGAGCCGCCTTCCGATCTTCAATCTCCTTGCGTTGCTCTGGAGTTAAATCATTCAAAGTGGGGACGATTATTGCATCTGCATTGACGTCGATCGGTGCAGTAGATCTGCTTGCAGTCATCTCTTCCAATTCGTGGTCCCACCGGGCGTGCCAAAAATATGTTGACGCCGAAAACGTGATGAAGGGTTTCCGACCTCAACACATCGGTCGAACACCGGGTTCGAGGCGTGCCAATCGATTTGACCTGACAATCGATAAGGTAAAACCGTAAATCGCGGTGAAGCCGATATCAGATCGAAAATCAGCTTGACACCGGTCGGCCAGAGAGCCGACCAATGCAGGGTAAGAGGTGGATATACTCTGAAAAGGCGATGCACAACAAGACAGAGTAAATCAAATCTGAAGAAATCGATGACGATCAACAATCGGCGATACGCAACTTTATTGATCGAGATCGACTTACAAAGGATGTATTACAAGACTAAAAACTAAAAGAACGAAAGAGGAATATGTGTGGTCTGTTGTGGATCCCTCATCGTCTGGCCCGAGCTCTTCTTTTATACCCCTTGCTGATCCGAGTCCTGCTCTAACACGGTGATAGAGTCCTTATCGGCTAAGACTCCCAAAACGATCTCTTGTTTCCAAATTATCTCCGTTTTCTATCCAAACTCTGAGGTCTTGCCAATTGCTGACGCTCTTTCCAAACTTTTGCCGATCCGAGTCCTAATTAGGCAAGGATTCTGTATCGGCAGTACTCCATTTCCAAATATCATTCAAATTACTGCCGATTGCCTATTTCCAAAATCTGGTGCAAACAGATTTATATACAGCTCTTGTAGAATCGGAGTTTTCGGGATATTCACAAGCTTTGGGCAATTATCAATCCGTAACACTTTGAGCTCAGGGAACATTACCGAGGTAATTGACACTGTCCTTTCATTCTCCATCCATTTCTCCAAATTTGGTAAGTACGTCAAAGACATACTCCTTAGCTTTGGAAAAAATTTCAAGGAACCATTGCTTTCTTGAACAACCATGTCAATGCCATTAGATAATGTCGTCAAATTATCTAAATGGGATAAAGACAAGGATTCAAGAGAGAGTGACTGGCATAATGGTGGTAGATCATTGCATCTCTAGCAATCGGACATATGGAGTTCTTTTAGGCATTGAAAAATCTGAGGTTCTTTCATCCACGATGAGACTTCAATACGACCGTTGCCGCATACTCGCAACAATTTTAGTCTACGGGGAGGTAGAGGGAACTCTAAGACCTCTTTGTTGTCGGCAACCACTTAAGGAGTTCTTCGTGTGCATTCAGATCTATTATGACCCCAATGCAATATCAATTCATTTACGTTTTGTTTCAGTTGGACATTGGCTTCTTTCGCATTTGCCCCACTTCTTATAGCTTTCAAATTCCACAGTTCTAACCGGCCACCTAGAAGCTGCAAGTCTTTGAGCTCTTCAACCCCATAGTCATCTTCGGTGTCCACAACAAATGTGGGTGGCATGCGTTTCAAGCTGCAACAACCAATGAGATAGAGATGTCTCAGCTTGCTCATAAACCTCATACCTTCTGGTAAATGCTGAAGATTATCACATCCATTCAGCCTCAAAGTGTGCAAACAACATAACATACATATTGAATCGGGCAATATTACAAGCTTACTAGACCCAGAAAGGTCAAGGTAATCCTTTCGAAAAAGAAAGGTCAAGATATCGTAAATGTCATGCATTTGCTATCTCCTTGAGAGAAACATGCTGACCAGCATAATGCAATGCTCGTAAATATGTGAGGTTTAAACTCTTGATATTTCTCTGTAGTGATGATGATGATGATGATGATGATGATGATAATGACCAATATGGTGATAATAATGTGTGAGGAGGCACCGCATCTTCAAATGATTCACTGTTCTCTTGCAACTTAACACTTGACATCATATGACGGACATTTTTCATTGATGTTTTTTGCTGGTTCAGATCTTGTGTATCTACACATTCTTCTGTGACAGATTTTGCTAGATCATGCATGTAACACACAATTGACATGTAAGTCCCTTGCCTGACATAAACTTTCTCCACCTTTACATCTTGAAAGAAGGATCTCCACACCAGCTCATGAAAAACAAATTGTCCTTTCTCTTCCAAATCCATTGTCCCCTCTTCTCGGATAAAATTATTTGCTATCCACAACTGGATTAAAATGCCCCTCTCCATCCGATAGTCCTTTGGGAAGACTGCACAGAAGGTAAAACATTGCTTCATTTCTAGTGATAAGTGACTATAGCTCAGTTTTAGTATGGATAGGATCTCATTTGTGGTCCCAACATCATCCCAACTCTTGCTTCCTGCAATAGCCCCCCACTCCTGGACCTGCTGCTTGGAAATCATGAGGCCCCCCATTCTTTTCTAAAAATCCTAGAAAAATCTTAAAAATACTTTTAAACATTTGGAACCCAAATAGATTATTTTGAACTTACTTAAACTTATAATTTTGATTCAATTTAATTTGCTTACTCTAAAAGGAATTTTTAAATTCATAAAAATTTTTAGAAAAAAGTGGAAATTTTAAATTGGCTAAAAAAAGGAATGTTACAGAAGCGCTAAAAAGAATAAATAAAGTTCCTCTAAAAAAAGGACAAATAAAAGAGAGATTAGCAATAGAAGGAGATAATGGAACGACAAGGGATGTTTGCCGGAGCACATACATGCACCTGGATCAGGTTAGGTCAGCAGGAGGGGAGGAGCCTCTTTAAAAACTTCTTCTTGTTGGATTAAGCTGCTATGATGAGTTTTTCTGGAATGGAGCAGACGAAGTGTGAATATCTGAAATTATGTGCTGAAAAATTGGCTTAATGATGAAATTGGCATTGCAAAGTGGTTGTGATTATGGTATGTGTAGTGCTTGTGCATGTACTGTTTCAAATGATTATTTGATATGCTTGTGATAGCATGATAATGGTTTTGTTTGATGCAATGCGCTCGTATGAGTGGTTGCATGGACTGATCTTGAGTCAAGTCATGGATTTGTGCTTGTACACAGTTTTTGTGTTTGTTCATGTGTAGGTGTTGCTCAAGGGCGAACGTGGTCGATGACGGGACTGGAACTAGGTTCATAGAGGAACTAAGGTTTGTGACGAGGTTCAGGGAGGAATCGTGGTCTTAATAGTCAAGGATATCATACGGAACGTTCGGGCTAGAGAACGCTGTACATAGAGACTGGTTAGTTACGTGAGGACGGCAGGTGGGTCGTATGCGTGCATATATGAATTTTAGGTTGTATGCATATATTGGGTCATGTGTTATTGGGCTAAGTGGATATGCATACGTATATTTAATAGGAGATTAGGGTTTTGGTTCAGTTGGCTGGACCTCCAAGCAGCTAGAGTTTGTTTTTCTTGGCCGTGAGAGCTCTGGCGGCGAGAGCTTTTGTTCCTTGCAGCCAGTAGCGAAGCCAGAAATTTCTATAGGAAGGGGTCTAAAAATAAAGTGAACATCTACTAATAATCAATATTCAAGGTTTAATATATAGTCATTACAATATGTAACAATTATAATTTACCAGAAATTTCAGCCCCCCCCCCGGCGCCCGGCGACGGCTCCGCCACTACTTGCGGCTGACCAAAAAAAGGGAGAAGTCCCTAGCGGCCTGTGAGGAGAAGACTTGATTCTTTTTGCTCTCGGCGGCTGGCTTTCCTGGCGGCCGCGCATGCATGCGTGACTAAAAGGTCTCCAGGCCGACTACAAGTTCAGGTGCTAGTTGGTTTTCCTGCGGCCGGCGGCGCATGCATGTCCCTTCTCCTCAGGCGACTAGAAAACTTGGAGATTATTTTGAGAATGTTTTGGAGGCATCTTGTGAACACATCTCAGTAATAAAAATTAAGTTTTTTCAAGTTGATGTGTTGGTAATCTCGTTCCTTGTTTTCAATCTTTGTTTGCATGACTGTTTTATTTTCAGATTGATTCATTGTTTCACTATGATAATTTGATTTGATCTATTTAAAACCTTTCTAGGGCATCAAGTGATTGATCTGAAAAGTTTGATTGGTTAATTCCTCATAAATCCTGATTAATCTCGTAATTAGGGTTAGATCAATTTTCGTCACTATTGATACAACCATCTTGCAGAGGTCATAACTCTAGATCCGTAGATCCGATCGAGTCGATCCTTATTGGGTTAGTTTTAAAATTTAATCTAGTTTCTACAGTTAAAATTTCACATCAATCTAATAATGCGATCTTCAGGAATTACTATTTTAGTAAACGTATGTTATTCTATTTTTTTCGAATCTGAATCAGACAATTTGAATTCGAATTGGGGTGTTTTAAAAATCATCAAAAATTTGATTTTAACTTCCGCGCAATCATTCACCCCCCTTTAGATTGCTAGTTTAGTATATGTCGATCCTACAGAATACTCCCCACCTTGTCCGCAAAGTCTTCCCAAGTCGGGGCAGCCTTGTATATCTAGGGATTTGATATCTCGGAGCCGTTGGAGGAGACCTTCCAGGAATTTCTGTATCCCTGGACAGTGCCAAACCGTCAAGTGCTCAAGGGAAGTGAGGCCTTCCATCCCATCGGGCAATGTTTTCAGGCCACCACACAACGAAATGTCGAAATCCCTCAAATTGGTCAATTTACGTACCTAGGTTTGAAAGCAGTGACACCAAACTTCTGCAATATATAATAAAGAGACGCTCAAGGGATGCAGGCAACATCGGAATCTCCAGTAAACTGCCACAACCATCAATTACTAATCGCACCAGCTGAGGCAGCGAAAGGATCTCCTCGGATGATGGGCCCTTCCCCTCCACTCCTCCAGGCGGTCACAACTCAAAATCCTCAGTTGGGACCATAAAGTTCCAAAGTCCGAAGGTTTTCTACAGCTCTTTCGCTTCGGCTTTGCTGGTCCTCCGGAGGCATCATCACCATGTTTGCCAGCGAGCTTACTACTAATGTCACGAGAGATGGCCAAGAGAATAAAAGTATGCTCGTAGAAACAGTACCTTCTCCCATGTGTTGGAGCTCAGACAACGTTGTTAGGTACAACCCAAGTTATAATGACTTGATTAAAAGAAAGTGTCCATACCAAATACAATAAAAAATAACAGAAATCCGGAATAAAAAATTAGCCATTTGAATTTATATGAACTCCAAATCACTAAAATTCAAAAGTCGATGACATGTCTATTATAGTCACTAAGAAAATATAGAATATGCTAAAATTCTCAAACAAAAGAGAATATTCTAACTCTTTATTCGTGGACATCCACGGATAAATATATTAAGAGGGTGATACATGGACAAGTGTTCATTGAGGTCACCGGCATAAGCAATATGATGTGTACTAAAAGAAGTGTTGAATGAAAAAGACAAGCATGGTAACAAAGAGATGATGATATAAATGGAAAATGTTATGTTATGTTACGTTTACTTTTTTGTTATGCAAGTATTTGGGGAAGAAAGTAATGGTCACATATGACAGGAGTTGGGAAACAAAGAAAGTATATTCTTTCCTATAATATAATATCAAAATATCACAAGTTGAGTTCTGCAAAAATCTATTTTTCAAAAAGCAAAATCACACGTGTATTACCAAATCATTTAAACATGCTTTATAAATGATGCCACCTTTCTAGTTTTATCAAGGGTGATTGCATCCCTCAATTAAATTAAGGTGTACCGGGAGTTACATAATAAGTTACAACTAACTCGGAAGGTACACCTAATTACAAAATACTAGGGATAGACTTGATCATATGGCCATTATATAACCGCACGTGATAGCATCAAATCCCAAGAGATTATATCTCTAACAGGTACAAGAGGACATCAGATGTGAAGTTTACCTCTGTATGTTGTTTGGGTTGAATTGATTGGCGAGTTTAGATCCATTTTCTGTTGCCCAGGAAGGAAGGAGAATAGCTTGCTTGTATCTGTCTCGCAGAGGAAAGGTAGAGGCTTTTTTCATCCAAAAGCAAGCTTCAAACAGCACACTAAACAAGAATTATTGGAGGGGTAAATGTGGAGCACTACTTCCCATTAAACCCGACTTAAAATCTCATACCCTAACCCAACAAAAAAGAAGGGAGAACACAACAAAAAAGAAGGGAGAGAAGATGAACTCGGTTGGCATAGACAAACAAATTGAGTTCTCGCTTGTATTAGAGTTTCTTTGTAGAACGTTATCCTAATATAATACACTTAATGGATTTGATAAGTAATGTGGCTTGGGTATTATCATCAATTGATAAACCTGTTTACTTTAGCATTCCTGAATTAACAACCATACAGGATTATATGAAATGGAAAAAAGTAAGTATATGGGTACACGATCGTCACAATAAAAAAGACGTCAAGTAAGTCTAGGAATTCCTACTAAAGTAAGAGATAAAAGGAAAACTAAGGCTTCTATGCACCTCTAAAAAAAGCTGGTGCTAGTTCCTCTAAAAAAAAGGATAAATAAAAGAGAGATTAGCAATAGAAGTAGATAACGGACGACAAGGGGATGCATGCATGAGCACATCATAGACGCACCTCGACCAGGTGAGAGTCAGCAGGAGGGGAGAAGCCTCTTTATAAACTTCTTCTTGTTATTGCATTCTGCTGCTGTGATAATTTTATCTGGAATGGAGTAGACGAAGTGAGAATACTCCCCAAACTCTCAATCGCTAGAGGGAAGTTTTCAGGCAATGTTTTCTATCCCTGGACACCCCCATCCCATCAGGCAACGTTTTCAATCGGAGGCCAAACTTCGAAATCCCTCAGCTTGGTCAACTCTCCTAGGTTTGAAGGCAGTGACACCAAATTTTTGCAATGTGAAATCTTCAGACTCTCAAGGGATTCAGGCAACATCGGAATCTCCAGTAAACTGCGACAACTGCGAATTTCTAACCTCTCCAACTGGGGCAGCGAAAGGATCTGCTCGGATGATGAGCCCTTCCCCTCCAGGTGGGCACAAGACACAATCAGCAGCGTGCGGAGACAAATTAAGCATCGGAGCTCCTCCGTTGGCCAGCAGACAAGTTCGTCGCATGCGACAATATACAATTTTTCCACAAAGGCAAAGCATTCCCAAAGCCCAAGGTACGATTTTGGCAGACTAGGTGCTGTTACGAAGCAGTTGGGACCATCAAGTCTCAAAGCCCGAAGGTTTTCTATAGCTCTTTTGCTTCGGTCTTGCTGGTCCTTCGGAGGCATCATCACCATGTTTGCCAGCGAGCTTACAGCTAATCTCACGAGAGATGGCCAAGAGAATAAAGGAATGCTCGTAGAAACAGTACCTTCTCCCTTGTGTTCGAGCTCAGACAATGTTGTTAGGTGCGCAAGTGAGCAGATTGGAAGTTTCGGGCAATTGTTTATTTTTAGCACTTCGAGGATCGGGAATGTCACCAAGCTATCGGGCTCTCCTGCACTGCTTTCTATCAAGCTCTCCAAGTTCGGTAACCCATCTAAGACCATCTCCTTTAACTTGGGGAAAATTTTCAGAGGGGTATTGTATCCTTCAGCTCCCCCCTCAACGCTCTTACATAATGTGGTTATGCAACCCATGTTGCGTAAACACAAATATTCAAGGGTGACTGACAACCATACTATAGGTAGATCCTTACACCTTGGGCAGTTGGAAATTGTGAGTTTTCTTAAGCACCGAAACATCTGAGGGTCTCTCATCCATTCTGATATTTCTTGACCACCATATCCATGTACCTCCAAAATTTGGACCTTACTATGAGGTGCAAGAGACTCCAACACTTCTTCCTCGTTACAGGCATCATCTCCTGGCTTGTCACTTACTTCGCGGCCCCAACACAACAACAATTGACTTAGATTTTGCTTCTGGTGGAGATTGCCATCTTTTGCATTTTGCCCACTCTTTATTTTTCTCACATTGTATAGTTCCAACCTGTTGGCAAGGTGTCGCATCTCTTTGAGCTCCTCAATTCCGTGGCCATCTTCCGTGTTCACAATAAATGTTGTTAATGTGTGAAGATTGTTCAGTAGACTAATATATGGTGGCATCCGTTCCAAACTAGTACATCCAAAAAGATAAAGGTGAATGAGCTTCCTCATAGTTCTCATATCTTTTGGTAAATATTTTAGACTCCGACAATTGTTGAGCCTCAACGATTGTAAGTTATACAGCAGGCAAATTGAATTTGGCAATGTAACACTTCCAGACCCAGAAAGGTCAAGATATCGTAGATGTTTTGCATTTATGACTGGGCTATTGACAACAGAAGGACTGTAACATATCAACACTCTTATTGATACCAGTCTTAATTCCTTAAGATCCTCATGTAATCTTAATGGCTCTAACAAAGTGCGCAGAGGTGCCTTGCCTTTCAACACACCACTGTTTCGTTCCAACTCAGCAGTTAACATCTGCATGTGACGGACATCTTTCATAGATGCTTTCCGTTGAATTAACTCTTTTGTAGTTGCACATTCGTCTGTGACATCTTTCGCTAGGTCATGCATTAAATCATGCATTTTACAACAAACTGACTCATATGTCGTGCCAGGGTAATAATCTTTCTTCCATTTCACATCTTGGAGGAAGGATCTCCAAACCAAATCATTGAAAATGAACTCACCTTTCTGTTGCAAAGCCAATGTTCCTCTTCTTCAATAAAACCATTTGCCATCCATAGTTGGATTAATATGTCCTTCTCCATCTCATAGTCTCGGGGGAAAACTGCACAGAAGGCAAAACATTGCTTCATTTCAGATGATAAGTGTCTGTAGCTCAATTTTAGTATGGCTAGGATATCATCTTTTGCTTTGCTACTGTCCCCACTATTGCTTTCTGCAATGGCCTCCCATTCCTGGACTTGTTGTTTTGAGCTCATTAGGCCACCCATCGTCTTCAGAGCAAGAGGCAGCCCATTGCATTTCTCAACAATACGTTTGCCAATCATGATCAAGTCTGCTTTCTCTTCTACTCCTTTGCTGCTGAATGCTTTTTCCGAGAACAATTTCCATGAATCATCTTCACTCAGACATGCCAGCTTATGTGAGTCTAGCGTGCTCATTATAGACGCCACTCGTTGGTTCCGACATGTGACAAGTATAATGCTTCCTGGTGCACCAACAGAACACAACAGTGGCTTGAGGTCGTCCTCCCACTTTCTCTCCTCTTCATTCCATACATCATCAAGAACAAGTAGAAACCTTTTCCTGCCAATGGCATCCAACAATTGTTTGCGCAACTGCTCGATGGTGTCGGACGGTCTGCATCCTACATCCGTAGCCAATTCAATAATGGATTTCACAAGAGGACAAGCATCAAAGTTTTCTGAGACACAGTGCCACATCTTCAGCTCAAAGTGATTTTGAACCCTGCAGTCGTTGTACACCATCTTCGCTAGTGTGGTCTTGCCCAAACCACCCATCCCAAAGATGGGCAGCACCTGCACCTTCTGCCGCTCTCGCTGGTTGAGCAACAGCTTCACCACCACCTCCTTGTCATCGTCTCTGCCGAAGATCTCTGAGTACTCATCCAGTGCCGAGTGCGTCTGCCGATAAAGAACTTGCGGTGCATCTGCATGGTTGTCCAATCCAAACTTGTTCATCTCCACAACAAGCTCATTGATCTTGTTGAGGACGTTGTTCAGCTTTCGGCTCATTGTGAGACGGAACATAAGCGGGCTGTGTGGCGTGAAGTAGCTGAGTACCTTGCGAGTAGTGGACTCGCCAATCTGGGCCTCGCGGCGCAGCGCCTCGTACTGAACTCGTCGAGGACGTCGTCAGCCTTGTAGGCGACGGCCTTGAGGTCCTTCATCCACCTCTTGATGGCGGGGTTGGTCTCGCTTTTCACCTCGGCGTCGACCAGCTTGCACTGAATGGCCCCAAGCTGCCGCTCCAGCTTGCCGCGGTCGCCGTCGACACCTAACATGCCGGTCATGCTCTGGACAAGCGCGTCGGCGGCCTTACTGGCCACCCTGCGCACCACGGAAGAAGCAAAGACTCGGCCATGGGTCTTCCTTCGGTTTTGGTTCTTGAGGATTGATGAGATGATGAGACCCTTGTAGAGAAAAAACTTTGGACAGGAAAACTGAAATGACTGGAGGAAGGGGATGCCGACGAAAGCGCGCGTGTAATAATATCAGAGACTTGTGTATGTCGGCACTAGTGTCAGCCAGCTGGCATGTACCTCCATCCTGCAAGTACAAGTTCGACGAGTACGACGAGTAGTGCTTCTTCACGTCATACAATTTGTAGAGGGTGTCTAGGTGGGATTTGAGTGTTTTTTTAAGTTCTCAGCACTCATATTTTACATGGGCCTAAAAAGAATGCACAGTATACTCAATTTTGTTTTGCCTGTTTGTGTCCATGTTTTTTAGGCCTGCTATCACTTGCGCTGCTGAAAAACATGGCGCATTTTTTTGAGCCGTAACAAAAACATACATTCTTTGAGAACACTCAGCCTGTTTATGCAGCCCATTAAGAAAAAAAAAGACAAACAAATCTCAAACAGCTTACGCAGCCCATCATCGTGCAACTCAACATATTGAACTCTATAAGCCTACAAAAATAACCTACCATAATCTGACTTGCCTGCCAAGTAAGAAACAAGAAAATAACAATGTACTCAGATACGATATGATCAAAACAAAAGGAACGGGCAGAGTGGAGAAAATCAAGAACGAGCAGAAGCAAGCATGGAAGAAGAACAAGAAGACACTAGCATGGAAGAAGAACAAGAAGAGGGAAAACATCAAAAGGTAAGATTGAGAACCTGACTATCCTTCCTCTCGACCAGCCCTACGAATTCTCCTCACTTTTTCTGGCTTTGGATTCATCATCTGCTTTAGATCACAAAACCTAATTTGCTTCCCCTCAGCACTTCGAAATTTCAGTAAGATGAATCACATGAACAAAAAACATATTGCACACACACATATTGAATAGATCAAGTGATTACAGATGTTAACCTCTAGAACAAACATGATCTTTATGCCCTAGAAAGACCACTCTCCTCGATCAAATGCAGAGGCTAAGTGTCTAGGTTTTTGGAAATCATGAGTTAACAATTACCAATGACATGGAACATAACATACAGAAATTTCGTAGTGCAAATGTTGTTATCCATGCTCTGACATAAAGCCGCTCTAACATAATCTGGAATGCCCTCGCAACACTGCAGTGCAAATGCTGTTATCCATGCTCTATGTTTTCTTTACATTTGTCTTGCCCATTGTGATCCTCTGTTTTGTTTGGAATCTTGTAAAAACACACAGGTTGAAGCAACTGGTCAACAAAAACAAAGCAATTCAGTAACAATTTTTCCTGATGAGACATCAATGTATAATGTATCTTCTTACAAAGTAAGTTCAATTAACAAAATATATTTAGATCCTGAAAATGAAATCTATTTAGCTCCATGCTATATGTTTTCTTTACATTTGTCACGCCCATTGTGATTCTCTTTTTTTGTATGGATCATATAAAAACACACAGGTTGAAGCAACTGGTCAACAAAACCAAAGCAATTCAGTAACAATTTTACCTGATGAGACATCAATGTATAATGTATCTTCTTACAAAGTAAGTTCGATTAACAAAATCTATTTTTCTTCATAGGAAAAATTGTTAACAAATTACTGCATTTTTCTTACTGAGCCTGATCGAGACACCCTCTTGTTGATAGTAGAATGTTTATGTGCAGCTTGCTGATTGCTTCTTTACTGATCCAATACATCAACCAGAACATGTCCCAGTTTCCCTCTATACACAGGTTTTTTATATTATAGAAGTACATAATTTATATGTGTTTAATGTTTGCAAAAATTACCAATACTACTTGTAAAAAATATTACCTGATAAAAATATTGACACCTTGGTATTCCAGGGAGATTCAAGACAATGGCACACAGGAACCCAACAAGGATATTATCAGGTATAGCTTTTGAAAACATAGCAACAACTATATAGAACAAAAAATGCTTAAAAATATAAATTTCCAACAAAAATGCAGGACATGCTCACTGCTGAGAATAATGATCTGTACTTGAACAATAGTACAGAGGGGATAGGTTCATTCACAAACCTCTTGCAACAAGTTTCAGAATTGCAACTACAGAAGTCAAGTTATGTGCAGGTACATATTGTGACAAAAAAAATCAAATAAAAACATGTAGTCTGGAATTTAATAATTATTACTATGCTATTTTTTTAAAGCATTTTTATGTCTTGTGTACAGAATTCCCATCATGGTGGATACTCAACAACTTTTGACATGACACCAAACATAGAGGTAGAAAGAAATTATTGTAATAAAAAATTTGGTGCTACAATTTTATAATTTTTAACACAATCAAATCAACGAATTCTTATGATTTTTTTACCTTTATGCAGAACAGCATGTTTATAACGAGTAGCAGGCTCCCAGAAACTTTTGATTTGGTGACATCGTATCCTCCAAAGGTAACAAAAACACTATTAGATATTGCTAAACACTTTGCCCCTTTATTGCAAAACGAAAATCCTACAAAATAAAAAATATATAACTATACAGATGGTACAACAAAAAAAGAGCTTAAACCATAAGTTCAATCAGATACAACTTTGATTATTTGGATTATAATACATACATATTTCTTTTAATGTATTTACTAATGATTTTGTCCAGTGCTAAAATTATCTCTCAATGTGCTAGGATTTCAATCTAGAAAAAAATGGAAGGGAATGTGGCCCTATCAACATGGTAAATAAGGACAGTGCTTCTTGTGCAAGTGAAAGCAAAGCATCTTCTGCAGCATTGTTTGTGGATACACGAAGAAAGGTTAGTGAAAAGGGAAAACGTATTTGCATTTTTGCGTTGAGATTTTTTATCTGCCTTCAACCTGTTAAGAGATTATTCATGTTTTAATATCATACAAAAGCAGGATGTCAACGAGTTTGAAGAAACATCATTATTGCTTGGAATGCCTATCAGTAATAAAACAAACAACACAAATACAGAAAACACAACTGAATACAGCAGTGAAGAGGAGGTCACACAACCTGAACCGACTGCTACTCGAGACGAGGAAGAAGATATTTCTGAAGATGACATTGATCACTTTCTACAGAATCAAAGAATACAATCTGCTATACCAGACAAAGGCAATTTGGAAACTGTATTGAAACATGAGCCAGCGTTGGGCATGAAGTTTGGTACAGTCAATGTAACACCCCGGCACCCCGTGCCGCGAATGTTACACCCTCTAACACCACCAATTACAAATCACTACGAATAAATATTCGTAAAGTAAGCTAACAAATAGGAGATTGTCAAAATTATTAAAAATTTCGGCAGCACCTCCCCTAAAACTAGGACATCCACTCAGCAGGCAGAAAACATTTGCAATATAATATCATTCTAGCAGGTCCTTAGTTAACCAATCACGCATTCTATAGAAAATTTAATAAACTCCACCACATAATTATTACAGGACAGGGAATTTATTAAACATAACCGCAAACAACCTTTTACAAAAATTTTGCATGAGCTAGAACAGAACTATCATTGATATGAGGGAATGACGGTGATGCAACGTGATTGTGTTACTACCCCCATCCATGCATGCCGGCTTCAGAACTCCTACAAATATTAAATAACAAGCGTGAGTTTAAACTCAGCAAAGTACACGAGAATAATAAACCCAACTTATCATAAGTAAAACAAACACTTAACCATAAGAGCAAGCAATGTAGATAAAACAATATCCGGACAACGAGCATTCATACCCATTTAAAGCAATAACTGAGAGCAATTAAGGCAATTAAATCGATATCCAGACAACCAGCATTCATACCTATTTAAAGCAATAACTTGACCATACCCAAAATTTACCGCAATCAAGTCATCAACTTGATAATAAAACCACTCAACGTAAAAGAGGCATCACGTGGCTCTAACTCACTACGTTTTCCGACTCAATCCCCCCTTGTTGCAGCTCAAACCATTTTCATCGACTTTATTCGAGTTCAAAACTCAAATTTCACTCCACGATATTCATACAACATAATTAGCAAAGCAAAGAAAAGACATGCACTAATTCATCAATTCAATTCACTCCCCCCTCCATGGGTTGAATCCACGACTCAACCTTCAATTTCCATAATCACCATCCATATGACACACCATTTACCACAACACTCAATATTAAAGATGCAATGCACATGAATGCTCATTTCCATGTATCGCATCGCAGTCGCCGAGTGCCCACCGTCGGTGTGCACCCTCACGCCCCTTCCATCCCGTAGATGGAAGGTGCCTACTTCTTGTCTCGCTCCCATTCACCTCGATGAATGGGACTACGAGGTAGGACTTTCATGTTCACTACGTGTGAACACAGAGGCCCGCATCAGCATGGGTCGCCTCTTCCATTATGAATGCAAGTCATGAATGCAAGAATGCAACATCAATTCTCAACTGAAACACATTTCAATCAACACAATCAACTAGAACACATTTCAATCAACATACTCAACTAGAACACATTTCAATCAACATACTCAACTCAATTCCCGGGACTAGGCACAGTTAAATTCATCTCTTGTAAATTAACCACGAGTATCCCCGTACCCCATTCTCGCTACTCATTGCAATATTAATAAAAGTACAGCAAACTCACCGAGATTAAGGCTTACTAGTGACCACCTGAATCCAATAGCTAATCACGTCCGCGAAGGGACGATCACCAATATAATCACATACTTGCCACAATCAATAGAAATTAGCAATGAACAGATAAATAACGAACACCTCGATTAGGCACACAACTCGATGTACTTGCCTTTACCGACAGAGAATGGAGTGGCATGCAGCGGAGGCCACTCCCGACAGAACCTTCCATTTCCAACATAGATGGGGCGAGCCTCCATCTCTACCTCCTGACCTGCGGTTGCTGCTGCAACTGGATCTTCGGGGGGAAAAATGTAAACAGATTGTAGAGCTTAAAAGCTACTGAGATCCATGACTCCATTAAAGCATCAGGGAGAGTAAAAGAAAGAAACAACGGCATGACACTCAACGGCATGGCACTCACAAAGTCACAATCATAAAGAATCAGGCTATAGAAAAAACAATAAGATGAAACCAGTGAGCCTCTTTAGTTAATTATCCATGGTTCTATAAATGACCTTATCAACTAAGTGCCCTTACTTTGTATACCATAACATATTCAAAATGTCTGCATCATAAGCGTAGTTTGTAAGCCAAATCATCCCAAAATTTGCCTTTGCTATCAATAAAATATCAGAAGTAGCAGTGACAAGCACCAATGATTGAAAGAGAGGCTATAAACATAAACTTTAGGGAGATTATCAGTGTATGAGTATAAATGATGTTTTATATAGATTACACAACACTCGCATCATCATGGCATACAAAAGAGAGAAAATCGTTCTTAATGCACCACTTGGAAATGTCCATTTTCACACCATAAAACGTTCTTTTTCGGTGTTCCGTGATCACATAGATGTTGTTAACTTGCTAGCATGGAGAATTATATAGCCACCTCAAATTAGGTACCTAGTGTATATCTCAAACAAAGCAGAAATGCAACCTTAGATATGGACTAGGAAATCGCATCTACATGCATTAGTTGAAGCACACATCACCATAACTCCTAAGGAGGCAATATATTGTTGCTTTACTAGACAAACAAGCCTACCTTCTTGAATCACTAATTTCGAATATAAGCTTAGCACTTGGCATTTTCAAAGAAATCTTGAAAACTAGAACATCTCTTAGACTCATCACGTCAGACAACCGCAATGCCCCCAACAGGCCCAAAAGGTTTATGCTATCAACTATTTAATTCACTAAGTAGATGCAGTCAATCAACAAATAACATATAACCAACAACAGCTCCCCACTCAGCCATCCCCTCAAACATTCAAGAGCTGTGACAATCAGCAATCTACCAGCAAATCAATTATTCATTCTGGACTCTGGAGTCAAATGAATTTCATTTCGCCAATTTCCATCTCACATGCACACTGCAACCATGATGGCCTACAGTTCTATACGGATATCATCTTGTCAACATTGCTTTGACTACTTAGCATCTCAAGAGCATTAACACCTATATGGCATCCTCATGTCCCAAATGGTACCAAACAAGGAGAAAATAGTGACATGCCCTTTGGAAGCAATTCATCAAACACCTGGTGGGCACAATGAACCACACCTCAATTTCATTATACCTGAGAACTCACCACAAGGAGAAGGCAAGAGGGAGGACAATGCTGCTGCTATTGATGCTTCGCTTTGCCGTTGGAGCTCTTCTTCTTTATCATCGGCAGGAGGAAAGGGCGCCGCCAAGAGGGAACGTCGGTTCAATTTGCCGTAGTCTTGCGAAGTTCTTGCCATCTTGGTCTGGCGAGCTGCTGTCTGCTTGCTTCGGCAGGGGAAGAAGAAGGCGCGAGTCAGGTGAGGAGGGTCATGCCATTGCTTGCCTAGCCCAGGGTGTGTGGCGCCACTTGGGAACCGCACGGCTAGGAGGAAGAAGGAGGGGCGCTGGCCGTGGGGAGGAAGGAGCAGGGGCGGCGGCGACTGGCAGGGACGGCGAGGAGATGGCCACCGGCTGGAGGACTGAGCAGACTTCGGCAGGGAGCAGAACTGGCGCCTCAACCCATGGCGCAGGAGGCCAGAACCGAAGGAAATGGGAGGTGTCGGCAGCTTTGGGGAAAAAATCTTGCCCAGGAGAATGAATACCAGCCACACACATGACATGGAGGGGTGAGGTTAGGTGGTGAGGGAAATTTCCAAAAAGACCCCTCCCAAACTTAAGACCTTAAACCATAACCCTTCCAGATGGAACAAACACCTCGGAGAAAACCTGCCAGACGGCCCCAGCACGCCCGACTGGAGGCACAAAGGTTGGAGCGAGGGTTCGTGATACTACACTCTCCCCCCCTTTAAGGAATTCGACCCCGAATTCGACGAATGCCAAATACAATAACAACAAAAAGAACAAAGTCCACAAGGGACAAAGCTTCTTTGCAAACTCAAAACATCCACACCAGAACTCAAAAGAGTGCAAACGGTAAACCCAAATCTCCAACTATTAACAATACGATTTGACTTAGCTCAATCAAGTGCAACTTCTCACGCAAGAACTCAATCAAAAATTAATCAATAGGTCAAAATCCCAAAAGACGACTGCCCAAGGTAAACACTCACCACAGAACATTACACCGAATTATGGAATCCTTCGCTGCAACCATCTTAACCCAAAAATTCAGTCGCACGCTAGAAGTGGTGACATAATTACCATCAACTTCCAAGTAGTTCATTAATAAGAGTTAAACAAGTACCACCAAGGAACCACATCAAAAGTATAATCCTCAATCATTATTCACCCAAAATTCCTCGATTCTTATTAGCAAGGCTAACCACTTCCATCCTCTTCAAATAATGTGATACAATGCACACCAAGAAGAACTCAACTTTCAAGAGAAACATTGCATTGAACTTTTACAGCTGCAAACCCAATGACCAAAGAAAACCCAATTCTCATTATTATATCCAACACTATACCATAAGCTTCCATATTTCTTTTACTCCAGCTAGAACACAAAGGAAATACAATTCCCGTTTTGACCAAATGAATCACGTATAACATCTTGAACCCCAAGCATTAAAATCTACCTGAGAGAGGATCTTGATAAAGACCAAACATCACTCATAATCTTCTTCCAAAAACCAAATTCGCAAGAGGAGACCCAATTCTCGGACATCACAAAACCCTCCTAAAATACTCAACTCCTAAGCGAAACACGATCCAGCCTTACATTTTCCGAGCGTAAATCCCACAGTAATCAATCAGGCCATCTCTTTTAACCAAAGCAAAAGACTAACGTGGTTCGACGAGATAAAATGTTCCAGATTCCATCAACCGATTATTTCCAGGACGACTCTTACATCCTCAATTTTCAATCCTCAGAACCAAGGGAAGGTTCATCTCAAATCCCACCATTTCTAGTACTCCAATGCTCTAGACATTAAATGATTCATTTTCACCAAATCCTAAAAAGACACACAGGTTTTGAACGGAAGTTACAAATCCAAATCTTCCCTTTACTTTCCTTCTCCTATTAATATACCCACCACTAGTCATTTTCCATAGATAAACTCTCAGATAGATATTTTTCCTAAGACAAAACCCCATCACGCTTATTCTTTAATTTGTCGATCCATATACTCATTCTTTAATTTCACAACGACTAAATCATTTTGTCGATCCACCATTTAATTGACTCATAAGCAACCTAAATCAACAACTCTCATGCCTGTGCGCTTAGTATACTCCGGTACTTTACATCAACATCATGCTATAATAAATTCATCCATAGAAGATTCTAGACCCTCGCAATCATGACCAATACTAGACTTACCGGAACACCATTCTCGCACTTCAAATCAATTTCCTGACTCACAACCTTTGAAATAACTCTAGTCAATTTTTTTTTACTTTAAAATCACCTACCATCCCCATTAGTCATTATGTACCACACAATAAATTTGGGTGCCTTTACATAATCGACAACTCACGTTAACAGAATCAGTAACCCACATCATCTGAAATCTCTAACAACTCATCATACACTTAACGTCTTAAACGTCCCCATGTCATGCACTCAACCTTTGAGGAAATCCACGATTATTAAGCATGAGAAACGGCAAAACCAACTTTCCCTCTAGAAAACTCAACCATAAATCACAAGAGAATTTGGCTCTCGAATTCCCAGACTCAGACGGGATACAACTCCTTAAACAAATCTCCAGACTTACAACTTCTGAGAAGGAGGATAGATACAAGAGGAAAAACGAAATGATCCACCACGCCCTTCCCGATAAAACCTTAACACCAAAGATCCACACGACTTAAGTTTCGCATCAAATAAACTTCAATGACTTCTTTAGATGGAGAGAACAACAACTACAATAATTTTCTTCACAAGGCAACCCACGATAACCAACAAAAACCAAAGAATCTAGCAAAACCAAACTCCAGAACGGTAAAAGCAATCCAAAAGGATTCATTTCCAAACTTTCTCTTTGCCTCCGAAGGAATGAAGCCAAAAGAAACCGACCTTCTCCACTCAATCTCTAAACTATGCCGCAGCAAACGGCGACCCTCACCTCAAGAGGTTCTCATACTTCAAAGGGGCTTTAACCGGCCACACCAACACCCAAGACCATTAACACAGTTAAAGTATGAGGACAAAAACATAATGATTCAAACAATCCTTTTCATAATCAAGGCAATATGCACAATAATTTAACATTCAATCATCAAAACTTAAATGCAACATTTAAGCGTAATGCAATGATACCCATCCCTTCCTACTGTGCACCAGAGTGTGTCAAGTTTTAAATTAGTTAACCACTCTAATTCGAATTTTAAGGTTATTGCCCGAAGGCCAAATTTTAAAGTGATAGAAACCTATGCCATGTTTCTAATATCATGCAGCAAAATTTTAGTTTACTCTAGAGTAAAATTGCTAAATTCACATACCACGGACCTAAAGCCCGCTCTGATACCAACTGTAACACCCCGGCACCCCGTGCCCCGAATGTTACACCCTCTAACACCACCAATTACAAATCACTACGAATAAATATTCGTAAAGTAAGCTAACCAATAGGAGATTGTCAAAATTATTAAAAATTTCGGAAAGACTCCCCCTAAAACTAGGACATCCACTCAGCAGGCAGAAAACATTTGCAATATAATATCATTCTAGCAGGTCCTTAGTTAACCAATCACGCATTCTATAGAAAATTTAATAAACTCCACCACATAATTATTACAGGACAGGGAATTTATTAAACATAACCGCAAACAACCTTTAACAAAAATTTTGCATGAGCTAGAACAGAACTATCATTGATATGAGGGAATGACGGTGATGCAACGTGATTGTGTTACTACCCCCATCCATGCATGCCGGCTTCAGAACTCCTACAAATATTAAATAACAAGCGTGAGTTTAAACTCAAAAAGTACACGAGAATAATAAACCCAACTTATCATAAGTAAAACAAACACTTAACCATAAGAGCAAGCAATGTAGATAAAACAATATCCAGACAACGAGCATTCATACCCATTTAAAGCAATAACTGAGAGCAATTAAGGCAATTAAATCGATATCCAGACAACCAGCATTCATACCTATTTAAAGCAATAACTTGACCATACCCAAAATTTACCGCAATCAAGTCATCAACTTGATAATAAAACCACTCAACGTAAAAGAGGCATCACGTGGCTCTAACTCACTCGTTTTCCGACTCAATCCCCTTGTTGCAGCTCAAACCATTTTCATCGACTTTATTCGAGTTCAAAACTCAAATTTCACTCCACGATATTCATACAACATAATTAGCAAAGCAAAGAAAAGACATGCACTAATTCATCAATTCAATTCACTCCCCCCTCCATGGGTTGAATCCACGACTCAACCTTCAATTTCCATAATCACCATCCATATGACACACCATTTACCACAACACTCAATATTAAAGATGCAATGCACATGAATGCTCATTTCCATGTATGCGTCTAGAGATCTTCTGAAAGTGCCCACCCGTCGGTGTGCACCCTCGCCCCTTCCATCCCGTAGATGGAAGGTGCCTACTCTTCTTGTCTCGCTCCCATTCACCTCGATGAATGGGACTACGAGGTAGGACTTTCATGTTCACTACGTGTGAACACAGAGGCCCGCATCGGCATGGGTATGGGCAAAAAGATGGGAGTGATGTGTCAATATCTCTAAATAACAAAAGGAAACGAAATACACTGGTGAGAACAGGATGCAATGCAAAGATGATTGTGAGTCTTAAAAATGGTATGTGGATTGTGACCAATCTGGAGCTAAACCACAACCATGAGATGAGCCCCCAAAATGAGACAAGGTTCTTCAGATCGCACAAGTACATGTCAAACGAAGAGAAATGCTTGATACGGACACTAAATGAATGTGGCATACCTAACAGAAAAATGATGTACATACTATCATTCCTAAGAGGTGGGATTAGGTCACTGCCTTACACAAAAAGGATGTCAGCAACCTAAGAACAAAGATCAGGAAAGAGAACAATGAGAATGACATGATGCAGCTACTGGAATACTTCTCCAAGCAACAAGCAGAAAACCCAGGATTTTTTTATGCATTTGACACAGATGAAAATAACACTGTAAGAAACATTTTGTGGGCTGATGCAAGGGCAAGGCGATACTATGATGCTTATGGTGATTGCCTAAGTTTTGATACAACCTACATGACTAATAAATACAACCTCCCATTTGCTCCATTTATTGGCATAACTGGTAATGGCCACACATGCCTTTTTGGAGCAGCCTTTCTAAAGGATGAGACAGCAAATACATTCAAATGGGTATTCAGGACATTCTTGACAGCAATGAATGGCAAAGCACCAGAGCATATAATAACAGACCAAGATGGCGCAATGAAGAATGCAATTGCAGAGGTTTTCCCCAATGCTATACACAGAAACTGCTTGTGGCACATACTTAACAAGATAGAGAACAAATTGGGTAGGTGCCTTCATAACTAACCAGAGCTACGTGAAGAACTCATAGACACAATTATGAATTCGCTGACAGTTGAGGAATTTGAAAAGCTTTGGGTTGACATGATAATAAAGCATGATGTTGGACACATTAAATATCTCCAAGATATTTGGGACATAAGGCACAGATGGGTGCCTACATACTTTAGATCAAGTTTTTTTCCTTTTGCACATACTACTTCAAGAAGTGAGAGCATGAATTCGAACTTCAAAGATGATGTAGGCCCACACCACACGATTATGAACTTCACAAAAGATTATAACAGGATATCCGACAGAATACTAGACAGGGAAGAGAAAGAAGATCACACAACAAGGAACACAAAACCACAAATGTGGTCAGAATACCAAATGGAGGAAGTAGCAGCAAAAACTTACAGAAGAAACATTTTTCTGAAGTTCCAGCAAGAGCTAAAGGATACAACAAAGCTGCATATTGAAGAAATAAACAAAGAAGTATCATATGAGGTATATCAATCAGACAACCATCGCATAAAAGAGTACAGGAAAAGGAGATACATAGTTCTCACAAATATACCTGATGAAGAATATACATGCATTTGTGGCAAGTTCCAAAAGGATGGAATAGTTTGCTCCCATATTCTCAAAGTTCTGATACATATCAACAGAATAGCTATCCCAGACAAGTACTTCATTGATAGGTAGAAATTGAAGGACAAAATGAGTACAATTATAGAACCTGCACAAATTGCAGCAGAAATACAAGATGCAGACAGTTTGTTAAGATTCAACATACTATCAAGAATTTTGGTGGAAATGGCATCAGATGCTTCGAAATCATCGAAAAAGTTTAACTATGTCATGGGAGAAATAGAAAAGATACAAAGGCATCTTCAAGCAAGTAACGTGGATAAAACAACAAACAACTCTAACAAAAAGATAAGAAGAGCAACTTGCCAGACAGGTCAAACAAATGGCACAACAGGTAAGCCCACTGCAATAGAGATTCACAACACACAAGATCAGCAACTCAGAGATCCTGATAAATCAAAAACCAAGGGACGTACAAAAGGCAACAGACTGAAGTCTATATCAGAGGAAGTGAGACAAAAAACCAAATACCATTGCAGCATATGCAGATCTACTGAGCATACTGCAGCAACATGTACAAAAAGGCATTTAGAATTTGAAAAAATGAATCAGTCATGATACTGGCAGCACAAAAAAATGTAGGGGAAAGAACAAAAAGAGAAACAATTATGTAGACATATTGTCAATGGTTGATATATTTACGTAAAACTACCATTTAATGGTAGCATACAATATGTGTTTTTTCCTATAGTACTTTGCAGAATATTATTTTACACCGTGGACTTGAATTATGCAGCTCACTCTCTCTCTCTCTCTCTCTCTCTCCCCCCCCTTGTGATCCTTGATAATATTGTATCTCTATGCATGCACAAATAATCCGCACTTCCCTTGACCCTACATGAATATTTAGTATTAGTAAAAAATAAGACATGAATAACTGTCATTATGTGAACATATTTAACAAAAAATTCAGGTATATACCTTTGATATGAATGTATTAACCAAATCCAATGATATTTCATTTTCTTGGTGGCGGAGCATCCTATTCAACAGTTGGATTCTTATGTTGGCCATGTCTTGTTGTGTAAAATGAGCACTTAAGGCAACTCTTGGGCTCCATAGTTCAATAAATTTCATAACAAAAACTCCACAGTCATATCTACAAATTAGACAAAAACATCAAATAGAAAACTACATTGATAAATTACTACATGCAAAAAAGAAGGTAATCATATGAAAACAATATATTCAAGAAATTGATGAACTAACGGGGTCGTCTGGTGGGGTACTGGTGGAAACTCAATATGAAATGCATCAATGTAAGTAGGAGCTGTCTCTGGTACATATTCCTTCCAAGCTCTCTTAAAGTTGGTTGTCTAAAAAATACAAATGAATACGCAGCTTAAAAAAATATGATGCTAAAAGAACATACATACATAAACATATGGAAACCAAAAGCACAAAAGGATTCGTACAATGCGATATTTCAGATTTTGATGAAAAGGGCTATTATCCTCATAAACTGAATCCAAGAATATAAATTTTTGGTCAAGTACATCAACAACAAAAAGAAACCAGTGCTTGGAAACACATATAGGAAAGTACAGCTATACGTAGAAAGAATGTAAAATTGTTAGAATGTAGAATAGAAATATATAAATTGAATGGAGGCTTTTTGTAGTTGACAGTGCTTATGGAATATCAAACAAGAAGTACAAACAAGCTGTTAAAGCATACAAAAGAAAACTGATATTAACCATGTAACTCTTGTGCAGTTTTTTCACGCCGTGAGCTTTAGTGAATTGCTGCTTTACATAATCTGGTTTGAACAAATTTGGGCTCTTAACAAGATGATCCTAACATTAAACATGGACATAGGAAAAAGAGATTAAAAATTTGCAATGTAAACCATGTACTAACAGAAATAGTATACAATGTTCTCGACAACTTACTCCGACATTGCTAAAGAAGTAATGCAACCTTGATAAAGCTGGTCTATTCTCTACAAACATCATTTTGCAGAACACATTCATTAGGAAATTGAAAACCAATCCCCCTGGTTTCAATGATTCCCCCAAAGCAAGATATGTTGCATGAACGCCAGTGAAAGACACCGCAGGAAGTCTGGCAAAAAATGGGGAAAAAATTAACACGCATTGCATCTCATTTACCTAAAACACATATAATAAAAATATAAATACAAAAACAAAAACACATAAAAAGCCTGGTAAGAACAAAATTACCTGCTGTGATTACTATTAGCCAACTCACATACTACCTGATAATACACTACATCAGAGCCAGTTATGATAAACTTTGGTTTGACAGATGTATACGGAGGGAGTGTGTAAATACTAGGCTTCACTTGTCTACGTGCACCATAGGGTGGGAGTTTGCAACCAGAAGAACTGTTGCCTTGTTCTATTACATCTGATGAGCAGACTACTTGCATTCTATGAGGTGTATTGAGTGTATCTTCACTACGTCTGTATGTTTTTTGATCATGTGAGCATGACACCTCCATTGTTTCATTGCATGAATTGATCCCTTGATGATCATCAAGCTGCTTCTTATTGTACAACTCAGTAGCAAGACTGAAATTGTTTGTGCATTCTTTCTTAAGTTTATCATCAGATAAAACCACAACATTAGGCGATGATGTCTGCATGGGAAAAAAAGCGAAAAGAGGAGACACATGAACACACATATAGAATACAATTAAAAAAAATCTAGATAAAATGTTTACATACCAGATCAATTATATTCCTGTTTTGATCAAATGTTGATGGGTGATCACTTCCTTCAAAATCTAAATCAATAACTGGTACCTAAACAACACAAAATGATGACCAGTAACAAAACATAAACAACTACACGTACCAAAGGAATGTGCAAACTACTCAACAAACTTAAAAGTTCCTTAATACGATAGTTTCGTACAAAAATATTCAATACTCACAAAATACATGTAATACACAAATGACAGGTCTTTAAAATATGTTAGGAATTAGATAAAAAACAAGAATTACCATAATACACAAAAAATGTCAAGTATGAAATGATGAAATAGGTCTATTTGATCTAAACAAATATATACATGTGCAAAAAAAAAGGGACCCCCATACATATTTTAAAAATTATGTAACAAACATTCATAATTTACATGTTTTTATAAATGTAAAAAATATGAATAGTTGCTATAAAAAAGTATGAGTATACAAAAATGACAGTTATTAGACAAATAACATACAATTGCTAAAAGAAATAACAAAAACGAAAAAACAAGGTCAAGTATGAAATGATGAAATAGGTCTATTTGATCTAAACAAATATATACATGTGCAAAAAAAAAGGGACCCCCATACATATTTTAAAATTACGTAACAAACATTCATAATTTACATGTTTTTATAAATGTAAAAAATATCAATAGTTGCTATAAAAAAGTATGAGTATACAAAAATGACAGTTATTAGACAAATAACATACAATTGCTAAAAGAAAAAACAAAAACGAAAAAACAAGGTCAAGTATGAAATGATGAAATAGGTCTATATGATCTGAAGAAATATATACATGTGCAAAAAAAAGGGACCTCCATACATATTTTAAAAATTACGTAACAAACATTCATAATTTACATGTTTTTATAAATGTAAAAAATATCAATAGTTGCTATAAAAAAAGTCTGAGTATACAAAAATGACAGTTATTAGACAAATAACATACAATTGCTTAAAGAAATAACAAAAACGAAAAAACAAGGTCAAGTATGAAATGATGGGTTTATATGATCTGAACAAATATATACATGTGCAAAAAAAGGGACCCCCATACATATTTTAAAAATTACGTAACAAACATTCATAATTTACATGTTTTTATAAATGTAAAAAATATCAATAGTTGCTATAAAAAAAGTCTGAGTATACAAAAATGACATTTATTAGATTAATAACATACAATTGCTACAAGAAATAACAAAAACGAAAAACCAAGGTCAAGTATGAAATGATGAAATAGGTCTATATGATCTAAACAAATATATACATGTGCAAAAAAAAGGGACCCCCATACATATTTTAAAAATTACGTAACAATCATTAATAATTTACATGTTTTTATAAATGTAAAAAATATCAATAGTTGCTATAAAAAAGTCTGAGTATACAAAAATGACAGTTATTAGACAAATAACATACAATTGCATCAAACACATACACATACACATTATAGGATTTAGACTGTTTTACCGTTTAGTTTTTTTATGCAATTAAATGCATGTCACATATACTGTTGTGTATGTAAAAATTATAAAATAGTTGCTATTAAAATTGTTATTATTGTACCCATAAAGAAAACTTAATGATAATGTTATTGCACATAATATGATTAAAAAATACCTTGCTTTCGTGAGATTGACCATCATGTTCATTCTCTGTACCTATATCTTCAAAACAATGTTCAAATAATGCTACGTCCTGCCATAAAAAATAGGCAATCCAAATATGACATAAACAAAAAGGCGAAAAAAGTAACTATGTGGACATATAATGAAAAATGTATTACACAACACATATTAATACCTTTCTTTGTGGACATGGACCACAATAGTCCTTGTCTTGACCATTAGCTTCAAAAACAGGGCCTTCCAAATCTCCAAGTGGTGGCAGGTTATGCATTTCATCAGTTATGTGAGATGTCCTATCACCATTATTAATGATAATCCCTGGGGGGTTGTCATCCTGCTCTGCAAGTGCTAAGAGATCCCACATGGGTTCCCATTTATACAGAGGTTCATTCAAGCAAGACAGCCTTTTTTTTGTGTTCAGCATTCATGTGTTTTTGTGTGCACAAAACATCAACTGTAGTCGAATAGAAAAAATAAAAAATTAGCATATCAAACCAAAAAAACAAAGATATACAATTATTAGAACATGATTGGCCTGGCTGTTGACGCTAACCAACATTATCTTCAGTTTTGTGATTTTGGTTTGTACCATCTCCATCAGTGAATACCTGATTTTGCAAAAAGAAGTATGTGTAACACAGCTATTGAACTGAACAAACATTCATTGTTGAAAGTGGGAAAAATATATATAAACAATTTGAAGATAGTACCTTTGCTGCATCTGTTGAACAACCGTCTTTTGCTACTTCTGTTGACTTTAAGATGGAACATTCATGGGATATATTTTCTATAAGTTTTTTTTACATGTGGCACCAAACTTCTCATTGCTTGTTTGAGAACACATAACCCCTGAAGCAATAGATGAACTACTTCTCAATTCATGGCTATAAGTAACCCTCTTTTCTTTATGTTGGGATATGGTTTCTGCATTTTGCAATTTACCATACATCAGAAAAAACCAAAATTACACATAGAAGGATTACAAATAAATGCACAAAACATGGTTTTGGGATTATTGAACCACTTATCATTTTCAAATCAATGCGATAAATTTTTACATCGGGGAGCACTTAAGATAAAAGAGAGACTCCACGCAACTCTTTGACAGAAGCTCTTAATAACCAAAACAACTTAACTTGCTGTCAACAAAGCAAAACTGCTTATAACACCAAAATCAACACTTGGGAAGAGAAAATCGATTCTCAAACCCGACATCCGAACCCACAATCTGTAATACCGCGAATTGTTTTACCAGAGTTTGGCCGGAATTGTTTTGTCGTCTCGCAATTTTAAGAATCTTTTCTAAAGGTTTTGAGTTATGTCGAATGCTTATCGGAATGAGTGTTTTCTCCGAGCCGTATCTACTCTATGGCAAGGTTCACTCAAAAAGAACCTTGCTTTTCGCCAAGAGTTTGAATTTCTATCTTTGGAATTTGTGGGGATGGTGGTCTTTAGTATTGTTGAGTATAAAAGGAAGTGAGGCATTAAGTGAAGCCCTAGCTCCCCTCTCATTTCTTTTTTCCCCAGCCGACACCCCCAGCAAACTCCCCTGGCCTCCTCCTGGACTGCCTCCTGCGCCCCACATCCCAGCCCGAGCTCCTGGCGCTGCCTCCTTCCATGGCCAACTCAGCTCCTGGCGCCTCCTCCTCTCATGGCCAGTGCCTTCCCCCTGCAGCCCTCCTCCTCCCATGGCCAGCGTCCCCCCCTGCAGTCCTCCTTCCCATGGCGCCCTCCTCCCTTCTTCCTGGCCGGGTAGCAGCAGCAACAGCAGCTTCTTCCTCCCCCACTTCTCCCTCTTTGTGGGCTTTGGAGGTGAGTTTTCCAGGTTAGGGTTTGTGTTTACTGCTCTAATGGAAGTCCTAGCTGGGTAGTGTGGTTCTAGGGTTCCTAAATTTGGGGATTTTGGAGGGAAACTAGGGTTAGAGTGGAGGGAACCCTGTTCTGATTTTCGAGCAGATTTGTGTGCTCTGTTAGGTCGCGAAATTGGAAATTCTGCAAGCATTTCCTGGGGGTTTGGATATTGCGAAAATTGTAGATAATCGAATTACCTTTCAATAGAGACCGAAATCACTAATTTTCGTTCAGCCGTTTGAAAGTTATGGCATTTTTCGTGAGGGCTGTCCAGAGTAAGTCGGGTAATCTGTATCCTCTGTTCGTCTTCGATCTGGGAGCAGAGGGTAAGTTGGCTGAGCGAGCGGCTGTGATATATGCGTAGTTTATCTCCTCATGGTCGTTTCAAGTGCAAGAACACAAAAATCCGATAAGCCAATCAAAAGTTACGCTATTTGGAAGTTTTGTCCCGAAGCTGGGAATTTCAGCGAGCTTAGTTTCTCGGCTGAACTTTAGTGTGTGATTTGGTGGCCTTCGTGGCATCTCTCGCATGAGTGGGCATGACGTAGCTGTAGATTAGCCTCTTATGGTTAAATAGAGGTAAGGATCCCATTTTTCGGCTAAACCAATTTGGAGTTAGGCTCTTTAGAGTGCTGCTGTCCCGGTTAAGCAGATTTATGTTTTTCGGGTTTGGGAATGGATCGTAGGATCGAAGTCGATATAAGTCTTGTGTTTGTTTTGTTGGTATGTTTTGAGTAAAATGTATTTATTTGCAGGTGATGTGACCCCAGGTGTGGCATCAACCTCTCGCCACTCTAGTTCGAGAAGTTAAAGGCAAGTGCAACCCTTGTATTGCTATTAGGGGAGAAGAGATGAATGCTTGCTTGTCGTATGTGTATGTGTATGCTGCGGTTTACATTAAGAAATAGGTTAAGGCTCATGCAAACTCAAATGATAATCGTGTTATGAGTATAGCTAAAGAATGGATCATAGAATGAAATCTTTTATAATGAAATGTTGAGGGAAGGGATGCAGGCGCATCCATTCAAAGGTTAATAGGTTGAGTTCATTGCATATATTCTAGGCATGAAAATTCCATATTGTGTCTGAGAAATACTAGAATTGTTCATTTCATGAGAATGCATATTGTGGCTATGAAAGTAACCATTGCGATGATATGTTAAAAATAATTGGTTTTGGGGTGTTCCCCACTGCTGATGATGAGACTGGAACCGTTTTGTGCTTACACTTATGTTTTTGGTCATAGTTCAGAGCAAATGATTTCGATACCGTGTATGAATTATTTATAAGCATCATTTGCATATGTGCATTCATTACAGAAGAGGCGTCCCATGTTGATGTGGGCCTCTGTACTCACACGTAGTGAGTACAAAAGTCCTACCTCGTAGTCCCATCCACGGATGGGAGCGAGTCAGTAAGAGTAGGCCCCGCCACGGGATGGTTGGGAATGAGAGGGTGCACTCCGACGGGGGTGCACTCAGCTATACCGGTATAGGCAAAAAGGTTGCATGTTGAGCATGAAAGCATAAAGCATTTCATTGCATTGTGTGTTGCAATTGATACATGTTAATTGATGAGAATGGAAAGAACAGGTTGAGGATTGAGTCGTGGGCTCATCCAGGAATGATTGTTGAGGCATAGGTAAGTTTTGTTACATTCTCGAGTTGGTTGCGGCAAGTGGAGTCAGTTACTGCTTCTGTTACTGGATGCTTTCAGTTAAGTAATGGTTATGTTAAACGATGAAGAAATCGTGCTCTTACGTTTTGGATCTTTTATGAATTCAACTGCTTCCTTTATTTACAGATGCCAATTAAAGAAACTGTTACTTTATGTCTTGAAGTAGCTGTATTTTAGTCTAATTCCTTACTTTGTCTACTTGTTGCACTTTGCTGAGCCTTGGACTCATGCTTGTTTGCTTCCTATTTTAGGTACTTTGAAGCTAGCTCGTCGGGTTGGGAGTAGTATCATGTGCACGACTCCGGTCTCCAACAATTTACTTAACCAATTCATTAATTCGGGATGTAATTAATGTGGTTGTAATGTGTTGTTATCGTGGTGAAGTTTATTCATTTCTATTGGATATGTGATTGATTATCTAAGGACTTGCTAGATTGACATCATATATCTGCTATTGTTCTTTTGTCTGCTGAGTGGATGTCCTCTGTTCTAGAGAGGTCATGCCGAAATTTTGTAAATTTCGGTGACTTAGCTTTAGGCCGGGTTAAGAGTTTAGAGATTAAATTCAGCTTCAGTCTTTTTCGTGGTGGTGTCGTTCGTTATTTAAGGTTTTTGGTAGCATTCGCGGTGCGTTTGGCGCCGGGGTGTTACACAATCAACACACAATCTCTTAAAGAGAAGAGCGAAAATTCATTCTCAATAGAGACCACTTCACTAGCCGACATCACTTAATTAACAAGTTCCTCAACCAAACTTGTTATTACTTCTTTGACACAATCATTTATAACCTTACGCAAACATCATTCCCAGATCTCCACTTATATCCGTGGATCACCATGACCCACAACCTACTTCTTGCCATGTATCCAATTAGGGTCGACCACCTTAACCCAACACCACAAACATCTACTAATCCTCTACGGGAAGATCTTCAATCACCCGCAACTTACTCTAACTGCCGAATTTTTCTTTTCCAGAAAAGCCAACGAAAACTTCCAAAGAAGCTCGACTCTCAAAAGACTTAGAAAATGACAGGGCTCAAGCCATGTCATTCAACAAAACTTCAAATCAATTAGCAAACTCCAAAATTCCACGAAGGAAAGGAGTTACACATATCAATTCATGGAAAGGAAAAACGAATCGATCGAATAACACTTTTTCCTTTAAAGCTCAAATCCAAAACTTCAACTTGGAGAACGACAACACGAAGAAATCCATGTCTTTCTCCGCAAAGCAACCAAAAAGGGGCATCACCAAACTCTCTTCTTTGCCTTAAATCCAAGAAGACCAAGGAAGACAAAATTTAAATACGCACTCCAACAACTCTCCGATTAATGATAGAAACACAAGAACTCTTCTTCGGTCTTTGGCTCTAGGTCGCCGCACCAACAACCACAAACCACACGACAAGGCCGAACCCTTGGCACAAAGAGTCCCACCGGACTCCATTAATCAATCTACCACTTCATATTCATAGCCATAAATAATACCATAGCCTTAACAAGACTAACATATAATATATCAACAAGTATCAATGTAGCATAAATCTAAAAAGAACATTGTAAAACAATACAACGATATCCCATCCCTTTCCTATAGTGCATCAGTGTGTGTCAAATTTTAAATTAATTCATCATTCTACATCAAGTTTTTTACGGTTATTGCCCTAGGGCCACATTTTAAAGGTTCAATCCAAACCATGCTTCTACCTTCACACAGCAAAATTTTAATTCATTCTAGAATTACTCGCTATATTCAAACTCCACGGACCTGAAGCCCGCTCTGATACCAACTGTAACACCCCGGCGCCAAAACGCACCGCGAATGCTACCAAAACCCTAAACAACTCAAAGACATCTCTACAAAATTGTCTGTAATAAACCAAACTCTAAAACCGGCTTAAAACTAAGCCACCGAAATTTACAAAATTTCGGCATGACCTCTCTAGAAAAGAGGGCATCCACTCGTGATCAAAAAGAAACAATAGCAGTATAGATATCATTCATTCAACCAAGATGAAACATTCTAGCAGGTCCTTAGATATCAATCACACATCCACTAGCAATTGATAAATTACACTATACAAACAACACTTTACAACCACATTAGATACAATCAGGCTTTATGAATAAATTTAAGGAGATGATGACCGAAGTCGTGCACGTGCTTCTACTCCCATCCCGATGAAACAGCTTCAAGGTACCTAGAACAGGAAGCAAACAAGCGTGAGTCTAGGACTCAGCAAAGTGCAACAAGTAGACAAAGTAAGAAATTAAGCTAACATACAGCTACTTCAAAACATAAAGTAACAGTTTCTTTAATTGGCATTCGTAAATAAATGAAGGCAGTTGAATTCATAAAAGATCCAAAACATAAGAGCACGATTACTCCATCGTTTACCATAATCATTACTTAACTGAAAACATCCAGGAACAGAAGCAGTAATTTACTCCACTTACCGCAACCAACTCGAAAACGTAAACAAAACTTACCTCTGTCTCAATAAACATTTCTGAATGAGTCCACGCCTCAATCCTCAACCTGTTCTTCCCATTCTTATCAATCTCATTTATCAGATGCAACATATAATGCAATGGAATACATTTATGCTTTCATACTCAAGTGCACAAAACATACAAAAGCAGAATCTCATATCCATGCAACACAATCAACTCATTAAACATGATTCATCATTTGTCAATGCAATGCAAATGCAAATACGCCAAACAAATGAAGAATCTCATATTCATACATTACAATCAACTCAGTAAATATGATGCATCATTTGTCAATGCAATGCAAATGCAAATATGCCCAAACAAATGAAGAATCTCATATTCATACATTACAATCAACTCAGTAAATATGATGCATCATTTGTCAATGCAATGCAGTGCTTACATGTTCATATGCTCATCTCATTTAGCCATTCTCATGCATATTTCTCCATTCTCATGCATATGATGCACTCTTATGCATATGATGCATCATGCATGACTCATCTCCTCTTTCTTAGCAAATACCGGTATTGCCGAGCACCACCCGTCGATGCGTGCCCTCAAACCCAACCATCCCGTGGAAGGGGCCTGCCGAAACAGGACTTGCCCGCTGCCCAGTAGCGGGTCCTACGCTTAACACCGCTCCCATCCACGCCAGTGGATGGGACTACGGGGTAGGAACTCCGAGCACACCGGATTAGTCATACAGTCCGTATGACGTTCTCACCGCCCTGGCTCAATGCACTTTTCATGAATGCACATATGCAAATGCCATTCCTAACATCTTATCCAAATTCTCAACTTCTGTATTCACCTTCTCAACACTCATAATCACATCCTCAACATTCACATTCATGCTCACATCACCAATACTCGAGTAATTACTAATTCCATCTATCTTGATCCTAAATCAAACCATTTCATAATCAAATTCCATATTCCGTCCTCACATTCATTTATCATCAATACTTCATACAAAAACCATAATCTTTTATCATGAATATGAATTGAACCATTATTCTGGACTCAAAACTCATGTCTTTGATATCAAATATACCCTAATCCTACTAGCAAGCACCAACATGGAACATAAGTTATCACAACAAGTCACATAAACAAGGCACATAATTCTTCAATGTAGCACACATAGCAAACAAACAAGGATGCACATGCAAGTTTCATCCATACTAGTGTTGTCAATATAACCACAACAAGCATTAGGGGCTCTCATATCAAATCAATCAAGACATGCAATCTACAATTCACAAAATTCAATCAATTGATGCACTTGCCTTTACCGACGAAAAAATGGAGTGGCATGTGGTTGAGGCCACTCCCGACAGAACCTTCCCTGCAAATAAAACAATATTCATCCAACTCAAATTCATACACACTCGGTACAAGCGACAGAAGAAAACAACTCTACATATTCACATCTACAATCGAAACCAAAACATCCCTCATAACCACTTAAATGCAAATTTGGACAGCCGGCATTGAAAATGCCGTAACTTCCAAATGGATACTCCAAAAAGGATGAACCCAGGTTTTAAACGATCGCAAGAGACAACTCTACAACTTCTTCTACAGCCGACCGATCAGGAAATGCACCGATTTATCTCAGTTTTGCGACGAACAGCAGACAAACGCAAAATTAACTCGATCTGGGCAGCATGCACCAAAATGAGCATAACTTGAGATCTACAACTCCAAATCACATAAACGAATACATTTTCTCAGTCTACTCGAAAAATCCTAACTTTTTCTAGGCAATGAAAAAGTCTAATTCGGCCTCTACAATGCTCTAATCAACAGAAGAACACGGACTGAACCAATTGCGACACAAACTGGACAGCACTCGCTAAAATAGCCATAACTTTCAAACGGCTGAACGAAATTTAGCGATTTTGGTCTCTATTGAAAGGTAATTCAATTATCTACAACATTCGTTATAGCCAAACCCCCAGAAAACGCTTGTAAAATTTTCAAACCGCAGCTCTGACAGGGGGCAAAAATCTGTTCGAACCAGAAATTTCAAATCACTCTAGTCTCTCCAAATCTCTCAACTAAATGCATCACAAAGACAAGGATCCTAGCTGGGCATTTGATCAAACACCTTACATGCAAGCATTAAAATCCCCCAAGACCTGGGGTTTTACCTCAAGTCTCTCATGGAAGAATAAGGGAGGAAGGATGCCGGCCGGGGAGGAGGAGGAGTCATCAAGGGGAGCTCACGAGCTGCTGGCCGGAGAAGGGGGTCGCCGGTGGCTGCTCTGCTGGAGCTGCTCTTGGTGCTGCTGCTGCTCGCCCAACAGAGAAAGAGGAAGGGGCGTCAAGCCATAGGATAGCACACCCAAGAGGAGGAAGGAGGCGCTGATGTTGCTGCTTCTTCTCCTGCTGCTGCCGAGGAGGACATCCAGTATGCAGGAGGAGAGGAGAGGAGGCGCTGCCCCTGGGAGGAAACGAGCCAGGAGGAGGGGAAAAAAATTGGCAGCCTCCAAGTAAATGACATCCACTCATAAGGAAAGGAGAGAGAGATTTCAGCCACACATTTTTTTTTTATGTATTACACTCTTCCCCTTTAATGCAATTCGACCTCGAATTCAACACCACGAGAACTCCAGCAAGAACAACGGAATCGATCGATAAAGCGGAAACATCCAAAAGAACAAAGTTGCGAACTTCCCACGCGGGACTCCTAAACTCGAGTCACCTCCTTTCCACTTGGGAATTCACATCATCCACACGCAGACGCTTATTAGACCCGAAAGCGATGTACCAAAATTCCCAAATCATACCACCGACCAACGACTCATGATAATACGATTAACACAAGCCACAACACTATTAAGCACATCATCAATTTCTATTCGATTGAGCAGTTGGGGTTCGAACCCAAACTCCCTAAGAATAAAAGATACTCTGATTCACATTTCTCCTCAATAGTTAACCTTTATAGCCACATGACCATTAACAACTTCTAACCGAATCCGAATATACCACTATTTCTAACCAATTAACGCTGGGATCCTCTAGCAATCACAACACGACCTTTATCTTTTCAACAGGATCAAAAATCACCTTTTTGTTATTGAATTGATTAGCCCCCACAGGGTAACAATCAAATCCCCTCATAACACAAAATCAAACTTGACATTCTTTCAAACTTGTCTCATACAACGAGACAATCACTCAACGAAAAGATTTGCAACCGAACCATCCATTTCCGACTGACCCACATCGAGTCTAACCCCTAAAACCGAGGGTTCCGACAAACTTACAGAAATAAAGCATTTAGCGGCTGATTCCACCTAGACCACCAATGACAAAGTCCCACACAACATAGGGACAACGCGATCAAAATGATCCTCCGAACAAGCAAAACGACGAGATCACATATCCCTTACTCTTACAAAGACACGTAACCTCATTCCTCACAACTAGGTCTAGCACGACACTAAACTCGAAGAGAACTCCATTCTCTTAACAGCATAAACCACTTCCTCCCCTTGAGCCCTAAGGTGGAAAGCTTCACATCAAAGAATCACTCGATTAAAAAGCAACACAACACACTAATCCCAAAACCAACATTTCGGGAATAGCAAAACGATCCTGAAATCCAACATTTTCCATTACCTCTATTTATTTCCCTTAAGTGGCAAGTCCAAAGACTACCATCACCCTATTCCATAAGTATGCATTCTTTCTTCCTCATAATCTTTCATCCACTAACTCCACCACTTGGCGAAACACAAATCATATGGCAATTTCAATTGCACACCGAACAAAAGGCCTTGAACAAAAGGCAACCTTCCAAGTAATTACACCGACAATCCAATTCCATAGGTAATTAAACCTAAGAGTATAAATCTTTACTATATGCAACATGATACCACGAACAGTCATAATCTTTAACTCCAGCTAGGATGCAAAAGAGGTACAATTCTCTTTAAACCAATAAACCACATACATCACCTTGGAGAAAATTCAACAAAAACCCATGATCGCTCTATTTCCTTTCCTAAGCCAAATCGCAAAGGCAAATTCAAATCTCGAACATCTCGAGAACCACTTATCATTTTCAAATCAATGCGATAAATTTTTACATCGGGGAGCACTTAAGATAAAAGAGAGACTCCACGCAACTCTTTGACAGAAGCTCTTAATAACCAAAACAACTTAACTTGCTGTCAACAAAGCAAAACTGCTTATAACACCAAAATCAACACTTGGGAAGAGAAAATCGATTCTCAAACCCGACATCCGAACCCACAATCAACACACAATCTCTTAAAGAGAAGAGCGGAAATTCATTCTCAATAGAGACCACTTCACTAGCCGACATCACTTAATTAACAAGTTCCTCAACCAAACTTGTTATTACTTCTTTGACACAATCATTTATAACCTTACGCAAACATCATTCCCAGATCTCCACTTATATCCGTGGATCACCATGACCCACAACCTACTTCTTGCCATGTATCCAATTAGGGTCGACCACCTTAACCCAACACCACAAACATCTACTAATCCTCTACGGGAAGATTTTCAATCACCCGCAACTTACTCTAATCGCGAATTTTTCTTTTCCAGAAAAGCCAACGAAAACTTCCAAAGAAGCTCGACTCTCAAAAGACTTAGAAAATGACAGGGCTCAAGCCATGTCATTTAACAAAACTTCAAATCAATTAGCAAACTCCAAAATTCCACGAAGGAAAGGAGTTACACATATCAATTCATGGAAAGGAAAAACGAATCGATCGAATAACACTTTTTCCTTTAAAGCTCAAATCCAAAACTTCAACTTGGAGAACGACAACACGAAGAAATCCATGTCTTTCTCCGCAAAGCAACCAAAAAGGGGCATCACCAAACTCTCTTCTTTGCCTTAAATCCAAGAAGACCAAGGAAGACAAAATTTAAATACGCACTCCAACAACTCTCCGATTAATGATAGAAACACAAGAACTCTTCTTCGGTGCTGGCTCTAGGCTGCCGCACCAACAACCACAGCCACACGACAAGGCCGAACCCTTCGGCACAAAGAGTCCCACCGGACTCCATTAATCAATCTACCACTTCATATTCATAGCCATAAATAATACCATAGCCTTAACAAGACTAACATATAATATATCAACAAGTATCAATGTAGCATAAATCTAAAAAGAACATTGTAAAACAATACAACGATATCCCATCCCTTTCCTATAGTGCATCAGTGTGTGTCAAATTTTAAATTAATTCATCATTCTACATCAAGTTTTTTACGGTTATTGCCCTAGGGCCACATTTTAAAGGTTCAATCCAAACCATGCTTCTACCTTCACACAGCAAAATTTTAATTCATTCTAGAATTACTCGCTATATTCAAACTCCACGGACCTGAAGCCCGCTCTGATACCAACTGTAACACCCCGGCGCCAAAACGCACCGCGAATGCTACCAAAACCCTAAACAACTCAAAGACATCTCTACAAAATTGTCTGTAATAAACCAAACTCTAAAACCGGCTTAAAACTAAGCCACCGAAATTTACAAAATTTCGGCATGACCTCTCTAGAAAAGAGGGCATCCACTCAGCAGTCAAAAGAAACAATAGCAGTATAGATATCATTCATTCAACCAAGATGAAACATTCTAGCAGGTCCTTAGATATCAATCACACATCCACTAGCAATTGATAAATTACACTATACAAACAACACTTTACAACCACATTAGATACAATCAGGCTTTATGAATAAATTTAAGGAGATGATGACCGAAGTCGTGCACGTGCTTCTACTCCCATCCCGATGAAACAGCTTCAAGGTACCTAGAACAGGAAGCAAACAAGCGTGAGTCTAGGACTCAGCAAAGTGCAACAAGTAGACAAAGTAAGAAATTAAGCTAACATACAGCTACTTCAAAACATAAAGTAACAGTTTCTTTAATTGGCATTCGTAAATAAATGAAGGCAGTTGAATTCATAAAAGATCCAAAACATAAGAGCACGATTACTCCATCGTTTACCATAATCATTACTTAACTGAAAACATCCAGGAACAGAAGCAGTAATTTACTCCACTTACCGCAACCAACTCGAAAACGTAAACAAAACTTACCTCTGTCTCAATAAACATTTCTGAATGAGTCCACGCCTCAATCCTCAACCTGTTCTTCCCATTCTTATCAATCTCATTTATCAGATGCAACATATAATGCAATGGAATACATTTATGCTTTCATACTCAAGTGCACAAAACATACAAAAGCAGAATCTCATATCCATGCAACACAATCAACTCATTAAACATGATTCATCATTTGTCAATGCAATGCAAATGCAAATACGCCAAACAAATGAAGAATCTCATATTCATACATTACAATCAACTCAGTAAATATGATGCATCATTTGTCAATGCAATGCAAATGCAAATATGCCCAAACAAATGAAGAATCTCATATTCATACATTACAATCAACTCAGTAAATATGATGCATCATTTGTCAATGCAATGCAGTGCTTACATGTTCATATGCTCATCTCATTTAGCCATTCTCATGCATATTTCTCCATTCTCATGCATATGATGCACTCTTATGCATATGATGCATCATGCATGACTCATCTCCTCTTTCTTAGCAAATACCGGTATTGCCGAGCACCACCCGTCGATGCGTGCCCTCAAACCCAACCATCCCGTGGAAGGGGCCTGCCGAAACAGGACTTGCCCGCTGCCCAAGATGCGGGTCCTCGCTTATCACCGCTCCCATCCACGCCAAGGATGGGACTACGGGTAGGAACTCCGAGCACACCGGATTAGTCATACAGATCAGTATGACGTTCTCACCGCCTGCTCAATGCACTTTTCATGAATGCACATATGCAAATGCCATTCCTAACATCTTATCCAAATTCTCAACTTCTGTATTCACCTTCTCAACACTCATAATCACATCCTCAACATTCACATTCATGCTCACATCACCAATACTCGAGTAATTACTAATTCCATCTATCTTGATCCTAAATCAAACCATTTCATAATCAAATTCCATATTCCGTCCTCACATTCATTTATCATCAATACTTCATACAAAAACCATAATCTTTTATCATGAATATGAATTGAACCATTATTCGGACTCAAAACTCATGTCTTTGATATCAAATATACCCTAATCCTACTAGCAAGCACCAACATGGAACATAAGTTATCACAACAAGTCACATAAACAAGGCACATAATTCTTCAATGTAGCACACATAGCAAACAAACAAGGATGCACATGCAAGTTTCATCCATACTAGTGTTGTCAATATAACCACAACAAGCATTAGGGGCTCTCATATCAAATCAATCAAGACATGCAATCTACAATTCACAAAATTCAATCAATTGATGCACTTGCCTTTACCGACGAAAAAATGGAGTGGCATGTGGTTGAGGCCACTCCCAGAACCTTCCTGCAAATAAAACAATATTCATCCAACTCAAATTCATACACACTCGGTACAAGCGACAGAAGAAAACAACTCTACATATTCACATCTACAATCGAAACCAAAACATCCCTCATAACCACTTAAATGCAAATTTGGACAGCCGGCATTGAAAATGCCGTAACTTCCAAATGGATACTCCAAAAAGGATGAACCCAGGTTTTAAACGATCGCAAGAGACAACTCTACAACTTCTTCTACAGCCGACCGATCAGGAAATGCACCGATTTATCTCAGTTTTGCGACGAACAGCAGACAAACGCAAAATTAACTCGATCTGGGCAGCATGCACCAAAATGAGCATAACTTGAGATCTACAACTCCAAATCACATAAACGAATACATTTTCTCAGTCTACTCGAAAAATCCTAACTTTTTCTAGGCAATGAAAAAGTCTAATTCGGCCTCTACAATGCTCTAATCAACAGAAGAACACGGACTGAACCAATTGCGACACAAACTGGACAGCACTCGCTAAAATAGCCATAACTTTCAAACGGCTGAACGAAATTTAGCGATTTTGGTCTCTATTGAAAGGTAATTCAATTATCTACAACATTCGTTATAGCCAAACCCCCAGAAAACGCTTGTAAAATTTTCAAACCGCAGCTCTGACAGGGGGCAAAAATCTGTTCGAACCAGAAATTTCAAATCACTCTAGTCTCTCCAAATCTCTCAACTAAATGCATCACAAAGACAAGGATCCTAGCTGGGCATTTGATCAAACACCTTACATGCAAGCATTAAAATCCCCCAAGACCTGGGGTTTTACCTCAAGTCTCTCATGGAAGAATAAGGGAGGAAGGATGCCGGCCGGGGGAGGAGGAGGAGTCACTGAAGGGGAGCTCGCCGGAGCTGCTGGCCGGAGAAGGGGGGTCGCCGGTGGCTGCTACTGCTGGAGCTGCTCTTGGTGCTGCTGCTGCTCGCCCAACAGAGAAAGAGGAAGGGGGCGTCAAGCCATAGGATAGCACAGCCAAGAGGAGGAAGGGAGGGCGCCTGATGCTGCTGCTTCTTCTCCTGCTGCTGCCGGCTGAGGAGGACATCCAGGGCGCAGGGAGGAGAGGAGAGGAGGCGCTGGCCCCTGGGAGGAAACGAGCCAGAGGAGAGGGGAAAAAGAAATTGGCAGCCTCCAAGTAAATGACATCCACTCATAAGGAAAGGGAGAGAGAGATTTCAGCCACACATTTTTTTTTGCGGTATTACACTCTTCCCCCCTTTAACAGAATTCGACCTTGAATTCTGAACACCACGAGAACTCCAGCAAGAACAACGGGAATCGACTGATAAAGCGGAAACATCCAAAAAGAACAAAGTTGCGAACTTCCCACGCACGGGACTCCTAAACTCGAGTCACCTCCTTTCCACTTGGGAATTCACATCATCCACACGCAGACGCTATTAGACCCGAGCAGACAGCCAAAATTCCCAAATCATACCACCGACCAACGACTCATGATAATACGATTAACACAAGCCACAACACTATTAAGCACATCACTGAATTTCTATTCGATTGAACAGTTGGGGTTCTGAACCCAAACTCCCTAAGAATAAAAGATACTCTGATTCACATTTCTCCTCAATAGTTAACCTTTATAGCCACATGACCATTAACAACTTCTAACCGAATCCGAATATACCACTATTTCTAACCAATTAACGCTGGGATCCTCTAGCAATCACAACACGACCTTTATCTTTTCAACAGGATCAAAAATCACCTTTTTGTTATTGAATTGATTAGCCCCCACAGGGTAACAATCAAATCCCCTCATAACACAAAATCAAACTTGACATTCTTTCAAACTTGTCTCATACAACGAGACAATCACTCAACGAAAAGATTTGCAACCGAACCATCCATTTCCGACTGACCCACATCGAGTCTAACCCCTAAAACCGAGGGTTCCGACAAACTTACAGAAATAAAGCATTTAGCGACTGATTCCACCCAGACCACCAATGACAAAGTCCCACACAACATAGGGACAACGCGATCAAAATGATCCTCCCGAACAAGCAAAACGACGAGATCACATATCCCTTACTCTTACAAAGACACAGAACCTCATTCCTCACAACTAGGTCTAGCACGACACTAAACTCGAAGAGAACTCCATTCTCTTAACAGCATAAACCACTTCCTCCCCTTGAGCCCTAAGGTGGAAAGCTTCACATCAAAGAATCACTCGATTAAAAAGCAACACAACACACTAATCCCAAAACCAACATTTCGGGAATAGCAAAACGATCCTGAAATCCAACATTTTCCATTACCTCTATTTATTTCCCTTAAGTGGCAAGTCCAAAGACTACCATCACCCTATTCCATAAGTATGCATTCTTTCTTCCTCATAATCTTTCATCCACTAACTCCACCACTTGGCGAAACACAAATCATATGGCAATTTCAATTGCACACCAACAAAAGGCCTTGAACAAAAGGCAACCTTCCAAGTAATTACACCGACAATCCAATTCCATAGGTAATTAAACCTAAGAGTATAAATCTTTACTATATGCAACATGATACCACGAACAGTCATAATCTTTAACTCCATCTAGGATGCAAAAGAGGTACAATTCTCTTTAAACCAATAAACCACATACATCACCTTGGAGAAAATTCAACAAAAACCCATGATCGCTCTATTTCCTTTCCTAAGCCAAATCGCAAAGGCAAATTCAAATCTCGAACATCTCGAGAACCACTTATCATTTTCAAATCAATGCGATAAATTTTTACATCGGGGAGCACTTAAGATAAAAGAGAGACTCCACGCAACTCTTTGACAGAAGCTCTTAATAACCAAAACAACTTAACTTGCTGTCAACAAAGCAAAACTGCTTATAACACCAAAATCAACACTTGGGAAGAGAAAATCGATTCTCAAACCCGACATCCGAACCCACAATCAACACACAATCTCTTAAAGAGAAGAGCGGAAATTCATTCTCAATAGAGACCACTTCACTAGCCGACATCACTTAATTAACAAGTTCCTCAACCAAACTTGTTATTACTTCTTTGACACAATCATTTATAACCTTACGCAAACATCATTCCCAGATCTCCACTTATATCCGTGGATCACCATGACCCACAACCTACTTCTTGCCATGTATCCAATTAGGGTCGACCACCTTAACCCAACACCACAAACATCTACTAATCCTCTACGGGAAGATTTTCAATCACCCGCAACTTACTCTAACTGCCGAATTTTTCTTTTCCAGAAAAGCCAACGAAAACTTCCAAAGAAGCTCGACTCTCAAAAGACTTAGAAAATGACAGGGCTCAAGCCATGTCATTTAACAAAACTTCAAATCAATTAGCAAACTCCAAAATTCCACGAAGGAAAGGAGTTACACATATCAATTCATGGAAAGGAAAAACGAATCGATCGAATAACACTTTTTCCTTTAAAGCTCAAATCCAAAACTTCAACTTGGAGAACGACAACACGAAGAAATCCATGTCTTTCTCCGCAAAGCAACCAAAAAGGGGCATCACCAAACTCTCTTCTTTGCCTTAAATCCAAGAAGACCAAGGAAGACAAAATTTAAATACGCACTCCAACAACTCTCCGATTAATGATAGAAACACAAGAACTCTTCTTCGGTGCTGGCTCTAGGCTGCCGCACCAACAACCACAGCCACACGACAAGGCCGAACCCTTCGGCACAAAGAGTCCCACCGACTCCATTAATCAATCTACCACTTCATATTCATAGCCATAAATAATACCATAGCCTTAACAAGACTAACATATAATATATCAACAAGTATCAATGTAGCATAAATCTAAAAAGAACATTGTAAAACAATACAACGATATCCCATCCCTTTCCTATAGTGCATCGATTGTGTGTCAAATTTTAAATTAATTCATCATTCTACATCAAGTTTTTACGGTTATTGCCCTAGGGCCACATTTTAAAGGTTCAATCCAAACCATGCTTCTACCTTCACACAAAAAAATTTTAATTCATTCTAGAATTACTCGCTATATTCAAACTCCACGGACTCAAGCCCGCTCGATACCAATCAGTAACACCCGGCGCCAAAACGCACCGCTAATGCTACCAAAACCCTAAACAACTCAAAGACATCTCTACAAAATTGTCTGTAATAAACCAAACTCTAAAACCGGCTTAAACTAAGCCACCGAATTTACAAAATTTCGCATGACCTCTCTAGAAAAGAGGGCATCCACTCAAGATCAAAAAAGAAACAATAGCAATATAGATATCATTCATTCAACCAAGATGAAACATTCTAGCAGGTCCTTAGATATCAATCACACATCCACTAGCAATTGATAAATTACACTATACAAACAACACTTTACAACCACATTAGATACAATCGGGCTTTATGAATAAATTTAAGGAGATGATGACCGAAGTCGTACGTGCTTCTACTCCCATCCCGATGAAACGACTTCAAGGTACCTAGAACAGAAGCAAACAAGCGTGAGTCTAGGACTCAAAGAAAGTGCAACAAGTAGACAAAGTAAGAAATTAAGCTAACATACAGCCTACTTCAAAACATAAAGTAACAGCTTTAATTGGCATTCAGAATAAATGAAGGCGGTTGAATTCATAAAAGATCCAAAACATAAGAGCACGATTACTCCATCGTTTACCATAATCATTACTTAACTGAAAACATCCAGAATGCGATAATTTACTCCACTTACCGCAACCAACTCGGCGTAAACAAAACTTACCTCTGTCTCAATAAACATTTCAATGAGTCCACGCCTCAATCCTCAACCTGTTCTTCCCATTCTTATCAATCTCATTTATCAGATGCAACATATAATGCAATGGAATACATTTATGCTTTCATACTCAAGTGCACAAAACATACAAAAGCAGAATCTCATATCCATGCAACACAATCAACTCATTAAACATGATTCATCATTTGTCAATGCAATGCAAATGCAAATACGCCAAACAAATGAAGAATCTCATATTCATACATTACAATCAACTCAGTAAATATGATGCATCATTTGTCAATGCAATGCAAATGCAAATATGCCCAAACAAATGAAGAATCTCATATTCATACATTACAATCAACTCAGTAAATATGATGCATCATTTGTCAATGCAATGCAGTGCTTACATGTTCATATGCTCATCTCATTTAGCCATTCTCATGCATATTTCTCCATTCTCATGCATATGATGCACTCTTATGCATATGATGCATCATGCATGACTCATCTCCTCTTTCTTAGCAAATACCGGTATTGCCGAGCACCACCCGTCGATCGTGCCCTCAAACCCAACCATCCGTGGAAGGGCTGCGCAAACAGGACTTGCCCGCTGCCCAAGAGCGGGTCCTCGCTATCACCGCTCCCATCCACGCCAGTGGATGGGACTACGGGGTAGGAACTCCGAGCACACCGGATTAGTCATACAGTCCGTATGACGTTCTCACCGCCCTGGCTCAATGCACTTTTCATGAATGCACATATGCAAATGCCATTCTTAACATCTTATCCAAATTCTCAACTTCTGTATTCACCTTCTCAACACTCATAATCACATCCTCAACATTCACATTCATGCTCACATCACCAATACTCGAGTAATTACTAATTCCATCTATCTTGATCCTAAATCAAACCATTTCCGCAATCAAATTCCATATTCCGTCCTCACATTCATTTATCATCAATACTTCATACAAAAACCATAATCTTTTATCATGAATATGAATTGAACCATTATTCTTGACTCAAAACTCATGTCTTTGATATCAAATATACCCTAATCCTACTAGCAAGCACCAACATGGAACATAAGTTATCACAAGTCACATAAACAAGGCACATAATTCTTCAATGTAGCACACATAGCAAACAAACAAGGATGCACATGCAAGTTTCATCCATACTAGTGTTGTCAATATAACCACAACAAGCATTAGGGGCTCTCATATCAAATCAATCAAGACATGCAATCTACAATTCACAAAATTCAATCAATTGATGCACTTGCCTTTACCGACGAAAAAATGGAGTGGCATGTGGTTGAGGCCACTCCCGACAGAACCTTCCCTGCAAATAAAACAATATTCATCCAACTCAAATTCATACACACTCGGTACAAGCGACAGAAGAAAACAACTCTACATATTCACATCTACAATCGAAACCAAAACATCCTCATAACCACTTAAATGCAATTTGGACAGCCGGCATTGAAAATGCCGTAACTTCCAAATGGATACTCCAAAAGGATGAACCCAGGTTTTAAACGATCGCAAGAGACAACTCTACAACTTCTTCTACAGCCGACCGATCAGAAAATGCACCGATTTATCTCAGTTTTGCGACGAACAGCAGACAAACGCAAAATTAACTCGATCTGGGCAGCATGCACCAAAATGAGCATAACTTAAGTTCTACAACTCCAAATCACATAAACGAATACATTTTCTCAGTCTACTCGAAAAATCCTAACTTTTTCTAGGCAATGAAAAAGTCTAATTCGGCCTCTACAATGCTCTAATCAACAGAAAAACACGGACTGAACCAATTGCGACACAAACTGGACAGCACTCGCTAAAATAGCCATAACTTTCAAACGGCTGAACGAAATTTAGCGATTTTGGTCTCTATTGAAAGGTAATTCAATTATCTACAACATTCGTTATAGCCAAACCCCCAGAAAACGCTTGTAAAATTTTCAAACCGCAGCTCTGACAGGGGGCAAAAATCTATTCTAACCAGAAATTTCAAATCACTCTAGTCTCTCCAAATCTCTCAACTAAATGCATCACAAAGACAAGGATCCTAGCTGGGCATTTGATCAAACACCTTACATGCAAGCATTAAAATCCCCCAAGACCTAGGGTTTTACCTCAAGTCTCTCATGGAAGAATAAGGAGGAAGGATGCCGGCCGGGGAGGAGGAGGAGTCATGAAGGGGAGCTCGCGGAGCTGCTGGCGGAGAAGGGGTCGCCGGTGGCTGCTACTGCTGGAGCTGCTCTTGGTGCTGCTGCTGCTCCCATGAGAGAAAGAGGAAGGGGCGTCAAGCCATAGGATAGCACACCAAGAGGAGGAAGGGAGGCGCCTAATCTTGCTGCTTCTTCTCCTGCTTCTGCCCGTGAGGAGGACATCCAGTATGCGGAGGAGAGAGAGGAGAGGAGGCGCTGGCCCCTGGGAGGAAACGAGCCAGAGGAGAGGGGAAAAAGAAATTGGCAGCCTCCAAGTAAATGACATCCACTCATAAGGAAAGGGAGAGAGAGATTTCAGCCACACATTTTTTTTTGCGGTATTACATTCTCAATGTGATACAATAAGTAATCAAGCACACACTGTGACCAATCCCAGTCCTTTGTTGTTTCAACTTCTTGGAGTGGTGTCAGAAATTTTGGACTAGGAAAAATACATGAATTGGGGCAAAGAAACGAAGAAATAGCAACAATCATGAAACATCTGAAAATCATCTCCTGGTCCATCTCATTTGCTGTTTCATCAAACAACTTTTCTGCAAAAAACTTGATGCTTGGTAAGGTTGATGCACTGAATTGTCTCAGAATGAAATTCTTCCCAGATTCAGTATCTGATTTCACAACTTTGCCTCCCAAAGGCAACCCTAATACTTTGGATACTGACTCGCTGCTTAGTGGTATCAATTTCCCACCGACCACAATATCAGATGAATATACATCAACGTGACGAGCAATCCATTGAACAAAGTCCATAGGTACAACACAATCTCTGAAATAAGGCAAACTTCCAAAACCATACTTCTCTATAGCTTCTCTTTGTCGGAGAGTTAGACGAGAAACAACATCACCAAACATCCCAGCAGAAAATCGGGTAAAAGCATTCTTGTCTCTTTCTTCACAATCAACTTTCTGGATATAGAAAACAAAATGGAAAGGGAAAAAATAAAACATAAGAAAGATAACTTATTCAATTAGTCTAGAATGTATATCCTGTGTCAGTTTAGATAAAAAATGCATGCCATTTTACTTCAAGCTGTAACTTTACACATGGGAAAACAAATTCTGCACTGTCTATGATTCACCTTAGTTTAGATGAAAACTATATGCACATAATGAAAAAATAATGAATAATAACCTTTCTCTTCCTTTTCATTGATTCACGTTGAGAAGCCTTCCTTTTCAAAGTTTTCATTATCTGCGTAGTGCACACCAAAAATGATATCTATGGAATGAAAGAGGGTTGCGATATAAAAAGGAAACAATTGACAAAAAAAATGTAGAATTAACAAAAACTTACAGCTTTCAGTTGCTTAGGATTGATATCAACATTAGAGGATGCTTCGCTCTGCTCGTCGCTGCAATTATCACTAGAATTCCCATGTCTGCAACTAAAACCGCTAGAATCCCCTTTGTTGCAATTATAATCATAATCAGAACTGCTCCCTCTATTTGCTGCTTTAACAAAAGTAGTATGCCTTGCCATCTACATCCATAAAACAACTTACACCATCAAAAAACATAAACATCTATTACATATGCACACGGCACAAAACTAAAAAAAGATACCGTTTACTTGTAAAAATCATTATATGAGTACATTGTTCCGTACATCACAATCATTATAACATGATAATAAAAAAGGGTGTTTTGCCACTGCACGAGCACCCAAACCGATACTTTGAACATAGACAAACAAACAATATCTGTCCTTCTTTGGAATACCAAGGGGTAATTCTAAAAACAAAAGAATCCAAACTCACCAGCTACCAGCACAAATGTGCATATATTTTAGTAAAGCCTGATTCACCACAACAAATTTCATCCAATTATTCATAAAAACTAAGGAACCAAATATTGGATTGTAAGAGTGTAAGAATTTAAGGGGCAATAATATAAACAAGGAACATTTTCAGCTCTTGCATACTAGTACTACCCTGATTTCCAAGTAAAACGATGAGCAGAAGTTCAATTCTTAATGAATTTAATAAATAAACAATGTTTTATTAAGCAGTGCCAGAACTAGATCATTTGCATAAACCATAGAAGCTTCATTCAATGGCTACTGAACATGTTACCTCCTCCATACAGCATAATAGCAGATCAGACAAAAAAAAAGCAGATATAAGACAAATAAACAAGTATTAAATGGAAACAAGAATGACATGCACAAACTTTCTTAGATACTAAAAAAATGCAAAAACAAATGATTAAGAGTAGTGAAGCAAGACAAGGACAAATGGATGAATAATTCTAAAAGAAGACATTTACGCACATAACACATAGAAGCAAGGGATTACGATAGGGCGCAAACCTTTTATAATAACCAGTTTCGTTTCCTACCTGATTTACACTTACTAAGAAATTTTGAGGAGACCATGCTATGTCATACTCAACAAATTCCTAAAAGAACACTTAAAAAGCGCAATGCTATGTCATACTCAACAAATTACTAGGCAGCTTCCCATCAACTAAGGAGTAAGGATATTATCCATTACTACAAGGATAGGATATTATCCATTACTACAAGAACAAACATACCCCAAACACAAATATCACATCACAGTACCAACCCATAACAAGTATTACACAGGAAAAAATGGGTGCAGATCTCATTCTAAAAATTAGAAAACTTCATGAACTAAATATAGTACAAAAAATGCCTTTGGCTCCTCCTCTTGAACTGAACAAAGTGCATAAAGGAGAATCAGCCAACTACCCTTGTTTAGTACCGACCATGACTACTCCTTACAACAATCAGTTGAAAAAAAGCTGCCCCGAATGCCCCCTCCCCTCTGAACCTTGAGCATTTCATTAGAATACAACCCAATGATTTGCTCCGCGGTCCAAGCCTGGACGATGGACCTGTTGAGGGACACATCCTTGCTCCTGTTGGACGGCGGTCGCGCAGCTGAGGAACTGGAGATCATCTGGATGAAGAGCTCCCTGTTCCTCTGGCGCTTTTCGTGGAACATGCCGTCTGCGAACCGCGCATCCCTCAGCTCGATGTCCTCCTCTTCCAAGTCATCGTCGATTTTGTGAACATAAAATCACTCAGATTACAAAAATACCACAGATCCACTACCCCAATAAACGTATAACATAAAATCAAAATCAAACTCGAAAGCAGCAACATACAACACAAATTCCTCTCAACCTCGAAACCCTAGCTAATACAACCCCTCCTCCCTGTGAAATCTCCATGAAACACAGACATTCACAACGACGAACCTAGCACAGACAAAAACCCAAAAATCTCACAACATGCTCGGGAAAAATCTCACTACAGCAAAAAAAAAAACTACGAAACTCCCCAACCCTAGCGCAAAAAAAAAATCACATTCACATTGCAGAATCTGAGAGGAAGAAAAGGAAGCGAACCTTGTTGAGAAGAACATATATCTTCTCCTTCTAGCCCAAATCGATCTGTCTCTTCCCCTCCTGCTCCCCTTTTGATCGCTTCCGCCTTCTCTTCCCTCCCTTATTTTCTCTGGAGTATGGCTATAGCGTGAGCAGGTGAAGAGAATGAGTGCTAAGTGCGTTTGATGGAAATGAAGTGGATAAAATAAACGGCGTGGTATTCGAGAAGCAAAGTATTCAAAATTGGTGGGTTCACACTGCACGAATCTCAAAACAAAATCAACGGACAAAAAATTGAGTGCTGTGAACTAAACAAAACACCTGAGTGTTGTTTAGCAAAACCCCAATTTGTATAAGTCTCAAGCAATTGAAAAGGTAAATAACCGCTACCTATTTTTATTTCTACTTTAATATTTGTATAAATTTTAAAAAGTTATGCATTGGAGTAGCTAGGAAAATCATCCGTACAAAATTGTCTCAAAAAATACTGTCATAATATTATAATTTTATTTAGTTTTATAAATATATTATAATATAAATTAGTGGTCAAAGTTATGTTTTCGAGGATGCGTCGATGTTCAAAACGATAACTATGTGTTACAGATGAGGGTATAAAACACATTATTTAAATAATTATTAATAGAATTTGATCGTAGTATCTCTTATTAGATAGACATAGTACTCCCTTCGTTGATCAATATAAGGTGTATTTTGACTTTGCACAAGTATTAAGATTGCGGTGAAATTGAGAAAGACATGAGAAAAAAATAACTTCCGTACCCTCTTAATTGTTTTAGAAGATAAGACATAATAATTTGTGTGTGTGGTAATGAATAAATACATATGGTTTAGAGACATAATTTGTGTGTGTGGTAATGAATAAATATATATGGTTTAGAGACAATAAATAGGGATATAGTAGGAAAGGCTCATTAAAGTTACATATAAACATTATATTTATAAACAAGATTATTTAAATTATAGGCCTTATATTTATCAATGGATATAGTACCACTCTTTTTATCATAAACAAATATAATCTAATTTTATTAAATGTTACTTAAATAATGTATTTTCTAGGTATATGAGATGGACTTATATTTATCAGGGTTTAGGCCGCAATACATCATTTAAGGCTAAAATACAAGTTAGGGTTTATGTAACATTCCGAAAATTTTAAAAATAAGAAAAATTAAAATTTTAGAAATAAAATTTAATAAAAATTTAAATTGAAAAATAATTTTGTAGTTATATTTTCCTTCATTTCTTTCAAATCCAATCTTAAGAAAAGATGAAGTGGGAATACTCAAAGAACCGACCATAATCCTCAAAGTCTCTTTGCCGCTTGAAATCGATTGGATATCAACACGACCAACTAGCTCTGGTTTGCTCATCTTGCATCGGCTCTTTTCCCTTTTATGAACAATGCACCATGTTTATTGGGAAAGGGTTGACATCCACTTGCATCGTCGGTTCATTGGCAAATTTAAGCCGGCCATCCTCAATAGCCGATTGTATCTGTTGTCAAAAATATTGCAATCGTTAGTATTATGAGAAAAGGGCTACCACCCCTTTCTTTATTATTACTAGTCATGTGCCCGTGCGTTGCAACGAAAACTCAATTTGCGACAAAAAAGTTTATTTGCAAAGAACACTAACAGTGGCAAATGTGAGTAATTAAAGAACAATGGCAAAGGTGGGTAATTAAGAGCACTAACAGTGGCAAAGGTGGGTAATTAAAGAACAGTGACAAAGATGAGTAATTTTGATAAAATGACATGGGAAGAAACTCTCACTTTATATAGTAGAGATTGATAGGTAATGTAAGAGCAGGTTCATGACTACGACGTGTGGATCTCCCATGTTATTAATTATTTTTTTATACATAACCTATACAATATTAGATTTATTGTAAAGAATTTGTTATAAGGAGTATAGAGATTCAATAGATTGCAAATCCGACGAGCGGATTAAAAATAGACTCTCAAGAAGACTAAGATCAAATAGTAAGTCAATGTTTCAACCTTACTCCCACATCAGCAGTGTCACGAGCATCATTCATTTCCTCCCCCACGCGCTTTACATGGTTGGAGATAGTTGCACACAGGAAATGCACACGGAAACAAAATGTATTCATCTTGTCATTGTTATGAGATAAAGATATTTGTAATTGTATTCAGTTAGATTCTATCTTTTATGTGTAGACGAATCCGAACTCATCTCTTACGATTTTTTTTTCATATTGGGTATCCTCCTATATACAAGAATCAAACTAATAAAGTAAGAGAGTTTTTTCCTCCTATATTCTGTGCGCTTCTTCTATTGTCGCTGTGATTGCATTACAGTTTTGATTGATCAAACACTGATAAACGACTACATTTTACAACATGTTATTAACACGAGCTTCTACTAACACCAATTGTTGAATCTATCGGTTTCCTTGTACTTTTCTAGTTGGATTCTTGTCTGGCTTGTACAAGAATTTCACGCCGCGAGAAGATGTGTCCTGAGAAAAAGCGAGAAATTTCTAGCTTGAGGGCTCACGGTACATTGACATGACCTCTCTCGTATAATTGTGAGTACTTATAAGCATTTTCAAATGGAATCACAGAAAAGAAACCAGGCCAGTTGTTTCCGTGGCAGATCAGGTTTGAGTGACTGGCGTGGCAATGGTTCCACAAGGTATTCGCAGATCCTTTCCACTTGATACTCGTAGCAATTTATTCAAGATTGATCTTTTTTTAAGTCCTCTTGTCTTTTTTTTTATTATTCTAGATGATTGGTATGGCAATGGGTCCACAAGGCATTGACATATCCTTCCCTCTTGATACTCGTAGCAATTTCTTTAAGAGATTGTTGAAGCAATCAAATACGCGTGTTGTTTCCAGGGATAGAGTCCTAGTCAAGGTTCAGTTGAGACCTTATTAAGCTAGTTAAAACTGCTTGATAAATTGATAAAATTTAAATATAAATTTAAAAACTATAAAAAACTAAAAAGTTAGCAAAGTGTGTTAAACATTTTTATGTGAGGTTCTGAGGCAATGCTAAATACATATGTGTGTTGTTTCGACATAAATCCAATGCAGTCCCAAGTCCCAACACGCAGCGTGTACCTTGGATCAAAAGTCCGTATCTTCTAGGAAAACTTTCAAAAACATTGTAATTATTTTTGGTACTATAACAAATATTGTTCTACAATGCTATTGAGAAATCTGATCAGTTCATTTACTCGATTGGATGGTCTTAATCGACTGAAACTTTGGACAGGAAACTGAAATGATGCGAGGAAGGGGGAGGGAATCCAAATTATGCGCAAAGTGCCTTTTACAAGTGTTTAATAACTTGCATCCATAATACTTACAACATGTGCCAACTTTTGTTTATCCCGCATGTAGTATTCAGAATTTCCGTATGGTTTGTTGTGCACCGTCGTGTACTCACTCTTGCCTCCTATTTCCCCCTCTAGATTTCAATGAAGCCGGTGAATTCCAGGAGATCGTAGAGGGCGAAGATGTTTGGTTTTGAAAGCCTTGATCTATCTGCTAAAACCTTTCTGTGGATGTTCAGAATGTATCTAGTGCCAGCCGCACCCTTTTATAAAACTCTAGCTGTTAGGCCCTTAATTTATCTATGAAATGTTCGCTTTCGCTCTTATATCTGGCAATGTACACTTGGTTACCTACAGCTAAAATCCTGGATAACTGTGAAGGTATTTAAACGCACCCCTCTGAAAAGAGCGGTCCATTACACTCTGCCTTTTATTCCATTCAAGGAGAGAAAGACAGAAGTTGTATAACAAGCCGTGGAAGGTTCTCGGTAGAGATTATAGAAATCTTATGAGCGAACTAAATCTTAGGCCACCTCTTAAAAGGATAGGTGCTTAAGACGACAAAGAGAAAATAGAAGCTATGATACTGATATTGAAAGGTCCCTGTTCACCGTCAAAACAAAGTGATGTTGGCTCCTCCATGTTCGCTGTGAGATTTCCTTTTGTTGCCGGAGCTGATCTAATTTTTTTTCTCTGCCTTACAGCATGCATATGGCCTTGCTCCCATCAGGTGAAGGTTGATCTTCAGGTTCTCAAATTTGCGACCTAAAATTGTTACGCCGCGAGCCTAAAATTGTTACGCCGCGAGCGTAAGTACCTGGCATTTTCCTTTCACTGGAACTCTGAGCGAGACCAACTCGACAGTGTCTCGCTCCCTGCCTTTCCCAATGTTTTTACTGGATCATTCTATGCAGACTCCACTATGGCTCACCATCCTGACGGACTGAAAATCAGCCGGCAAACCTGTCTCCCCTCTGACACTCCAGCTATTTCGTATTCTCCAATAGCAGTCAAGCACATCTCGGATGCACTTTTGTGATGATTTTGCAACCCTCCGTTGCAAGATCCGTTACATTATAAAATTTCTCCATCTGCATGCAATTTGCATCCATCCATCCATCTGGAAAAGATCCTTCTGGCTGAACCCGACTCGTTCCTGAAAGAGCTCCCAGTGTCAGTGTGTGCTTCCGGATCTATCGGAGCCCGTCTAGCTCCTGCGAATTTTATGCCCAGGTCTTCTTCTGGAGTGAAAACTGCAGCAGTGAAAACAGTTGATGTGGGTAGCTGGCTTCGTCCTGAAGTGTGTTGGTTGGATAGCACTTGTTTTCTGCGCAGTCGCTTGGAACCCTGCTGGCGCACTCGAAAGGCGACCGTCTAGTCGTTTCCCTGACTGTTGCTTTGATGTGGACCATTTTGTTAGGCCAACTTACCATTATTGACATCATGAGAAATCCGAGTGAAGACAGACGGTAGCGATTGATATGCATTGTTGAAAATTCTTGTATTTTTTTTCTTCCATAAATTTCAGAAGGTGTAAATTAGAATCTCGTCAACGTGTTTGTGTGAGCTTTTCGGTACATCTTGTCAAATCAGTCTCCACCATTATGAAGCCTTTGGCCCTGGCTGTGGAATCGGAGGGTTGAAACGCAGTTAGAGGAAAACATTTCTCAAAATTTGTTTAGTGAAAAGACAGACGAGCAATAGATGCATTGCCGATTCGGCTTCTGAGCCGCAGAAGGGGTCTGGTTTAAAGTCAACTTTGCCATACTAATCTTAGATAAATGCGGTTTAGCACATTTTTTTATGGTAATAAAATTCGGTACCACAAGTATGATAAGGTTTAAAAAAAACTAAGTCTATAATATGTGAGACATAGAACTAAGAAAATATAGCAAATCATAGTTATCAGTTATCACAACAAATCAAATACCTACTTAAAAAACTATAGCAAACCTAAACTTGAACGTGGCAAAATTAGCAATAAACCAATGTACCGTTGTTCCTGTTGTGGATAGTTGCTCGGCGCGCGGTGGCAGCTCGACCATGACAGCTTGGTTGGAGCCACGATCTCATCTCATGGCCATTTTAATTCCTACTCTCGCGGCACCAAAGTCCAGAGGTAGAGGTGGGCGTCGTGCCGGGTCGGGCCGGCCCGGCACGGGCCCATCGTGCTTCGGGCCTAAACCGTGCGGACCGTGGACGCCCATCGTGCTTTCGCCGTCTTGGGGGCGGGCTGGCCAGCTCATCTTCGGCGAGCCAGCACGCCCATTTGCCCTTCGTGCTCGTGCCGTCTTGCGCCTAGATCCGCCCATTTATACTATTACTATAAGAGAAAATGATCACGGATTGATTTCTTTTTTATCCGTCTAGGACTTCCTTTTTCCGATCGAAACAAAATCCTATTGTGTTTATTATTCTCGATTTTCTTGATTCGATTGTTCCTTCCAAATACATGCATGCGACCATGCATTTACTCCTTAATTTGCTCACCCACACATACAACGTATGGATGTATTCCCTTCCTTTTCTCCGGTCCATCTGTAGTTTTCTTTCTTTACTCTTTGATTTGCTCACCCACACATACAACACAGTGCATGCTGTTTTGAGCGTCTTGGCCCAAACACGCTTGGATGTGCTTGGGCCGGGCTGCCCATTGTGCCCGATTAGCGGTTCAAGACGTTCGGGACAACCGTCTTGGAGGCCAGCCCGCCCGTTTGATACCGTGAGCGAGGGTGGTCGCTAGATACCGTGAGCGGTGGTGAGCTCTCTCGTCGCGAGTCATCCGTTCGGCATTTCCACGAGCGCCACATGTCCGTACGTGAGTTGGGGGATGACAGCCGGACACGAGCGGGATTCAAATTTTATTTTCAGATCGTATCTCATGGGTGACTAAAATCTAGAATTTCTATTGAAATATGGTTAAAACTCAAAAATTAAATTTGAAATCCAGTAATTTTGAGGTGAACAAAACCAAAATTTCAGCCCTAGGCTAGAAAAAATTAGAAAAAAATATGAAAAAATCATGCAAGACAAAAAATTGACTTATATAAGTACATGTAATTTTGTATATTCTAGTACCTTAGTAAGCGATACCAATTATACCGGGTTGACGATAACTCTAACTTTATTTAATTTATTTAATTCCATTCTATTATATCGATCTACTACTTTTACTGATAACTGCCAAACTTATTTGTTATGCAGGTTAGCAAAAGAAATCCGGCGCGAGAAGGTTTTAGAAACTTGTAGAATTTTATTACTTCTCTGCAATTAATCATTTATGTAATTTGAGTTGTAGTTTGTAATTTAACATTTTTATGTACTGCAGTCCATTCAATTGTACAGACTTGTAAAAAATAAAAGATGCAATTAATCGTTTTTGTTTCACTTTTAATTAAAGATTGTTAAATTAATTTAATGACACTGTTTAAGTTAATAAAATTCTCAGTTGTTTTAGTACCTGAGCAGAAGGATGACAGCCGGACACAAGATGACCAGGAGCAAGGTTTCAAAATTTGTTTTCGGACCGCATTGTAGCACCGCAGATCTTTTTCTTGGCCAGGGGTGGTCCTATCCTTGTTCCATGTGAAGTGATTTCTTTTATGTTTGGCTTGGATGGGTGGGAGTTTTCTTCATTCTTTTTTTCTTTACCCTTGGCCCTTCCTCCCAGCCGACCAAGCCTCCTCTCTTTTTCTTGTTGGCGCAGCTCTCAGCCCTCCTCCTCTCCCTGGCCGTCAGTCCCAACTCCTCTCCTCCCATGGCGCCCTTGCCTCAAATCCTCTCCTCCCTTCCAAGGTCGGCGCCTCCTCCCTGCAGCCCTCCTTGGCGGCGCCATCTCCATCCCGCCCCAAGACCTCTCCTCCTTTTGAGGTAAGGCTCTCTTGGTTTAGATTTGAGTGTTTTCCTGTTTTAGGAGGTGCTCTGGCAGCACCTCCTCCTCTCCTCCCCTTTGCTTCCCCCATGAGGGATTTTGAGGTAAGGCTCTCTTGGTTTAGATTTGAGTGTTTTCCTGTTTTAGGAGGTGCTCTAGCAGATTTGGATGTTTAGAGTTTGGGAATTTTGGGGGGAAAACTGCTATCTAGGGTTTGTGCTTGTTCTGAATTTTTGAGTAGGAATCAACACCTCTGTTCTTCGCGTTTTTGAGCAAGCTAGAGACTTCTCCTCTCTGACCGGCTGTAGAATGATTTGTAGGTTTGCCTCTTAAGCTTCATTAGAACCTGGAAACACTCGATTTGCTTATTCCATTTAGAAGTTACTCGAGTTTTAGTGAATTCTGTCCTGTTTTGGTGCTCTGGTGCAGAGTGCTGTTCTTTTCTGTTTTTGGGCTAGTTAATGAATTTGTTGGTCGGTTGGGGGTAGAGGGATGTGTAGGTAATGTCCTTGTGGTCAATTAAAGACTGAGCTCACTCATTTTCGATTAGTGGTCAGAAAGTTATGCTCAATTGCAATGCATGCTGTTCTGGAAAGGCTGAAATGCTGAAAATTCGTGGGCTGAATCTTGAACTGGGATTTAGAAATATTTATAGGCCGATTTGGAACTTACTTTTGCCTAGAGAGTTGTAGGAAATTACGTGTAGATTGTGAAAATGTCATCGTTTACTTGATTCCGTTCAATTTAGCAATTTTTATGATGAATTTAGTCCATGCTGTTCTGAAAAACTGAAAAGTGTGGGCTGTGTAGACAGCCAGCATTGCCGGTTGAACTGGGAATTATAGGTGTGTTTACTGAACGCGTGGCTATAAAATAATTGTAGATCTATGTCTTGTGATCGTTTCGAGACAGAGTTCAATTAATTTGGTGTAGCCGATTAAAGGTTATACGGGTTTTAGTGCAGACTGTCCGGGTTTCCTTTAGTTAGGATTTGGAGCTGTTTTCGTATTAGAGCATAGATGCGCTATATGATGTTGTGGTCTGTACAGTTTTTGAAATTGAGTGCAAATGTTATTTTCAGGTGGTGTAGCTTCGGGTGTGGCTTCATCCTTATGCCACCCCACCCCTCACGGTTAAGGCAAGTGCATCTCCTAGAGAGTTGTAGGGTGTTAAATGTTTTGCTTGCGGTAAGGGTATGAAAATTATAATGATTTGGTTTTGTTTAATAGCACATCTAGAAATGGTTCTTAGCATGAGGATGAAAGCGGAAGGAGACCATTTTGATCACATTGGCATGATACATTGCATGACAGATTTGCACAGAAGACATTGGAATAAGATTTACCACTTGTATGGGCTTGAGAATTGTTATACGTACTAACCGATTAATCTTTGGTATGTTCAAGAATTTCCCTATTGTTTCTATGTTTATACGATATGTTCTCACCATGATTAAGAGCAAATACTTATGATGCAATGTGTATGAATTGTTTATAAGCATCATTTGCATATCGCATTCATTTTACTTCTGTTGAGTTGACGTTGAGTGTTTAGAGTTTTGGGTAGCACTTTCATGATGCGATTGGCGTAGGGGTGTTATGAGATGCAAAGGTATGAATTGTTTATAAGCATCATTTGCATATGCATAAGAGGATTTGAGTTAGGAAAATGGCGACCCATGTTGATGTGGGCCTCTGTACTCACACGTAGTAAGTACAAAAGTCCTACCTCGTAGTCCCATCCACGCATGGGAGCGAGTTAGTAAGAGTAGGCCCCGCCACGGGATGGTTGGGATTGAGGGTGCACACCGACGGGTGTGCACTCAGCTATACCGGTATGGGCTAAAAGGTTGCATTTTGAGCATGAACGCATAAAAATATTGCATTGCATTGTGTGTTGCAATTGATAAATGTTAATGGATGAGAATGGAAATGACAGGTTAAGGATTGAGTCGTGGACTCATCCTCGAATGATTATTTTTGGTATGAGTAAGGCTTAGTTACGTTTCCGAGTCGGATGTGGTAAGTGGGACTAGCTACTGCTTCTCTTACTGGATGATTCCAATTAAGTAATGGTTATGTCAAGTGATGAAGTAATTGTGTTCTTACGTATGGATTTATATGAATTCAAACTGCTTCTTTTATTTACGGAAGTCAATTAAAGAAACTGTTACTTTATGTCTTGAAATAGTTCTACTCTAGTCGAATTCGTTACTTTTCATACTTGATTGCACTTTGCTGAGTCTTGGACTCACGCTTGTTTGTTTCTGTTTTAGGTACTTTGCAGCTGACTCGCCGGGATGGGAGTAGAGCACGTGCACGACTTCGGTCACCATCAACCAATTCAATTGTTTCGTTAAGTCTGGTTGTTACTAATGCTAGTGTATTGTGTTGATCGTCGTTGCGTAGTCGGTTAATTGTCGGTTGGATATATGATCGATTATCTAAGGACCTGCTAGATGGTTTCATTCTATTTCGAGTGATTAATATATTATTCAACTGCTATTGTTCTTTTGTCTGCTGAGTGGATGTCCTAGTTTTAGGGGAGGTGCTGCCGAAATTTTGAAAATTTCGGTGGCTTAGTTTTAAACCGGTTTTAAGAATCAGAGGTTAATTCCTGTCTTTTCGCGAGAGGTGTCATTAGTTATTTAGAGTTTTGGTAGCATCCGTGGCGCGTTTAGCGCCGGGGTGTTATAGTTGGTATCAGAGCGGGCTTCAGGTCCGTGGTGTTTGAATGTAGTGAGTAATTCTGGGATGAATTAAAATTTTGCTTTGTGAAATTAGAAACATGGCTTAGGATTAACCTTTAAAAGTTGGCCTTTGGGCAATAACCTTAAAATCTGAGTTAGAGTGGTTAACTAATTTAAAACTTGACACACTCTGATGCACAATAGGATGGGTATGTGTACATTGCATTGCGCCTAAGTGTTGTATTTGAGCTTTGATGTTGAATGCTGATTTGATTGTTGCCTATTGCCTTGATTATGAAAGAATTGTTGGAATTAGTATGTTTATGTGCATGATTCTGGTTAAGCCAAAAGGTTTCGACTTTGTTCCTTTGGTCGTGTTGTGGGCTTTGCTTGTGGGTGTGGCTGGTTAGTGCCACCCCTTGCGGTTTGGGAACCTCTCGTAAGTGAGTCTTTGTTGATTGTTCTTTTGGCGGTTTTAGGTAACAAGCTTTGTTGATTACCGTGGGTTGCCTTATGGAGGCAACTTTTGTGTTGTTCCGTGATTGTCATTCTGTGAATTCAACCGAATTTACTGAAGTCTTGAGGTAAAACTTAAGTCGTGTGGATTTTTGTTGATCGTTTGGTTTTCCCCCTTTTGCATCAATCTTCCTTCGTGGAAGTGGTAAATCTTGAGATTTGGTTGAAGAGTTGTTTCCCATCAGAGTTTGGGAATTTGAGAGTCGAGTCTCTTGCGATTTATGGTTGGGTTTTTCCGGAGACAAAGTTGTTTATTGGTGTTGTTCATGCTTAATAGCTGTGATTTCCTTTAAGGTTGGGTATGTGACCCACGAGAATGTTTAAGACGTTAAGAGTATGATGAGTAGTTAGCGCTTCCAGTTGATGAGGGTTGTTGGTTGATGTTGCTTATGGGTCAAGTAAATTGTGGATTTACAAAATGACTTGATCGATGTGTAATCAAAGACTAGGGATATGGAATGACTATATGAAAGGATGAATTTGTCCTTGACAAATGTCTATCTGGGATCCGTATTTATGGAAGATGTCTAGTGGAGATCGTGTTGGGTGGTTAGAATCATTTATTGGTTGGAGGCACTGGGGATCTTGAATATGTGACAAGGGTTGAGACTTGTCCTTTTGTAAATTTCGCGAGTCGAGTTTCTTTGGAAAAGCTTTGGTTGGGTTTTCTGGAAGGAAAGTACGGCAATCAGAGTAAGTTTGGGGGCCGGTTGAAGACCTTCCGATATAAGGTTAGTAGAGCATCTGAGTCGAGAGGGTGGTCAACCCTATGGTGATAGTTGGCTAGAGAAATTGTTGGTTAATGTGAATTACTGAAATAATTGGAGCAGTGGGATGGTGTTCCAGTAATGATAGTACTGATTACGATCCAGAAGGTTTAGAATGTTCCGTGGAGGAACTTGTTTTAATAAAGTGATGAATTAAGTTATTTCAAGGTGTCTTACGAGGTCGGATTACGATGCTTGCTGATGAACTATTATTGTGTATGGGTTAGTGGCGTAGAGCAGGGTTGTAATTAAAGTGCGAAGAATCTTTGGATTGATTATCATGGAGCTTGGGTTGCTCGCTCGTAGTGATGGTTGGTTTGGAATCATTTTTGGCAAATTAAGACTCAAGGAGATCTTGTCTAATTAAATGGAGTCATGAATAGTTGTCCAGGTGTGATTTTCGTATTATGTACTAATGGTTGGTACAAATGGCGAATGTTGAACTTACTGGGAGTTTCTTTGAAACGAAATGTTTCAATCTGGGAATAGGAAGATGTATGATCGTTGGCTTATTGTGAGTCGAAACCCCAAAGGAGAAGGTGATGCACCATCTCATGTGGATTTAACTGTTAGGTGTAATGTGTTTGAGATTATGACATTTGTATTCTTGTCGGTTACCATGAGATAAACTTGGTTTTCTATTTGATGATGTTATGGCTAGCCATGGCTATAATTATTGGAGAGGGTGAAAAAAAATTGAGTTATGAAAGTTATGTTAAGACCGGATGGGCTTTCTCAAGGTACGCAGGGTGAATATTGAAACCCTGAATGGTAAGTGTAGTGGAATACTAGCAATGGGGAGACGTAAGGTGATATTATGTTCAAACATGTGGATTGGTTTGTTTGGTTGATCATTTGGTTGAGTATCTTCCGGGCAAGATATTTTCTATTATGCGTTTCAGAATTTCCCTAAGTATAGTGTGAATCTTGTGATCGTTCTCAAGTGATTTTTGTTGGTGATGTGGTGTTCTAACGGGAAATGAAAATTTCCCATTTCTCTTGAGAAAGGTGATGATTGTTGTGTGAAAGAATTTTGGGTGACTTCCTGGTGTGAAGTTACGCCTTGGAACTTACGGTGATGGGAGTGGTTTATATTGATAAAGAGAATTTAGTTTCTTTGGTTAATGTGAACGCTTTTGTAACAGAATTATGCGGTGTTTCTCTTTTAAGTTGAGTTTTCTCCGATATGAATTTTATTGCAGTGATTTGAGGATGAGGAGAATGTCTAGTTTTGTTAAAAGGAATCGAGAGTTCCCTTGATGGCTAGTGTGAGAAAAGTAAATGATTGATCTTGGGTTGGGTGGAGTACAATAGAAGATTGTACTCTCTTAGTTGTTTTGGGCGAAAGTTGTGGAGCAAGACCTTCTTAGATGGAGGGCCAAGCATGGGTTAGTAGTAACCTCATATCCTAGCCTGGGCTAGGTGTCAAGCGTAAAGGAGTAAAGAGTGATTGTAATAGAGGTTTTTCGTATGTCCTCGCCCAAATCTTCTTGGGAGGATCGTTTAGTCGTTTTGTCTCTGGGACGTGTTTGATTAGTTTATTGGGGGGACCATTTGGAAGATGTTGGTAAGTATATTACCGTTTCGGTCGTGTGACTGAATATGTAAATTTGTCGGATGAAGCTAATGTTATGACAGTTAGGGTAATTGGTTCAGTTGTGAACTTTTCTTCTGGAAGTTATCTCTTTGTTCGAGATCGATATGAAAGAAAGTAGAGGATGACTTTATATTGTGGTAATTGTGGTGGAAATGGAATCTGTGCCATAAGAGAGCCATTCATTTCAATAGTAAGGGATGGCATTGCTCCTTTTATTTGAAGGGCAATCATTGATAAGAGATAAAATTTTGGAGTTTAGTTCCTAGAGGGTCAGGTATGGAATCAGAGATGTACGATTGGAAATGGTTAGATGTTTAGGATTGGTTAGGAGTTGGTTAGAGTGAAGTGTCTTGTGCGGCACTATCGCTTAGAGCTAATCGAACTGTGGTAGAGTTTTGCAACTAAAGTGGATGAAGGATTTTGGATGGGTAATTGCAATTAAAAACAATTTGGAGTTTAGTTCAGAGATTGTTACCAAAATCTTCAGAGAAGACTTAATGGTAACGTGTAGGTCGTACGCTGTAGTACTAAAGAAAAATTGTGGTTGAGATCCTCAGATCGTTGTGAAAGTGGATAGATTTGAGAATTTGGCATTTTGGTCGAATCTATCTGAGTCAGGTATAGGTGTATTGATGATGCAGGTTGAGAAGTTGAATTGAGTTAAGTTTCTTGCTCATCTTAATCGGGGAGAAAAGTGGCTTTGGATTTGGGAGTCTCACTGGTGTGAGAAATTCCAGAATTGTTCTTTTGTGGGTTGTGTTGTGTTTTAAATCTCTTTGGTCTATTCTTTTTTTTTTTGAGTTGGCGTCCTAGGAATTCGGGGTCGAATTCCTTTAAGGGGGGGAGATTGTAGCACCGCAGATCTTTTTCTTGGCTAGGGGTGGTCCTATCCTTGTTCCATGTGAAGTGATTTTTTGTAATACTTAAAGCTTTGGCTAGGGTTTTGGCCGGTCACGTTTTTGTCTTAATGTTCGGATTTATTTCGGTGGGAGTTAAGTGTGTTGTCGTGCCATTTTCAGTTTTATTCAAAGTTTTGGGTTTCTTCCATAAGTTTTTCAGAAGAGGGTGTTTTCTCCGTAGTATATTTTCTCTGCAAGATTTCTTGAAAAAAAATTTCTTTTGCGCTAAGATTTGGAAGGTTGGTTTTGGCTCTTTTTCTTTAAATTCCAAAACCTTAGTCTTTTATGCAATTGTTTTTTTCCTCCCTTAGCTGTTTATGTTTTTGTCTTCCTCACCTTATCTTCTAAATGAGTGGCTGTCGTTTCTCCCCAAGAAAAAAATCTCAGCCGAGCCCTCCTGGCCGTCCCTGCGCTCGCCCCAGTGCTCGGCCGCCCTGCCTACGCCCTCCCCACGCGTGCCTCCGGCCATCCCCGTGCGCCTCCGGCTCCTTGTGCCTCCGGCCTTTCCACCCTTGCAGTGCCTCCTCCCCGATCGCGTGCCCAGCCGCCAGCCAGCGCCTTGCAGGACCTCCCGCCGCCCGCTCTGGCCGCGCCCAGCCGTGCTCTGGCGGCGCCCTCCTCTCCTCCGCCCGTGTCTGTGGGCCTCCGCCGTATCGCCTCAGCAGCTGACTTTCAGCGGCAGTGACCCGGCGGCGGCGCCGGCTGACCTGCGGCGGCAGTCGGCTCCTCTCGGCGCCCTCCCCTGCTTTGGGCGGCGGCGGCTGACACTGGCAGCAGCACCACCAGCAGCCATGCCCTCCCTCCTTGCCTCCTTGTGGTGAGAGCTCAAGCAATTGAAAATTTTGGGGTACTTGATTTCCTTGTGCATGCTAGGTGTTTGATAAAATGCCTAGGAGGTTTAGATTTTTGTATCGTAGTGTTTTAAGTGTGCAAGGTTGAGAAATGGGATTGGAATGCAAGAATCGGCGCATTGCTAAATTTTTATGCATTCCCTCCCTTCTACTGCTATTGATTGTGCCTTTAACCCGTTGATCATCAGACTATTAATCAAGCATAGCTTCTATGTTCTGTGATTAGTGTTGTTGTGCAGTAGATGAGCCTTTCTATGGGGTTCTGAAATGTGGATATGCAGGTAGTGAGTAAAATATATAGTTGTCTAGTTTGTGCATTATTATTGGAATGGAGCTTAGAAAGTGTACTAAGTCTGTTAACTTGATATGTGTGCAGTTTCATGCATGCTTGTGCTGTGTCCCAGTGATTCAGGTGTACCTGATTAAGTGTTGAGTCTATTGTGTATTTTCATCAACTAAATTCTATCTAGCTGGTGTAATGGACCATGCATAGCTCAATATTGATTCGATGGTAGCAAAGGGTAACGATTATGCAGGATTTTGTTATGAGGGTCTTGAGATATGGTAGTAGGTGTATATAAGTTTTGGAATTTATGTACGCGTCTATGCTAGAACAAAGGGTGCATCTGATTGCTTTAATGTCTTTGTTTAGTGTGATTCCTCATACATTCGGAAGTCTTGTGATCAAGATGTAGATAATTCAAAGGATTGACCTTCTGTGTGATGTGTTAGTATAAGGATACATTTACTATTGTTTTGTATCCTAGAGTCTGAAAGTGGTGTTTATAACTAAAAAAAAATTTTGTATGATTATGTTAAAATGGTGGAGGACCTAGAGTTATTAATGCCATAATTAATCGTGAAATGTATAAAGTCCCATATCGATTAGTGTGTTATTATACTCTTAATTAACCATGCTTCTTTAATTTCCAATAAGTTTGTGATTGTGACAATCGTATCTTGCCCTATCTTGGTTTGCTGCTCTCTAGGGTTGGTGGTTTCTAGCGCTGCAATGGGCCATCAATTATCGCTGAGGTTAAAAGGCAAGTGCAACCCCTAGAGCGTTATTAGGGTGTTAAATGCTTTGTTTGCGATGAGATTATGAAGAATTCTAATGATGTGGTTATGTTTAATAGCGTATCTAGAAGTTGTTTTTTTTGTATGGTGATGAGGATGGATGGATGTTAGCAAATTGGTAAGTAAGTTATTCACTTCCCATTATTGTATTGTATTATGAATGAGTATGGTTAGGTTGATGCAAGTAATGAAGTGATGAATGCGATTAAATGGTAATGAGTGTAATTATATTCGGGTTGGCCATGCTTATAAACATGTCTATGACCAATGTGGGGTTGTAATAGGATGAAATGCATTCACGTCAATTGCATAATTTGCATTCATAATGGACAAGGCGTCCCATGTTGATGCGGGCCTCGGTGCTCACCCGTAGTGAGCACAAAAGTCCTACCTCGTAGTCCTATCCACGGATGGGAGCGAGTCGAGAAGAGTAGGCCCCGCCACGGATGGTTGGGATTGAGGGTGCACAAGCGGGTGTGCACTCACATACTCATTATACGCTATGACAATGTGCATTATGAGCATGCATGGTGCATTCATTTTATGATTCATGATAAAGAGGATGAGAGCATAAACGCATTGCATTGTGTATTGCAATTGGTAAATGTTAATTGATGAGAATGGAAGCGACATGTTGAAGATTGAGACATGGAATCATCTGGAATAATTAGTGAGGCGTGAGTAAGGTTTGAATTCGTTTCGAGTTGGATGTTATAGGTGGGACTAGCTATTGCTCCCTTTCTTGGATGATTTCAATTAATTAACGGTTATGTCAAGTGATGAAGTAATTGTGTCCTTACGTTTGGATTTATATGAATTCAAAGCGCTTCTTTCTATTCTGAAGTCAATTAAAAAATCTATTACGTTATGTCTTGAAGTCTTGGTTTTCTAGTCGAATTCATTACTTTTCATACTTAATTGCACTTTCTTTGAGTCTTGGACTCACGCTTGATTGTTTTCTTGTTTTAGGTACCTTGCGATCGACTCATTTGGGTTGGGAGTAGAAGCACGCATACCGACTCGGTCATCACCACGCATTTAATTAAATTGTTAAGCACGGTTGTAAATAATGGTGTTGTAATGTGTTGCTCGTCGTCTTTGGAGTTGTTAATATCTATTGGATGTGTGATTGCTTATCTAAGGACACCGCTAGATGGTTTGCTTCTAATTTAAGTGTTTGATATATTATATTCTTGCTATTGCTCTTTTTTCTGAGTGGATGTCCTAGTTTTAGGGAGAGTCTTTGCGAAATTTTGTAAATTCGGTGGCTTAGTTTTAAAGCCGGTTTTAAGAGTCGAGGTTAATTCTGTCTCTTCGCTAGAGTGACATTAGTTATTGAGTTTTGGTAGCATTACATGTGCGATTGGCGCCGGGTGTTGGGGAAGAAAGTACGGTCACATATGATGGTGTTGGGAAACAGAGAAAGTATATTCTTTCCTATAATATAATATCAAAATATCACAAGTTGAGTTACGCAAAAATCTATTTTTCAAAAAGCAAAAGCACACGTGTATTACCAAATCATTTAAACATGCTTTATAAATGATGCCACCTTTCTAGTTTTATCAAGGGTGATTGCATCCCTCAATTAAATTAAGGTGTACCGGGAGTTACATAATAAGTTACAACTAACTCGGAAGGTACACCTAATTACAAAATACTAGGGATAGACTTGATCATATGGCCATTATATAACCGCACGTGATAGCATCAAATCCCAAGAGATTATATCTCTAACAGGTACAAGAGGACATCAGATGTGAAGTTTACCTCTGTATGTTGTTTGGGTTGAATTGATTGGCGAGTTTAGATCCATTTTCTGTTGCCCAGGAAGGAAGGAGAATAGCTTGCTTGTATCTGTCTCGCAGAGGAAAGGTAGAGGCTTTTTTCATCCAAAAGCAAGCTTCAAACAGCACACTAAACAAGAATTATTGGAGGGGTAAATGTGGAGCACTACTTCCCATTAAACCCGACTTAAAATCTCATACCCTAACCCAACAAAAAAGAAGGGAGAACACAACAAAAAAGAAGGGAGAGAAGATGAACTCGGTTGGCATAGACAAACAAATTGAGTTCTCGCTTGTATTAGAGTTTCTTTGTAGAACATTATCCAAATATAATAAACTTAATGGATTTGATAAGTAATGTGGCTTGGGTATTATCATCAATTGATAAACCTGTTTACTTTAGCATTCCTGAATTAACAACCATACAGGATTATATGAAATGGAAAAACGTAAGTATATGGGTATACGATCGTCACAATAAAAAAAGACGTCAAGTAAGTCTACGAATTCCTACTAATGTTAGAGATAAAAGGAAAACTAAGGTTTCTATGCACCTCTAAAAAAAGCTGGTGCTAGTTCCTCTAAAAAAAAGGATAAATAAAAGAGAGATTAGCAATAGAAGTAGATAACGGACGACAAGGGGATGCATGCATGAGCACATCATAGACGCACCTCGACCAGGTGAGAGTCAGCAGGAGGGGAGAAGCCTCTTTATAAACTTCTTCTTGTTATTGCATTCTGCTGCTGTGATAATTTTATCTGGAATGGAGTAGACGAAGTGAGAATACTCCCCAAACTCTCAATCGCTAGAGGAAGTTTTCAGGCAATGTTTTCTATCCTGGACACCCCCATCCCATCAGGCAACGTTTTCAATCGGAGGCCAAACTTCGAAATCCCTCAGCTTGGTCAACTCTCCTAGGTTTGAAGGCAGTGACACCAAATTTTTGCAATGTGAAATCTTCAGACTCTCAAGGGATTCAGGCAACATCGGAATCTCCAGTAAACTGCGACAACTGCGAATTTCTAACCTCTCCAACTGGGGCAGCGAAAGGATCTGCTCGGATGATGAGCCCTTCCCCTCCAGGTGGGCACAAGACACAATCAGCAGCGTGCGGAGACAAATTAAGCATCGGAGCTCCTCCGTTGGCCAGCAGACAAGTTCGTCGCATGCGACAATATACAATTTTTCCACAAAGGCAAAGCATTCCCAAAGCCCAAGGTACGATTTTGGCAGACTAGGTGCTGTTACGAAGCAGTTGGGACCATCAAGTCTCAAAGCCCGAAGGTTTTCTATAGCTCTTTTGCTTCGGTCTTGCTGGTCCTTCGGAGGCATCATCACCATGTTTGCCAGCGAGCTTACAGCTAATCTCACGAGAGATGGCCAAGAGAATAAAGGAATGCTCGTAGAAACAGTACCTTCTCCCTTGTGTTCGAGCTCAGACAATGTTGTTAGGTGCGCAAGTGAGCAGATTGGAAGTTTCGGGCAATTGTTTATTTTTAGCACTTCGAGGATCGGGAATGTCACCAAGCTATCGGGCTCTCCTGCACTGCTTTCTATCAAGCTCTCCAAGTTCGGTAACCCATCTAAGACCATCTCCTTTAACTTGGGGAAAATTTTCAGAGGGGTATTGTATCCTTCAGCTCCCCCCTCAACGCTCTTACATAATGTGGTTATGCAACCCATGTTGCGTAAACACAAATATTCAAGGGTGACTGACAACCATACTATAGGTAGATCCTTACACCTTGGGCAGTTGGAAATTGTGAGTTTTCTTAAGCACCGAAACATCTGAGGGTCTCTCATCCATTCTGATATTTCTTGACCACCATATCCATGTACCTCCAAAATTTGGACCTTACTATGAGGTGCAAGAGACTCCAACACTTCTTCCTCGTTACAGGCATCATCTCCTGGCTTGTCACTTACTTCGCGGCCCCAACACAACAACAATTGAGTTAGATTTTGCTTCTGGTGGAGATTGCCATCTTTTGCATTTTGCCCACTCTTTATTTTTCTCACATTGTATAGTTCCAACCTGTTGGCAAGGTGTCGCATCTCTTTGAGCTCCTCAATTCCGTGGCCATCTTCCGTGTTCACAATAAATGTTGTTAATGTGTGAAGATTGTTCAGTAGACTAATATATGGTGGCATCCGTTCCAAACTAGTACATCCAAAAGATAAAGGTGAATGAGCTTCCTCATAGTTCTCATATCTTTTGGTAAATATTTTAGACTCCGACAATTGTTGAGCCTCAACGATTGTAAGTTATACAACAGGCAAATTGAATTTGGCAATGTAACACTTCAGACCCAGAAAGGTCAAGATATCGTAGATGTTTTGCATTTATGACTGGGCTATTGACAACAGAAGGACTGTAACATATCAACACTCTTATTGATACCAGTCTTAATTCCTTAAGATCCTCATGTAATCTTAATGGCTCTAACAAAGTGCGCAGAGGTGCCTTGCCTTTCAACACACCACTGTTTCGTTCCAACTCAGCAGTTAACATCTGCATGTGACGGACATCTTTCATAGATGCTTTCCGTTGAATTAACTCTTTTGTAGTTGCACATTCGTCTGTGACATCTTTCGCTAGGTCATGCATTAAATCATGCATTTTACAACAAACTGACTCATATGTCGTGCCAGGGTAATAATCTTTCTTCCATTTCACATCTTGGAGGAAGGATCTCCAAACCAAATCATTGAAAATGAACTCACCTTTCTGTTGCCAAACCCAATGTTCCCTCTTCTTCAATAAAACCATTTGCCATCCATAGTTGGATTAATATGTCCTTCTCCATCTCATAGTCTCGGGGGAAAACTGCACAGAAGGCAAAACATTGCTTCATTTCAGATGATAAGTGTCTGTAGCTCAATTTTAGTATGGCTAGGATATCATCTTTTGCTTTGCTACTGTCCCCACTATTGCTTTCTGCAATGGCCTCCCATTCCTGGACTTGTTGTTTTGAGCTCATTAGGCCACCCATCGTCTTCAGAGCAAGAGGCAGCCCATTGCATTTCTCAACAATACGTTTGCCAATCATGATCAAGTCTGCTTTCTCTTCTACTCCTTTGCTGCTGAATGCTTTTTCCGAGAACAATTTCCATGAATCATCTTCACTCAGACATGCCAGCTTATGTGAGTCTAGCGTGCTCATTATAGACGCCACTCGTTGGTTCCGACATGTGACAAGTATAATGCTTCCTGGTGCACCAACAGAACACAACAGTGGCTTGAGGTCGTCCTCCACTTTCTCTCCTCTTCATTCCATACATCATCAAGAACAAGTAGAAACCTTTTCCTGCCAATGGCATCCAACAATTGTTTGCGCAACTGCTCGATGGTGTCGGACGGTCTGCATCCTACATCCGTAGCCAATTCAATAATGGATTTCACAAGAGGACAAGCATCAAAGTTTTCTGAGACACAGTGCCACATCTTCAGCTCAAAGTGATTTTGAACCCTGCAGTCGTTGTACACCATCTTCGCTAGTGTGGTCTTGCCCAAACCACCCATCCCAAAGATGGGCAGCACCTGCACCTTCTGCCGCTCTCGCTGGTTGAGCAACAGCTTCACCACCACCTCCTTGTCATCGTCTCTGCCGAAGATCTCTGAGTACTCATCCAGTGCCGAGTGCGTCTGCCGATAAAGAACTTGCGGTGCATCTGCATGGTTGTCCAATCCAAACTTGTTCATCTCCACAACAAGCTCATTGATTGTGAGACCCCGTTCGAATGAACAGGAACCTCCATGTGATTACTGTGCTATTCCCTGGATCAGTAGCTAGCACTCACATGTTTACAACAATTGGAAATCACAACCATACAATACCTTAATTAAGCGGAAACGATTATACAAATAATATTACAACTCAGAGAAATATAGCAGCAAAAGAAGCAAGCCTTGTGGTTTACCCATCCAATCCCGCAGGCAACTGACCAGGCATAAACTTCAGATAGAACACGACGAAGAAAATCCCGCAACCTGCGATGAACAACTCCGAAAAGAGACTCGAAGCCGCGCTAACTCAACTACCTACAATATAATTAGGCAAGGGTGAGTACTTTACGTACTCAGCAAGACTTGAGCAAACCTATAATACATGCAGGCCATTTCAAAGGAAAGGCTACTACAGTTAATTTGCATAAAGCGAATTTCATTTGTAAATCAAGTTATTTGCAAACGGAATTGATAAGAGCATTTGATTGATAACAAATAAGTAAAGTATAAATAACACTCACAGTCCTCCATGACGTGAGCGACGAATCATCAATTCCTGAAATCCATCAATGTCAGCCCTTCGACATAAAGCACGATTGCCAAAACAAATGAAACCAACCCTTTTGAAAATAATAAACATTTAACTCGCGCGAGAATTCACCAAGACACCCATGACCGCGAATGCGGCTAATCAATTAGATTTAAACTCTGCAGAGGTGTACAATCGGACCCACAAGGAATGATCAACTCACCACGTCGGTAGTGGATCGCCATACAAAAGTATGCGAATGAGCGATCATACATAGTCATTAAATTCCTAGACAAGGCTTTACACCACCGGGCGTTAACCCTCGCCACAACAGAGACACTCACCCAAGCCGTGGATCCACATTATCACACCCAACACCACGTCTCTGTCCATGGCAAGGCGTACAGTTGCATTAGCAAGTAGACTGACCGGAATACCCGTCGGGGTAGACTGACCGGAAAACACATGCAAGCTCCGCCTACCAATGAGCAAAGCCATGTCTAAACAATTTAATAGGCTAAGGCTACCCCATTCTCACCCTCGTGGTTTGTGCGGATTTTCTTGGATCAAGCTACGATGTTCGGTCCTTAGTTGTGACACGGGCGACACTTCACCCTACACTACGTGCATTTCTGTCGCACATCCCAAGCTATTGCCAATAATCGCCGCATCAAAGCATAGTTTCATTTTGGGTTTTAATCAAAATTACCCACCACCAACGATGCCATTTCCAAGGTTTTCAGAAACAAATGTTGCTTTGATCATGTATATCATTGATTCTAAAGCATGGCTAAGCATGAATAATATGAGCATATACCCATGATGACATTAAGTAACGCCTAACCTTAATATAAGGTTATCAAGGTTCACATGTTCATAATCATCAAAGGAGATTCATGTGACAACAGTGTATCTACCAAACCACAAGATAGCAATTTACATAAAGTAAACGCATGCATAAAACAATTTGATGCACAAAAGGAATATAAAATCTTGGGATCATGCAATATGGTCAAAGGATGCTTGCCTTGCTTAATCATTGCTTCTGACGAAGACGAGGATTGCGGTGATGAAGCGATGACGGAATTAGAGGCATCAAGTTCTACGTCGATCAACGGATAATAACAAAACAATAACCTTCAATAAGGCAAAAGGAAAGCACATAGAAAGAACCAATAAAACTCTTTACGAAACGAGGATTGCTCTTTTATGAATTTATTAATCTTATTTTACAATTCAAGACGCAAAAGATTGTTTGGATTAATTGAATTAATCATTAGTTACAAAGTTCATTGATTTTACTATTCGCAATACGATTTGAGTAACTTTGTTACTTATGGGTTTTGCTCTATTAGGATTGATTGAAGCAAGATGAAATATGGATATTTTCTTAGATTACGGTAGATTATATCTTAGTGATCATTTCTAAGCTATTCTTTACTAAATTCAGATTTAGATGAGCGCTTTATGAGTTAATGAAAAAGCTTAAATGATCACATTAGGCTATAAATGATTAGTTCTTTATCTTTAATTGATTTCACGTAGAATTAGTTTTACATAAGTTAAATCTATTGATTCAGAGCTATTGGACTAATTTACATGATATTTAAGAAGGTTACGGTGATAAAAATAACTTAACTACGGATTCCTTCATTATTACCTAAAGTTTATTCATTAGCATTGCGGTCTAAAGTAATGTGGTTACTTAGGGTTATTAAATTTGTTAAGATTAATATGCAAAACATGATGGAGCATGGTTATTTCTTCATAATGAGGTGATTTATACTTTGTATAACAATCCTAAGCTGATTCCATAAATTTTAGGCTTTAGGCGATACATTATATTCATTGGTTAAAATGCTTAAGTGGCATTGCAAAGTTGACACTATTAGGAATCGGCCAAAAGGTGAATCAAAAGGGTTAACACTTAAGGGTTTTGATCTGATGAGATTAATAGGCAAACCTTAATGGATTATGATTCTTTTTACAGAATATGGTATTATGAACTTTATGCAGTGTTACTAAACTAGTTTTACTGATTTTAGTATTTAGATGAGTTATTTTATCTATCATTTGAAATAGCACAAATGACCATGTTATAAATCTTAATTAGACCAAGATTCAAACTTAGTTTCTAACTACACTAAACATGATCTTTGATTCATTTTTCAGGTATTAGCGAGGAGTAACCCATGGAGTGTTTTAAAGCTGGTTCCACATTAATCGGTGTTGGCACTTAATAGTTTATCATATCTGAAAGAATAAAGTCTTTTATAAACTTAATTAGTTACTTTTGTTAATCACTGAATTCTTATATTTAAAAATATGTTAAGATTGGCTCTACTTATTCATGTACATCTTTGCTAATATTCTTTCCATGAAACACTTCTAAATTATGATTTTGTTCATATACATAAGTATGTGTATATATATACAAAGACTAGTATGAAGCATTGAAATTGAGCATATGTTTAATTATTTAGAAATCCTAAAAGTTGTGCTTAATTATCCATTTTCAGCACACATTAAAATCAGAATATCATATTCTTAACAATTATTAAAATCAATAATATTCTTTAAGCATTTCAATTTATCAATTCTTATTTCTTTTTAGCGAATTAAAGCATGAATTTATTTGATGATGGAGACTAACTTAAAACATAAATATTTTTATATATTTGAACTCATTTCAGAACAAGGATTTCAAAAATATTTAATTTCATTTATTTTGATTAAGTCTAATTTAATCTTTTCTTAGCACATAAATGCTCATAATAGTGAGTTCACATTCTTTTAAATTTAAGTAGTTGTTCGCAATATAAAAATTCAATATTTTTGTATATTTGAATTCATTCTGATATTAACATCATATAAAATTTATATTATTATTTATTATCTTATTATTCACAGATTTGATGTAAAGATCATATTAAGGACATAAACAAATTTAATTTAAATAATTCTTTCTGAAATTCTAAAATTCAATATTCTTGTATATTTAGAATCTTACTGACTTTATATGAATATACAAATTTATTCCATTAAATGTTGATTAGAATTGCAAAAGATATACAAGATGGAAATCTATTCGAATTGAAAAATCAAAATACGCTTTACCTAAATAAGCGTCTTTTGGATTTTAGTCTTCTTCCACCTCGAGCGCTGACGGCCGGGCCAGTCTTGTGACAGAGAGAACGAGGGTCCGGCTAGGGCTCGGCCGAGTGCTTTCGGCGAGGCTCCGAACTTGGCGGCGAAGAAAGATCTCGGCGAGGCGCATCCAGGTGAAGTCGGTTCACCTAAGAGTTTCTGGGAGAGGCGCACACCAGCTCAAGCGGGCGAAATGGCGAGTGGTGGCGGTGAAAATCAGCACATGGGAGATCAAATTGGTAGCATGGAGAGCATCGAGGGACCATGTTGAGTCTGTTTTGGGCTCGGTTACGAGGAAGAATCTCAGGAGCTCTCCACTCGTCGGCCGGCCATGGAGGAGAAGGGCTCTGTGGCGGGGAGTTTTCGCATGGGGAACTTGATTTTGTTGAGGGCTTTTGACCTGTAGTGCTTGGGGATACTATGAGTCGAAGAATTTGGAATTGGTGAGGTGCTTGGTGATTTGCGAGCTTGGGCGAGCTTGGATCTCGCAACAATGGCGGCAATGGATTGGGGTTTTGGCGCTTGGTGAGAAGAAGAAGAAGAGGAAGTGAGGGAATGAAGCCTTGCCTTTGGTGATCGCCGAGGCGCAAGGAATGGTGAGGACTAAGTAGATGGCCGGTTTGGTTGAGCTGAGTCTCGGTTGAGCTTTCCCGAATCGACAAGGAAAAGGACGAGCGGTATGGCGCGAAATGGTGAGACGAGCGTGTCGATGATCGTGGTTGCGATGAGGTGAAGATGACGCCGAGGACACGACCAATCGACGAAGATGCATTGAGCGAAGCTGGTCAAGCTGCTTGCTGGAGTGCCTCGCTCGGGAGAGCTTCGTTCGATCGCAAAACGGGGAGGAGAAGGAGGTGACAAAGGGGGCGAGGGACCACCGGCGTGAAGGAGATGACCAAAGAGATAGTCTCCGATTTTATTGAGCTGCTAATTGGGAGTAGGAATTTGTCAAACTTTTTGACCAGGGTCTTTGAATAGATTTTTATGGCTGGTAAAATTTTGAGGTAAAGATAAGTTACCGAAAAATTTATAAAATTCTGACAACAGTGACTGCTCTAAATTCCTGTTTCGGATTTCTATTTTGATTGAGATCAATTTAAGTCTATTATTTTTGAAATTTTGTTTTTCTAAAGTATTTGATCTCATAATGCTTCTGTAAAATTTTCAGATCAAAATATGGTTCCATTATTTTATGAAAATTCTGACATTGCAAATTCTAGATTTTCGGGGTTTCTGTTTTAAATTCTAAAAGTCCTAAAGCACATTATTAATTTATAATATTTTTACCAGAGGTAGATATTGCATTGAGGGTTTTATGATAAATTTTTCAGCTCCATTTGAGTTTTATAAATATTTTATAAATTCTGACAATTCATTGTTTTGATTTAAAAGTTGACTCTTTATTTTATTCCTTTATTTCTTCATGTATAAAATTTCATTTTATTGCCAAAATGATTTACTTATATGCTCAGGGTTCTCAGGGCAAATTTTCTAAATTTTTACTTTTTGCTTCTTGGCCTTTTTCTCTTTTCTTGATTTTACTTGCAACACAAAATCCAAGAAAATACAAACAAAGCAAACAATATTCAGAAATCCCAAAAATATTCACAATCAAATTTAAATATTATAAATTTACTGTTCTTAATTTTCGGGCTGTTACAGATCTACCCCCCTTACAGAAATCTCGACCCCGAGATTTGGCGGATCTAAGGGAAAGTATTTCTAAAAGAAGTTGGAAACTTCTCCTTGAGTCGGTCTTCTCGTTTCCTGAGCTGTTTCTTCCTCAGAATGATTGCTTCGTTGAATCTTGATCGTCTTGTGGGATGTATTACGAGTGTGGCGTTCAGCTTCTTTTAAGATTTTAGTCGGATACTTCCGATAAGTTGAATCAAATTGTAAATCGATTTCATTTAGTAGGGTGAGCTCAGAAGGGAGACGAAGACATTTTTACTAATTGCGATACATAGAAGATATGATGAACACTGGATAGCTGAGATGGCAACTCTGATTTTATATGTTTTCTTTTTCTTTCATCTTCAACGATACGATATGGCCTAATATATCGCAGCGCCAAGTTATTTCTAATCTGGAAACAATGAATACCCCAAATTTTGCAAATCTTGTGGATGAGATAGGTTGCATTGCCATTAGATTCATCTGAGAAGAATCGAACATTAATTCCAACTGGGATATTTGAATACAATGATTGACTTATATAGTTCGACATTAGCTGATGAAATGAGCCGAGAGTAAATGTCATTTCGGGTTGGCTTTGAATTGAAAACATGGTAAAGATAGCTCAAGCATTGGGTTGAGATAAGGGAATTATAAAGTGATCTTGATGATTTGATTTGTTTGATTATTTTCGCAGATAGAGAGTTTTGGTTTTCTTTGGATTTGGCAACTATGAAGGAATGAGATATACAAAATCACAAGATTGGTTGCAGGAATTGAATACATAAGGAACGTACTCAATATCACAATAAGTGTCGGATACCTTCATGTGAGAAAGATGTTTTACGCTCCGAGCCTATCATCGATGCAAGGATTGTTTTAAGTTCTTAATGTTTTCTAAGTCTTTGAGGTAGATTAGAAATTACTGATGTCTTTCTTGTCGAGATGAATTAAAACTCTTCTTGGGTAGGTGTTGGTGAAATATCCAAATTCTTCTCGGTTAATACAAGATGACGCTATCCGTTTTATTTGAAACAATAGAAAGTTAGTTTCTTGTATTGTAAGATAGATAGTCGAAAGTGGCTAGAATCAAAGAGTTGACCATGGAGTTAAATTTGAATTCGGCAGGGTTCAATTACATAAGTATTGTACCTAGTACTACATATGGCGAGATCATAAGCTTCTTTTTGCGAGTTAGCATTGTAGGTAAATGCCATGAATGACCGGATTGACATTTTGGGTTGGATTAATAGACATCTAAGGAATTGCTTGTTCGCAAATCTGGGACATGTGGGTTATGGGCCCTGCGCTTCATTCTTGCGACTCGATTCTTTAAATGATTTTTCATTTTGCTTGAATCGCTAAGATTTTTATTCCTCCTACTCTTGAAATTATAAACTTGTCTAACGTAACTTTTGGCATAGTTATGGTTGTAGAATGTATTTATTCAACTTGCAGACATTGTTTAGCAACATGGTTCCTTTTCGTGACAGTTGAATTACTCACACTTTTCTCGTAGTATCTTGTTCAGTTAGTTGTATGCTAAATATTATTTTCCTTATGAATTTTAGCTTGTTGTTCCTTAGGACATTCTTTAGCTTAATGACTTTCTTAGTGACGATAGTTAGGATCGAATGATGTTCCTTTAATTCTTTAAGCAATGTTTCCTATACAACCGAATTTATTTCTAATAACCAAATCCTAAGCAACCAAGGATTGGAGTTTCATTTGTTGAGGCTGAAGTGCAGTGGTGATTAATGAATCAAGGGGGTATCGAAATGGACATTAATCTTGACCTTGTGATAACAAATGGTATTACCTATGGGGCGTTTTTCGGGAATAATTTCCTTCACAAAGAAGAACAATCGATTTCACTTTCATCATTAGTGTGTCCTATGTTTCCATAGCGAGTGCAAGCATGATTCTTTGGATCGATTGGTTTAACAACATTTCAAAGAACGATGTGTAGGCATCAAATAAGGTATAGAAGTATGTTTCTAGTCTGAACCATTTCCTTTCCAAGCAAGAACTATGCCAATGTTGAAAATATTTTATGCTAGTTTGCTAAAACAAAAGGTGTGCGTTTGGTAATTTTGTTCAATTATGGTGAGCATTTACACCATGGTTACAGATACTAGTAATCGTTTTTCTTGTTAGTTTGTTTTTGCGCACGCACTTTTTGAACTTAAGAAAAATGAAGAATTATGTCGATTGCTATGTAAGGGAAGTGCTTTAGTTAAATACTAAGGATTTAATTGAACTTGGGTAGGATTATCATTTCTTGATGGTTGAGTGTCTTGCGTAGTTTCATGAAATAGATGAGAAGTGTTAGCAGTTTACACCGAGAATCATTAACAAGAACAAGCTATTCAAGGAGAGATACAGAGTACGTTAAAATACTTGAGATGAATGAAAGAATGCATCTCAACCAGATTTATTTGGAGAGAGCCAGAGGTTGACTTCAAGGGGAGTATCCAAATACAATTGCTATTTGAATAACTCAATGAATATTAATGAGATTAGTGGCAATTAAATCTCATTCAAGGCTGACCTTGTAAATCATAAATATGAAGTGAAAGTTCACATTGAGTAAGGCAGCAACAATTCAAAGAATGAGCTAAAGGTCGGTCATAAAGCTAAAGATTTTATTACTCATTACTTTCAGTAGTTGTATTAATGAATTATGTCGCAGGCATCCTGCAACAATATTTATTAGAGTAAAGTCATTTAAACAGAATTCCATTGGATTAGAGGCGTTTTACGACCGCGTTTGACAAGATGTTGGAATCGGAGGAGAATGGTTAGATAAGGGTTATCTATATTATGAGGTACTACTTGATTCTTTCCAATTAACTCTAGTTGTGGTTTCTATGCAGATTAAGTAGATTCTAGTTTGGTTTATAAGGCAACATTTCGTTCTTTAAAATCTTTTTAATTAAAAATTTTCTTATTAAGCAGGGTTAACGCATCGTAAATTTCAACCTAGTGGTTTAACATTCACGAGAGCAACCCGAAAGCAATACAGAAGATTTGCAACAAAAATTCAACAACACAGATATACTATACATATATTTAATGCAGTACATAGGAAGGGTATCTATGGTTCTTCTTTCTACTAGCCTTATGTATTTATGCATAACAGGTTTACTGTATAGCTAGGATAATGTATAGCTCGCATACTGCTATGTTCCAAAGTAGACCATACAGCGATGAGTTTCTTTTAAATCTTCGCACCACTTGCTGTGTTAGTCTTCTGAGGCTTCGATGAAGTCGGAGAGGTTGTGATGCTTATTACTTCTACCTTCTTGAAGTTGTTGATGCAAACATCACGATGTTATTGACTTGTTACTAGAATTCATTTCAACAGGATTTGTTGGTGTGTTTGTTTTAAAAAGACAAGGAAAGAAATATTTCTAAAAGAATAATTTAAGAATGGAGAAAGAATAACTTAGGTGTAGAAAGGGAATTCTACAGAGGAACGAATACAGATGAGGAGATTAAATTCTATAGACAGAAAATAGCATATGTGCAACGATGCTATGAGTAACATTAATTGTACACATATTCTTTTTATATTTCTTATAGAAACTAAATTTCGATTTTTTTTTCTAGTTTTCATTTTTATCATTCTTTCAAGGTTTCTATTCGAAGAATACTTTTACGGTTCCAACTCATTTTTACGACATATAATTTAAGCGAAGTGGTGAAGTGAGTTTTGAGGCAGGGTTAAAAGTTATTATTAGAACATTTAAGTTTTAACTAGCCTAAAGTAGCATAAGCCGTTTAATGTTACTAATTTGATAAGATTTTAAACTTGGTTTATATGTGAATGGTGTGATCTCAAGCAAAGCTAAGAGTAGTAATAGAGACTATACTACTAATCTTGATAAGGTTTTATTTTTGAGAAATGGTTACATAGGTAAGAAATTATACAGAGAGGAGGTAGGTTCATAAAAGTTCTATGGAGGAAGATATAGACTATGTTATGATTTTTTTTCATTTATCCTATGGTTGAGATTTCCATATTCATACATAAGGACAATTGAGTATGAAACTTTAACCCAGGGGTTAAGTTCACATATAAATAAGTCCCGACATTCGAAATAAAACCAACTTCAAGTAGCGAGACATAACCACAACATATGTTGCTCTATATATCTAGAGCAGAGTAATATACTACGCGCAAGGGCTCTTATCTTAAGATAGATCGCAAGATTTTCTAATCTTCTACCCTTTTTGTGTTAGGTAATACTAGCTCTTCATGAAGTAGGGTCTTCAAGTTATACTTCTGTTTTGTCGGAGTGACGAAGCGTTGCATGACTTCCTTGGAGCTGTTGGCGTAGATATTGCAGGCTTCATTGGCCGGCATGAAGCATGGTAGCGCCAAGTCTTGTACATCTTCAAAATCAGTAGCGAAGATAACCACTAGCGACAATTTCTTTTTGAGATAAGGGGAATTTGTTTGCAAACCAAAGTGATTGTAGGGTAAGAATAGAATCTTAGGAATGAGGAAAGAATGGCAAAGCCTACATTTTGCAAATTCAGTAACTTTTGAAGATAAGATTTTGAATTCTCATATTCCAATGCTAACGACCATTCTATCTAAGGTTTATCCTACGGTCAGTATAGCTCTGATACCAACTCTGTGAGACCCCGTTCGGATGAACAGGAACCTCCATGTGATTACTGTGCTATTCCACTGGATCGAAGCTAGCACTCACATGTTTACAACAATTGGAAATCACAACCATACAATACCTTAATTAAGCGGAAACGATTATACAAATAATATTACAACTCGAGAAATATAGCGACAAAAGAAGCAAGCCTTGTGGTTTACCCATCCAATCCCGCAGTAACCGACTGAGCATAAACTTAGATAGAACACGACGAAGAAAATCCGCAACTGCGATGAACAACTCGAAAAGAGACTCGAAGCCGCTAACTCAACTACCTACAATATAATTAGGCAAGGGTGAGTACTTTACGTACTCGGCAAGACTTGAGCAAACCTATAATACATGCGAGCCATTTCAAAGGAAAGGCTACTACGCTTAATTTGCATAAAGCGAATTTCATTTGTAAATCAAGTTATTTGCAAACGGAATTGATAAGAGCATTTGATTGATAACAAATAAGTAAAGTATAAATAACACTCACAGTCCTCCATGACGTGAGCGACGAATCATCAATTCCTGAAATCCATCAATGTCAGCCCTTCGACATAAAGCACAGTTGCCAAAACAAATGAAACCAACCCTTTTGAAAATAATAAACATTTAACTCGCGCAGAATTCACCAAGACACCCATGACCGCGGGTACGGCTAATCAATTAGATTTAAACTCTGCAGAGGTGTACAACTGGACCCACAAGGAATGATCAACTCACCACGTCAGCCGTGGATCGCCATACAAAAGTATGCGAATGAGCGATCATACATAGTCATTAAATTCCTAGACAAGGCTTTACACCAGCCCGGGACGTTAACCCTCGCCCTGAAAACAGAGACACTCACCCAAGCCGTGGATCCACATTATCACACCCAACACCACGTCTCTGTCCATGGCAAGGCGTACACCGTTACATTAGCAAGTAGACTGGCCGAATACCCGTCGAGAATAGACTGACCGGAAAACCTGTGCAAGCTCCCGCCTACCAATGAGCAAAGCCATGTCTAAACAATTTAATAGGCTAAGGCTACCCCATTCTCACCCTCGTGGTTTGTACGGATTTTCTTGGATCAAGCTACACGATGTTCGGTCCTTAGTTGTGACACGGGCGACACTTCACCCTACACTACGTGCATTTCCTGTCGCACATCCGGCTATTGCCAATAATCGCCCGCATCAAAGCATAGTTTCATTTTGGGTTTTTAATCAAAATTACCCACCACCAACAGTGCCATTTCCAAGGTTTTCAGGAAACAAATGTTGCTTTGATCATGTATATCATTGATTCTAAAGCATGGCTAAGCATGAATAATATGAACGCATATACCCATGATGACATTAAGTAACGCCTAACCTTAATATAAGGTTATCAAGGTTCACATGTTCATAATCATCAAAGGAGATTCATGTGACAACAGGTGTATCTACCAAACCACAAGATAGCAATTTACATAAAGTAAACGCATGCATAAAACAATTTGATGCACAAAAGGAATATAAAATACTGGGATCATGCAATATGGTCAAAGGATGCTTGCCTTGCTTAATCACTGCTTACGACGAAGACGAGGATTGCGGCTGACGAAGGCGATGACGGAATTAGAGGCATCAAGTTCTACACGTCGATCAACGGATAATAACAAAACAATAACCTTCAATAAGGCAAAAGGAAAGCACATAGAAAGAACCAATAAAACTCTTTACACGAAACAGGGATTGCTCTTTTATGAATTTATTAATCTTATTTTACGAATTCAAGACGCAAAGATTGTTTGGATTAATTGAATTAATCATTAGTTACAAAGTTCATTGATTTTACTATTCGCAATACGATTTCGAGTAACTTTGTTACTTATGGGTTTTGCTCTATTAGGATTCAGATTCGAAGCAAGATGAAATAAGGATATTTTCTTAGATTACGGTAGATTATATCTTAGTGATCATTTCTAAGCTATTCTTTACTAAATTCAGATTTAGATGAGCTGCTTTGCGAGTTAATGAAAAAGCTTAAATGATCACATTAGGCTATAAATGATTAGTTCTTTATCTTTAATTGATTTCACGTAGAATTAGTTTTACGCAAGTTAAATCTATTGATTCAGGCTATTGGACTAATTTACATGATATTTAAGAAGGTTCTGGTGATAAAAATAACTTAACTACGGATTCCTTCATTATTACCTAAAGTTTATTCATTCGCATTGCGGTCTAAAGTAATGTGGTTACTTAGGGTTATTCAGCTGTTAAGATTAATATGCAAAACATGATGGAGCATGGTTATTTCTTCATAATGAGGTGATTTATACTTTGTATAACAATCCTAAGCTGATTCCATAAATTTTAGGCTTTAGCTGATACATTATATTCATTGGTTAAAATGCTTAAGTGGCATTGCAAAGTTGACACTATTCGGAATCGGCCAAAAGGTGAATCAAAAGGGTTAACACTTAAGGGTTTTGATCTGATGAGATTAATAGGCAAACCTTAATGGATTATGATTCTTTTTACAGAATATGGTAGTATGAACTTTGTACAGTGTTACTAAACTGGTTTTACTGATTTTAGTATTTAGATGAGTTATTTTATCTATCGCTGAAATAGCACAAATGACCATGTTATAAATCTTAATTCGACCAAGATTCAAACTTAGTTTCTAACTACACTAAACATGATCTTTGATTCATTTTTCAGGTATTAGCAGGGAGTAACCCATGGAGTGTTTTAAAGCTGGTTCCACATTAATCTGGTGTTGGCCGCAATAGTTTATACGCATACGAAAGAATAAAGTCTTTTATAAACTTAATTAGTTACTTTTGTTAATCACTGAATTCTTATATTTAAAAATATGTTAAGATTGGCTCTACTTATTCATGTACATCTTTGCTAATATTCTTTCCATGAAACACTTCTAAATTATGATTTTGTTCATATACATAAGTATGTGTATATATATACAAAGACTAGTATGAAGCATTGAAATTGAGCATATGTTTAATTATTTAGAAATCCTAAAAGTTGTGCTTAATTATCCATTTTCAGCACACATTAAAATCAGAATATCATATTCTTAACAATTATTAAAATCAATAATATTCTTTAAGCATTTCAATTTATCAATTCTTATTTCTTTTTAGCGAATTAAAGCATGAATTTATTTGATGATGGAGACTAACTTAAAACATAAATATTTTTATATATTTGAACTCATTTCAGAACAAGGATTTCAAAAATATTTAATTTCATTTATTTTGATTAAGTCTAATTTAATCTTTTTCTTAGCACATAAATGCTCATAATAGTGAGTTCACATTCTTTTAAATTTAAGTAGTTGTTCTGCAATATAAAAATTCAATATTTTTGTATATTTGAATTCATTCTGATATTAACATCATATAAAAATTTATATTATTATTTATTATCTTATTATTCACAGATTTGATGTAAAGATCATATTAAGGACATAAACAAATTTAATTTAAATAATTCTTTCTGAAATTCTAAAATTCAATATTCTTGTATATTTAGAATCTTACTGACTTTATATGAATATACAAATTTATTCCATTAAATGTTGATTAGAATTGCAAAAGATATACAAGATGGAAATCTATTCGGAATTGAAAAATCAAAATACGCTTTACCTAAATAGAAAACGTCTTTTGGATTTTAGTCTTCTTCCACCTCAGGCGCCTGACAGCCCGGGCCCAGTGCGCAGACAGAGAGAACAGGGGTCCGGCTAGGGCTCAGCGGCGAGTGCTTTCCGGCGAGGCTCCGGCAACGGCGACGGCAGGGGAAGAAAGATCTCGACGAGGCGCATCCAGGGGTGAAGTCGGTTCACCGGAAGAGTTACCGGAGAGGAGCGCACACCAGCTCAAGCGCTGGCAGAAATGGCGAGTGGTGGCGAGTGAAAATCAGCACATGGGAGATCAAATTGGTAGCATGGAGAGCATCAGGGGACCATGTTGAGTCTGCTTTTGGGCTCGGTTACGAGGAAGAATCTCAGGAGCTCTCCACTCGTCGGCCGGCCATGGAGGAGAAGGGCTCTGATGGCGGGGAGTTTTCGCATGGGGAACTTGATTTTGTTGAGGGCTTTTGACTGTAGTGCTTGGGGATACTATGAGTCGAAGGAATTTGGAATTGGTGAGGTGCTTGGTGATTTGCGAGCTTGGGCGAGCTTGATCTCGCAAGAATGGCGGCAATGGATTGGGGTTTTGGCGCTATGTGAAGAGAAGAAGAGGAAGTGAGGGAATGAAGCATTGCCTTTGGTGATCGCCGAGGCGCAAGGAATGGTGAGGACTAAGTAGATGGCCGGTTTGGTTGAGCTGAGTCTCGGTTGAGCTTTCCCGAATCGACAAGGAAAAGGACGAGCGGTATGGCGAAATGGTGAGACGAGCGTGTCGATGATCGTGGTTGCGATGAGGTGAAGATGACGCTGAGGACACGACCAATCGACGAGAAGATGCATTGAACGAAGCTGGTCAAGCTGCGCTGGAGTGCCTCGCTCGGGAGAGCTTCGTTCGGTCGCAAGAACAGGGGAGGAGAAGGAGCTGACAGGCGGGGCCAGGGGACCACCGGCAGTGAAGGGAGATGACCAAAAGAGATAGTCTCCGATTTTATTGAGCTGCTAATTGGGAGTAGGAATTTGTCAAACTTTTTGACCAGGGTCTTTGAATAGATTTTTATGGCTGGTAAAATTTTGAGGTAAAGATAAGTTACCGAAAAATTTATAAAATTCTGACAACAGTGACTGCTCTAAATTCCTGTTTCGGATTTCTATTTTTGATTGAGATCAATTTAAGTCTATTATTTTTGAAATTTTGTTTTTCTAAAGTATTTGATCTCATAATGCTTCTGTAAAATTTTCAGCTCAAAATATGGTTCCATTATTTTATGAAAATTCTGACATTGCAAATTCTAGATTTTCAGGGTTTCTGTTTTTAAATTCTAAAAAGTCCTAAAGCACATTATTAATTTATAATATTTTTACCAGAGGTAGATATTGCATTGAGGGTTTTATGATAAATTTTTCAGCTCCATTTGAGTTTTATAAATATTTTATAAATTCTGACAATTCATTGTTTTGATTTAAAAGTTGACTCTTTATTTTATTCCTTTATTTCTTCATGTATAAAATTTCATTTTATTGCCAAAATGATTTACTTATATGCTCAGGGTTCTCAGGGCAAATTTTCTAAATTTTTACTTTTTGCTTCTTGGCCTTTTTCTCTTTTCTTGATTTTACTTGCAACACAAAATCCAAGAAAATACAAACAAAGCAAACAATATTCAGAAATCCCAAAAATATTCACAATCAAATTTAAATATTATAAATTTACTGTTCTTAATTTTCGGGCTGTTACATTGATCTTGTTGAGGACGTTGTTCAGCTTTCGGCTCATTGTGAGACGGAACATAAGCGGGCTGTGTGGCGTGAAGTAGCTGAGTACCTTGCGAGTTGTGGACTCGCCAATCTGGGCCTCGCGGCGCAGCGCCTCGTACTGGAACTCGTCGAGGACGTCGTCAGCCTTGTAGGCGACGGCCTTGAGGTCCTTCATCCACCTCTTGATGGCGGGGTTGGTCTCGCTTTTCACCTCGGCGTCGACCAGCTTGCACTGAATGGCCCCAAGCTGCCGCTCCAGCTTGCCGCGGTCGCCGTCGACACCTAACATGCCGGTCATGCTCTGGACAAGCGCGTCGGCGGCCTTACTGGCCACCCTGCGCACCACGGGAAGAAGCAAAGACTCGGCCATGGGTCTTCCTTCGGTTTTGGTTCTTGAGGATTGATGAGATGATGAGACCCTTGTAGAGAAAAAACTTTGGACAGGAAAACTGAAATGACTGGAGGAAGGGGATGCCGACGAAAGCGCGCGTGTAATAATATCAGAGACTTGTGTATGTCGGCACTAGTGTCAGCCAGCTGGCATGTACCTCCATCCTGCAAGTACAAGTTCGACGAGTACGACGAGCAGTGCTTCTTCACGTCACCTCTTTGTACAATTTGTATAAGTCTCAAGCAATTGAAAAGGTAAATAACCGCTACCCATTTTTATTTCTACTTTAATATTTATATAAATTTTAAAAAGTTATGCATTGAAGTAGCTAGGAAAATCATCCGTACAAAATTGTCTCAAAAAATACTGTCATAATATTATAATTTTATTTAGTTTTATAAATATATTATAATATAAATTAGTGGTCAAAGTTATGTTTTCGAGGATGCGTCGATGTTCAAAACGATAACTATATGTAACAGATGAGGGTATAAAACACATTATTTAAATAATTATTAATAGAATTTGATCGTAGTATCTCTTATTAGATAGACATAGTACTCCCTTCGTTGATCAATATAAGGTGTATTTTGACTTTGCACAAGTATTAAGATTGCGGTGAAATTGAGAAAGACATGAGAAAAAAATAACTTCCTTACCCTCTTAATTGTTTTAGAAGATAAGACATAATAATTTGTGTGTGTGGTAATGAATAAATACATATGGTTTAGAGACATAATTTGTGTGTGTGGTAATGAATAAATATATATGGTTTAGAGACAATAAATAGGGATATAGTAGGAAAGGCTCATTAAAGTTACATATAAACATTATATTTATAAACAAGATTATTTAAATTATAGGCCTTATATTTATCAACGGATATAGTACCACTCTTTTTATCATAAACAAATATAATCTAATTTTATTAAATGTTACTTAAATAATGTATTTTCTAGGTATATGAGATGGACTTATATTTATCGGGGTTTAGGCATAATACATCATTTAAGGCTAAAATACAAGTTAGGGTTTATGTAACATTCGAAAATTTTAAAAATAAGAAAAATTAAAATTTTAGAAATAAAATTTAATAAAAATTTAAATTGAAAAATAATTTTGTAGTTATATTTTCCTTCATTTCTTTCAAATCCAATCTTAAGAAAAGATGAAGTGGGAATACTCAAAGAACCAACCATAATCCTCAAAGTCTCTTTGCCGCTTGAAATCGATTGGATATCAACACGACCAACTAGCTCTGGTTTGCTCATCTTGCATCGGCTCTTTTCCCTTTTATGAACAATGCACCATGTTTATTGGGAAAGGGTTGACATCCACTTGCATCGTCGGTTCATTGGCAAATTTAAGCCGGCCATCCTCAATAGCCGATTGTATCTGTTGTCAAAAATATTGCAATCGTTAGTATTATGAGAAAAGGGCTACCACCCCTTTCTTTATTATTACTAGTCATGTGCCCGTGCGTTGCAACGAAAACTCAATTTGCGACAAAAAAGTTTATTTGCAAAGAACACTAACAGTGGCAAATGAGTAATTAAAGAACAATGGCAAAGGTGGGTAATTAAGAGCACTAACAGTGGTAAAGGTGGGTAATTAAAGAACAGTGACAAAGATGAGTAATTTTGATAAAATGACATGGGAAGAAACTCTCACTTTATATAGTAGAGATTGATAGGTAATGTAAGAGCAGGTTCATGACTACGACGTGTGGATCTCCCATGTTATTAATTATTTTTTTATACATAACCTATACAATATTAGATTTATTGTAAAGAATTTGTTATAAGGAGTATAGAGATTCAATAGATTGCAAATCCGACGAGCGGATTAAAAATAGACTCTCAAGAAGACTAAGATCAAATAGTAAGTCAATGTTTCAACCTTACTTGTAACATCCCAAAAATTTCAAAAATAATAAAATTGAAAAATTAAAATTTTAAAAATGGGATTGAGTAAACAGTTGAACTAAAACCAAGATTTTCATTTTAAATATTATCTTTTTCTTCATTTTCTAGTTTGTCAACCAAAAAAAAAAACAAGTTGCTACATTAAAACTTTTTGGCCAAAATAAACAAACTTTGAAAATGAGTTAAGAGGGTAATCTTACATTGAATTCCCATCTTTTCTAAGACCTTTTCAATCATAATAATTATTCTTGAATTTTGGGTTTAAAAGGAAAAACCAATGAATGAAATGAGTAAATGTGTAAAAGTAAAAAGGTAAAAGATAAAAGTAAAAAGGCCAGTAAAAATGCCATTAAACTATGGGAATTATTCACAACATCTTTCAGCTGTCCAAAGATTTTAATGAGATAGGTAAAGAAGTAAAATATAAAGTAGCATGTTTCAACTTCAAGACATGACATGACAGAATTCTTCAAAAATAATCAAAGATTATCTATGGCTAAAAATTTTATCATGTCTTCCTCATAACATACTTAACCCATGGTAAAAATATCAAAAACTAATAATTATTTTATAGCCGTTTAAAATTCTAAAACAGAGAACATGAAAATCTGAAATCTGCAATGTCAGAATTTTTATTAAATAATGGAGTGCGGTTTTGAGCTACAAATTTTACAGAAACATCCTTAGCTCAAATTCATTTGAAAAACAATGTTTCAGAAATAATAGACTTTATTTACTCTTGAAGAAAAATCTAAATCAGAAGCAATGATTTCATGCCTAATGAAAACTCAATTTGTCAAATCCAACACCTTAATGAAACTCAAAGAAAACTCAAACAACATGCTATAGCAAATAATTTTGTAAAATACTAGAGAACAAATGGAGAATGAATATAAATTTTCTAGACTTGTTCAACACTTTCACTTAGCTTAAAAATTCAAAAACAGACTAGAAAACAGCCAACTTTGAAGAATTACTGTTCTCAAACCACAAAGGATAATCGAATGAAACCAAAGAAAATGGAAAGTAGAACTCCTTGGCTATCTACTCAAAAATTTGCAGAATTTTTCAACCCCATCTTCACCCTTTGCCAAGCCTGCCCATTTGGCATGTCAACTCCTAGCCTAAATCATTTCAAATGCTAGGAACAGCCGTTGCAGCCGAGAGAACTTGGAGATGTGTCTCTGGCAGGGTGGCCCCACTTGTGCTTGGGCCCACTGGCCAGCCCTCCTCCTTCTCTCCTTCCCTTTCTCCCTCTCCTGCTCTTGCCTGAGTGCTGCCACGGCGTCTCTTTTCTTCACAGCGAGCTGCCCCGGCAGGGATTCTCAGCCACGCGGCTGCAGCAACCTGTGTCCCAGCCGTGCTGTCGCCTCAAGCTTCGCCGCCTCCGCCACCAGCTGCATTAAAGCCAGCAGGACTGTCTCCTCCCACTCCTTTGCTCGCTGCTGCTGCTCTCCTTGCTGTGGATCACGCCCAGCCAAGCAGCACCGAGCCAGGCATTGATCTACTGCAGACCAGGTGAGCTAGCCATCTCTTCCTTGCGCAGCTTGCTCCATCTCCTGATCATTTCCCTACCACTCCGCATGCAGCCAACGAAGCCATCTCCTCTCACCCGTTGCTTGCTGCTACTCCCTGCCGAAGAACTCATCTGGCCAAGCAAAGCATCGAGCCAAGTTCTTCTCCAACCGAAGCATCAGGTGAGCGGACTCATTTCTTGCATGCGCAGCTACTACTCCTTCTCCTGAGGTTCTCCTGCCATGCATGCAGGCTGCGCCGACGCCAGGGACACTCCTCTGCCGAGCCCTCTCATTCTCCAACCCCTTCTCCATTACTTGAGCAAAGCCCAGAACCAGCCCAGCCAAGCTCGCCATTGTTGGATTTTTTGGAGCTCAAAGGTCTGAGGGTAAGCTCAAGTATTATAGCACGAGGCTTGGTCACAAGAAAGTGAATGGCGTAGTGGTAGTGCTGCAGTGATGCATTCTGGAGATCCCTAGTTCGAATCCCCTCTCCTGCATATTTTTCTATTTTTTTTGCCCTATGCACTAAAACCCTCATATCTTTTGCTGCGGATCTCCGATTAACACAAACTTAGTTCCTAAACTTGAGTTACTCAGTAGGGATTCAGATTATGCAAGAAAACATTATATGTTGCATGCCACAAAAACTTTTAATTAGCGATGAATGAAAGCCATGATTTGTATGTTATGAAGGAACTATGTGAACCCTAGCTCTAAAATTGTGAAATAAATCCAACATGCTCCTGCAATCTTAAATGATCCATTTCTGTAAAAAGATTTAGGATTTAATGTGTTTTGCATCAAAAAGTTAATTGCATAAAGCCTTAATATCATGCAAGATTCAAATAGTTAAAATATGGATTAAATGGACTCAAAAATTGGTGAAACCAGTTTGGATGCAATCTTGGGTTTGTATAGATCACAAGTATATAAAAACATTTAAGTTTCGCCTCGGTTTGCTATATTTTCTCACTAATCAAAACATGCGATCGGTAAATCGGCGATTGGCGGCGTCCAAAAAGAACCCTAAACGCGACAAAACTGAATGCTATAACCCTAGAATGACATATTATTGCTTGCTGAGTGAAAATGGAATCATATTGAACACTTTTGAGTTAGGTCATACTAAGCCGCAATGGATTTCGGTATGAAAAACATCTTTAACGTAGGTGAAAAGATTGCGAAACCAACTTTAAAACATTTCTAGGATTGTTTCCTATTAACACCTGAAATGTGAATCAAAAATCATGTGTAGCGTAGTCGCAAACTTAAAATGAATCTTGGCCGATTTAACATTTTTACTATGATCATTTAGGCTATTTCATCAGTTGATTAAATAACTTTGTCTAAATACTAAAACTTATAAAACTAGTGTAGAAATGGTCTACAATATTTGTTCTGTCATATTCCATAGAAAGATTCTTATTTCATTAAGATTTGCATATTAATTTCATTAGCTCAATACCCTTAAGTGATAATTGCAAACTTGCATTTTTGGCCGATTGTGAATAGTATAACATTTATAAGGTCACATAAGCCTTTTCAATAATGAATATAATATCTTGCTTAAACCCTAAAACTTATGAAATCAGTTTAGAATAACAAACAAAAGTATAGGCTATCCAATTATGAAAAGATAATCTCAATTCGCCATAATCTGCACATTAATCTTATTAGCCTAACAACCCTAAGTATTCATATTCCTGTAGCTCAGAATATAAACGAATGAACATTAGTTGCAAGTAAGGAAATCATTAATTGTAGCATTTGTATCACCAGAACCTTATTGAGAAACACGAAAATGTAGCTGGTAACCTATCATAATAGGTCTAGAATGCTCACACTAACTCTTGTGCAATAATAACTCAGAAATAAATACTATTCACATATACAACATACAACAAATTGACTAATGAATAATTCTATTAATCCAAATGACCTTTGCATCTTGGATTTGATACTATAAATAAATGAATGCATAATCTTAGCTTTTAGAATTGTAAGATAAGAATAAATAGCCTATAAAAAGAAACCATATAACAATCGACACGGAAGCAGATAACAATATGAACGAATATGCATAAACCTTAATTGTTTCTATGATTTATTTATATTTGGATTTCCATCTGATTTCTTTTTGTCCCATTTTGATTCGATGTTATTTGCTTTTGTCTCGGTTATTATTATTCGGCGCGTAGAAGACGATATTTCGGATTCGATTAATAACGACATCGACTTTGATCCGGATTATATTCCCGACGAAGAGCAACCAGGCAAGCACCTCCTTTGACCATCTTGATCCTATATTTGCAATGTTATTTTGTTTTATCAAACTATATGCATGCGTGTATGTTCTAAACTTGTTATATTGTGGGTGATGGTAGCTAAATCCAATTGTTGCATTTCCATTACCTTGACATTTGAATCACTGCCATTGTAACCTAGTAATGGTGTAGACAATAATTAATGTCACTTGGGTAAAACTTGCAAGATTAACATATGTATATGCTTAGACGTGCTCATTAGAACGAATTTTAAATGTGGGATACCATTTTAACTACTATGAGCAACTTTGTTGATTTGTACGGAACCGTGGTATGGTTTCCGTGTAGCTTCATAAAAATCCAACTCAAAACTTATGATTTAGACGCGGGCGAGTTATTACTTAACTTGCGGCATGAAACGGATCTCACGCCAGTGTAGTTAGGGAGATTCTCGCCTGGGTCAGTTAAGGACCGAACTTGATGCTATCATCTAAGTGAATTCGTGCAACCACAAGTTCCGGTATGGGACGGACCTGGCTAAGTAATTTGTGCATGTCGTTATTAGCTTCGCCATTGGGTTGTGTGGGGGTCGGGTAGACCCTTGCAAGGCGCAAGAGGGGGCTCCTGTTCTGGGCGGTTAGCCCTAACAGCCGTGAAACCTTAGCGGGCGAAGTTGGTAGCGGTGTCACGCATTGTAAAGGCCTTGTCATGATCTCTCTGCCGACACACCAAAGGAAGTGTGTTAATAGCTTGGCATTAAGGGAAGATCATGTCTTGTGGGTAAAGTGTACACTCTCTGCAGAGATTAAAATCTAATTAATTAGCCGTGCTCGCGGTCATGAGCAACTTGGGAAAATAATGTCAAGTATAGTCTTTTGCTTTTGCTAAAGCTTTTGGAAATGATGTTGGAATGAGTTGGTGGATTGGGAAGCCATTGGTGGCTATTTTTACTTGTCATTTGAAGCCATGGAGGGCTGTGAATTGCTGTATACGAATTCTACTTACTGTTATTTAGCTTCATATTAAATGCTCTTTACAAATTCGTTACCGTTTTATGAATCTTTTACTTGCAAACAAAATCTGCCTTATGCTGAAATGAGACTAGTGTAGAAGCTTAATTCCTTGTTCTAGCTTGCATTTACTGTATTTCCATACACTAAAGTCTTGCGAGTACATACGTGTACTCATGGTTGCTTAATCTAAACAATATAGACGAAGGTACGGAAGAGTGCCCCGACGACTCTTGCTTTGCTCCGGGGTTCGACGATCATGTTGACGGATGAACTTGGGCTTCTCCAAGTCGGTTGCCTTTGGGTTTATGGATGGGCATACCGCTGTCCTACTTTTGTTAAATGTGTTATTTCCGCTGCACTCTACTTTTGGACTTGTGATATTTGGCCGGTCGGCCACTACTTGTAATAGTAAGTAGTTGTAATAGTTGTAGTTATGTTTATGCTATTCCAACTGCTTAGTTTCATGTGTATGTGTTGCGATACATCTCGAATGCGGGATATGTGGGTGCTAGGCGTTGATCTTGGGAACTAGCACTAGACACATATCCGGGTACTTGGAATTGTCATCAACCATAAATGCACACACTCGTGCAACCGTCGTTCTTTGGCTATTGCTCGTGCTTCCCTTGGAGAGTGCGGCGATGCCAAGGTTCTGAGACGGATGGCGAATGCTATGCATGGATGAGTTGGTCTCAATCCCGGTATGGTTGTTCGGAATGGAATCGAAACTCCCATGGACGCGTAAGTGTGTACGGTGCGACTACATGGCTCATATTTGTTTGAGTGAGGGCCATTTAGTCAATACTCCGTGCACGGGACTTTTGGGTGGCAGTGAGCATACACTTAAATGGAGTATGGGTGTCACCTCTAAGTCCAACGCACGTGTGAGGATCGATTCATACTTCCGGGTGCCCACATTACTCCCACATCAGCAGTGTCACGAGCATCATTCATTTCCTCCCCCACGCGCTTTACATGGTTGGAGATAGTTGCACACAGGAAATGCACACGGAAACAAAATGTATTCATCTTGTCATTGTTATGAGATAAAGATATTTGTAATTGTATTCAGTTAGATTCTATCTTTTATGTGTAGACGAATCCGAACTCATCTCTTACGATTTTTTTTTTCATATTGGGTATCCTCCTATATACAAGAATCAATCTAATAAAGTAAGAGAGTTTTTTCCTCCTATATTCTGTGCGCTTCTTCTATTGTCGCTGTGATTGCATTACAGTTTTGATTGATCAAACACTGATAAACGACTACATTTTACAACATGTTATTAACACAAGCTTCTACTAACACCAATTGTTGAATCTATCGGTTTCCTTGTACTTTTCTAGTTGGATCCTTGTCTGGCTTGTACAAGAATTTCACGGCGCGAGAAGATGTGTCCTAAGAAAAAGCGAGAAATTTCTAGCTTGAGGGCCCACGGTACATTGACATGACCTCTCTCGTATAATTGTGAGTACGTATAAGCATTTTCAAATGGAATCACAGAAAAGAAACCAGGCCAGTTGTTTCCGTGGCAGATCAGGTTTGAGTGACTGGCGTGGCAATGGTTCCACAAGGTATTCGCAGATCCTTTCCACTTGATACTCGTAGCAATTTATTCAAGATTGACCTTTTTTTAAGTCCTCTTGTCTTTTTTTTATTATTCTAGATGATTGGTATGGCAATGGGTCCACAAGGCATTGACATATCCTTCCCTCTTGATACTCGTAGCAATTTCTTTAAGAGATTGTTGAAGCAATCAAATACGCGTGTTGTTTCCAGGGATAGAGTCCTAGTCAAGGTTCAGTTGAGACCTTATTAAGCTAGTTAAAACTGCTTGATAAATTGATAAAATTTAAATATAAATTTAAAAACTATAAAAATCTGAAAAGTTAACAAAATGTGTTAAACATTTTTATGTGAGGTTCTGAGGCAATGCTAAATACATATGTGTGTTGTTTCGACATAAATCCAATGCAGTCCCAAGTCCCAACACGCAGCGTGTACCTTGGATCAAAAGTCCGTATCTTCTAGGAAAACTTTCAAAAACATTGTAATTATTTTTGGTACTATAACAAATATTGTTCTACAATGCTATTGAGAAATCTGATCAGTTCATTTACTCGATTGGATGGTCTTAATCGACTGAAACTTTGGACAGGAAACTGAAATGATGCGAGGAAGGGGGAGGGAATCCAAATTATGCGCAAAGTGCCTTTTACAAGTGTTTAATAACTTGCATCCATAATACTTACAACATGTGCCAACTTTTGTTTATCCCCGCATGTAGTATTCAGAATTTCCGTATGGTTTGTTGTGCACCGTCGTGTACTCACTCTTGCCTCCTATTTCCCCCTCTAGATTTCAATGAAGCCGGTGAATTCCAGGAGATCGTAGAGGGCGAAGATGTTTGGTTTTGAAAGCCTTGATCTATCTGCTAAAACCTTTCCTGTGGATGTTCTGTAATGTATCTAGTGCCAGCCGCACCCTTTTATAAAACTCTAGCTGTTAGGCCCTTAATTTATCTATGAAATGTTCGCTTTCGCTCTTATATCTGGCAATGTACACTTGGTTACCTACAGCTAAAATCCTGGATAACTGTGAAGGTATTTAAACGCACCCCTCTGAAAAGAGCGGTCCATTACACTCTGCCTTTTATTCCATTCAAGGAGAGAAAGACAGAAGTTGTATAACAAGCCGTGGAAGGTTCTCGGTAGAGATTATAGAAATCTTATGAGCGAACTAAATCTTAGGCCACCTCTTAAAAGGATAGGTGCTTAAGACGACAAAGAGAAAATAGAAGCTATGATACTGATATTGAAAGGTCCCTGTTCACCGTCAAAACAAAGTGATGTTGGCTCCTCCTTGTTCGCTGTGAGATTTCCTTTTGTTGCCGGAGCTGATCTAATTTTTTTTCTCTGCCTTACAGCATGCATATGGCCTTGCTCCCATCAGGTGAAGGTTGATCTTCAGGTTCTCAAATTTGCGACCTAAAATTGTTACGCCGCGAGCCTAAAATTGTTACGCCGCGAGCGTAAGTACCTGGCATTTTCCTTTCACTGGAACTCTGAGCGAGACCAACTCGACAGTGTCTCGCTCCCTGCCTTTCCCAATGTTTTTACTGGATCATTCTATGCAGACTCCACTATGGCTCACCATCCTGACGGACTGAAAATCAGCCGGCAAACCTGTCTCCCCTCTGACACTCCAGCTATTTCGTATTCTCCAATAGCAGTCAAGCACATCTCGGATGCACTTTTGTGATGATTTTGCAACCCTCCGTTGCAAGATCCGTTACATTATAAAATTTCTCCATCTGCATGCAATTTGCATCCATCCATCCATCTGGAAAAGATCCTTCTGGCTGAACCCGACTCGTTCCTGAAAGAGCTCCCAGTGTCAGTGTGTGCTTCCGGATCTATCGGAGCCCGTCTAGCTCCTGCGAATTTTATGCCCAGGTCTTCTTCTGGAGTGAAAACTGCAGCAGTGAAAACAGTTGATGTGGGTAGCTGGCTTCGTCCTGAAGTGTGTTGGTTGGATAGCACTTGTTTTCTGCGCAGTCGCTTGGAACCCTGCTGGCGCACTCGAAAGGCGACCGTCTAGTCGTTTCCCTGACTGTTGCTTTGATGTGGACCATTTTGTTAGGCCAACTTACCATTATTGACATCATGAGAAATCCGAGTGAAGACAGACGGTAGCGATTGATATGCATTGTTGAAAATTCTTGTATTTTTTTTCTTCCATAAATTTCAGAAGGTGTAAATTAGAATCTCGTCAACGTGTTTGTGTGAGCTTTTCGGTACATCTTGTCAAATCAGTCTCCACCATTATGAAGCCTTTGGCCCTGGCTGTGGAATCGGAGGGTTGAAACGCAGTTAGAGGAAAACATTTCTCAAAATTTGTTTAGTGAAAAGACAGACGAGCAATAGATGCATTGCCGATTAAACTTCGAGCATGAGAAGGGTCTGGTTTAAAGTCAACTTTGCCATACTAATCTTAGATAAATGCGGTTTAGCACATTTTTTTATGGTAATAAAATTCGGTACCACAAGTATGATAAGGTTTAAAAAAACTAAGTCTATAATATGTGAGACATAGAACTAAGAAAATATAGCAAATCATAGTTATCAGTTATCACAACAAATCAAATACCTACTTAAAAAACTATAGCAAACCTAAACTTGAACGTGGCAAAATTAGCAATAAACCAATGTACCGTTGTTCCTGTTGTGGATAGTTGCTCGGCGCAGCTGTGGCAGCTCGACCATGACAGCTTGGTTGGAGCCACGATCTCATCTCATGGCCATTTTAATTCCTACTCTCGCGGCACCAAAGTCCAGAGGTAGAGGTGGGCGTCGGGCGGTCGGGCCGGCCGCAAGACGGCCCATCGTGCCGGGCCTAAACCGTGCGGGCCGTCCGCCCATCGTGCTTCGCGCCGTGCGGGCAGGCTGGCCCAGCTCATCTTCGGCGAGCCCAGGCACGGCCCATTTGCCCTTCGTGCCTGCTTCGTGCCGTGCCGGCCCAGATCCGGCCCATTTATACTATTACTATAAGAGAAAATGATCACGGATTGATTTCTTTTTTTATCTGTCTAGGACTTCCTTTTTCTCCGGTCGAAACAAAATCCTATTGTGTTTATTATTCTCGATTTTCTTGATTCAGTTGTTCCTTCCAGTCACATGCATGCAGCCATGCATTTACTCCTTAATTTGCTCACCCACACATACAACGTATGGATGTATTCCCTTCCTTTTCTCCGGTCCATCTGTAGTTTTCTTTCTTTACTCTTTGATTTGCTCACCCACACATACAACACAGGTGCATGCCTGTTTCGAGCCGTGCCGGCCCAAGCACGGCCGGATGCGTCTTGGGACGGGCTGCCCATTGTGCCCGATTAGCGAGGCAAGACGTTCGACAACGTCTTAAGCCAGCCGCCCGTTTTGATACCGTAGCCAGAGGTGGTCGCTAGATACCGTAGCAGGGTGGTGAGCTCTCTACGTGCGAGTCATCCGTTCGGGCATTTCCACGAGCGCCACATGTCCGTACGTGAGCTGGGGGATGACAGCCGGACACGAGCGGGATTCAAATTTTATTTTCAGATCGTATCTCATGGGTGACTAAAATCTAGAATTTCTATTGAAATATGGTTAAAACTCAAAAATTAAATTTGAAATCCAGTAATTTTGAGGTGAACAAAACCAAAATTTCGGCCCTAGGCTAGAAAAAATTAGAAAAAAATATGAAAAAATCATGCAAGACAAAAAATTGACTTATATAAGTACATGTAATTTTGTATATTCTAGTACCTCAGTAAGCGATACCAATTATACTGGGTTGACGATAACTCTAACTTTATTTAATTTATTTAATTCCATTCTATTATATCGATCTACTACTTTTACTGATAACTGCCAAACTTATTTGTTATGCAGGTTAGCAAAAGAAATCCGGCGCGAGAAGGTTTTAGAAACTTGTAGAATTTTATTACTGCTCTACAATTAATCATTTATGTAATTTGAGTTGTAGTTTGTAATTTAACATTTTATGTCTTACTGCAGTCCATTCAATTGTACAGACTTGTAAAAAATAAAAGATGCAATTAATCGTTTTTGTTTCACTTTTAATTAAAGATTGTTAAATTAATTTAATGACACTATTTAAGTTAATAAAATTCTCAGTTGTTTTAGTACCTGAGCAGAAGGATGACAGCCGGACACAAGCTGACCAGGAGCAAGGTTTCAAAATTTGTTTTCGGACCGCATTGTAGCACCGCAGATCTTTTTCTTGGCCTGGGGTGGTCCTATCCTTGTTCCATGTGAAGTGATTTCTTTTATGTTTGGCTTGGATGGGTGGGAGTTTTCTTCATTCTTTTTTTCTTTACCCTTGGCCCTTCCTCCCAACCGACCAAGCCTCCTCTCTTTTTCTTGTTGGCGCAGCTCTCAGCCCTCCTCCTCTCCCTGGCCGTCAGTCCCAGCTCCTCTCCTCCCATGGCACCCTTGCCCCAGATCCTCTCCTCCCTTCCAAGGTCGGCGCCTCCTCCCTGCAGCCCTCCTTGGCCGGCGCCATCTCCATCCTGCCCCAAGCCGGCGCCTCTCCTCCCTTGGCAGCACCTCCTCCTCTCCTCCCCTTTGCTTCCCCCATGAGGGATTTTGAGGTAAGGCTCTCTTGGTTTAGATTTGAGTGTTTTCCTGTTTTAGGAGGTGCTCTAGCAGATTTGGATGTTTAGAGTTTGGGAATTTTGGGGGGAAAACTGCTATCTAGGGTTTGTGCTTGTTCTGAATTTTCGAGTAGGAATCAACACCTCTGTTCTTCGCGTTTTTGAGCAAGCTAGAGACTTCTCCTCTCTGACCGGCTATAGAATGATTTGTAGGTTTGCCTCTTAAGCTTCATTAGAACCTGGAAACACTCGATTTGCCTATTCCATTTAGAAGTTACTCGAGTTTTAGTGAATTCTGTCCTGTTTTGGTGCTCTGGTGCAGAGTGTTGTTCTTTTCTGTTTTTGGGCTAGTTAATGAATTTGTTGGTCGGTTGGGGTAGAGGGATGTGTAGGTAATGTCCTTGTGGTCAATTAAAGACTGAGCTCACTCATTTTCGATTAGTGGTCAGAAAGTTATGCTCAATTGCAATGCATGCTGTTCTGGAAAGGCTGAAATGCTGAAAATTCGTGGGCTGAATCTTGAACTGGGATTTAGAAATATTTAGAAGCCTATTTGGATCTTACTTTTTCCTAGAGAGTTGTAGGAAATTTCGTGTAGATTGTGAAAATGTCATCGTTTACTTGATTCCGTTCAATTTAGCAATTTTTATGATGAATTTAGTCCATGCTGTTCTGAAAAACTGAAAAGTGTGGGCTGTGTAGACAGCCAGCATTGCCGGTTGAACTGGGAAGTATAGGTGTGTTTACTGAACGCGTGGCTATAAAATAATTGTAGATCTATGTCTTGTGATCGTTTCGAGACAGAGTTCAATTAATTTGGTGTAGCCGATTAAAGGTTATACGGGTTTTAGTGCAGACTGTCCGGGTTTCCTTTAGTTAGGATTTGGAGTTGTTTTCGTATTAGAGCATAGATGCGCTATATGATGTTGTGGTCTGTAAAGTTTTTGAAATTGAGTGCAAATGTTATTTTCAGGTAGTGTAGCTTCGGGTGTGGCTTCATCCTTACGCCACCCCACCCCTCACGGTTAAGGCAAGTGCATCTCCTAGAGAGTTGTAGGGTGTTAAATGTTTTGCTTGCGGTAAGGGTATGAAAATTATAATGATTTGGTTTTGTTTAATAGCATATCTAGAAATGGTTCTTAGCATGAGGATGAAAGCGGAAGGAGACCATTTTGAGCACATTGGCATGATACATTGCATGACAGATTTGCACAGAAGACATTGGAATAAGATTTACCTCTTGTATGGGCTTGAGAATTGTTATACGTACTAACCGATTAATCTTTGGTATGTTCAAGAATTTCCCTATTGTTTCTATGTTTATACGATATGTTCTCAGTCATGATTAAGAGCAAATACTTATGATGCAGTGTATGAATTGTTTATAAGCATCATTTGCATATGCGCATTCATTACAGAAGAGGCGACCCATGTTGATGTGGGCCTCTGTACTCACACGTAGTGAGTACAAAAGTCCTACCTCGTAGTCCCATCCACGCATGGGAGCGAGTCAGTAAGAGTAGGCCCCGCCACGGGATGGATGGGATTGAGGGTGCACACCGACGGGTGTGCACTCAGCTATACCGGTATAGGCTAAAAGTTTGCATTTTGAGCATGAACGCATAAAAACATTGCATTGCATTGTGTGTTGCAATTGATAAATGTTAATGGATGAGAATGGAAATGACAGGTTAAGGATTGAGTCGTGGACTCATCCTGGAATGATTATTTTTGGTATGAGTAAGGCTTAGTTACGTTTCCGAGTCGGATGTGGTAAGTGGGTCTAGCTACTGCTTCTCTTACTGGATGATTCCAATATAGTAATGGTTATGTCAAGTGATGAAGTAATTGTGTTCTTACGTATGGATTTATATGAATTCAAACTGCTTCTTTTATTTACGGAAGTCAATTGAAGAAACTGTTACTTTATGTCTTGAAATAGTTGTACTCTAGTCGAATTCGTTACTTTTCATACTTGATTGCACTTTGCTGAGTCTTGGACTCACGCTTGTTTGTTTCTGTTTTAGGTACTTTGTAGCTGACTCGCCGGGATGGGAGTAGAGCACGTGCACGACTTCGGTCACCATCAACCAATTCAATTGTTTCGTTAAGTCTGGTTGTAACTAATGCTAGTGTATTGTGTTGATCGTCGCTATGTAGTCGGTTAATTGTCGGTTGGATATATGATCGATTATCTAAGGACCGCTAGATGGTTTCATTCTATTTCGAGTGATTAATATATTATTCAACCGCTATTGTTCTTTTTTGTCTGTTGAGTGGATGTCCTAGTTTTAGGGAGAGTCTTTGCCAAATTTTGAAAATTTCGTGGCTTAGTTTTAAACCGGTTTTAAGAATCGAGAGGTTAATTCTGTCTTTTCGCGAGAGGTGTCATTAGTTATTTAGAGTTTTGGTAGCATCCGTAGCGCGTTTAAGCGCCGGGTGTTACTGATTAGTATCGAGCGGGCTTGGTCCGTGGTGTTTGAATGTAGTGAGTAATTCTGGGATGAATTAAAATTTTGCTTTGTGAAATTAGAAACATGGCTTAGGATTAACCTTTAAAAGTTGGCCTTTGGGCAATAACCTTAAAATCTGAGTTAGAGTGGTTAACTAATTTAAAACTTGACACACTCTGATGCACAATAGGATGGGTATGTGTACATTGCATTGCGCCTAAGTGTTGTATTTGAGCTTTGATGTTGAATGCTGATTTGATTGTTGCCTATTGCCTTGATTATGAAAGAATGGTTGGAATTAGTATGTTTATGTTCATGATTCTTGTTAAGCCGAAAGGTTTCGATTTTGTTCCTTTGGCCGTGTTGTGGGCTTTGCTTGTGGGTGTGGCTGGTTAGTGCCACCCCTTGCGGTTTGGGAACCTCTCGTAAGTGAGTCTTTGTTGATTGTTCTTTTGGCGGTTTTAGGTAACAAGCTTTGTTGATTACCGTGGGTTGCCTTATGGAGGCAACTTTTGTGTTGTTCCCGTGATTGTCATTCTGTGAATTCAACCGAATTCTTCAAGTCTTGAGGTAAAACTTAAGTCGTGTGGATTTTTGTTGATCGTTTGGTTTTCCCCCTTTTGCATCAATCTTCCTTCGTGGAAGTGGTAAATCTTGAGATTTGGTTGAAGAGTTGTTTCCCATCAGAGTTTGGGAATTTGAGAGTCGAGTCTCTTGCGATTTATGGTTGGGTTTTTCCGGAGACAAAGTTGTTTATTGGTGTTGTTCATGCTTAATAGCTGTGATTTCCTTTAAGGTTGGGTATGTGACCCACGAGAATGTTTAAGACGTTAAGAGTATGATGAGTAGTTAGCGCTTCCAGTTGATGAGGGTTGTTGGTTGATGTTGCTTATGGGTCAAGTAAATTGTGGATTTACAAAATGACTTGATCGATGTGTAATCAAAGACTAGGGATATGGAATGACTATATGAAAGGATGAATTTGTCCTTGACAAATGTCTGTCTGGGATCCGTATTTATGGAAGATGTCTAGTGGAGATCGTGTTGGGTGGTTAGAATCATTTATTGGTTGGAGGCACTAGGGATCTTGAATATGTGACAAGGGTTGAGACTTGTCCTTTTGTAAATTTCGCGAGTCGAGTTTCTTTGGAAAAGCTTTGGTTGGGTTTTCTGGAAGGAAAGTACGGCAATCAGAGTAAGTTTGGGGGCCGGTTGAAGACCTTTCGATATAAGGTTAGTAGAGCATCTGAGTCGAGAGGGTGGTCAACCCTATGGTGATAGTTGGCTAGAGAAATTGTTGGTTAATGTGAATTACTGAAATAATTGGAGCAGTGGGATGGTGTTCCTGTAATGATAGTACTGATTACGATCCAGAAGGTTTAGAATGTTCCGTGGAGGAACTTGTTTTAATAAAGTGATGAATTAAGTTATTTCAAGGTGTCTTACGAGGTCGGATTACGATGCTTGCTGATGAACTATTATTGTGTATGGGTTAGTGGCGTAGAGTAGGGTTGTAATTAAAGTGCGAAGAATCTTTGGATTGATTATCATGGAGCTTGGGTTGCTCGCTCGTAGTGATGGTTGGTTTGGAATCATTTTTGGCAAATTAAGTCTCAAGGAGATCTTGTCTAATTAAATGGAGTCATGAATAGTTGTCCGTGTGATATTCAGTATTATGTACTAATGGTTGGTACAAATGGCGAATGTTGAACTTATCGGGAGTTTCTTTGAAACGAAATGTTTCAATCTGGGAATAGGAAGATGTATGATCGTTGGCTTATTGTGAGTCGAAACCCCAAAGGAGAAGGTGATGCACCATCTCATGTGGATTTAATCATTAGGTGTAATGTGTTTGAGATTATGACATTTGTATTCTTGTCGGTTACCATGAGATAAACTTGGTTTTCTATTTGATGATGTTGTGGCTAGCCATGGCTATAATTATTGGAGAGGGTGAAAAAAAATTGAGTTATGAAAGTTATGTTAAGACCGGATGGGCTTTCTCAAGGTACGCAGGGTGAATATTGAAACCCTGAATGGTAAGTGTAGTGGAATACTAGCAATGGGGAGACGTAAGGTGATATTATGTTCAAACATGTGGATTGGTTTGTTTGGTTGATCATTTGGTTGAGTATCTTCCGGGCAAGATATTTTCTATTATGCGTTTGAGAATTTCCCTAAGTATAGTGTGAATCTTGTGATTGTTCTCAAGTGATTTTTGTTGGTGATGTGGTGTTCTAACGGGAAATGAAAATTTCCCATTTCTCTTGAGAAAGGTGATGATTGTTGTGTGAAAGAATTTTGGGTGACTTCCTGGTGTGAAGTTACGCCTTGGAACTTACGGTGATGGGAGTGGTTTATATTGATAAAGAGAATTTAGTTTCTTTGGTTAATGTGAACGCTTTTGTAACAGAATTATGCGGTGTTTCTCTTTTAAGTTGAGTTTTCTCCGATATGAATTTTATTGCAGTGATTTGAGGATGAGGAGAATGTCTAGTTTTGTTAAAAGGAATCGAGAGTTCCCTTGATGGCTAGTGTGAGAAAAGTAAATGATTGATCTTGGGTTGGGTGGAGTACAATAGAAGATTGTACTCTCTTAGTTGTATATGTCTTGTGATCGTTTCGAGACAGAGTTCAATTAATTTGGTGTATCCGATTAAAGGTTATACGGGTTTTAGTGCAGACTGTCCGGGTTTCCTTTAGTTAGGATTTGGAGCTGTTTTCGTATTAGAGCATAGATGCGCTATATGATGTTGTGGTCTGTACAGTTTTTGAAATTGAGTGCAAATGTTATTTTCAAGTGGTGTAGCTTCGGGTGTGGCTTCATCCTTACGCCACCCCACCCCTCACGGTTAAGGCAAGTGCATCTCCTAGAGAGTTGTAGGGTGTTAAATGTTTTGCTTGCGGTAAGGGTATAAAAATTATAATGATTTGGTTTTGTTTAATAGCATATCTAGAAATGGTTCTTAGCATGAGGATGAAAGCGGAAGGAGACCATTTTGAGCACATTGGCATGATACATTGCATGATGATTTGCCTGAAGACATTGGAATAAGATTTACCTCTTGTATGGGCTTGAGAATTGTTATACGTACTAACCGATTAATCTTTGGTATGTTCAAGAATTTCCCTATTGTTTCTATGTTTATACGATATGTTCTCGATCATGATTAAGAGCAAATACTTATGATGCGATGTATGAATTGTTTATAAGCATCATTTGCATATGCGCATTCATTACAGAAGAGGCGACCCATGTTGATGTGGGCCTCTGTACTCACACGTAGTGAGTACAAAAGTCCTACCTCGTAGTCCCATCCACGCATGGGAGCGAGTCGAGAAAGTAGGCCCCGCCACGGATGGATGGGATTGAGGGTGCACACCGCGGGTGTGCACTCACTATACCCCAGATAGGCTAAAAGTTTGCATTTTGAGCATGAGCGATAAAAACATTGCATTGCATTGTGTGTTGCAATTGATAAATGTTAATGGATGAGAATGGAAATGACAGGTTAAGGATTGAGTCGTGGACTCATCCTGGAATGATTATTTTTGGTATGAGTAAGGCTTAGTTACGTTTCCGAGTCGGATGTGGTAAGTGGGTCTAGCTACTGCTTCTCTTACTGGATGATTCCAATATAGTAATGGTTATGTCAAGTGATGAAGTAATTGTGTTCTTACGTATGGATTTATATGAATTCAAACCGCTTCTTTTATTTACTAAGTCAATTGAAGAAAGCTCATTACTTTATGTCTTGAAATAGTTGTACTCTAGTCGAATTCGTTACTTTTCATACTTGATTGCACTTTCTTTGAGTCTTGGACTCACGCTTGTTTGTTCTGTTTTAGGTACTTTGCGGTGACTCATGGGATGGGAGTAGAGCACGTGCACGACTTCGGTCACCATCAACCAATTCAATTGTTTCGTTAAGTCTGGTTGTAACTAATGCTAGTGTATTGTGTTGATCGTCGTTGCGTAGTCGGTTAATTGTCGGTTGGATATATGATCGATTATCTAAGGACCTGCTAGATGGTTTCATTCTATTTCGAGTGATTAATATATTATTCAACTGCTATTGTTCTTTTGTCTGCTGAGTGGATGTCCTAGTTTTAGGGGAGGTGCTGACGAAATTTTGAAAATTTCGGTGGCTTAGTTTTAAACCGGTTTTAAGAATCAGAGGTTAATTCCTGTCTTTTCGCAAGAGGTGTCATTAGTTATTTAGAGTTTTGGTAGCATCCGTGGCGCGTTTGGCGCCGGGGTGTTACACGCATCTTGGGGATGGCTAAAATCCGGAATTTCGATCAAAATCTGGGTGAAACTTAAAAACCAAATTTGAAATCCGATAATTTTGATGCGGACAAAAACGAAAGTTCGGCCCAAGGCAAGAAAAAATTAGGAAAAATATGAAAAAAATCATACAAGCATTTATCTATATTTCATATCTAGTTTGAATGTAAAATATTAAATATTTACACATAAAATTCCTAAGTTATGGTTTAGGCTGCAATACATCATTTAAGGCTAGAATACAAGTTAGCGTTTATGTAACATCCCGAAAATTTTAAAAATAAGAAAAATAAAATGTAAAATTTGGAAATAAAATTAAATAAAAATTTAAATTGAAAAATAAGATTTTGATTATCTTTTCTATCATTTATTCCAAATCCAGTCTTAAGAAAAGATTGAGATGCAATATTAAAACTTTTTCTTTCAAAATAAACCAATTATCAAAATGAGCTTAGAAAATAAATTTATTTTTAATATCCATCTTTTCTGGATTTTCCTTGAATTTTGGTTCTCAAAGTCATTTCCAAAAGTTTTAAAATCAAAATTTATTGCAATTATAAAATCAAAAATAGAATAAATTTAAAAGCGATAAAGGCAATGTTAGAATTATATTAAAAATAAATATAAGTTATCATCACTTGAAAATTTTATAGTAATTCCAAATAATCATTAGGATTATATAGAGAAAGTTTCAAATAAAATAAAGCTTAATTTTATCTAAGAAAAATGAAAATCGGAAAATAGGAATTTTTGTACAGCAGTGATTGTCAGAATTTTTATAAATTATGTGCAGATTATTTTAACCTGAAAATATTACAGTCTAATCATAATTTTCTAAGGATCTCTGAGAAAAAGTATCAGAAATTCACATCGAGATATGATCTTCATTTAAGGCTTGACATCATTGCTAAAATCCTGATTAGATTAGGCAGTTGTGCATCATTTCAGTAAAACAGTGCTCTGCCCTGTAGCCGGCCCCACTTGATAGTCACTGAGTTCATCTTCTCCGGCAATTCTTCTTCTGCCAAAGCGGTCACGGCAATTAAAAGCCAATCAATTCACGTCTTATGTCTACTCGGTCTTACGCCACGGCAGCTCCTGCGACTGATTCCTCTTCTCTGACGAGGATTTGGTTCGATTTTGCTACGCGGCTATTTCTCGATCAAACCTTGCACTAGCTTGGCTGCGAAACCGAACCGCTATTGCCTTGCCCTTGCCGATCGCTGCAACGACAAGCTTTTTAGTTCGAATCCGCCTTGCAACAAAATTTAGAATTGAATCTAGTTCATATCAAATTTGAAAATAGTTATTTATCAATGCATAAAAATAAAAATAGCTAAAACTTGGATCATATAAATTCAAATTTTGGTAAAACCAATTCCTAGGACTTAGTGATGCAATAAAATCTCTATTTATGCAAAAATATTTCACCTTTGTTTGAGATTAAACTAAAAATGTAAGCAAGATACTTTCCAATATGTTAAATACTTCAACAAAAGTAAAAGTAACATTTGGTTTATAAACATAATAAAATAAGTCCCTGAAAATTGTAATACCGCAAAATCGTTTTCCTGGGTTTTGGCCGGAGTTGTCTTCATTTTCTTGATTCAAGGATTTATTCTGGAGAAAAGTTTTGTCGTTTTGCGCCAAGAAATTAAATTTTTGTTCGCGTTAATGGTTAAAAGATGGACTTTGGTTGGAGGGTTTTGGGAAATTCCTCCCTCACCTAATATCTCTCTCCTCTCTCTTCCTTATATGTGGTGACATTTCTTGGTAGAGTCTCACGTTTTTCCCCAGCCATTTTCCCAAGCCAACTTCCCTGGCGCCTTGCTCTCTGGTGTCTTCATCCTGTGCCTCCCTTGACTGACCAACCACGCAAGCAACAAAGCGGCCAAGAGCCAAGCCACGGTGGTTCTCCTCTTCTGGCGTCTCTCCGCGCCCTCTTCCTGGTGCCCTTGCCCTGCTGGCGAGTCCTCTTGGCACCTCCTTCTTCTCAAGCCGGTGCCAGTGGCAAAGGCAGCAGCTTCCAGCAGACAACCGGCAGCGATGGCAGCAACCGGAACTCTTCCCCACCTCCCTTCCCTCCATGAGTAAAAGATTGAGGTAAAACCCTAGGTCTTTGGGGGAGTTTAAGGCTTGCATGCAAGGTGTTTGTGCTATTGCCTAGCTAGGATTCACGATTTTGAGTTGTTGGGGGTTGGGGAATGGAGAGACTAGAGTGATTTGAAATTTCATTTTCGAGCAGATTTTTGTCTACTGTTAGAACTGCTGTTCGAAAATTTTGCAAGCGTTTTCTGTGGGTTGGGCAATAACGAAAGTTGTAGATAATTGAATTACCTTTCAATAGAGACCGAAATCATCAAGTTTCATTCATCCATTTGAAAGTTATGGCTATTTTACCGAGTGTTATCCAATTCTTGTCGCGATTGGTTCAGTGTATGTTCTTCTGCAGATTAGAGCATCGTAGAGGCCGAATTAGACTTTTTCATTGCCTAGAAAAAGTTAGGATTTTTCGAGTAGATTGAGAAAATGTATTCGTTTATTTGATTTGGAGTTGTAGAACTCAAGTTATGCTCATTTTGGTGTATGCTGTCCAGATCGAGTTAGTTTTGCGTTTGTCTGCTGTTCGTCGCAAAACTGACATTAATCGGTGCGTTTCCCGATCGGTCGGCTGTAGAAAAAGTTGTAGGTTTGTCTCTTGCGATCGTTTATAGCCTAGGCTCATCCTTTTTGGATTAGCCGTTTGGAAGTTATGTCATTTTCAGTGCCGGCTGTCCAGATTTGCATTTAAGTGGTTATGTGGGATGTTTTGGTTTCGATTGTAGATGTGAGTATGTAGAGTTGTTTTCTTATATCGCTTGTACCTAGTGTGCGTGAATTTGAGTTGGATGAATATTGTTTTATTTGCAGGAAGGTTACGTAGGGAGTGGCTTCAACCGTATGCCACTCCATTCTTTCGTCGGTAAAGGCAAGTGCATCGATTGTTGAATTCTTGCAGTATTGATTGTTTGCCATGCTAGTTGCTATATAAATTGATAATGCATGATATTGCTAGGATGGCATCACTAGAATGTGTAGGACTTGTGAATATCCATGATTGAGATTTATGCTTGTGGCTATGAAAGAAGGCAATGAGAGCATGTGAATGGGTTACATTTTATATATAGTCCATGATGATGATGCTCCCTAGAATGATTAGGCTAATGGGAACATAAAGGATATAAGATTTGAGATATGAAATGGCTCGATTTGTGGTCATAATATACGATTGTGGCATTTATGTGAGTGGTGATGATATATGCATTCATGAAAGAATGCATCTTTGCATTGAATGCTTTGTGAGTTGTTTGTTGGATCCGTATAATTGCCAAATTGACATTGCTATATCACACGTTCATGAGAGTGCTCACTATTATGATAGGAGAACGGGAATAATGAAGTTGTGAGGTTGGATTAATAGAAATAGTTGAATTGAGATCATAAAATTGATTATGTCTTTGGTGCGAGGTTAATGACAGATGTGACCATGTTGATAAGAGCTATTGAGAATATGGATATGAGTGTTGAGAAGGTGATTTGAGTGTTGAGAATGACATTTGCATATGTGCATTCATGAAAAGTGCATCGAGCCAGTCGGTGAGAAAGTCATATGAGTTATATGACTAATCCGGGTGCTCGAGATCCTACCAGTAGTCCCATCCTTTGGCGTGGATGGGAGCGGTAAGTGTAGGACCGCTCTTGGGTAGCGGGCAAGTCTGTTCGGCGAGGCCCTTCCACGGGATGGTTGGGTTTGAGGCGCGATCGACGGGTGGTGCTCGGCAATACCTAATATGCTAAAAAGAGGAGATGAGTCATGCATGATGCATCATATGCATGAGAATGGTGAAATATGCATGAGAATGGTGAAATCGGATGATGAGCATATGAACATGCAAACATATTTGCATTGCATTGACAATGATGAATCATGTTTAATATGTTGATTGTGATGTATGGATATGAGATTCTTCATTTGTATGGCATATGTGCATTTGGATTGCATCGACAATGATGAATCATGTTTAATATGTTGATTGTGTTGTATGGATATGAGATTCTTCATGTGTATGGCATGTGTGCATTTGCATTGCATCGACAATGATGAATCATATTTAATGAGTTCTTTGTGATGTATGGATATGATATTCTCCTTTGGTATGTTTTGTGCATCAAAGAGGGCATTGAGGTTGCATTGCATTCTAATGATGATTTCGTGTTAAATGGAAATGTGTTGAATTTGATTGAGGCGTGGGTTTCCCAAGAGAAAAGATTAAAGAGGTAGGTGTTGAATTTAGTAATGAAGTGAAACAGATTGAGCAGCATGGTGCATTACGATTGTAAAAGTGTGATGGATTATTTCAGATTCTGCATGTCCATGTACGGTTGCAAGGTATGATTTATGTTTTTCGATTAAATGCTATACTTATGTAAAGATGATGAGTACGCTCCTAAGTAGGTAATGCTATTAACTATGAATTTATTCCTTGCTATACTTTCTTGAGTCTTGACTCACGCTTGTTGTTATTAATTGCGGTGCCTTGAGCAGACATGCATGGGTGGGTGTAGTGACACGGACACATTTTACATAAATCATCGTTTCATTTCAGCTCACCACTTCTAAATGTATTGAATTCATATCTTGTAATTAGTGTGTGGTTGTCGTGTGGGCTTGGTTGGTTATCTTAGGGTAATTTATATTATTGTTTTATTAAATGCTATCTTACATCTGCTGAGTGGATGTCCGAGTTTTAGGGAGGTCTTTGCGAAATTTCTAATAATTTGGTATGTTGCTAAACAATTTTAGTTGTATGGCTAAATTGTTCTAGTGTCTTGTGCTAGCTGTTGAGTACGTGAGGGTGTAACATTCAGGGTACGGGGTGCCGGGGTGTTACAAAAATAGTTAGAGCCACAAAAATCTAAGATATCCAAAATATTTGTTGTTCAACCTAGTTTGAATCGAGGTAGCAAATAACTAGTTGTTACACTCACAAGAAAATAGTATATGAAGAAAATGTCTCAAATAGGTGCTAAAGCATGAAGAACTAGTTCCTAAATATTCCATATAACCAGGCCATCTAGTATAGTGAAAATCATTATAATATGTCATGAATTGCACCTAGTCTATTAATTAAAATATGCTTTCATGTACTAGAAAAAAAATTCTTAAAGATTGAAGTATAAGCAACCAAAATGACATAATTAAATGTTAAGATCATGTAAAACTAATCTCAACATATTCTTAAAGTCGAGATCTTAATAATCGGCAAAAAAAAGCTAATTTGAACTAATTTCATAAAAGATTGCATTCTTCATGTGCATATAAACTATCACAGCTAAAGGTAAAATGGTGCAAAACCAGTTTTATTTACACTTTTAGGATCGGTCCCTACTAATGCAGAAAATTGGTTGCATAATCATGAAAAGTGCAATGCAAAACCTAAAACAAAATATGATTACTTATAACAAAACTTTAATACCATATAAGCTATTTCAACAATAAATAAAATATATCATCTAAACACTAATATTGATAAAACCACTTAGAAATGCTCTCTAGGGCAAAGACTATCCTATTCGAAGAAATAATCTTATTATAACTTGTTTCCATTTGAATACTATTAAAAATATAACCTTAAGTATTATGAATGCTAAAATCCATGATGTGAATAAATTAGCTTAATATATGAGAAATTAGTAATCGTAACATTTGTATCATTAGAACCTTCTTTAAATCATGAATATATATATATATATATATATATATATATATATATATATATATATATATATATATATATATATATTTATATATATATATGAAAATTCCTCTTATGCAAAATCATTTAAGGTCAAGTTCCATACACACATAACATACTACATAATGATGTAATCTTAATTTTATCAATCTACTTAATTTTAGCATCTTGAATTAGAAATTATCTCTAGGGGCCGATAGTGCCGCCCATGTCGTCAACGGCTAGTTTAGCATTCAATGCGCTGACACGTAGCCGTTTTCTTGGAAATTCCCTCCAAGTCTGGCACTACCGCTATGGGGGTCGGCAGTGCCGCACCTCCAGGTCGGCAAAAATACCCATTCTGTCATAAAGGTACCGGAGTTGTTAGTGCGGTAGTGCATAAGTCTTGCACTATCGCTCTAGCACACCAGTAGTCTTGCGCAGATCCTTTTCTCGAAGGAACACATGCACTATTAAAAAGCTACCGACGTTGTTAGTGCGGTTGTGCCGCATGTGCGGCACTACTGCTCTACCATTTCGGTAGTGTCGGCCGTGACATCCTCAAAGGATTATGCCCTCTATTAAATAACTACCACCACTGGTGTTAGTGCGGTAGTGCTGCATAAATAGTGGGGGCATGATTTTAAACACAATTTTGAATGCTTGAATGAACTATTTTGAATTTGAGCCATATTGGTTGCACTTTTGAGTTCAAGCTACTAATCAAGTCCCCCTTTATAGTACGGCATATATCCTAATAACCCGATCTTTCCTTCAACACCAAGATCGGTAAAAACGGCTAAAAATAACCCTAAACTTTTATACCTTGATTGCTTGCACATTTGATGCTTACTTTTCTTTTTCATCCACTTGACGCTTCTATGGTCTTCGAAGTATTTTGACTCACCTGCTTTCATTGTTCTCATACAAACACGGTTAGTCCTTTGACCTTGATTGTCATTAATTACCAAAACCTTAACCACGTAGGGGCCTAGTGCTTTCAATCTTCTCCTTTTTGGTAATTGATGACAATCCTCATGAATGAATTGAAGTTAAGATTTTGAGTGAGCAACTAATGGAAGATTAGTTACACACACAAAAAGATTCTTATTTAACAATATTTTGTCTTTTGGAGACAAAAGAAGTATTATAATCAAAATATTGTTAAATGAGAAGGACTTCCCCTACAAATGTGCTTGGATGAAGAGTTTTAAGGTTATGCACATTTGTATATAAAAAAAATTTGCGGAGTTTTGACTGAATTTTGGAACTGAGGATAGACAAAGTGAAATTCGATACCAAATGAAACAATGGCAATGAATAATTAAAGCAGATAAGGCGTAAAGGCACATAAGCAAGTGACACAAACGAGAAACCAGCTAACATTTGAGAGCAAATAGTTCATTAACCATCCTAAGGAAATACCATATCCAAACAGACAACCACAACCAAAAGACAGGAAACGAGGTTCATTAGCTTTACAATAACATATAAATATTAATCACTAAAGCTAATCCTTGAAACAGCTAGCTTCTAGTCTTCAATTCTTCAAGCCATTTTTCTTTCTCCCCCTTTGTCATCAAGGACCAAAACGAATCCGTAGGAATCTTCATGCCGCTCCTTCCTTAAGAGATCCTGAGCAGAGGATGAAGGCTGAGGAGGGCGAGGTGGAGAAGGAATATACAAAAATTAAATAAACTGCTGTATATCATACGAACTATAACTTTTGACTTTATTTTTATTTGCATGAAATTGCTGTGCATGAAAAATTAAATAAAGCTGTGCATGAAAATAAAATGCAAAAATTAGATAAAAATTAGCAGTTGTATTTGTATACGAACTATAACTTAAACTGATATGCAAAATTAAATAAAAAACAACAATAAAAATTCATATAAATTTGAAATAAAAAACAAAAGGAAGTTAGCTATTTTATTTTCATATAAACTCTAAATTAAAACATGAATTAAATAAAAAATAACATAAGAATAAAAATAAAATAAAAATTAAGGATTGTTTTTAATTACATGGTAAATGAAAAATATAAATTTTGGTTTTTTAGAATTAAAATTCTAGAAATATGCTAATTTGAGGAGAAAAATAAGGTAAGAAATTTGATTTGTATATATATAAATTATTAACTATTATGTAATAAAAGTCGATGACATGTCTATTATAGTCACTAAGAAAATATAGAATATGCTAAAAATTCTCAAACAAAAAGAAAATATTCTAACTCTTTATTCGGTGGACATCCACGGGATAAATATATTAAGAGGGTGATACATGGACAAGTGTTCATTGAGGTCACCGGCATAAGCAATATGATGTGTACTAAAAGAAGTGTTGAATGAAAAAGACAAGCATGGTAACAAAGAGATGATGATATAAATGGAAAATGTTATGTTATGTTACGTTTACTTTTTTGTTATGCAAGTATTTGGGGAAGAATGTAACACCCCGGCGCCAAACGCACCGCGAATGCTACCAACAGACCCTAAATAACAAACGACACCTCTACGAGAAGTCTAAAACTGAATTTAATCTCTAAACTCTTAACCTGGCCTAACGCTGAGTCACCGAAATTTAGAAAATTTCGGCATGACCTCTCTAGAAAGTAGGACATCCACTCAGCAGACAGAAACACAGTGCAGTATATAATATCATTCTAGCAGGTCCTTAGTTAACCAATCTCGCAACTAATAGAAATTAATAATTACACCACGATGAACCACATATTACAACCACAATTAATGCAACCAGGTTCTACACATCGATTAAATGTTTCGATGATGACCGGAGTCGTGCACGTGCTCTACTCCCATCCCGGCAAGTCAGCTTCAAGGTACCTAAAACAAGAAACAACAAGCGTGAGTCCAAGACTCAGCAATGTACACAAGCGTAACAATTCCAGTTTATCGCAAGTAAAACAAGAACTTGACCATAAGAGCAAGTAATACAAAGGAAGCAACATCCGGAAAATACGCATTTGTACCCATTTAAACAAAACTTGACTAAATCAAAATTCATCGAAATCAAGTAATAAACTTGATAATAAAACCATTCAACGCCAAAGAAACATTACTTGACTCTAAATCCAACGTCTCCCGACTTAACTACCCCTTGTTGCAACTCAAACCATTTTCATCAATTGAATTTGAGTTCATAGCTCGACTTCACTCCACGATATACATACAACATAATTAGCAAGATAAGGAAATGCGCTAATTCATCAAATTCAATTCAATCTCCCCTTTTTGGGTTGAGTCCACGAATCAACCTTCAATTACCACAATCACCATCCAAATGACACACCATTTACCACAACACTCATTATGAAAGATGCAATGCACATGAATGCTCATTTCCATGCACGTACCGGTACTGCCAGTGCCCACCCGTCGGCGTGCACCCTCACGTCCCTTCCATCCCGTAGATGTAAGGTGCCTACTCTTACTGTCTCGCTCCCATTCACCTCGATGAATGGGACTACGAGGTAGGACTTTCGTGTTCACTACGTGTGAACACAGAGGCCCGCATCAGCATGGGTCGCCTCTTCCATTATGAATGCACAAATGCAATTTTCATGAATGAAATGCAATTTTTCATTCAATGCATACATAAACATACCATATCCACATACACACACATAGCCAATTCTCACATTCCTAAGTCACTAGCGGTACTTGTACAAGCAGATTCAACCGTAAGGCATGGCAACTCATGACAGCGTTTCTATCATGCAACCACATCCTACGGCCACCGAACCATGTTCATACAATACACTTGCAGTTAAAAGCTCACGTACGCTATCTTTATAAAGGACTTAACCGTTTGAACCAAACCCATGTTAGTCCCAATCACTCGAACAATCTACTCACTATAATCAACCTTACTAAAAGCTCGGTCTCACTTAGAGTTCATCTAATTAACAGAGCAACAATTAAACTAAGGAGCATCACATATGAACACGCATCCACACTCAATAACACGGTGTACTGGTGTCAATTCCCTTAAACTTTTAATCGTCATAGACATTTTCATAAGAGGGAGCACTTTCTAGTTATAGCCAAGCAAGGCTTACCTCTTGCGTATGCATCAACAATTACTTACGCTAAGAGCAAACAATCGTTTAATCCTCCTAGCCGCAATCTAGGGAATACACTTGCCTTTTACTGAAGACGGAGTGACGCGGGGTCAAGGTAACCCCCGAAGACCCACTACCTGAAAACAGCAATCACAGGTAATTATTCGCATTCGGGACAACTCACTTCAACTTCGCTTAAAACATTCGATACAAATCCGATTTAATCATTTGAAGGCATTATTACGATCTACACGAAATTCCCCATATTTATCTAGGTGTACAGAAATTCTTATTCAACCTCTAGCATAATTTAAATATTAGCTTAAGATCACAAACTTTATCAAAATGATACCAATCTAATTACCACAAAAGGGACAGGGTAAGATAAAAACTTAATGCAATGATAAATCGGAATGTATCAAACTGCTATGCATGTGAACTCCAGTAGCCAATTTTTCTTAACCACATGCTTTGTATGGTCATTAACAAGAACAAGATTAATGAAAAGATACTGGTTAGCAAATAACTAAGTTTACAAGCTTCTTTCTGCTGGACTAATGCAGGCAATGGTCCACGCATCCATGAATCACCAATTGAAATAAATAGGCTATGACAAAGTGTTGCTGGCTCCTGTGGATAACTATGCAGAAGACCATAGATGCAAATGCACACGTTATACAAGTGAAACATTGTGAAGAATTGAACAACGTTTCTCAGCATCCAGTAAATTCGGAATGGTTGCACAGGAACAATCATAGCATTTCCAATAACCCCTTCACATAAATATTAAGAAATGCAAGATGAAAGTTCACTAATATCTAGTAATCAAACTGAAGCTGCCTTCGTTTTGATCCATGTACAAGCTCGAACTACAGAATCTTCCAACGTATATTCTTCAGAATTTAGATCATATTAAGAAGTGGCTCCAACCAATCAATAAATCCCACTATACACTAACAGAAACCTAATACATGCCAAACCTATCAAATCAGAGATATAAGTTGCTCCATTATGAAAATACAGTCCAAACAACAGCAGAAGCAGTAAGATGGGAAATGTTAATTCAAGATTAGACATGCACTATAAGACGTATGAACACACTATTCTCTGAGAGAAACAAAAGCACACAACGTGGTCAAAACTTTCCTCCCATAATATACTGACCTTGAATCAAGATATATCTCAAAAAGAAGAAAGATGATATCTTTCTTTAGAGCAACCACCGGAAGATCTTGGAGAAGCTCCTCTGCCGACCAAGGTCGATCCCAGGCAGCCCCACAAGCCCGTCCCCCACGGCTGCCAGCCTCCTGTTGACACCGATCTCGCCCAGACCGGAGGAGGAGCGTGCACAGCGCGCAGAGACATGGAACCAGCCCCACCCATGAAACAGACTGCCTAGAGCCCCACAGTGGCATTACATCGAACATCTTGAAGGCAGAGAACGCCAAGACCCGGGCAGGGGAAAACCCTAGCATGAGGATGAGGGGTGGAGACCCAGAGCCGCCCAGGAGCTGGGCCGAGCGTGAGCTTCGGCTCAAGCTCGGGGAGGAGGCGGTGTGGGGTGGCGAGCTGAGAGGTCGCCGGCGGCCGGCTCAGCCTTGAGGCGCAGCTGCCGGCCAGGGAGCCGAGGCGGCCGGGAGGTCGTTGGCAGGGCGGCTCAAAGGCGGCCAGGGCAGGAGGCGCCGAGGCCGGCCAGGCGGCCGAGGCAGGGAGGCCGAGGAGCGCCAAGCGCCCCCCTTGGAGGCGGCGGCAGTAGAGGAACAACAGGTAAGGAAATCTTTTCTCTAGGGTCCTCTCCCTTTCTTCCATATTATATATATTCGATTTAAGAGGATACAACTAAACAAAAAGGCTATGGGGAAAAGATATATACGGATACTACACAATTAATCTAGTTACCACAAACCAACAAACTCCAAAGATTTAACTTCAAATTCACGGCGAAATGAAAATCCTTTGAGTAAAACTTGCAGTATTACAAAGAAAGTAACGGTCACATATGACAGGTGTTGGGAAACAGAGAAAGTATATTCTTTCCTATAATATAATATCAAAATATCACAAGTTGAGTTCTGCAAAAATCTATTTTTCAAAAAGCAAAATCACACGTGTATTACCAAATCATTTAAACATGCTTTATAAATGATGCCACCTTTCTAGTTTTATCAAGGGTGATTGCATCCCTCAATTAAATTAAGGTGTACCGGGAGTTACATAATAAGTTACAACTAACTCGGAAGGTACACCTAATTACAAAATACTAGGGATAGACTTGATCATATGGCCATTATATAACCGCACGTGATAGCATCAAATCCCAAGAGATTATATCTCTAACAGGTACAAGAGGACATCAGATGTGAAGTTTACCTCTGTATGTTGTTTGGGTTGAATTGATTGGCGAGTTTAGATCCATTTTCTGTTGCCCAGGAAGGAAGGAGAATAGCTTGCTTGTATCTGTCTCGCAGAGAAAGGTAGAGGCTTTTTCATCCAAAAGCAAGCTTCAAACAGCACACTAAACAAGAATTATTGGAGGGGTAAATGTGGAGCACTACTTCCCATTAAACCCGACTTAAAATCTCATACCCTAACCCAACAAAAAAGAAGGGAGAACACAACAAAAAAGAAGGGAGAGAAGATGAACTCGGTTGGCATAGACAAACAAATTGAGTTCTCGCTTGTATTAGAGTTTCTTTGTAGAACGTTATCCTAATATAATACACTTAATGGATTTGATAAGTAATGTGGCTTGGGTATTATCATCAATTGATAAACCTGTTTACTTTAGCATTCCTGAATTAACAACCATACAGGATTATATGAAATGGAAAAAAGTAAGTATATGGGTACACGATCGTCACAATAAAAAAGACGTCAAGTAAGTCTAGGAATTCCTACTAAAGTAAGAGATAAAAGGAAAACTAAGGCTTCTATGCACCTCTAAAAAAAGCTGGTGCTAGTTCCTCTAAAAAAGGATAAATAAAAGAGATTAGCAATAGAAGTAGATAACGGACGACAAGGGGATGCATGCATGAGCACATCATAGACGCACCTCGACCAGGTGAGAGTCAGCAGGAGGGGAGAAGCCTCTTTATAAACTTCTTCTTGTTATTGCATTCTGCTGCTGTGATAATTTTATCTGGAATGGAGTAGACGAAGTGAGAATACTCCCCAAACTCTCAATCGCTAGAGGGAAGTTTTCAGGCAATGTTTTCTATCCCTGGACACCCCCATCCCATCAGGCAACGTTTTCAATCGGAGGCCAAACTTCGAAATCCCTCAGCTTGGTCAACTCTCCTAGGTTTGAAGGCAGTGACACCAAATTTTTGCAATGTGAAATCTTCAGACTCTCAAGGGATTCAGGCAACATCGGAATCTCCAGTAAACTGCGACAACTGCGAATTTCTAACCTCTCCAACTGGGGCAGCGAAAGGATCTGCTCGGATGATGAGCCCTTCCCCTCCAGGTGGGCACAAGACACAATCAGCAGCGTGCGGAGACAAATTAAGCATCGGAGCTCCTCCGTTGGCCAGCAGACAAGTTCGTCGCATGCGACAATATACAATTTTTCCACAAAGGCAAAGCATTCCCAAAGCCCAAGGTACGATTTTGGCAGACTAGGTGCTGTTACGAAGCAGTTGGGACCATCAAGTCTCAAAGCCCGAAGGTTTTCTATAGCTCTTTTGCTTCGGTCTTGCTGGTCCTTCGGAGGCATCATCACCATGTTTGCCAGCGAGCTTACAGCTAATCTCACGAGAGATGGCCAAGAGAATAAAGGAATGCTCGTAGAAACAGTACCTTCTCCCTTGTGTTCGAGCTCAGACAATGTTGTTAGGTGCGCAAGTGAGCAGATTGGAAGTTTCGGGCAATTGTTTATTTTTAGCACTTCGAGGATCGGGAATGTCACCAAGCTATCGGGCTCTCCTGCACTGCTTTCTATCAAGCTCTCCAAGTTCGGTAACCCATCTAAGACCATCTCCTTTAACTTGGGGAAAATTTTCAGAGGGTATTGTATCCTTCAGCTCCCCTCAACGCTCTTACATAATGTGGTTATGCAACCCATGTTGCGTAAACACAAATATTCAAGGGTGACTGACAACCATACTATAGGTAGATCCTTACACCTTGGGCAGTTGGAAATTGTGAGTTTTCTTAAGCACCGAAACATCTGAGGGTCTCTCATCCATTCTGATATTTCTTGACCACCATATCCATGTACCTCCAAAATTTGGACCTTACTATGAGGTGCAAGAGACTCCAACACTTCTTCCTCGTTACAGGCATCATCTCCTGGCTTGTCACTTACTTCGCGGCCCCAACACAACAACAATTGACTTAGATTTTGCTTCTGGTGGAGATTGCCATCTTTTGCATTTTGCCCACTCTTTATTTTTCTCACATTGTATAGTTCCAACCTGTTGGCAAGGTGTCGCATCTCTTTGAGCTCCTCAATTCCGTGGCCATCTTCCGTGTTCACAATAAATGTTGTTAATGTGTGAAGATTGTTCAGTAGACTAATATATGGTGGCATCCGTTCCAAACTAGTACATCCAAAAAGATAAAGGTGAATGAGCTTCCTCATAGTTCTCATATCTTTTGGTAAATATTTTAGACTCCGACAATTGTTGAGCCTCAACGATTGTAAGTTATACAGCAGGCAAATTGAATTTGGCAATGTAACACTTCCAGACCCAGAAAGGTCAAGATATCGTAGATGTTTTGCATTTATGACTGGGCTATTGACAACAGAAGGACTGTAACATATCAACACTCTTATTGATACCAGTCTTAATTCCTTAAGATCCTCATGTAATCTTAATGGCTCTAACAAAGTGCGCAGAGGTGCCTTGCCTTTCAACACACCACTGTTTCGTTCCAACTCAGCAGTTAACATCTGCATGTGACGGACATCTTTCATAGATGCTTTCCGTTGAATTAACTCTTTTGTAGTTGCACATTCGTCTGTGACATCTTTCGCTAGGTCATGCATTAAATCATGCATTTTACAACAAACTGACTCATATGTCGTGCCAGGGTAATAATCTTTCTTCCATTTCACATCTTGGAGGAAGGATCTCCAAACCAAATCATTGAAAATGAACTCACCTTTCTGTTGCAAAGCCAATGTTCCCTCTTCTTCAATAAAACCATTTGCCATCCATAGTTGGATTAATATGTCCTTCTCCATCTCATAGTCTCGGGGGAAAACTGCACAGAAGGCAAAACATTGCTTCATTTCAGATGATAAGTGTCTGTAGCTCAATTTTAGTATGGCTAGGATATCATCTTTTGCTTTGCTACTGTCCCCACTATTGCTTTCTGCAATGGCCTCCCATTCCTGGACTTGTTGTTTTGAGCTCATTAGGCCACCCATCGTCTTCAGAGCAAGAGGCAGCCCATTGCATTTCTCAACAATACGTTTGCCAATCATGATCAAGTCTGCTTTCTCTTCTACTCCTTTGCTGCTGAATGCTTTTTCCGAGAACAATTTCCATGAATCATCTTCACTCAGACATGCCAGCTTATGTGAGTCTAGCGTGCTCATTATAGACGCCACTCGTTGGTTCCGACATGTGACAAGTATAATGCTTCCTGGTGCACCAACAGAACACAACAGTGGCTTGAGGTCGTCCTCCACTTTCTCTCCTCTTCATTCCATACATCATCAAGAACAAGTAGAAACCTTTTCCTGCCAATGGCATCCAACAATTGTTTGCGCAACTGCTCGATGGTGTCGGACGGTCTGCATCCTACATCCGTAGCCAATTCAATAATGGATTTCACAAGAGGACAAGCATCAAAGTTTTCTGAGACACAGTGCCACATCTTCAGCTCAAAGTGATTTTGAACCCTGCAGTCGTTGTACACCATCTTCGCTAGTGTGGTCATGCCCAAACCACCCATCCCAAAGATGGGCAGCACCTGCACCTTCTGCCGCTCTCGCTGGTTGAGCAACAGCTTCACCACCACCTCCTTGTCATCGTCTCTGCCGAAGATCTCTGAGTACTCATCCAGTGCCGAGTGCGTCTGCCGATAAAGAACTTGCGGTGCATCTGCATGGTTGTCCAATCCAAACTTGTTCATCTCCACAACAAGCTCATTGATCTTGTTGAGGACGTTGTTCAGCTTTCGGCTCATTGTGAGACGGAACATAAGCGGGCTGTGTGGCGTGAAGTAGCTGAGTACCTTGCGAGTAGTGGACTCGCCAATCTGGGCCTCGCGGCGCAGCGCCTCGTACTGGAACTCGTCGAGGACGTCGTCAGCCTTGTAGGCGACGGCCTTGAGGTCCTTCATCCACCTCTTGATGGCGGGGTTGGTCTCGCTTTTCACCTCGGCGTCGACCAGCTTGCACTGAATGGCCCCAAGCTGCCGCTCCAGCTTGCCGCGGTCGCCGTCGACACCTAACATGCCGGTCATGCTCTGGACAAGCGCGTCGGCGGCCTTACTGGCCACCCTGCGCACCACGGGAAGAAGCAAAGACTCGGCCATGGGTCTTCCTTCGGTTTTGGTTCTTGAGGATTGATGAGATGATGAGACCCTTGTAGAGAAAAAACTTTGGACAGGAAAACTGAAATGACTGGAGGAAGGGGATGCCGACGAAAGCGCGCGTGTAATAATATCAGAGACTTGTGTATGTCGGCACTAGTGTCAGCCAGCTGGCATGTACCTCCATCCTGCAAGTACAAGTTCGACGAGTACGACGAGCAGTGCTTCTTCACGTCACCTCTTTGTACAATTTGTATAAGTCTCAAGCAATTGAAAAGGTAAATAACCGCTACCTATTTTTATTTCTACTTTAATATTTATATAAATTTTAAAAGTTATGCATTGAAGTAGCTAGGAAAATCATCCGTACAAAATTGTCTCAAAAATACTGTCATAATATTATAATTTTATTTAGTTTTATAAATATATTATAATATAAATTAGTGGTCAAAGTTATGTTTTCGAGGATGCGTCGATGTTCAAAACGATAACTATATGTAACAGATGAGGGTATAAAACACATTATTTAAATAATTATTAATAGAATTTGATCGTAGTATCTCTTATTAGATAGATATAGTACTCCTTCGTTGATCAATATAAGGTGTATTTTGACTTTGCACAAGTATTAAGATTAGCTCGAAATTTGTGGGTGGAGTACGAGAGTGTTTAGGTAGATCATTTTGTTTACATTTTAGACTAAAAATATAAACTTAATTCACTTTATTTTAGAAATTGACAAAGACATGAGAAAAAAATAACTTCTGTACCCTCTTAATTGTTTTAGAAGATAAGACATAATAATTTGTGTGTGTGGTAATGAATAAATACATATGGTTTAGAGACATAATTTGTGTGTGTGGTAATGAATAAATATATATGGTTTAGAGACAATAAATAGGGATATAGTAGGAAAGGCTCATTAAAGTTACATATAAACATTATATTTATAAACAAGATTATTTAAATTATAGGCCTTATATTTATCAACGGATATAGTACCACTCTTTTTATCATAAACAAATATAATCTAATTTTATTAAATGTTACTTAAATAATGTATTTTCTAGGTATATGAGATGGACTTATATTTATCGGGTTTAGGCATAATACATCATTTAAGGCTAAAATACAAGTTAGGGTTTATGTAACATTTGAAAATTTTAAAAATAAGAAAAATTAAAATTTTAGAAATAAAATTTAATAAAAATTTAAATTGAAAAATAATTTTGTAGTTATATTTTCCTTCATTTCTTTCAAATCCAATCTTAAGAAAAGATGAAGTGGAATACTCAAAGAACCGACCATAATCCTCAAAGTCTCTTTGCCGCTTGAAATCGATTGGATATCAACACGACCAACTATGTGCGTGGGGCGAAGCGACGACGAGCATTATCGCATTAACTAACGCCGGCCATCGCTTTGCCGACGTTAATTAACTAATTAACGCCGGCCGAGAATAAGCCGACGCAATTAGTTAATTAACGCCGCAACCCGTCACCGACGCATTAATTCAATTAACATCGCTTATTCAAGCCGACGCAATTAATATGGCCGACGCACTTTTCCGCTTTTCTCGTAGTGGATGAACCCTTCTAGCCACAAAGCACCGAAAGTGCTCAACCCTTAATCCTCCCGCCTTCGATTTAACTCTTCATTCCAAGTCGCATGCTTTCTTCTTCTTCTCGAGGTTTTTGTCGATGCAAGGGTGAGTATACAACATACTCAACAAGTCATGCACAATGCGCTTTATTACTACATGCATGGCTTATTCCAAGGAAAAGGCTTTCTGCTATTTTGCTTAAAGCAAGATTTTTTAAACAGGTAATCCTTATTAGATTGAAAGTAGTAAATCCAATATTAATAATAATTAATTTCTCAATTCTTTTCCAAGGGTTTGGCACACAGCCCTAATTTGATTCTTTTGGCACATAGCCACCCATTCCACATTTTTATTTTGAAAATCTAACCCTTGACTGTAATCACCGAGCAATGTCCAGTACCGTGGACACGGCTATTCGAATAGATTCACACACACACTCGCAGAGGTCAGACACTCTACCCACAGGATACATCGCCACCACACAAAGCGATTGATTGCAACAAAGTCTTTCGAGACTAACATTTAACCGTTGAACCCTCCGACATTTCCTTCTAACACTTCCCTCACTCAGAGCAAGTTTAGACAGAGCAAGTACTGCTGAATGGGTACCAAGCCGAGTACGTGCACGCTTCCCCTCAGCTTACTGCTTGGTGTGCACTGTCACCCCGAGGTTTCAAAGGAAAGAGGTTAGAAACCTACTTAACTAGGTCCGTCCCCATTCCCGACAAGTGGTTGTACACGGAACTCAGCTCAAAGGCTCAAGGTTAAGTCCTTAATTGTCCCGGGCAAGACATCCATTTTATACTTCTCGACACACGCCTTCACAATCTTTCATACAACCTGCTTGCCACACAGTGCCCACCTCGCACAAGCCTTCTTGCCACTTGCCCCTGGTCCAAATCATTTCCCACCCGTTTATGCGTTATTGCAACACATGCCAATACACACTTCATTGTACGAGTAGAACCACACAGGCCGCTACCCTCAATTCCATTTCATGACATCATCGCATTATTTCAAAATGCGTTCCATAATTGCTTAGTCAACATTTGTTTGCAATTTGAAAGACATTCAACGCATATAAGCGGGCTAAGCGACTAATCACGGTCTAGCCTCCCGTGTTGGCGTTATATTAGCATCCAACATATTAAACATCTTAGGGTGGACAAGGATTTCAGGGCTTATAAACATTAATATCAAGGTGGCATAAACAATGTTTGGCTTTTAACTACCATTTCCCAATTTAACCAATAGTATTTGTATTTAACATAGCATGCAATAATTGAATCAAAATATATTTGAAAATCTAGGGGCAACATGGTCAAAGCATGACTTGCCTTCAAACAGCGGTTGGTTCTGGTCGAAGCTCATGACGGGTCTTCAAATTCTCCTTCGCTAATTCCGCAATTAGTCTAATTCCAGACAAGCAAGCACACAATAAATATGCAATACAGACAGCAATATTAACACCAAAAATAAAATAAAATCACCATTAAATAGCTTATATTTTACAAATTTTTGGGCACTGGAATCACTCAAATCCGAAAGTTAAAATGCAAAAGTTATAACATTTTCAAGTTTGCTGAAATTCAAATAAAGAATAACCAAATTAATGATTTATTTTTCTACTGGAAATCCGGATTAAATTCCCTCGCTGACACGTGTCATCACCAGGGCGAGCCACGCCACTCTCGGCCATCGACAAGTGGGCCTTCGGATGACGCCATGTCGACGCAAGACTTCTCATCATCCATCGACATGTGGGCCCGATGAATGAGCTGCTTGGCCCCACATTCCAAATGATCGACACGCAAGCAGCAGAGACGGTTGGATTGAAATCCAACGGCTGCGGTTACCTACACGGTTCACTATTCATTGCACCGACGTGGATGCACCAGCGCGGTCGGATGCAGATCCGACGGCGATGGATACCCACACGGTTTCCTATTCACTAGCCTACGTGGACGCACTGAGACGGTTGGATTGAAGATCTACGGCTACGGTTACCCGGAGAGTTTACTGCTCATCGCACCTACGTGGGCACACCAGAGCCGCACGATTACCAACCAACGGCCGAGATCTACCGTGCATAATCGACTCAACTCTACGGGGAAGACGTGGCGCAACGTCGCCCGTTGGATGAGAATCCGATGGCTACGCTATACCGAGCGGTTTACTATTCCCGAGCCTACGTGGCCTAACGAGTATCGTCCGATGAAGATCCAATGGCCAAGATCTATCTCTACCGATTCGATTCGTATTTAAAAAGGAAAAACGTGGCTTTACCGTGAGCGTCCGATGCAAATCCGACGGCTGCTGAAGCTCGCGAGGCGTCGAGGAAGAAGTGGCGGAGCTGGTCGCCGGACTTGAAGAAGATGCAGTGGCGACGGCGTTTCCGAGCGTCTCCGGTCGGAAGAAGTAGCTGGTTGGGCGCGGCGTGTCACGATGAACTCGTCGGGGGTCTCAAAGACGGAAGCGGCGGAGCACGGCGGAAGACGGTGAAGATCCGAGAGGAAGAGATGGCAACCACGGCGAGCAAGTGGGAGAGCTACGGTGCGAGAGGATGCGAGGAAGTGGCAAATGGAGCGGGTGAAGTGGCCGAGCACGGGTGTACTTCACTCGCCCGGACATGCCTCGAGGCGTGCGCACAATCCTCGACAAGATCTTCGCCCCCACGGCGATTTGCGGTGCACGGTGCCGTCGATCCCCGAGATCGAAAGCGTCCGCACGCCGCTCGATCGCGATCAATGGCGGGATTAAATCACGGCTCGAAGCGGATTTAATCGCTATCCGTCCGTCGAGATCCAACGGTGGAGGATGGGCGATTTATTAGGTTTTTCAGGCGAGCAAGTTAATGTTGGGCCGGCCCAAAGATCGTAGCTAGCCATTTTCCAGATTTGACAATAAAAAGAATTCCAGTAATTCAAAGTAATTATTTAGGGCACTAAAAATATCCAAAAAATTCTAGAAAAATTCTAGAAAATATTTCAGAGTACTTTGAGCCTAGATAAAATATTTTCATTTATTTTTGATAATTACCTTTTCTGATATTTAATTATTCAAGAGAAGATAAATTCAATAAAACTCAAATAATTCCAAATAAATTCCCAAAAATTAGATAAATCCAATTAAATGAAATTAAATGCAAATAAGGGTTGATTAATTCATAAAAACTTTAAAAACTCCAAAAATTAAAAGCAGACCAAATTTCGGGACGTTACAAACCTACCCCCCTTAACAGAATCTCGTCCCCGAGATTCGAGGCTTAACTAGAGAATAGGCTTGGGAATTCCTTTTTCAGATCTTCCTCTCATTCCCAGGTGGCCTCATTTTCTGTGTGATTGCTCCACTGAACTCTGCAGAAACGGGTTGTCTTGCTTCTGGTTCTCCGATCCACTGTATCCAGAATCTTTATCGGTTGCTCTTTGTAAGTCAAGTCTTCCTGTAGTTCAACTTCTTCCAGTGATGTTTGTTCTTCAGGCACTCGGAGATACTTCTTGAGTTGCGATACATGAAAGACATTGTGTACTCCTGCTAATGACTGCGGTAACTCCAGTTGATATGCAACTTCGCCCTTACGGCTTATGATCTTGAATGGTCCTACATATCTTGGCTTAAGTTTACCCTTTTGTGAAACCTCCGACTCCTCTCGGGCGAACTCGAGATACACATAATCTTCTGGTTCAAAGCTCAAATCCCTACGGCGGTTGTCCGCATAACTCTTCTGTCTCGACTGTGCGACCTTTAACCTTTCTCTGATTAGTGCTATTTGCTCTTCGGCTTCTTGAAGTATGTCTGGTCCGAAGACACGACGCTCACCAGTCTCATTCCAATTTAGCGGCGTTCTACAAGGTCGACCATACAATGCTTCGAAGGTGACATCTCAAGACTTGCACGATAGTCGTTGTTGTAACTAAACTCCGTGATATGGCAAACATTTATCCTAAGTCGATGTATATGCTAACGACGTGCTCTTAACATATCTTCTAATATCTGGTTGACTCTTTCACCGCCCATCCGTCTCGGGTGATAAGTCAGATCAAGTTCAAATGGGTGCCCATTGTCAGATGCAATTTATCCCAAAATCTTGAGGTAAATTGGGTACCTCTGTCCGACACTATCTTTTTTGGTACCCCATGCAAGCAAACGATTCTTGCCATGTATAACTCTGCTAACTTATCTCCTGAATGGGTTGTCTTTACCGGTATGAAATGCGCAACCTTAGTTAAACGGTCTACTATGACCCATATGGAATCATAACCTCCTTGCGTCCTTGGCAATCCGGTGATGAAATCCATTCCGATTTCTTCCCATTTCCACTCTGGTATTTTCAATGGCTGCAGTAGCCCCGCCGGCCTCGATGCATAGCTTTGACTTCACCGCATACATCACATAGGGCTACGTGTTCAAGAACCTCTCTTCATATTCGGCCACCAGAACCTTTCTTTTAAGTCTTGATACATTTTTGCACTTCCTTGGTGAATCGAATACTTGGAGTCGTGAACTTCCTCCAGTATTAACTGTTTCAACTCCCTTTTGTTAGGTACACAGATGCGCTCCTTCATCCATAGCGTGCCCTGATCATCCAGCCCAAACTCTTTCGCTTGTCCTTCCTCCATCTTGGCTTTGATTCGCTTGATCTTCTCATCATCCTTCTGACCTTCCCTAATCTGGTCTTCCAAGATAGGCTTTACTTCTAAGGCAGCTACGAATCCTTCCGGAACAACTTCCAGTTTTAAGCTCTGAAGGTCCTTACGCAGCTCCTCCTGGCTTTCTTCCACTTTCGAATTTAGACCATGGCCCTTCCGACTCAGGGCATCAGCCACTACATTGGCCTTGCCGGGATGATAATGGATACCCATGTTGTAATCCTTGATCAGTTCCAACTATCTCCTTTATCTCATGTTCAGATCAGATTGGGTGAAAATATATTTAAGGCTTTTATGGTCTGTATACACCTCACATCTATTGCCAATAAGATAGTGACGCCATATCTTCAGTGCGTGCACTACGGCTACTAATTCTAGATCATGCGTCGGGTAATTCCCTTCGTGTGGCCTTAATTGCCTTGATGCGTAAGCTACTACCTTTCCATTTTGCATCAACACGCATCCAAGTCCTTGGCGTGACGCATCGTAGTAAATATCAAAAATCTGATGCACATCTGGTTGTACTAACACTGGTGCTGATGTCAGTCTTTTCTTCAATTCTTGAAAACTCTTCTCACATTCCGGTGTCCAAACGAACTTCTTCTCTTTCTTTTGCAATTGCGTAATTGGCCTGGCAATTGTTGAAAATCCTTCTATGAATCGGCAGTAATAACCAGCCATTCCAAGAAAACTTCGAACTTGCGAACCTGTCTAGGCGACTCCTAATGCAAAGACTGTCTCGACCTTGCTTGGTTCATCTGCGATTCTTCAAATATGACATGCCCTAAGAAATCTACCTTACTCTTCCAAAAATCGTGACTTCTCAATTCTCAGATACAATCGTTGTTCTCTTAGTTTCTCCAAAGACTAATCTCAAATGTTGTGCGTGCTCTTCATCCGTCCTTGAATAAACCAAAATATCATCGATGAACACGACCACAAACTTATCTAAGTATTCCATAAACACTTTGTTCATCAGGTTCATAAAGTATGCTGGCGCATTTGTCAATCCAAATGACATAACAGTGAACTCATAGTGTCCATATCTTGAAGAGAATGCAGTCTTGGGTATGTCCTCTGTCTTGATTTTCAACTGGTGATATCCTGACCTAAGGTCAATCTTGGAGAATACTCCTGCTCCTCTTAGTTGATTGAAAAGATCATCTATCCGGGGTAACGGATATTTATTCTTTATCGTCACTTCGTTGAGTGCTCGATAATCTATACACATACGGAAACTCCCATCTTTCTTCTTAACGAATAGAACCGGTGCTCCCCATGGTGACGAGCTCGGTCTGATGAATCCTTTTTCCAACAACTCCTCAATCTGTTTCTTCATTTCTACCAGCTCTTCGGTGGACATCCGATATGGTCTCTTTGCTATGGTTGCTGTTCCAGGCACTAAGTCAATTACGAACTCTATGTCTCTGTCCGGTGGCATTCCTGGTAATTCCTCGGGAAAAACATCCTGATATTCACTGACCACTGGTACATCACCTATACTGACGGTCTCCAAATTGTTTACCAACATTTGTCCTCCTCGAACTGCCACTGCTTGAAACTTCACTTTTCTACCATCGGGGCTCTCGATAGACACGACTCTTCGTCCACAGTCTAATATGGCCTTATGTTTAGTCAACCAATCCATTCCTAGGATAACATCCAGGGTTTGGGTATCTAGTATAATAAGGTTCGCTAGGAACTCTACTCCTTTTATTAGTAGCTTAATTCCAGAACATCCGACCTTAGAATGGAGTTCTGATCCAGGGGATTGGACTAGAAGTGTACTTTTAAGATTGACCACCTCCAGATCATTTGTCATGGCAAAATCTCGAGAAACGAACGAATGCGAAGCTCCTGAATCAAATAATATTGTAGCTGGCACTGAGTTGACTAGGAACTTACCAAGCACGACGTCCGTGGCATTCTGGACTTCATCTGCTGCAATGTGATTGACTCGCCTCAGTGAATGTTATGGCGTAGTCCCACCGGTGCAGTCCTCGACTTCCTCCTTGGACAGGGTCTTGGCTGGTGTGCTCCTAAGTTGAAGCGCCTTGGGTCACTCCTGCTTTCTTGGGGCACATATTGGCGAAATGTCCAGTTTCGTTGCAGTTGTAGCAGCGTCTTCCTGCCATCTGCTGATTTCCACTACCCTGATTATTAACTCTGACAGGAGTTTGAGGGGTTTGTCCGGCTGGTCTTGGCATTGGCGGCGGTGTCCTAACAATACTTCCCTGCTGAAATCTAGGGAACTATTGAGGCATCATTCTTGATCTTTGCTGGCCATGGCGTCCTCCCTGCTGTGCCATGCGGCGTTTACGGTTATCATCCAGTTCCTTGCGCTTGTCCTCCAGTACGAGCGCCTTGTTTACCAACTCTTGAAAATCCGGGAAGGTGTGGGTAATCAGCCCCACCTGTAGTCCTGTGTTAAGTCCCTTCAGAAAACGGGATTGTCTGGCCTTGTCAGTCGCTACGTCTTCTGGAGCGTAGCGTGCCAGTTGCGTGAACTTGTTCAAATAGTCAGCCACAGACTGGCTTCCTTGTTTCAGTGCTCGGAATTCTTCCTTTTTCAGCTCCATGATACCCTCCGGCACATGGTATTGACGAAAAGCCATGGTGAATTCATGCCAAGTAATCTCCTGCGGGTTTTCCTGCGACGCGCAGTAGTTCTCCCACCATTCAGCGGCGGTTCCCTCAAGTTGGTGAGAGGCATAAAGTACCTTCTCGTTTCCTTCACACTGCGTGATGTGCAATTTCCTTTCGATGGTCCTTAACCAATCATCTGCTTCTAGCGGGTTAGCATTGCCTGAGAATGTAGGTGGGCGCGTCCTCATAAATTCGGACAATCTTGAATAAGGTCGTGGTCCATTTTGATTAACCTGATTATTTGCGACAGCTTGAGTGTTGATCTGTTGCACGGTTGCCATCATCGTCTGCATTAACTGAGTCTGCGCTGCGAGAAACGCTCCCAAATTCTGCATATCCACTGGCGGTGCTGCCTGTGGTGGTGGTGTACTGTCTTGACTGCCTCCGTGACGTGAACCACTGCCTCCTGCTCCGTTGTTGCGAGTGTTCACCATCTGTCGATTGCTTCGGGGGTTTAGAGATGAGGGGGAAAAGAATAGGCAAGCATAGAACTTATACGGGGAAACAGGTGTAACTTAAATAGAACTATTAATCATTCAAGCATAAATAATAATTAGGGTGGTTCATTACATAGTCTAGGGACTATGCACCCACAAAATCAGTCACAACATCACGTCAATAATTCATTACAACATCGCACACTAATGTTCGAAATAAAAGACGCGACTCAACACAACTGAGTCTCAACGCAAAAGCTGGATATTGCAACTCTAACAAAGCATCACTCATCAAGCCAACCCGACTCTGGCTCGCCGATCACGTAAACCGGCGGGTGAGCTGGCATCGGGGCAAAGTGGTCCCCATGCCCTTCCACTGGTGCACTGGGGCACTCCATCATTGGTCTCTCTCGGCCAAGGCCGGCTCCTCCTCTCCTGGCTCCTCCTCCTCCTCGTCATCGCTAAGCTCCATGACAAGATCGCCCCCGTGGTCGTAGAGAGCCTCCTCCACTGGCGATCCTCGACCGCGTGCATCCGGTCTCTCGTAAAGCCACCTCGGTCTCCTCCAAGGTGCGGTAGACGGCCCGCAGCTCTGTAGTCGTGGCGTCCATGACCTCCTCCCTGTGCCATGGGCGAACTTTGTGTGCACGACGGCGGCGGCTGTCCTCTAGCTCCAAGCGAGCTTGCGGGGTCCTCCGCGTGCGGTGCACACGAAGCGGTATCCCACACCGAGCCATGGTCCCCGGCGATCCGACGCAGCGCAACCCGCACACTCTCAGATGCCCGCCAGAGCTAGCTTCGCTTCACCGCGAGGCGGCGACGACTAGCACGCGTGCTCCCGAGCGTCTGCAGGTAAGAGTCGCTCGCCATCCGCGAGCAATCCCGTTGACTATCCAAAGGGACCCAGGTAGAGGGCGGTCAAGCCTCCCAACACTGGAGCATCCTCCGAGCTCGCAGCAGTAGCCTCTGTGGACGCCTCCAAAAGAGTGAACCATCCGTGATCCGCCAAAACAACGCGTCAGAACAACAATTTTTAAAAGAATATAGAAGTAACAGAAAAATAGAACAGAGGTATGAAGTAAGGAAAAAGGGATAAGTCAAGATTTCATTGATTATTCTTGTCAAACTTTTATTCTTTAGAAATTAATTTGGACTCCTCTAAAACGGACAATCTAACTAGGGTTAAGTCCTACAGTCAGTATGGCTCGGATACCATCCCTGTCGTGCCCCGAATTCTTACAGATTCGGACACTCTGTGCATATTGTACTAGTCCAGGATCACGCTAGTACACACAGGCTATACAGGTTGAAGTACCACAATCATACACAGCGGAAATAGATAATAAAGTACTTCAAGCATAATATAATCGAGTTACCTGACCTTATGGTCACCTTACAATACTTCACCGCGCAGGGCGATAAATACCAAGTAGCACAAGTTTATCAGCGGAAGCAAAAATAAAACGATGAACCCTTCTTAGCCACAGGCTACTGAGTGCGGCTCAACCCTTAATCCTCCTGGCCTTTGACGAACTCTTCATTCCAAGCTAGCACGGCTTCTTCTTCTTCTGAGGTTTTTGTCGATGCAAGGGTGAGTATACAACATACTCAACAAGTCATGCACAATGCAGTTCTATTACTACATGCATGGCTTATTCCAAGGAAAAGGCTTTCTCGGTTATTTTGCTCAAAGCAGTATTTCTTTAAACAGGTAATCCTTATTAGATTGAAAGCAGTAAATCCAATATTAATAATAATTAATTTCTCAATTCTTTTCCAAGGGTTCTGATTTTGCTACCGCGGCTATTTCTCCATCATACCTTGCACTAGCTTGGCTCGCAGAAGACCGAACCGCTATTGCCTTGCCCTTGCCGATCGCCGAACGACAAGCTTTTTAGTTCGAATCCTCGCCACAAAGAAAATTTAGAATTGAATCTAGTTCATATCAAATTTGAAAATAGTTATTTATCAATGCATAAAAATAAAAATAGCTAAAACTTGGATCATATAAATTCAAATTTTGGTAAAACCAATTCCTAGGACTTAGTGATGCAATAAAATCTCTATTTATGCAAAAATATTTCACCTTTGTTTGAGATTAAACTAAAAATGTAAGCAAGATACTTTCCAATATGTTAAATACTTCAACAAAAGTAAAAGTAACATTTGGTTTATAAACATAATAAAATAAGTCCCTGAAAATAGTTAGAGCCACAAAAATCTAAGATATCCAAAATATTTGTTGTTCAACCTAGTTTGAATCGAGGTAGCAAATAACTAGTTGTTACACTCACAAGAAAATAGTATATGAAGAAAATGTCTCAAATAGGTGCTAAAGCATGAAGAACTAGTTCCTAAATATTCCATATAACCACGCCATCTAGTATAGTGAAAATCATTATAATAAGTCATGAATTGCACCTAGTCTATTAATTAAAATATGCTTTCATGTACTAGAAAAAAAATTCTTAAAGATTGAAGTATAAGCAACCAAAATGACATAATTAAATGTTAAGATCATGTAAAACTAATCTCAACATATTCTTAAAGTTGAGATCTTAATAATCGGCAAAAAAAAGCTAATTTGAACTAATTTCATAAAAGATTGCATTCTTCATGTGCATATAAACTATCACAGCTAAAGGTAAAATGGTGCAAAACCAGTTTTATTAACACTTTTAGGATCGGTCCCTACTAATGCAGAAAATTGGTTGCATAATCATGAAAAGTGCAGTCGCAAACATAAAACAAAATATGATTACTTATAACAAAACTTTAATACCATATAAGCTATTTCAACAATAAATAAAATATATCATCTAAACACTAATATTGATAAAACCAGCTTAGAAATGCTCTCTAGGGCAAAGACTATCCTATTCTGAAGAAATAATCTTATTATAACTTGTTTCCATTTGAATACTATTAAAAATATAACCTTAAGTATTATGGATGCTAAAATCCATGATGTGAATAAATTAACTTAATATATGAGAAATTAGTAATCGTAACATTTGTATCGTTAGAACCTTCTTTAAATCATGAATATATATATATATATATATATATATATATATGAAAATTCCTCTTATGCAAAATCATTTAAGGTCAAGTTCCATACACACATAACATACTACATAATGATGTAATCTTAATTTTATTAATCTACTTAATTTTAGCATCTTGAATTAGAAATTATATATATAAAAATACATAATTTTAGTCTCTTGAATTCAGAAAACAAAATAGATAATTTATAAAAGGACCCGCATCATCGCTAACCTAAAGATGCTAGCAATATATATATAATCAACTAAAACACGAGTACATGAAATCACATACCTCTAACCTAAGCCACGTCTGCTTTCTATTGTAAGGCTTTATTTGGTATTCTATCTATATTCTTTTTACCCTCATTAAAGTTTGTTATTTGCTATATTTTTTGTGAAACAACGTGTAGAACCCAACGTCACTTATTCCATCATGAACAACGCCAACTACAATCTCGACTTCATCGTAAAAAACAATTAAGCAAGGCAAGCACCCTCTTTGATCATATTGATCCCAGTATTTTAATTTTCATTTTGTTTTATCAAATCAATTTTATACATGCGCGTACTTTCTGTAAATTTGCTATATTGTGGTATTGGTAGATATGATATACATGTTGTCTCATGAAACTTCTTTGATAAGTATAACATGTAAATCTTGATAACCATAGAATAAGGCAAGACAATACATAATGTCAACGTGGGTATATGTGATTACACATAATCATACTTAGCCACACTATAATAGTAAAAATTTGGAAAATCATATTAAACTACTTCTTGAGAATTTGAAAAGGTTGGATATAAAATTGTGGGTTATTGGTATTTTAGCTAAAAACTCAAAATAAAACTATGGTTTAGACGCTGGCGATTATTGTCAATAGCCAGTTGTGTAGATGGATTTGCACGTAGTGTAGGGGGGATTATCGCCTAGGTCGGATTAAGAACCGAACTATTGTAGGATCAAGAATAACCGACTAGAGGGGGGTAAATAGGAGGTTTTTAAAATTATTTATACTAAAAACAAGTTTTAAGGTCACTATACACAAATGGCAATTTTAGTACGTTTAATGTCAAGCAATTCTTGTGATCACTTAAATTTTCTCAACTACTCAAGTGTTCCAAACACAAATCTAGACTTCTCAAGATATTCAAAATGGCATGCAATGAAATTTTACTCGATAGAACAAGACATGCAAACCACAATAGATGAACACAAGAATTTTATCCTGTGGTCTCGGAGACTTGCCGGTCTCCCCTACTCCACGTTGAGGTGACTTGAACTTCTTCAAGCCGGCTCCACCCACTTAAGCCTTCCTCGATCACTCGTGGTAGCTCTTCCCCACTCCGGGTAGGCGAGCACCTTGCCTTCACAACGATTGGACCTTCACACAAACTTCTTCGTAAAGGTCACCGACACCACTTACCACCAAGCCGTTTAGGAGGTGGCAACCTCCAAGAGTAATAGACTTGGCGTTGACTTGAAACCTTTAAGTGCTTCCAAGATGGCTCAACAAATGCAATGCACTTGAATTTTCTCTCAAAACTCAAAGATCAAGAATTGAATGCTCTTTTAAGAGGAGAGACTTGCTTGGGCTCTAAATGAATTCAATGGAGTCACCAACCAGCCCTCAATATAGGTGAGGGGGTATTTATAACCCCACCACACCTAAACTAGCCGTTACAGTAATTTATCTAGGTAAAATCGCTAGGTCCGGCACTACCGCCCTCTAGGGGCCGATAGTGTCGCCCATGTCGTCAACGGCTAGTTTAGCATTCAATACACTGACACGTAGCCGTTTTCTTGGAAATTCCCTCCAAGTCTGGCACTACCGCTATAGGGGTCGGTAGTGCCGCACCTCCAGGTCGGCAAAAATACCCATTCTGTCATAAAGGTACCGGAGTTGTTAGTGCGGTAGTGCCGCAAGTGCAGCACTATCGCTCTAGCACACGGTAGTGCCGGCCGTCCTTTTTCTGAAGGAACACACGCACTATTAAAAAGCTACCGACGTTGTCAGTGCGGTTGTGCCGCATGTGCGGCACTACCGCTCTACCATTTTGGTAGTGCCGGCCGTGACATCCTCAAAGGATTATGCCCTCTATTAAATAACTACCACCACTGGTGTTAGTGCGGTAGTGCCGCATAAATAGTGAGGGCATGATTTTAAACACAATTTTGAATGCTTGAATGAACTATTTTGAATTTGAGCCATATTGGTTGCACTTTTGAGTTCAAGCTACTAATCAAGTCCCCCTTTATAGTACGGCATATATCCTAATAACCCGATCTTTCCTTCAACACCAAGATCGGTAAAAACGGCTAAAAATAACCCTAAACTTTTATACCTTGATTGCTTGCACATTTGATGCTTACTTTTCTTTTTCATCCACTTGACGCTTCTATGGTCTTCGAAGTATTTTGACTCACCTGCTTTCATTGTTCTCATACAAACACGGTTAGTCCATTGACCTTGATTGTCATTAATTACCAAAATCTTAACCACGTAGGGGCCTAGTGCTTTCAATCTTCTCCTTTTTGGTAATTGATGACAATCCTCATGAATGAATTGAAGTAAGTTAAGATTTTGAGTGAGCAACTAATGGAAGATTAGTTACACACACAAAAAGATTCTTATTTAACAATATTTTGTCTTTTGGAGACAAAAGAAGTATTAGAATCAAAATATTGTTAAATGAGAAGGACTCCCCCTACAAATGTGCTTGGATGAAGAGTTTTAAGGTTATGCACATTTGTATATAAAAAAAATTTGCGGAGTTTTGACTGAATTTTGGAAATGAGGATAGACAAAGTGAAATTCGATACCAAATGAAACAATGGCAATGAATAATTAAAGCAGATAAGGCGTAAAGGCACATAAGCAAGTGACACAAACGAGAAACCAGCTAACATTTGAGAGCAAATAGTTCATTAACCATCCTAAGGAAATACCATATCCAAACAGACAACCACAACCAAAAGACAGAAAACGAGGTTCATTAGCTTTACAATAACATATAAATATTAATCACTAAAGCTAATCCTTGAAAGAGCTAGCTTCTAGTCTTCAATTCTTCAAGCCATTTTTCTTTCTCCACCTTTATCATCAAGGACCAAAAGGAATCCGTAGGAATCTTCATGCCGCTCCTTCCTTAAGAGATCCTGAGCAGAGGATGAAGGCTGAGGAGGGCGAGGTGGAGAAGGAATATACACATAGATTCTCATTTTTGCATTTTATGCAAAAGGGGTAGTAGATTCTTATTTTTACATTTTAGGCAAAAATGAGGGTTGTTTCAGTTTAAGCCGAAATACATCATTTAAGACTGAGTTCCAAGTTAGGTTTTAGGGTTAAGATTACATAATTTGTATATGTTTTTTTGTAAAATTTTCATATGTATTCCTCAGAAAAGGCATTAAATTCATCACAAAAAAATTGATGCAAAATCCGGTCCTACAAAAATGAAACTGATCGAATTTGTGATCACCTTGGCCCAAAAAGGCAAAATTTTGATGGAATTCACTAAAATCACTGTAGCAATTAACCCTATTTTTTTTTAAAAAAATTATCCCGCTGACATTTATAATCTTGACCCTGGATGAAAGCTGAAGTTTCGATCTAGATTTTTGAAATCTCGACAAGATTTTGTACCTTGAGTAGGAGGAGACAGAGTGCAACTTAAGGAGGGCATCAATATGAGTGGCCTTTGTGGCTTGGTCGAATCGGCTGCCTCGCCACATGTACTTTCCCAACTATTTGACGTGCGTTGCATGTCCGGACTGTTTGATGAATTTTTTACACAAAAATTATTAAATAAAATAAAAAATAAAAATAAAGTAAAGGGTAGTGGCCCGCATGTTAGTCAATAATTATTGATGCGTAGTATTGGCGCAGCATGCGTCATACAAAACTCCCTAAACTAAGGCTACAATATGCGGGTCCACGTGTCATCAAATATTTTTCTACTCTAAATCTATTTAATATTAGACTTATTTTGAAAGGTTTATTATTGGTAGCACAGAAGATCACGCGACACACGGATTAAAAGATACTCTCTACGAGATTAGAGATCAAATAATAAGTCAATGCTTCAACCTTATCGCCACATCGCCAATGTCGAGCATCATTTCTCCCCACGCTCTTTGCATGGATGACACGTGGTGTGCCACCAACCGATATGGCTTAGCGACGCACAAGAAGAGAGGCACCGGCATTGCAGGTAGAGGGCCCTAGGCTTAAAAACGGAAGATTTCCAAAATCTCGACCGAGATTTTGGATTTCGGCTCAGGACAAGATTCAAAATTTCGGTCAGATAAATAAATTAAATTGCTACAGTAATTTCAGAAATTTTGACGAGATTTTAGTGAGTAAATTTGACTTTTTTTTATCGGATTTGGCCCAATAACTCTTAAAAATGTTACCTTCCACAAAAATTTCTTAGGAAATCGAATTTTTGAAATGTTTTATAATTTTGACAGAAATACTATCAGAATTTTATAAAATTGTACCAGCTCGATCATACTCTAAAAAATTTATGGTGCTATATTTAGCAGTGTAGTATCATACAGAACAATTTTTAAAAGAATTTAACTTCATTTGTTATCTTTAAAACATAAAAAATAGAATAAACATAGTTGAGATAGTAACCTTATTAGAATTTTATAAATTTGCTCGAGAGTGATCATAATCCAAAACTTTTATGAGAGCTTATTAATTGTCTCATAACCAATCTACAAAATTTTTAAAATTTTTATTTTTTTGTTTTTGAATTAAATCTATGAATTTGTTGAACTTCATTTGTTATCTTTCAAAAATAAAAAACATAAGGAGCACAAATGATACAATACTATTGTAAGAATTTTATAAATTCACTGGTGTGTGATAATGATCCAAAATTTTTATGAGAGCTTAAGCATTGACTCAGAACTCTTCTCTAAAAGTTTCAAAAATTCTAACCCTATTTTGTTTGCTCAATCAAATCTATCTATTGATCATTAGGCTTTTATTAGGACAGTAGAACTGTCACAAATTTTTAAAAATATTCATGCTTGATCATCACATGAAAATTTTATGGAAACATTATTGATACATCATGACCATCCACAAAAAAATTTCAAAAATTTCTAATGTCGTTTTAGCAATTTTTCATTCATTTAAAATTTACTGGTCAGCCTTCAGTAGCATTGTCCTAATTTTTAAAAATTTCTTAAGCTTGATCATCATCTGAAAATTTTATGGGAATATTATTGATGCATCATGACCGTGCAAAAGTTTTTTAAAAATATTCTAACATGGTTTGCACTATTTTTCATTCGGTTGATTTTTTGTCGTTCAGCCTTTTATCAGGATAGTAGGACTGTCAGAATTTTTATAAATTCCTTAGGTTTGATCATCATCTCAAACTTTTATTAAAACATTAGTGATGTTTCAGAACCATTCAAAAAAAATTTAATATCATTTCAACCATTTTTTGCTCGGTTGAATTTCGCCAAGATTTCAACATTTCGCAGTGAAACTTTGGTAATTTCGGCCGAATTTCGGTTCAAAAATTTTGAATTTCAAATTTTCTTTTTGAATTTTGATCAGATTGGATTTTTTGTCCGCCTCTGAGAGACTGGGATGTGAACCAAAAACGAAATTTGAAACCCTAGACAAGCCTCATGGCTGATCTTTCGGCACAGGGCGGCAGTCAGCTACATTACAAGCCAAGGAGTTAGCTCATATTTGGACAACCACAGAATACTCCTTCTGTTCCACTGTATGTCCACATTACATTGTGCACACACGCGCACGAAGGAAGCAATAAATCTAACAAAAAATTAATAAGAAATGTGCCCCTATTTCCTATTTCACACATACGTGAGGCTGTCAAGTGAGTCCATAATATCAAACCTGTTACAAGAAATAAGCAATTAAAAAACTTGTAGTTTTTTGATACAAAAGTATTGGTCATGTTGACCTCAAATTAGAGGTTCCTAGTAGGCCTAGGCATTCGGTTTTTTGGTTCGGTTTATTCGGTTTTTTAAAAATTCATTTTTTCAGATCCGTAAACCGAGCCGAAACTGAATAACCGAATAAACCGAATTAATTCGGTCCGTTTTTTTGGTTATTCGGTTAACCGAATTTCCAACCGGCCAGCAGGGAGCAATTAGTACTGATCTTATCAAACAAAGTGCATGCAATACAATGTCCAGGCGTGACTAATGACAAGCAACTAAAATACATTGTCCAGTATAGCACATCACACGTTATTACATCAATACTGATTAGCACATCACATATCAATACTAATTAGTAGATTAAGAGCTTCAAAAGTTCAAAGTAGTAGCGTCGATGCAAGGCCACTCCACTACAAAGACTACCCCATCATGTAGTAGCAAAGACGGCCAGAGCTAAGATCGGCAAGTGGCAACGCCCACCCTAGTTAAGCTCAAGAAACCTCATGCCAATGCTTCAGAACATGGAGTGCTTCAGAACTTCTCAAAGACAACGACAGCACACATGATACTGTAGGTGGCATTGTACATTCTTAAACTGTGAAATGACAAAACAAAAGTGTGAGCATTCTCTAGTTGTAAATTTCATAATGCAAAGCCAATAAATGAGTAGATTAGCCATTTACTCATCAGGTTGTTAGAGCTAATCTTGTTGTTTTACAATTTTAATATGTGTTAGTGAGTGTTGGCCAAGTTGTGTGCCTCGACGTGTTAGTGTAGTGTGCGTGTACCAAGATATGCGTGCATGTAGATCAACGAGTTGTGCCGCAGGATCATGGATGTGTGACCTGCATGTCGGTGTGGTTCAAAGACAAGTGCAGGAGAAGTTGGACCAAGTGTGCATGGGAGTGACCGTAGGTGAGCTCGCTGATGGAGTCAAGATCTGCATGGAGAAAATAATGCGCTGGCCGGGAGGTGTAGTGTGCATGCAAGTGATCGTGGGTGCTAGTCTTCAGAAGGAGCAGCATGCATGCATGTAGTGTCGCTAAAACGGGTCATGAGGATCACGCATGAGCAAGCATGCATGCAAGCTAGACCGGGTCATTCGGATCACGATATAGCAGCGATAGCCGCTGGGTGCGCAAGGCTTCGACGCGTGAGTGTTGTGCGGATCGTGGCCGATGGCCGTGATGTGCATCCGCCTATAAGTATGTGATCAGGTGTGCTGTGTAGTTTGAGATGTGCATCCGCCTATAAGTATGTGATCAGGTGTGCTGTGTAGTTTGAGGGGTGTGTGGCTGTGTGCTATTGCTGTTAGATTCATTCAATAAAGAGAGTGCTTGTGTGTGACTCAGTGTGTGTTTGTGCTAGACTGTTTTTTCTATGAAAACCTGGTAGCAAATCTCAGTGTGTGTTCGTGTGAGTTTGTATTCCCGTGAGAGCTAGAGCCAACACAGGTATATTTACTCTATCCAACTTCAGCACAATTCAACCAGAGTAATGAACTTCTCACAACTACTTTCAAAGTACCAGAAACATATATCTAAAGCTCAAACAGCTACTTTCAAAGTTTCAGAAAGAAAAGCAACTACTAGAGTGGGGCAAATGAGCACCACATTCACACGATATATTTCACACAAAGGTGCAAGTAACATTATAGAAATATATATTTGTGAAGCATTCGTCAGCCAAAACGAAGAAAATAGACGCAAGGCGAACTGGAACTAGAAATCACAATAGGGAAGCCCTCTCAAGCTACTAATTCTTGCGCACACGCAGCCATGAATTCATGATATCTCTATGTTTTAACTTTTTTACATCAGTTTCATACTGTAAAATGTAAATACATGGCTCCTTCAATGGCATGCCCATCGATTCAAAGAAGATCAAGAGTAAATGTAATCAAATGAGTACTGCCAAATCACCCCAAAAGAGCATGTTTGATGTTTATATATACCCATGCAACATATCTACGAACTGAATATCACCTTCCTGGACCCTCACAAGAGCAACTTTCTCGGACTTGAGCTCATGACATAGAACTACTAGAATTGGTGATTTAGTTAGCCAGCTGAATTCTTTTCCTATCTCTACACAAAGCTTCTATTTCCATAGTCAGCTGGTCCCAAAGGAGCGGCTAGTCGCTAGCACAAGTCAGTTCTCTTGAAAATGTGTCATTGCTTTCTAGGAGACTAGGAGTGATTGGCTACACCAATCAAAACCAAGATTCGGTTCCTAGTGAAACGAATATCGCCAAAGGAACTAATTTGATAATTTCCTAGTGAAACAAATATTTAAACCAAAGATAAAAACCGCAGATCAAACAAATTACTAATTTCCCGGTGAAACGGTAAGCCATGTAGTGAAACAAATAATTTCGAGTGAACTAATTACTAATTTCTCGGAATTACATCACAGACAAAGGCAATGCCACAATCACAACCAAGAATGCAAGATCCGAGATGGGGGAAGAGAGGCTATACGCCTATACCTAGTCAAGTTGTCGGCTTCTTCTTTAAGCGATCCGGGCATCTAGCGCCGGGAGGATGATGGGTCGACGCTACTGGTTCCGCTTCTCGCGCCACTCGGGGATGGTCGATGGCGGGATGGGAGCTTACCGAGGGTGGCGACGGTAGCGACACCTGGGGATGGGAGCCGGGAGGGCGGCGAAGTGGCGGAGAGGACTGGCGAGAAGGGAGGGCGGCGGCGCTGCGCTAGCGAAACCTGGGGGCAGAAGCCGTGGTGCCGCGCCGGTAGGTGGTGTCGCACGGTCGCACCGGCCCCGCCATCCCAGTGCCCCACTGGTTCGCCCGCTGTAGCCAGCGCCGCTAATGGGTAGGGTACTAGGGTTTGCGATTGGGATTTGGCCTTTGGGGATTGAATGAATGGCGATGATTTGTGGCAATGACTTGCACTGCTGCCGCTATGGCGATGACTTGTGGTCCCGGTCCGGAAGGGAAGGCCCAGCCCAACAGCACCCACGAAAACAATAAGTCAAGAACTGCCACAGCACTACCGATCGGTTCTTTCGGTTTTTTGGGTTTTGGAAGTTAAAAACCGAACCGAAGCCCGAAAACCGAATAACACTAAAATAAAAACCGAACCGAAAACCAAAAACCAAAAAATCAGAAAAATCGGTTTATTCGGTTCGGTTTTTCGGTTTCGGTTTATTTTTGCCCACCCCTAGTTCCTAGGAGTGCTCGTACGGGAGATAAACAAATATTAATGCAGAAATGGTTCTAATTCACACATTGGTCTGCATGAGTAATTAGTAGCTCACAAACTAATTCTTTCACTGAATGAACAGAACATGCTTTTGTTCCCCTCTTCAAGATGTGTCGTACTATTTACAAACTAAGATAGTTTACGGATTGTAGATGCCTGACAAGGTCCAGAAGCACACGACAAGAAAAATATAGTATTGCCGTGGTGCTGAAATGGACAGTTAAGAGGCAAAAGCAATCTAATCTTATGTTGGGATTATGCCCAATAGCGTATCATGCGCCACATATGATGTGGACTTGGTAATAACGGGTCACATATGATGTGGGTTTAGCGGGCCACGTTAGACGTGGGCTACAAACCTTATTTGGGCCTCTAGCGTAGGGGCCCAACTAAGGGGCTATATAAAGGGAGGCGGTGGAGGCTTTATGACATATGAGCTTCTAGGTTTTCCCCTTCACCAAACCCTAGCCGTCGTCTCTCCCAAGGGTTCACGCGTGAGGTGCTAGCACACCCGCGTGGATGGATTTCAATCCCTGTACGTGTGGATACCGTAGAGGCGTTGCACCTGCGGCGCTAATTGAAGCGAACCTGAAAGGAGGCGCAATCAGATTCGCGCACAGTTTCTGGATGTGATCTTGTTTTGATGATTCCTGTTGATCCAGAAGGAATTTAGAGGCAAGACTAGATGCGTTTGAAATCTTATCTTGTTAGCTTTCAGTGGATACCAAGAACGCCCAAAACGGAGCTCGTATGTGGCCTGGGCATCCATTTTAAGTCGGACTGCTCCTGGAGGTTGCGAACTTCCGCGAGGACTTCCGGCGCTTTGTCTACCTCAATGCCGCCTATGATCTGGTCGTGGGGCTTGGCCATGGAGTGGCAATTGCCTTGCGGCACCAGCGAGGAGGAGGCGTGGCATGTACGGCTACTTCCACGACGCGCGGATCGATTGAACTGGCTTCATCGACTCGTCTTCCGCTGCACTGCGCGTCGTAAGGTAATGCGATCTGTGATCAATTGCTTGCAGGGTGTCCTGGGTAGTCACGATAGAATTTGATTCTGTGCTAGGGTAGCATCCCGAGTTTCCCAACAGTGGTATCAGAGCCATCCTGTTTAGTTCTTGATCTAGATCGGTTTTGGTCGCATATGTGATATGCGGGGTACTAGATGTGATCTACTACCGTTCTTCTTGTAGCTGATTGGATCAGTTAGTTAGGGAGAATCCAACTGATTAATGAGATTAATCTGAAACTTTGATTGATGGGATCAATCGAGAGTTAGATTGGATCGATCAGATGGACTATGGCGCAAATGTTGCATTTAGTCATCATGATATCATTAGTGGATTTGATTAGATTGGACTTGCATGTTGTGTTGATGAGATCAATATAGTATATGCATACGGTAAATATGCATTAGTAGTATATGTGATATATTACTAAATTAGTTATTCTAATCAGTTCATTAATATATTTGAGTTGATATAGATATCAACAAAATCATGCCTTGTTTGTTGATGTGATCAACACACTGCTAACTTCAGATTTTAGTAGATTTGATCTACTGCTACCAGATTGGGTTGGCCACCGGGAAAGGTTCTCGGGGCAGCGTAGCTGGGATACGCCGTGTAAAGTCTAGTTTGTAGGATGTCACCGAAAGTAATTTCGGAAACCACTCGGCACCACTCGGCACTACTCGGCATTGCTCGTTGCTACCCGGACCACTCGGTAATGAGCAAATTATTGTTCGGATAACTTGGTGTTGTTCGGTGGTACTCGGCACTGCTCGGCGTTACTCAGTACCTCTCGGTTTTTGCTCGGAGGAGCTCGAGTTGGTCGGGGGCATGATGTGTGGTTAATATGATTAACTCGATGGATATTTTATTGAAATTATGACCAATATTGATTGTGTGTATATTTTTCATTCTGATCCATAGAGGGCTATATAGTTGCGCTATTAATCACAGTTGAAATTAAATTTCTTTGTATTATAGCCTTTATGATACCTCGCAATATGCTATGGTGGGTCTTGTTGGATATTTGTATTCGGTTCAGGAGAATTTATCTGTCTGCACCACATGCTTGATGTGGCGTGGCCGAGTGAATATTTGATTCATGGCCAGATAATTTTTCGGACCACTAAGCAAGGGCTAATTGTTAGTCCGGTATTGTATTAATATGATTAATTCAATCGAACTTTCTCGGGTAAGATTGTGAATAGGATTCATAGTTCAAACCCTGTCGACCAAGCTGTTAGTAGGCTAACATGCTTAGTGGAATATTCATTGGGTCAATTTGATTGGTCCGGAGTGGGTTAATGTGGTTAACTCGTTGGAATTTTCATGCACGAAAATTGTGAATATGATTCACTATGGAAAAATTGTTTCCACTACACAAATTTATTTATGTGCTTTTCATAATTGTTATGAGTTCACATTATTTGGTAGAATTTGATTCTATGCAAATGTATGTGAATAGTTTGACACTTGTGTATATGATACATGTGAGTGTTCTTACTGAGGCTTACATATTAATTTGTGATACTTGACTAAAATCAAGTAGATGGCCCGGTGGACAGGAATGGGCACACGGTGATAATGATCACCGCGTCTTGGTGTTGGATTTATACCCAAGAGATAATCATGGGCCACGTATGACGTGGGTTTTGTACCATGCTCGGACTCTAATGTAGAGGCCCACCGAGAGGCTATATAAAGAGATGGGGTGGTGGCCAGAAAAGAGGAGACGTTGTTGCGACTGCGACGTTGATTGGGACGATCATGACAAAGAGGAGATGTTGCTCACGGACGATCGACTTCAGCAAGAAGGCGATCGACTTGCGAGGAGGAGACGATCGCTCCGTGGACGATCATCTACTTCCACTACATCGACGTGCGTTACGTCGAACTGGCTGTTTCGACCTTTTCCTTCCGCTGCACTGCGCGTCTAGTGGTAACGATCTATGATCTCCTTCTTGCGAGAAGGTTCCTGGTTTATGTGGTAGATTTTTATTTTGTGCTAGCGTAGCATACCGTGTATCCCTTCACTTGGGCCATACTGGCGCACAGGTTAATAGTGTATTTTCTGTGATGGTTTTCCTGCTCTGCTATTCTTTTATAGAATAGATTTCCCTCGAAATATTAAGTGTACGATGCGCTTCCAATAGCTGCACCTATTGTCTTGTACGTTGGCAGATAAGGTCCTGACAATTCAGGGGCGCTGCCTTCTTCCTTGTACAATAGGGTGAGTGTAGCCTAACCCGTGCACTTCACAAGCATAGTATTGGTTCACTTATCGGAGTCATCCAAATAGGATTTGGGACTTCGAGGTGTCAGAGTTGGTGCTGTGCATTGGCGCATGCCACCCAACAAACAAGAGTCACATACGATGTGATTGACAATGAGTTATCTACCTATGTCACTGGGTTGAAGCGATATTGACAATCATTACTCGGACTTTAGTGAATATGGATCTTGTCTTACCACAAGTCATTAGAGGAAATGTGACTTGAGTGGGAGTATCTTCGTTAATTTGTTAAAGGAGGTACACAACATAAACATAGTTTAATATTTGTTGATATACCTATTGCTTTACTTTTGAGCTATATCCTTGATTAGAGAATCTTGATGTGCATAATGATTGATATCGAATTTTGAGAATTGTTCTCTAGTTATTAAGAAGGAATATTTGTTCTAAAGAGTAGTACCTTGATGAACCAGCTGTGAATGCAATCCAAACTAGAATGGTGTTTATTTGAAACACTGTGATGATTTTCTTAGTGTTTACTATCTCATTTTTGCCACCGTGAAGTCTGAGCTTTTGAAGCAATATGAAATCATGGATGTCTACAATATGATTGTAGACTTAGAGGGCATATTTGAGAACCAGACATGAGCTAAAGGATTTGATCCCGTAGCCATTGTTTGCGTGCATGTTAATATAAGAAGAATTCGGTCAGCCATCATGTAGTCGATATGATTGATTACATTGGGCATTAGAAAATATGATTCTCCCTTTAGCTAATGGTTAGCTATTGATGTGATTCTTGAAAAAATCATTGACCAAGATGCATATGATGCATGTTAGTGTTGGAAAGCATTATAAAGCTTTAATAATGTGATGATGGTTCGAAAGACTGGTCAGCTCATGAAGGAGACCGAGTCATGAGTGAAAAGGGAAAGGTCCTGATGAGATCTGGAGTACCAATCCTAGACTTGTGAAGTTGAAGATTGGCGTTACCCTAACACTATAAGATAGGATTTTGAAATAGTGGCAAGGGTGTTGAAGTTGTCTCGTTGGACGTTGACATACTCTTAACGGCCCAACTGTCAGGATTAATGTTGGAGTTAAATAATTGTTATTATACTCCTGGCATAGGCAAAATCAATAGTTCAGTTTCATCTTGGGAGTAGAAGGTTATGAACCGCAAATATAGAACAAATGTTGTTCGATTTGCCTGATTGATTTGTTGTGTTGACATGCTTCATTAGTGAATGGATGTGTATTTGGATCCTGATGATATACTTGTGTTGTGCCATTGTTTTCATTATCTATATGTTGGTATACTTTAGAAATAATAGTGCTCATAAAAGGGGTTCCATCAAGTCACAGAGAATGAACCATATATGATATGGATCGAAAAGTGTTCCATACTATTTTATCAAAGTTTGAATTGTGGAGTACATATAAGACGTCTGACGTCTGATGAATTCACTCTCAACTTAGATAAATATTTCATTGTGAAGTGCAAAGTGTTTGTACATTTTAAAGGGGACGAGAACAAATTATGTTGCTCGGAATGGTTGATTTTGGAGAAAATATTTATCCAAAATAATCAGTGGGAGCACAATGTGACTCGAAGTAGTTCGGGGATCATTAGAAAGTGTTTCTGTTCCTACTAAAATTTCATATTATGTACAAGTTGTTGTATGTTTTATGAAAAATAAACCGACCCTACATATGTTCTAAAGCCGCATTAATCACCTATATGATAGAGATGACAATTGTTGTCAGACTATGATGAGCTTAAAGACTTGTGAGGAAGTGTGATGGGCCTATGCTCTAAAATATGGTTTAAAGCCATGGGATCTAAAGATGAGCTGTGCGTGATGATTAAGTTATGAACTTGATTAATCCGCTTAATGCTATCTGGATCGATCTAGCTATTGTTGCATATTTGATATGCGAGATGTGTGTCAAAACGACTCTCCCTGCTTTGTGGAGACCTAAGTGAGAATGTGTTCTTGACACGACCTTAAGGTTTTGATGATCCATAAGATGCTATAGTATGCAAGTTTATGAAACAAGCATCTCAGAGTTGGATATTTGCTTTGATGTAAAGTCAAAGTGTTTGCTAGTTCATCAAGGGCAAGTGGGAGCACATTTACATTTGATCTTATATATGTATGACATATTGGTGATCGAAATAATATTCCGTTAATCGCCATGTCTTAATTAAGAAATTGTTCTTCATAGAAGACTTTGGGATGATTGAAATTTTGGCATAAAATCTATAGAGATAGATTTAAAAGGCTAATTGGATTAGTGCTTTATGTTGACATAATGTTGAATGGTTCAAATGAATGTGTTCTCGTGTATGTCACATTGGATAGCAATACTCGATAATTTAATACTTGATGAGCTTGATAATTGCCAAAATTAAGGTTCACACCCTGAGCGCATTAAGGTGAATGTCACCGAATATGCTGATATCAATCAAATCCGAGTGAATGTCACTGGATGTTTTGGAAAGGAACAATCTAAGATGCTTATGAAGTATAACGATTGTGTTATTTGGTGATGAGGAAATACGGCATGTAATGGTTACATTGCGCATTAGTTTCCAAACCAATACTTAATGGAGGTTGAGAAGTCGGGCTGTTCTGTGCCTAGACAAATATTACCACAACCTTTATGAAAGGCGCACATGAGCATTGAATATTGGATATTCAATTGGTGCGCTCTAGTCTTTGGTGGAGAAAACATAAGTGATAAGCCAACTAGCCGGTCATGGGGATGATCAGATCACTTCTATGTTTATGATGGATAATATGTTATCACAGTTCCTTGAATAACATCATCGGTATTGATCAACAAATACGACTTGTTCGTGGAACTCGCTTACTATATGTTGTTATTCTAAATTGGTCCTTGATCTTATATCATAATCGAACAATTATGATTCAAAGATTAGCACATGCATTGGTTGATGATCGGTTCCGGATCATTGATATGGGGATATCAAATCAATGGTGTGGACACTTGTTGGTGAACAAGGGTAGTTGGACAGACCAACTCTGAGACACTGCTGAGATTGTTATCTTATAAGTGCCATCAGATTATAGTCTCGAGTGATACACCTATATGGTCCTTAGACTTGAGATCGTCATGGATTCCAAGCATGTGGACTCGTATGCTTTGGGGTTATCAAACGCTACACCGTAACTGGGTAGTTATAAAGGTAACTACTCGGTATGCCACGAAACATTGCTAGAGGTTTGATCGGTCAAGATAGGATTTGCCCCTCCTCGATAACGGGAGAGATACCTCTGGGCCCCTTGGTGTGGATGGATTGGAAAGTGCATGGCCATGCCTGTGATTAAAGAGTTAATCACAATCCCCGAATCCAGCACTTTGACGAGTAAAATGGTCGAGCTATCAACAGGGGTGGCACGTATCTTACCCTGAGCTTGACTGGTATCGTGCGGCAAAAGGATCGGTATATGTTGAATGTATCAAGGTTCAGCTGATATGATCATTCTGTGCATTCGGGGGTCAATATGTGCTGCTAGACGCCGCTATTGATCTGTGGATTGGAAAGGTGTTTCCGGGTCCACTGCCAACATGTACATGAACCTACAGGGTCACACACTTAAGGGGGTTGGAATACTCTTTGCATAATTGTCTATTGTGCAAGTGGGAGATTGTTGGGATTATGCCCAATAGCGTATCATGCGCCACATATGATGTGGACTTGGTAACGACGGGTCACATATGATGTGGGCTTAGCGGGCCACGTTGGACGTGGGCTACAAACCTTATTTGGGCCTCTAGCGTAGGGGCCCAACTAAGGGCCTATATAAAGGGAGGCGGTGGAGGCTTTACGACATATGAGTGTAATAACGCCACCCGTTTTATCAGTTTTCTTTCCGCCGTGAGTTTGAATTATCAGTCTTTGGAGACGGTTGATTTGTGGTCTCCAGAGGTTGTGTGGTTTACTTCTTTTTTTTTCCTAGCCTTTTGTTGTTGTTTTGGCACCCAAATTGATGGAGTCTGTAAAGCAAACAAAAAGGAGTTGAAGCCCTAAAATGCCACATCATGCAAAAAGGTGGCCAACCATTTTCTTTTCCCCCCAAGCCCCAGCCATTTTCCCCTGCGCCCCCTCATCTCCACCCGAGCCTGTGCTCTTCTCCCTCCAGCGCTACTCCTCCTCCCTCCCGATTTCTCCGGTCAGGGGTCCTACTTGGCCTTTGCTCCCTCAGCCCAAGTCCGGCTCCTGGCGCCTTGCTCCCCAGCTTCGGGCCCTCATCTCCCCAGGTCCGGCGCCCTCACTTCCCCCAGCTCCGGCACCCCCATCTCCCCCAAGTCCGGCGACTCCCCTCCGGCGAGCCCTTCCGGCCGGCAGCAAGTCGTTCCCTCCAGCACCGGCATCGGCTCCTCCACCTCCCTTCTTCCTCCATGAGTATGATTGGAGGTAAAAACCCTAGAAATTTTGGGGGTGAGATTGCTTGCATGCATGGTGTTTGATGAAATGCCTAGCTAGGGTTCTTGTTTAGCAATGTATTTAGTTGAGGGATTTAGAGTCTAAGTGATTTGCAATTTCTGTTCGAGCAGATTTTTGCCCCCTATTAGAGCTGCTGTTCGAAAATTCTACAAGCATTTCCTGGGGGTTTGGCTATAACGAAAGTTGTAGATAATTTAATTACCTTTCAATAGAGACCAAAATCATCAAGTTTCGTTCAGCCATTTAAAAGTTATGACTATTTTACCGCGTGCTGTCCAGAACGCGTTAGTTCTGCGGCTGTCTGCTGTTCGTCGCAAATCTGAGAAATATCGGTGCTTTTCCCGGTCAGTTGTATATATAAAAAGTTGTAGATAATCGAATTATCTTTCAATAGAGACTGAAATCACTAAGTTTCGTTCATCCGACTAAAAGTTATGACCGTTTTACCGAGTGCTGTCCTGGGTTGGCAGATTTCTGTTTTCAGGTTTTAGGAGTGGGTTGCAAAGCCGACTTAGTATGAGTCTTGTGTTGATTTATGGGCATGTTTTTGAGTGAGTTATATCCATGTGCAGGTGGTGTGACCCCAGGTGTGGCAATCTCGTCTCGCCACACCGTCTCGAGAAGTTGAAGGCAAGTGTATTGTCTTCGGTTGTGGCTTAGGTGGCCAATTGGTTTTGCAAGCATATAATTATCCATGTGTTATTTTAATATGTTCATGTTTGATTTTACTTGCGATGTGATGAATGGGGATGGTTAATTGGTTATGCTATCGTTCAAACCTAGATTATATGAAGTGCATCAATGTTTGTTTGTTTGTTTGTTGTGTGTGTTGATTTACGAATCATATGCCTTGTCATTATGCCATGTGCTACATTTTATATATGCCTTGATGATACTCCCTAGTATGGTTGGGCTAATGGGAACATAGAAGATATAAGATTTGCGTTATGAAAATAGCTCGAGTTGTGGTCATGATATGTGTTTGTGGCGGTTATGTGAGTGTTGCTGATATATGAGACCTTATGGATATGAAAGTTGAGAATGGCCTTTTTCATATATGTGTTTATGAAAAATGCATCTTTGGAGTGAATGCTTTGTGGGTTGTTTGATGGACCCCATATAATCGCCAAATCGACATATTGTTATATCATGATACCTTGTGATTATGAAAGGCTATCGTTTGAGATATCATACTATTTTTACTCGTATGATAGGATAATGTGAAGAATGAGGTAATGAGGTTTGACTAATCAGAATGGATGATTTGGTGATCATGAGGATGGATTATGACTGTAATGGGTGTAGTAATGATAATTGTGACTATGTAGATATGAGTGTCGAGAATATGCAAATGAATGTTGAGAATATGAATATGAGTGATGAGAATATGAATATGAGAGTTGAGAATATGGATATGAATGTGAGGAATATCATTTGCATATGTGCATTCATGAATTGCATTGAGCCAGGGCGGTGAGAACGTTATACGGAAGTATAACTAATCCGGAGTGCTCGGAGTTCCTACCCCGTAGTCCCATCCACTGGCATGGATGGGAGCGGTGTTAAGCGTAGGACCCGCTACTGGGTAGCGGGCAAGTCCTGTTTCGGCAGGCCCCTTCCACGGGATGGTTGGGTTTGAGGGCACGCATCGACGGGTGGTGCTCGGCAATACCGGTATTTGCTAAGAAAGAGGAGATGAGTCATGCATGATGCATCATATGCATGAGAATGGTGAATTATGCATGAGAATGCATCATATGCATGAGAATGGTGAATTATGCATGAGAATGCATCATATGTATGAGAATGGTGAAATATGCATGAGAATGGTGAAATGAGATGAGTATATGAACATGCAAGCATTTGCATGGCATTGCCAAATGATGAATCATATTTAATGAGTTGATTGCAATGTATGACTATGAGATTCTCCATGTGTTTGACATATTTGCATTTGCATTGCATTGATAACTCATGAATCATGTTTAATGAATTGATTGTGATGTATGGATGTGAATTCTTCTTTTGTGTGGCATATGTGCAACCTGTATTGCATTGACTGAATATGAATCATGTTTAATAAGTTGATTGTGATGTATGGATGTGAACTTCTTCTTTTGTATGTTTTGTGCACTTGAGCATGAAAGCATAAACGCATTCCATTGCAATGTGTGTTGCAATTGATAACGGGATTGATGAGAATGGGAAGAACAGTTGAGGATTGAGGCGTGGACTCATCCAAATGATGTATATTGAAGCGGGGTAAGATTTAGTTATGTTTTCGAGTTGGTTGTGGTAAGTGGAGTTAGTTATTGCTTCTTTTATTGGTTGATTTCCATTTAGTAATGGCTATATTAAATTCTAGAGTAAAAGTAATTCAGTTGAATTCATTTTTTTATTATTGTTGCACTTTCTTTGAGTCTTGGACTCACGCTTGTTTGCTTCCTGTTCTAGGTACCTTGAAGCTGATTCATCGGGTTGGGAGTAGTAGCACGTGCACGACTTCAGTCTTCAACAATTTATTTAACAAACTCAATAATTCTGGATGTAATTAATGAGGTTGTAATATGTTGTTCGTCGTGTTGGAGGTTCTTAACTTCTATTGCGGGTTTGATTGATTAATTAAGGACCTGCTAGAATGTTTCTTCCTATTTTGAGTGATTGATATATTATGATTGCTATCATTCTTTTGTCTGCTGAGTGGATGTCCTCTGTTCTAGAGAGGTCATGCCGAAGTTTTGTAAATTTCGGTGGCTTAGTTTCTAAGCCGGTCTTAATGGTTTAGAGGGTTGGTAGCATTCGCGGTGTATTTGGCGCCGGGGTGTTACAATGAGGTTCTAGGTTTTCCCCTCCACCAAACCCTAGCCGTCGTCTCTCCCAAGGGTTCGCGCGTGAGGTGCTAGCACACCCGCGTGGATGGATTTCAATCCCTGTACGTGTGGATACCGTAGAGGCATTGCACCTGCGGCGCTAATTGAAGCGAACCTGAAAGGAGGCGTAATTAGATTCGCGCACAGTTTCTGGATGCAATCTTGTTTTGATGATTCCTATTGATCCAGAAGGAATTTGGAGGCGAGACTAGATGCGTTTCAAAGCTTATCTCGTTAGCTTTCAGTGGATACCAAGAACGTCCAAAACGAAGCTTGTATGTGGCCTGGGTGTCCATTTTAAGTTGGACTGCTCCTGGAGGTCGCGAACTTCCGCGAGGACTTCCGACGCTTCGTCTACCTCAACGCCGCCTACGATCCGGTCGTGGGGCTTGGCCATGGAGTGGAAAGGCCTTGCGGCACCAGCGAGGAGGAGGCGTGGCATGTACGGCTACTTCCACAACGTGCGGATCGATTGAACTGGCTTCATCGACTCGTCTTCCGCTGCACTGCGCGTCGTAAGGTAATGCGATCTGTGATCAATTGCTCCTGGGTAGTCACGATAGAATTTGATTCTGTGCTAGGGTAGCATCCCGAGTTTCCCAACTTCTTAATAGCAAGTGATAAGAGTTCCACAAACTGCATCAGCATAGTGAACAGTTCAACGCACCACATTTGCAGGAAGTACTAGATGGCATTGGCTGGGAAGTTAAGCTCTGTATGTTAATCATGGTGAATTGGTGATTGATGAGATCAGTTCAGTCCAACGAAATACTAATTTATTCATAGTTCATACCAGACTTGCTGGAAAAGGGCAGAGCCGTATGGGCCAAAAGTGAAATCTATCTATATAATGGACGACAAGGGATGCATGCCGGAGCACACACTAACTTGAAAAAGGTAATCAGTGGTGGTTCGAAACTGCCATCAGTGACGGTTTTCGAGCCGCCATAGTGTGAGACCCCGTTCCGAGGAACAGGAAACTCCTTGTGATTACCGTACTAGTCCCTGGATCAGTAGCTAGCACTCACATGTTTACAACATTCATACTACAACCAAACGCCAAGTTTTAATACACAACTTACCATAGATGCTAATTATACAGAGCAATAGTTACAAGCGAAATAAAATAGCGGGAAATACTAGATAGCTTAAGATCCAAAAGCCTGGTAGTATGCCCAACCGAAACCCCACAGGCATCTGACTAGGCAAAAGCCCTAGGAGAAATCATCGTCGAACTCCTCGAGACCTGCTTGAAAGAACGCATCTTCTGGCACATCGCAGGTGTTTTCTTCTGAACAATGTAGATAGCAAGGATGAGTACAGTTGTACTCAGCAAGACTTTATAGCAAATGCAAATAATAATCATGCAGGCCATTTCAAAGGAATAGGCTCTAAGTTATTTTGCATTTGGCCAAAAGAATTTAAACATATGACATAATAGATTACAATTCGCATTTTTATGAAACAACAAGTGATTTGCATAACCACCAGAAAATAAATATGTTCCATGACTTAGCATCCCAAATGGCGAAAATCCACGTAAGTCGATCCTTTGACTTAAACAAATGGTTATCAAAACAGAACCAACCCATTTTATAAAAATGCAAAACTCTAACATTGGAATGACTTCACCAAGTGCCCATAACCGCGGGCGCGGCTAATCGATTAGATTTACACTCTGCAGAGTTGTACAGCTTTACCCACAAGGAATGAATCACCCTTTTGCTAGGCCATACGACACACTTCCTTAGGTGTGCCGGCAAGGCGATCATACATAGCCGTTACATTATTCAGACATGACTTTGGTCCAGTCCGGGACGTTAACCCCCGCCATAGAACTAGAAACACACACCCAAGCCGTGGATCCACTTTCACACCCAACACAACGTTTCTAAACATGGCAGGGCGTACATCGTTGCATGGGTGAAAACCCGTCCAAGCAGACCTGACCGGAATGCCTGTGCTAGCTCCCACCTACCAATGAACAAGGCCATGTCCAAACAACTTAATAGGCTAAGGCTACCCCATAAATAGCCCTCGTGGTTGCACGGAAATTCTTGGATCGATAGCGTTCCATTGCTCGGTCCTTAATCCGACACGGGCGACACTCCACCTTATACTACGTGCAATTCCTTTCGCACAACCGGCTATTGCCAATAATCGCCCGCATCAAAGCATAGTTTTTCGGGTTTTCAAGTTTTTAACCAACATATCCACCACCTTTACTAGAGTAATAACCAGTTGTGAAATCATTTTAGAAACATCATGACGATCTAAGGCAAAACTAAGCAGTTGTAATATTTTAACGATTATACCCGAACTGACATTAGCTATGTCTAAGCATACTAAGGTTCACAAGGTTCACAGGATCAATCAGATTAAGGAAAACCATAAATTTCAAGGATAGTTACTAACCTTAACCAAAATAGCAGTTTTTATGGAGAATTATCCGGATGCACTATACAGTTACAAAAACAACATAGGGTAGGTGAATTAGTAGGTTCAACATGGTCAAGGATTTGCTTGCCTTGCTCTTCGTCAGCAATGTCAAACTCTGGATCGGCAACTGCCTCCTCCTCCTCGAAGGTATCTATGTCTATACGTCGAATTCGAAAGAACCAATGGCAATTATAAACTGGCAAAGAAAGAACGAAAGAAAATAAACAGAAAAGCGAATAAAACCTTTGCACAAGAACCAGGGTTGTTTTCTTATGAATCCTTTTATTACCCTTTTCGAATTCAAGATGCTAAAATTGTTTAGCTTAATACAATTATTCATTAGTTGCAAAGTGTATTGATCTTACTGCTCTCAGCATGCATTCTGAAACCTTATTACTTATGGATTTTGCTCTATTTAGATTTAGAGCCAAAACAGGACAAAGCAAGATTATTTCCTTAGATTCTTGCAGAGCATATCTTAGGGATCAATTCTAGGCTATTCTTTACTAAATTCAGGTTTAGATGAGTTGTTTTGCGAGTAAATGAAAAGTCTTAAGTGATCATATAAATTCATGAGTGATTAGTTCTTTTACTTTAAATGGATTTCACTTAGAATGTGTTTTACACAAGCTAGATCTTCTAATTTAGGTTACTGGGTTGGTTTACATGATTTTTGAGAAGGTTCTGGTGATACAAATGACTTAACTATAGTTTTCTTCATTTGCAACTACAGTTCGTTCATTCTTATTACGGCCTTCAAACACGTGAATGCTTAGGGTTATTAAGCTATCGAAATTAATAGACAATACCTAATGAAATGAGATTATCTTTTCCTATTTGGGTAGTCTATACTTTGGAGAGCCCCACTGATCTAATTTCATAAGTTTTATAATTTAGACGAGACTTTATATTCATCGTTGAAAAGGCTTATATGGCATTGTAGAGTTTACGTTTACAAAATCGGCAAGAACGCGAAGTGAAAGGTTAACACTTAAGGGTTTTAGGTTGATAAGATTAATATGCAAACCTTAACTAAATAAAACTCTTTTTACAGAATATGAGGGTATAAACTTTGCACAATGTTTCTAGACTGATTTTACTGATTTTAGTATTTGGACAAGCTATTTTATCTATCACTGAAACAGCCTAAATGATCATATTGCTAACATCAAAATCGGCCAAGATTTAAACTCAGTTTCCAACTATACTGTACATGATTCTTGATTCTTTTTCAACACATACTTAACCTAGAAATTTACATTATCTATAATTGCTGAAATCCATTTATTTCTCTTGTGGCATTTTATTTTATACTCCTTCTCTTTTTAACCGAATTAAACATGGATTTATTTGACAAAGCAAACTAATCTTTAAGTATAAATGTTTTCACAAATTTGAACTCATTCCAAAACAAGTATTTCAAAGATATTTGATTTTATTTACTTTGGTGAAATCCAAATTTAATCTTTTTCTTAGCACATAAATACCTATTTTGGTATTCTCATTTTAAATATTCTCACCAAAACTCTTTCAAGAATATTTTTGCGTATTCTCGAACTATTGCATTTTATATGATTTTTGGGAATTTATTTTACTAACTTTTGAACAATAGGTCCAAACATTAGGACTGTTTGAATTTGACTTGGGCTTTTAAATTCCAGTTAAATCAAAATACGCTTTACTGACCAGAAGACGCCTCCTCTCACGCGCGCAGAGCTCAGTTTGAAAACCCCCTGAGACTGAAAAACCGGACCTAGACGTCAGTGACTCAAAACAGGGTGCTACGGTTTCTACCTTGCCACCGGCGAATCGTCACCGGAACGGCGGAATGGGTAACACCTACAGCATCAGTGAGACGAGACGAATGCAGGGGTGGTACCGATTCAACCTGGGATGGCCGGGAAGGTGGTCGTCACCGGTAAGGGGCGGCGGAGCCACGGGCGAGCACGAGCGACTCACCGCCGGCGATCCATTCCACAAAATAGATACTCGACAAGCATCAGTGATGGTAGGGGATGCTATTTCACCTTGGGTTCGGGTTGGAAGTGAACTGGAACGAGCTGTTGTTGGTGCGCCGGAGCCGAAGAAGAAGGGTTCTACGGCGACGGCGATCCGCGCGGAATGGTCTGAAATAAAGCAAAAAGACGAACTCAGAAGTGCTTAAGAATGCTCTAGACCAACCGATTCGTGGTACCTCTCACCTAGTCACGGGAATTCCATTCTCTCCCCTTCTTCTGTTTCCTTGGCGAGAAATGACGAAAGGGAGAAGAAAAGGCAGTGCTGGCTCAGTGGGGAGTTGATAGTGGCTCAGAAGTCTCCAGGCGATGCAACTATGGCCTTTTGTAGCGAGCCAAAAGGAGAGCACCCGAGTTTAACGCCTACGCAGTCTCTCTCGGAAGTCACGGCGTAGTCTTGTTGCATCGAGAGAGCCTCGGTAGTGGCGAAGCAAACAGACGCACCGTGAGCGAGCCATGATGCGCTGAGTGGTTTGGGAGGAGCTCCAGATCTGATTAGCAAGCGGCGTCTGTGAGACGAGAGAGAGCGAGTGAGAGCAGCTCGCTCGAGGAAAGAAGAGAACCAGAGAGGAGTGAACGAGAAAGAGCCTAACCGGTGGGACTGGACCCACATGGCAGTGAAGGCAAGAATTCACAAGGATGGATTCGGTCAAATGCAATGAACTTGCATTAATTTAGCCCACTAAGCTTAATCGACAATTTTGCATACTTTTGCATACTCTCTCTGGCAAAGATAAGCTCTGCATTTAAAATTGGGGTTAACATATTTAGTATAAAATTTATTAAAATTCGATATGGTACGATTAATTTGGATTTCTATTTCTGTGATTGAATTACTAGACGATTCAAATCTTTTGTAAAATTTTTGAAACTTTGTTTTTCAAATGGATTTGAGGCAAGGATTATTAGATAAAATTTTCAGCTCAAGATATTGCTCCAGTAATTTATAAAAACTCTGACATTCTATTTTTCAGCTTTTGTTGCTTTCTATTTTCGAATTATTTGAAGACTTATCCCATTTGATAACTTTCTGAGATTTTTACCAGTGGTAAATACTGTATCAAAGGTAACTTGGTAAATTTTTCAGTTGGCGATATGCTCTAGATATTGTTAACAAATTCTGAAGGTGCACTGTTTCTAGTCAAACTGACCTCCTTTTGCATTTTTAATATTCAAATTGATATTTGTATCTTTTTATCGGTCATAAATTGATTTCTCCACCGAATTGGATTCAGAAAATAAATTATTCCCAACTCTTCTTTGGTTCTTTTAATTTCTCCCATTTCCTTTAATTGTCTTTGCCACACAAAATCCAAGAAATCAATTCAGGAAAAATCACAAATTCCACAAAACTAAAAAATACTCAAAATGCAAATTCACATTAGGGCATTTCACTGTTTTAAAATTTTCAGGATGTTACACATAGATTTAGTGCCACTGATAATCGAGGATTATCAGTGACGGTTCTAGAACCGCCACAGATAACATTATTTGTGACGGTTTTGGCTAGAACTGCAGACGGTTCTAGCTAAAACCGCCACTGATACTAGTACTATCAGTGACGGTTTTTGGCTAAAACTGTCAAATGCCAATTTTTTATTTTCCTATGTCGGACTATCGGTGGCGGTTCTAGCCAAAACCGCCATGATACTAGTAGTATCACTGGCGGTTTTTGGCTAGAACCGTCACTGATACTAGTACTATCAGTGAGGGATATCAGTGACGGTTCTAGCCAAAAACCGTCACTGATAGTACTAGTATCAGTGGTGGTTTTTGGCTAGAACCGTCACTGATAGTCCGACATAGGAAAATAAAAAACTGGTATTTGTGGCTAGCCTCAGGCAGTGCTAGCCATGCCCTCTGTACAGAATAAGTTGACAATACAATATGAACAAATGAAGGATTCAATGATATACAAGGAATTATGGAAGCTTATATTGCAAGCGGAATTTAACAAGGTATAATCTAACAATGTTGGCAACCAGGCAATTCCAGGAGCACGACAAAGTAACTTAGTAACTAATATTCAGAAATTTCAGGACTAACCTTTGAATTCAAAGGAAGCAAGGTAGAGTAAATAGCAGTATATGCATATCACACAGAAGGTAGTGCAATTACTAATCAGCCAAAAAGTGGGATGGCTAAACTGAATGGTTTCACCAAACATAAGAAACATAAGAATATGTTCTAAAACCCTAACAAAAACATTAGCTAGCAGGACTCCTGCCATAACATGGTCGAGCATGATGATGCACCCTAATGAAGACCAAACAAAAACAAATCAAAGGCATTACCTTCGATAGCTTCCACGAACATGACTCCTGCTCCTGTCATATGAACCATATGCAGGACTGCGTGGACGACCATAGTCAGGACTCGGTCGTGACCTTTGGTATACTGGGCTAACAGATCGGCGATATGGACTACCATCCCACCTACCATAGCCACCTCTTCTTGGGCTATCATACTCGCCACTTCGTTCAATATCATCCCTAAGCGATACTCAGAAATCACCTGTCCAATATCTTGCTGCGGGGAAAAAAGAATTCATAAGATAAATGGTTACATGCTAAGATTAAGTTCAAGCAGTCAAAATCATATGGGCGCCTCAACTATGCTTAAGCTTGAAATAACATACAATAAATCAATGTTAACCAATGCCATTTCCTCATCAACTATAAAAATTAATGCAACACTTGAAATTTTTTTGCAATGTAGAGCATAAAATATTCAAAAAGTTAAACCATAAATATCAATTATGTCAATGGAAGTCAAATTTTACTCATTCAATGAACTTGGGAACAAAAGGTGGCACTTACGTAGAATGAGTAGCTTCAAGGGCCTTTGTGGTTTCTTCCTATGTTTCACCATAAATGAATGTTACATAGATTGCTCGTATCGCATGTAAACGAGCGAGCAAGTAGTGATGATGCCCGGATAGCGGTCATCACTTCGAGTTATATATGCACATTGAGGTTAAAAATTAAAAAGAAAATCACGTGAAAGGGACTCACCTCAACGAGCGAGTTTTATTCTTATAATCTACATTGATGAACCCATCGATACCTTTCTTCCTAGGTGCTCATGGAACCTTCAATACAATGAAAAGGTTGTAGAACTATCAAGACTAACCATTTCAAGTGTTGAACAAGAAAATCAAAATCATTTACAAAAAATGATGATAGACATCTAAACATGAAACATGTACTTACAAATGAAGCGGTTGGTTCCTCCTGCGGTCATTGCTAACAATTATCTGTTTTCAGAAATGTTCTGCAAACACGTAATCGACATTGAACTGCGAAGCTATATGGCAACATTCAACATTTTTCACTTGGTTAGTTTATCAAAGTAACCAAGTAATTTTTTTCACTTGGTTAGTTTATCAAACTATTACAAACACATGAAATAACTTCATATGAAAAAATAACCATGTAAGGCAAACACATGAAATATTTAGAAGTGCCACTCGCATGTGTGTGTATTCCTGAAGAAGACAAAAGTACATGCTACACTAGCACAACCACTGACAAAAGAAGTGGCATTGACGAAAGAAGGGGCTCCCATTTCAAAGGAACAAAGAGTTATTTACACTTTGTAATGAAATAAAATTGAAGTAACAAAAGCCTAAACTAGTTTTCTAAACTAGAAGCCTATGGGTCTTCGGAGCTTGGAGACACGCGATGTGAGACATGAGTATATATGGAGGAGTAGATCGTTGTTGTCTTCGTCATAAAACTCGCCTTTTTTGTTGATCACTTCCTTCATGATGAATTAAGCGAAGCCGGGCACGAACGGCCGATTTGAAGGAAGCAGATCTATCAGAGAAACGACTTGAGGCTACTGTAAGTATGAAAAACAAAATTAAGAGAGCATATAGAAATTGAGTGGTGCGAATCAATGTGTCATGTTAGCATGACTGACCTCTACGTCATTGTCTTTTATTGTGCAACCTAAGATTTCGTGCATGTACTGGCACACGAATTACCCACATAAATTTGTTCCTTGCGGCTGCTTGTGACACTGCAAAAATCAAATGAACTAAGATGTCGTCGAAGGAGCTATTTACTATGAAATACGATATAAGAATATTCCTTGCATGCGTACCGGAAATTTAGTACGGATTGTAAGGGTTTTGTGGTATGGGCGGTGTCTCGTGCTCTTCTGACAATATCTTTTGAACGCCTCGTTCATTAAACGTGTCATCGGTTCAAAGTCTTTTTTAGGTTTATCCAGTGGATCCTTGATCAGCATCTTACTCTTTTCTGGATGAATTATTGCGAGAATCCAGTAGAAGCTACATACACAGGCATGATGCCATAGTCATTAGTCCTTACATCAGAGTAAATAACGAAATGAACGAGTAATTTAACTAGCTAGTGAGGAACTTACTCAAAATGGTATGGTACAAGTATAAACTCCTTGTCTTGTAGTTTAATCAAAGCTTTATACACGTACTCCTCGACCTCCTTTGGTGCTTTTTGGATTTCGGTTTGGCAAACCATTCCCGGGTCGAGGAATCCCACTGGCCCCTTGGTTCTTCGTAATTCAATCATCTCGTATCTATATAACGAAATAGTTAGACATGACATTTATCGGTATTACGTGAATGCAGACCAAGATTGATGTATTAGACACTTACAGTGACCAGCATCTCAAAAAACATGCGTCGAGGGAGTCTTGATAGAACAAGTTGTGCAAGTTATCGAATTCTATTAAGATGTAGCCATCGCCCTCATGGTGGAAATGTTCATCACGAAAAAATGCAGTGACCACCTTCGGGAGTACCTTACTTGGTTGGATCGATCCATGTACTGTAGTGACCCAAATTCACTAATTAGGATCCACCGTTGTAACACCCCAATTTTTGCTTTTCTTGCATTTTATTGGTATTTTGAAATTTTGAGAATTTCTGGAATTTATTTGGATTTATTTGGAATTATTTGAATTTATTTTTAATTAAACCATTTATCAAATTAATTAAATAATGGAAAAGTTAAAATAAATTTTTCTGAAAATATTTTATTTGAGTCACAAATGTCCTAAAATATTTATGAGAATTTTTCTAGAATTTTCCTGATATTTTTAATGCCCCAAATAAATTATTTTAATTTTGGGAAATATTTTTAATCGAAAAAGGATTAAAAATCCAAATGAACAATACTGGGCGAGTACTGTGCGGCCGCTCGAAAAAACCCTAACGTGCCGCCGTTTGATCTTCATCAAGCGGCTCTCATCGCGCCACGTCACCCACCTCGATTTCCGTCGGATTCCGGCCGTCCGCCGTGTGGGCCTCGGTTTCGCGATTTTCCACGAACATCGAGGGCCCTATTTAAGCGCCGCCACCGTGTCGTGATCCTCACTTCACGCCGCACCCGTCCGTACTAAATCACGCCGCTTGAGACGCCGCCGCCTCGCCGCCGAGCTCGCCGGTTCCGGCTTGGCCGCCGAAGTTCTTCGCGTCGTTCGTTGCCGCCGGTGATTCTCCGCCGCCGCCGTGCCACCATTGGACTTCGAGGCGTTGCGCCGTCGGAAGCATTACCGCGCGTCGCCGAGAGGTCACGAAACGCCGCGCCGCACGTCGTCGTCCTCATCTCCGGTCAAAACGGCCAGCCGCACTATCGCCGCCGAGTCGAGCTTCCACGACCGTCCGATCGCGCATAAACGATCCAGATTCGGCCACGTCGCCCTGAAATAGTAAAGCCCATCTTCTAAACCCCACCGTTAGATGCAAATCCGAGGGACGCCGTCGTGCCGCGTCGCCATGCCTTTGCACACGTGACGCCGACAAGGCGGACCCACGTCGATCTCACGCACCATGCATCGTTCGCGTGTCAGCGACTCGTGGGACCCACATGTCGATCCGCCTTGTGTCTTTGTGCGGATGAGACGCCGACAACCAGGCCCACTCGTCGGCGCGCCGCGCCTTTGTGGTGTGGCGTCACCGCTAACGTCATGCCGGCGTCACGGTGGGACCCACTTGTCGATGAGAGAGCGAGTCGTCTTGGCGTCACGATGGCGTCGGCAAGGCCGCGTCGATTACGTGGTATCGACACGTGTCACAGATGACGTAATAATTAATTTTCCGAAAAAGAAAATATTTATTTAATTCGGTTTATTGATTTTAAATGTATTTTGAAACTTCAAATGCTTATAACTTTTGCGTTTTAACTCCGATTTGAGTGATTCCAATTTCTATAAATTTGTAAAATCAAGCTCTTTCTGTTTATGAATTTTATTTGAATTTTAGGCTTGAGTTGCTCTCTGTTTTATTTATTTATTTGCGTTCTGGCGTGAGACGTTGAAGTGCGAAGGTTTTGAGGAGAAGTTCGACCGAGAGCAAGTTCAGAACCGAACCAGCACTTTTTGAAGGCAAGTTGTGTTTGATCATGTTGAACCTATTAGAGCAAATTATTTTGATTTAAACTATTGCATGCTAATTTGATAGAAATGATTTTGAATAAGTTTTGGGATTAGTTAAATGCCTAAGTTGCTGTATGCCACCTTGTCATATATAATTGTAGGCCATGAATCTTTTGTCACCCTAGGATATGGATTAATAGTTGGACTTTTATAATTTGCCAACATGGGTTGAGTAGACCGAAGTAGTATGCTTAGCCCTGCCACGTGGACATTTCATGATTTTGGAATACCAAAGTGAATACTGACTTAATGAGATATTGAACATGCTTTGTGAATGAGACATGTGTTATTGAGTTGATGATGGCACGTGGTGCAATGGTAAAGAACCGGGGTGGGAAAATGATTTAGACTGGGGCAAATGGCAAGATTGTTTCTGGTGGGCCAAGAGTGGCAACTGGGCGGTCGTATTTGGTTTTTATTGGACATGGACATTTGAGTTACACTTGGTTAGTCTTGCCTCGGTCAACTAAGGACTTAACCTTGCGAGCATTTGAACTGAGTCTCTCATACAGCCCACAAGTCCGTAATGGGACGGGGCTTAGTGAGTAAACTGGGAAATCTATTCTTTGGTACTGTCGTGGTGGTGTGAGGCCCGGAGAAGCGGAATGAGAACTCACATGGCGCAAGAGGGGGGCCCTGGGTGTGGTAACCAGTCCCTCCAGTGTTGAAACCTTAGCGGGCAGTACTGGGTTTAGATGGAACTTTGGAAAAGCTTCGTTACGGTTATTTGCCTTGGTGGTATTTGACTGTATCTTGTGGGTAAAGTGTATAACCTCTGCAGAGTGTACAACCTATTGAATAGCCGTGCTCACGGTAATGAGCATCGCTTCGATGATTACGGTCAAGGGTTAGATTTTCATAAAAATGAATTGTTGATGGAAAATGCTTGGGTTGGTGATGATGAATTTGACTTAGGATGGAAAAATGAATTACAATTGAAATGCTTGTGAAAGCTACTATTCCTACTCTTGTTTTTATGCTTTGCAATCTATTCTTGCTTTATTTGAAATCTTTGTCTTGCTCATGAACCATAGCCTATCCTTTGTACTAAGCCATGCATGTAGAATATTAGAATTGCATTACATGCATGACTTCTTTGAGTGCTCAAAGTACTCACCCACAACAACACAACTTCGGTTGAAGAAGAAGCAACCCCGCTCGGAGGAGGAGTATCGGGAGGAGCCGACGAACTAGGGAGCGAGCCTGGATCGATTACTGTGGCAAATTGGTTGGCGCCATGAGTTTATTTTATTTCCGCCGCATTTGAATATTTTAATAATCCTTAGCCTGCTGAATCGTATCTTTGTAACTTGACCATAAGGTCAATCAACTAGTTTGAGTATTTAATTAAAGTACTTATTATTTCGTTGGATATGTTTGTGATATGTACCGATGTTGAAACTGTGTGCACTAGCGTGATCCTGGACTAGTGCTGAAACACAGAGGGTCTGGATTTGCAAATTCGGGTCCCGACAACCGTGTATGCCGCACTATTCCCAGGATCAACGCTAGTGCACACGGCTTAACATCGGTAAGCATCACATCATACACAACGATAATAACAATAAGACTTCATTTATTTAATATAACTAGTGTATGATCTTATGATCACTTACATTTATTCGGCCTCATAGGGCAAGACTAAGAGAAAATAAGACAAATGCGTTGGAAAATCGTAGAAGACGTAGTGACTCATCGATTACACCACAAAGCATCGACAAGGCTTGGCCTAGTGACTCGCGTCCACCAAGGTCCTCCTCAAGCACAAAGCGATGACTCCTCCATTTGTTGTTGGTTTGTAAGCAAGGGTGAGTACACCAACACGTACTCAACAAGTTGTGCATGAGAATGCAATTCTATCATAGCTATATGCGAGCTTATTCCAAAGGAATGGCTAAGTGGCTCATAAGCGATGGCGACATTTAAGAACAATACAATACATACATTGAAAAAGACAGTAAAACAAATAATAACAAGTAAATAGATTCAGTGATTCTCAAATAAACCATGTTCTCCATCCTAAATCAAGTTCCATTATCCACATGGCATCCTGCCACCCCATTCAGTTGTTCATTTTAAATTAACTACCCCTTGACTGTAATCCCCGAGCTTTGCTCAATACCGTGAGCACGGCTATTCGAATAGTTTGTACACTCTGCAGAGGTTATGCACTTTACCCACATGATACAACCATGCACCACACAGGTGAACGATTATAACAAAATCTTTACAATGCATTCTCTTAACCCAGTGCTACCCGCTAAGGTTTCAACACTGAAGGGCTACACCACCACAACAGGGCCCCCCTCTTGCGCCATGTGAGTTTTCCCCGTACACCCGGACTCACACCGCCATGATAGCACTTAAGTTAAGCATTTGCAAATTAGTCACTAAGGCGCCCCATATGAACATGTGGTTGCATGATTGACTCAGTCAAAGGCTCAAGGTTAAGTCCTTAGGATTGATTAAAGCAAGACATACACATACCCTCAGCTCCACAGAGCCCACCTTGGCACTCTTGCCCCTTCCACTTGCTTTAATCTAAAGTGATTACCTCCCGGTTGGTTACCAAGCATCACATGCTTATCACAAATCAACATCGTTGTGTGACCTCCCCGCCACGACAACTCAATCTCTTTGTGTATCCACACATTACACACAAATTAACATCATTGTTCCATATTCCATTAGTCAAAATTAATAATCAATATTTCATGTACATGTGATGACGTAGCATGGCTAAGCAATTCTATTCCGTTCTAATCCTCCATGTTGATTTCAATATTAACCAACTATAATGAACCAACCTAAGGTGACAAGTGGATCATGGCATACAACTAGCAAGGTAGGGTGTAATTCAAAAGGTACAATAGCTAATCCCAAATTCATGTTGAAATCATTTGTACACATGAAATAACAAATGATAAGTTAAATCAAAATAGCATGCAATCTAATTTATGGGTGCAACATGATCAAAGCACAACTTGCCTTCATTAAGCTCCTGCTTCTGGTCTGAAAATAATTCCTGAGCTGAGAAATCCCCTTCCGAAGCTTCGCACAATTCAACGTCTACGCGAATCGAGAGAGAAAAGCAAATAAAAACCAAAACCAAAGAGCAAATAAATTCAAAAAATTCAAATAAAAATCACCATTAGAAAGATCTCAATTTTACATATTTTTGGAAATTTGAATCACCTCAATCGGAGTTCGTATGCGAAAGTTATAGAGTTTTGAAGTTTGAAAATCCTGAAAATACCCTGAAATTAGAAATTCCGAATTTAGTGAATTATCTTTATATGGAAAAAAATCCGATTTTTCGGCGTCAGCTGACGCATGTGCTCGCGTGGCGCCAACTCATCGCCAACTCAGCGTTTCATCCACGTGGCGACACGCGTCAGCGAATCATCAACTCAACCTCAACCGGCGACGTGGCGAGATCTTGACGCTCCGTTGACGATCTGATGATCGGAAAGCTTCGCGAGCGGTGATGGCTGGCGGCGGCGAGCAACCGAAGCGAAGACGACGCGCTCCGTTGGCGCTCGGCGTGCTCGTGACCAAGAGACGGCGGCGCGGATGCGGTGCGACGACGGGTTTCGCCGGAATCTTGGTGCGGCGAATGAGGTCCTCGGCGGCAGCGTGAAGCGCTTATGCGATGCTTCGTGACTCGGTGAAGCGCAGCGGCCTTCTCGGGGACTCTCCGGCGATGGCTCGTGGGGGAAAAGGTGCAGAGCTAAGGTGTGGGTACCGGAGGGGGCTCGGGGGCTTTTTATACTCGGCTTGGCGCGGTATAGATGGATGGAAGAGAGCGGCGGCGGCGTTTGGAAGGCGGCGGCGTTTTTGGAAGGCGGCGGCGATTCGAATCGGAAACGATGAGCAAGGGCCGTTCGATGCTCATCCGGCGGCCATGATTAAACCGAGGTTTCCTAATTCGGTTGGGTGATGAAGGCCGTTCGATCAAGATCCAACGGTCGGCAATAATTTCTTTTTTAAACCGGCCAAGCACCGCGATGGGGCCGCCCGTTCTTATTCATGCATATTTTCCCGGATTTTCTATTTAATTTAATTCCTGAAATTAAAATGATTTATTTGAGATAGCAAAAGTACTTTAAAAATTCCCAGAAAATTCTCAAAAATACTTTGAGACATTCTTGACTTGAATAAAATATTTTCACAAAAACTTTATTTTAACTTTATATATTTGTATTTATTTCTTAACAAAAATAATATTGTTTAATTCAATTGAATTCAAATAAATCTCGAAAAATCCAATAAAATCCAGAAAAATCATAAAATTCATAATTAGCAATAAAATAATATTTAATAATGGAAAAGCCAAAAATTGGGATGTTACAAACCTCCCCCTTAACGGAATCTCAATTTTGAGATTCGAAATTTGACTAGGAATAGGTTTGGAAACTCTGCCTTCAGATCATCTTCACGCTCCCAGGTGGCTTCATTTTCTGAATGATTACTCCATTGAACTCTGCAAAAGCGAGTGGACTTATTTCTGGTCCTATGCTCCATTACATCCAAAATCTTGGTCGGGTGTTCCTTGTAGGTCAGATCTTCCTGCAACTCAATAGTCTCCAACGGCGTCTGCTCAGCTGGCACTCGAAGACATTTCTTGAGCTGTGACACATGGAACACATCATGCACCCCTGCTAACGACTCTGGCAATTCCAACTGATAAGCAACTTCCCCTCGACGGCTCAAGATTTTAAATGGGCCCACAAACCTGGGTGCAAGCTTCCCTTTGACATGGGCCCACACCCTTAAGGGGGGTAACCTTAAGGTACGCATAATCATTGGGCTCGAAACTCAAATCACGACGGCGATTGTCAGCATAACTCTTCTGCCTTGACTGCGCTGTCTTTAATCTCTCTTGGATCATGGCAACTTGCTCTTCGGCCTCCCTAAGAATCTCAGGTCCAAATCTCGAGCGTTCTCTGTCTCATTCCAATTCAGCGAAGTGCGACAGGCTCGCCCATACAAGGCTTCATATGGTGACATTTGCAGACTAGCCTGGTAACTATTGTTATAACTGAACTCGGCATAGGGCAAACATTTATCCCAAGACATGCTGTATGATATCGCACAAGCTCTCAGCATATCCTCCAAAATCTGATTAACCCTCTTGGTCTGACCATCTGTCTGCGGATGATATGCGGTGCTAAAATTCAAGCGTGTGCCCATTGCTTCATGCAACTTGTCCCAAAATCTTGAGGTAAATTGGGTACCTCGATCCGACACAATCTTTTTGGGCACACCATGCAAGCACACAATCCTCGACATGTATAACTCCGCCAATTTATCCCCTGAATAGGTCGTCTTTACCGGGATAAAGTGAGCGACTTTAGTCAACCGGTCGATGATCACCCATATGGAGTCATACCCTCTCTGAGTCTTGGGCAATCCGGTGATAAAATCCATTCCAATCTCCTCCACTTCCATTCCGAATCTTCAATGGTCAAGAGAATCCAAAACCGATGCATCGCCTTCACCCTCTGGCATACATCACACAATGCAACATGTTCTGCCACCTCCCGCTTCATGTTAGGCCACCAGAATCTCCCTTTAAGGTCCTGGTACATTTTGGCACTTTCCAGATGAATAGAATACTTGGAATCGTGAGCCTCCTCAAGAATCAACTGCTTGAGCTCCTTCTCGTCCGGCACACAAATCCGTCCTTTGAACCACAGGGTTCCTTGTTCATCCACCGAGAAATCCTCGGCTAGCCCTTCGTCCTTCTTGGACTTGATCTTGCTGATCTTCTCGTCCTTACTCTGCTTCTCCCTGATGTGATCTTCCAAGGTTGGCTTCACCTCCAATGCAGCAAGAAAACCTTGCGGTACGACTTCCAAACCCAACTTCTGAAATTCTTCACACAACTCCCGCTGCTCGCTCACCACCAATGAACTCACATTATGGCTCTTTCGACTCAAGGCATCTGCTACCACGTTAGCTTTTCCAGGGTGACGGGTTTTTCTAGCCCGATCTCAGCAAATTGTTCAAGTACCGTGTCCACCTGGACCTTTGCATAACCTGGCGCTATCGGGGTATTGTGCAGGACACCCCCTTCTTGGCACGGATAAACTACCCTATGAGCGACTGTAGAAATATGTTCATCACGGGCACGTTGAGCTGACAGGGTGTGGGGTCCTGTATGTCATCCACAGGATAATGATTGTTGTCCGCTTCTGGCAATGGCGTGGACGCGCAAGCTATCGCCGACGACACATACCATTTGGAGAGAACGTTGTGGGCCTGCGACTGGCTTAAGGCTTGTTGTACTTGTCGTTCAACTTTTTCTTCAATGGTGCCTTGTAATTCTCACAGAAGCCTTTCCTTCATCTTTTCCATTTCCTGCTCAGCCTGCTCTTATTTAGCTCTCTTCCGACTCCTATAAGAGTCTTTGTGCTAAGGGAATCCCATCTTCCATGGAACCTTGACACCGACGCCCGTGTCCGACCGGGGTGCTCTTCGTTTTCGAGGGCCGCTGTTAGCTCGTCTTTCTCCCTGTCTGGGTGGAAAGATCCTTCGGTGGACTGGGCATAAAACTGCTGAACTCTTTGCGTCATTGCTTCGTCTTCGCTGCTCTTGAATGATAAACTCCCAATAGACAAGAGATCTGCCCTCGCTAGCACATAGTGCTTCACTCGGTCTGGTAGTCCGACCAAGGGACTTGTGCCAGTCTATTGGAGCGCTTGTAATTCCTGCCTCTCCCATTGAGCAATTTTACCCGTGTACCCACTCGTGCCAAGTCTGTGGGGGTGAGTATTCCTTCTTGCGATGCTAATGTGGTCCTCACTAGACTTCCTTGCTGCTTCAAATTGCTTCATCGCCACGAACTCATCCCAGTATGGCTGTAATCTTGAGTAGTCTCCGATGGCTGACCAGTTTTGCTTCACATAATTTACGTTCAGCCTCGCCTTGAAGTTTCTCCACGCCGCATCCATGGTCATCAATGCATCGCGACGCACGAGTTCTTCGACTCCTTGAAATTCGAAGGTTCCTTTGAGCTCGTCCACAGATCCTCTTTGGTGGCTCGAGCACTTTATGCCAATCCGAATAGGTGATTGGCACTTTCTCCTTACGATGTACCCGCATGTTGATCTGTATTTTCTTCTTTGCTTTTCTCGGTGCAGGAGGCCCGATATCTGAGACCTCCGAGATGGTGTACCGCCTTGAGCTTCTTAGTTTTCCCTCGTCCTCGGTGTCTTGCAACAGGAGCATCATTTGCAACAGCGGTGGAGGCCTCGGCACCTTCGGTGGTTGGGTGGTGGGTAAGGTACCTGCTCGGGCTCTCCTCCATTATAGGCTCGGTTTCGGGCTCCATTAGAACTACTCACTAGAAAGAGAGATATTTGAGAGAGGAAAGAAAATCAATCAATTTGACAATCTATAAGCGTCTTGAAAGCATATATGAGCAGAGACGGACTAACAATTGCTTACTGGACAAAAGCCCTACTATTTTGCTTCACTCAATCATGGATTACCTTAATAGTTTTGCCGAAGTCATTAAATCTTAAACATGGTGGAGGTGGAGGTGTGAATGCGTGATGAACCTTGCCGGGTAATTCAAGATGAATATGGAAATATTGTTCTCAATTGAGATAATGAGCCTGTGATCCACACTGATGGGATGAATTCTGGAATGAATTCTGTCAAGACGTGTTCAGGAAGAAATTTATGATTTGTGCTTACCTTTCTTGGTGAGTTTCTCTTTGCTAATACCTCTTCTCTTTATTTTAAAGGAATAAGATAGAAGATGTACTAACTTAGGACTATATTAGATCCTTAGCTGCTGCGTGAGAACTTAGCTGTGAGCAGCACAAGTGGGTGCAAATAAGCCAACTATATTGTCCATACCGGTGTCATCCATGAATTAATATAATAGATGAGAATACATAATTCACAAGAAGCAAGAATAACATAGACAAAATAATGCTTAGCAACCTTATGTCATCCATGAATTATATACGCTACCTCAAAGAGAGGAGATATGAATGATTTGCTCTCGATTTAGGGTTTGGATGAAAATAAGAATTTTCACCACAATCACAAATGGGCTAACAAATTATTTAGTGAATAGGGCCTTGAACCCTTACCACCTTAGCATGCACAATTAAAGAGTTGTTCAGAATTTCATTTATTAAATATCTATGATCACATTGATAACATGATAGTCTAAAGCATACTCTTCTCCGAATTATTGCACTTGGGCTAGCGACCAACTAATTCTTGACCAACCAATCTCGTAATGCCTTTTGAAATTACTTCTACCACTAGACAAGTGAATTACCCGGTGAACAATTATCTCTAACTCTTGAATCAATGCAGCTACTGAATATCAATAGATTCTACTAATCCACCGAGCAAGAGATATTGTGCACACATATGAGCAAGAGATAAATGTCTACTAATCCACTTGAATGTGCCTGGACTAGCAATATCTCTTGAATGAGTAAGTAGTCTCCAACCAAGCAAACTATCTCGTTTCTACCAATCTGATGGCGACAAGAAAATTGGATGTAAGCAAGCCGACTAACCACAAGACAATATACTTATCGAATATCAAGCGTTGATGTAAACAACACTCTCAAGCATGTTATTCTACCAGTTCAAGGCCCAAGACACATAATAATTGTTCTTATCATTCTTAACCCAATATCATCATAGAGCAACACCCAAACCTTGACCAACAAGAACAAGTGCAGAACTGAAGAAAACTTACTGAATGACAAAGACTCCAAGCATAAAGTGGGAACTAGGAACAAAGACAACGACCATTCAATGACATAAAGAAGATAATTCAGTTTTGATATAGACATTGAACAAGGACTCATGTTTATTGCAAAGACAACTTGAGTCTTGACAGTCTAATTTGAGCTACACGGCTAGTATGGGCAACGAAACATTGGAACTACACGGCTAGTAATTCCATTGTCAGGAGTTACTAATTCCATTGTCCGAATTCAGTTCTGGCTTTCGCAAGTTTATCCTGAATCGTTAGCAGTAAGTATCGATGGGGGAAAGTAATCAGAGAGGAAGGAGTCACAATCAACGGCCAAAAGACAGGAATAGTAATTACTGGAAAGGAAGTAGAACTCAGTAGATCAATAGATAGTGTAGAATCCTAGCTTTCCTCTACTCGAGTTATCATTTGGTGATATTTTGCTCTTTCTTGCGAGATTAATCGGTTTCTTTGTCGGATCAAATTGAGGTCCCGACAAACTACGGCTAGCATGGTACTTTCGATCAACAATCTAACCTAATATAAATATCTCCAAGATGTCATGCCACAATTTTGTGAGAGTAGGAATGCACTAACCGATGGGGGACGGCGGCTTGGAGTGGCGGCGGCGACGAAAGGCAACGAGGTCGAGGGCAGTCTTGGTCGAGGTCGGGGACAGCGCCTGCAGCTTGGAGTCGAGGTCAAGGTCGGGGACGGCGGCTTGGAATGGCGGCGGGGTTGGGATCCTCCAACGTGGTGTGGAGCTTGGAGTGGCGGCGGCGTCGAGGTCGAGGTCGGGACGGCCTTGATCTTGAGGGCGAGGCGAATGAAATTTTCGAAAGTGAGGAAGGCGGGGTTAGGTTTACCAATATGTATAGTGGAAGAGTATCTATGGCGGTTAATAATAATAACCGTCACAGATAATAGTTATCCGTGACGGTTATTATTATTAACCGCCACAGATAATAGTTATCCGTGACGGTTATTATTATTAACCGCCACAGATATAGTCTACCCCACAACAGATTATCCAATTATCCATTGGGGCCATTTCTGCCATACAATATTTCCTGACATTGATCTTTATTTACTGAAAACTTCACCACAAACTTCCCCACAACTACCTATTATCATTCTCTAGGACATGAGCAAGCGCAGATATATGTGGCATGAACAAGTTTATAAAATATGCAAATAGACCATTCTCAATAATATTTATACACTGACAAAAAATTATCAGAATCCAATTCAACACATTGTACCATGTAATCGAAAGGACTCATATTTTCTAAACCTTTTCGTAAGAGTTCAAGTATCAAAATCATGCATATTTATTTCCTATTAATTCCACATAAATATACATTTCTTACATCACATTTCCGTTACTTCATATAAATGGCGACATGTTGCCATTACTCCTAGCTAATTATTTTCTTTCACAATTTGGCCTTCGTTGTGATCATCGCGATGATAGGTAAATTCTTGAGTGGTTTCTTCCTCGGCCCGATGTCACATCTCTGAAGGAGGTAACTCATCAAGCTGGTTGTACTCTTCCCCATCCACGACATTCGAACTCCAACGATCCTTCTTTTTCCTTGCGTAACTACATGGCGCTTCTTATCTGCCGGATCGATTATGTAGAATACTTGTGCTACTTGATTCGCAAGTACGAATGGTTCGTCTCAGATCCGACATGTCAATGTCCATGAGTAAAGCCGTACTTGTCCACCTTGACACCCTTCGGGAGTTGTACCCAATGACATCGAAACATCGGGATCTTGAAAATCAGATAGTCCGGCTCCCAAATCTCCTCTATGAACCCGTAGTAGTTGCTCTTCGTATTACTGTGTTGTCGTGAGGCATCTATCTGGACACCACTTTGTTTTGGTAAGTGCTTTTGCTATCCCGAGCTCTCGTGTAAAATGTATATCCATTGATGTCATATCCTTGCCATGTCGTGATTGTACCAAGGCCCTTTTGCCAACCACCTCAATGTAACACTCGTTTCTTCACCGACATGTGCTCCACTGAACCAATGGTGAACAAGCGATTGTGCTCTTTTGTTATCCAAAGCTCTGTTGTCCTCGGTTTTCCCTCCTTAGCTTACCCTTGTGTATGTCCATATCTGGTACACATCAACTAACAAGGTAATCTTGTGAAATGGGCTTGTTTGAACAAAATATTATCGTAAGAATTTGTAGATTTCTTTCCTATTACACCTTTCCCACCTAGCCTACCCTCATGGCAAGATACAGGTACTTCTACCGGTTCGACCTCCTCCATGTAATCAACACAGAACTCAATAACCTCCTCAGTTGCATAACCTTCTACAATGGAGCCTTCCGGTCGAGATCGATTACGTACATATTTCTTCAGAATACCCATATACCTTTCAAACGGGTACATCTGATGCAAGAATACGAGGCCGCAAATATTTATCTCATTGACAAGGTGAACAATGAGATGAACCATGATATCCAAAAATGATGGGGGAAAATACATCTCCAGCTGACACAAAGTCTTTACCACATCAGCCTGAAGTTCATAAAGTCCATTGGGATCGATGACCTTCTGTGAAATCGTGTTGAAGAAGGAACACAACCTCGTGATTGCCTCTCGGACCTTGTCAGGCAAAATACCTCTAATTGCAACAGGGAGCATTTGTGTCATCATCACATGACAATCATGAGACTTCATGCTAGTTAACTTCAAATCTTTCATCGATACCAGTTTCTTGATGTTTGCGGAGTAACCGGATAGAACTTTCACACCATGCAAGCACTTGCGAGTTCATTTTCTCTTTCTTGCTCAAAGTGTAGCAAGTCGGGGAAAATAAAGCCGGCCTTTCCTGTGTCTTGAAGATGTAGCTCGGCTCGATTTTCATGTCTTCGAGATCCCTTCGTGCCTTGATCCATCCTTTGTTTTGCTAGGAATATTCAGTAAAAGACCAACCACGCTGTCACATACATTCTTCTCTACATGCATGACGTCGATGCAGTGTCGAACTTCCAAGTCCTTCCAGTAGGTCAAGTCCCAAAAGATGGATCTCTTCTTCCATGTGGTCTTCTCAGTACGGGACCGCGATGTATTACCAGTACTCCCCTTTCCATGTACAACATTAAGATCCCTAACCTTATCATACACCTCTTCCCCATGAAGACGCCTTGGAGCTAAACCGTCCTCCTTTGTCCCGTCGAATTGTTTCTTCATATTGCGGTACGGATGATTCCTGCGAAGGAATCTCTGGTGACGCATGTACACTGTTTTCCTCGAGTTGTTGAGCCACACACTACCGGTTTCATCCATGCACTGGGGGCATGCTTTGGCTCCTTTTATAGTACGACCGGATAGGTTACCAAGTGCAGGAAAATCATTGATGGTGCAGAACAACAATGCGTGTAGAGTGAAGTACTCTCGTTTGTACTCGTCCCATACCTGTACACCTTCGTTCCACAGTATCACAAGATCTTCCACCAATGGTTGTAGGTATACATCAATATCGTTGCTAGGTTGTCTCGGCCCTTGGATAAGCCGCGACATCATAATGTACTTTCGCTTGATACACAACCAGGGTGGAAGGTTGTATATACACAGAGTCACGGGCCAAGTCCTATCAATGCTGCTCATGTTACCGAATGTAACATCCCAAATTTCAGTCTTTTGCCAAAAGTTAATTTAAATTAATTAATTTCAAAATTTGGTTTTTCTTTGGTGTTCTAATTAACCTGGCATCCATATCCTTGCGAAATTGGAGTTCAATTCTTGATCGTCCGCAAAATCAAAATTCTCAATTCCGGTCCATATTCGAAATTTTACCCGAGTTCCAAAATGCTCTAAAAATCTCAAAATTCATAGAATTAGGTTCCAAATATTCTAAAATGTTTTTGGGAATTTTTCCATGATTTTGGAATCTCTTTGCTATTTTATCTCTCGCGGCCTTTCATCAAAATCAGTATTTTCGTTCCGGAATAATCTAAATTCCAAATTTCATCAAAATTCAGTAAAAATAATTTTATTGGGTTCCAAATAATCTCTAATATTTTTAGGAATTTTTCCAGGATTTTTAGCTTATTTTTGCTATTTTATTCCTTGCGCTTTTTTTCCTTCATTTTTTTCCAACCAATGAGAAAACGACACGTGGCCTTTACGGCTCATCTTCAACCTCCAGCCATGCGCACTGTTCACGTTCCAGCCCCATTTGCAGCCCAAACTTCAAATGCTCATAACTTTTGCAATTCTCAATGAAATTGAGTGAGGTCAGTTGCAAATCGTCGGTCTAGTTAAGGGCTTTAATTCTCCTATAGTTTCCCCCTCTGAAATCAATTGAAACGGAAGCTGCAAGCACTTCTTTGCCGTTTCTTGTTTTAGCCATAACTCTCTCGTTTCTTCGTCTCTCCGAGCGTGTGAATACTCCAAACGTGCGTATCGACGTCCTCTACACTGTGCTCACCTTGCCCCTTTGGTTCTATATCGTTTGCCATCCTAAAGTTTAAGAAAACAGTACGCCCAGCGTCCTCCAAAGACACCAGCGAGCCATCTTTTGCTCCAGTGAGTTTTCCGGCGAACCAACCACGTCACTTTGTGCCTTTTGCTTCCGTGATCACAACCATTCAATTGGATTTGATTTTTGTTGCAGTTTGACCCCGAATTTCAAGTTTGTTCATAAATCGGCCGTCGCTCCGTTCATAAATCGATTTCTCCCGTTGGGTCGAACCATTTCAATTCCTTGCAACCGTAGACTCCCTCGATGCTAGCTATCCGGTGCTCACCTTAGTTTAGAAATATGGCATTTTTATATGTTTTGGTCGTCATGCCACCCGGTCGTTTTGGTGTCATGGGACTAAATAGCCTCCGCCACCGTTCATCGCGCCGTCACTTGCCCCGAGAACTGCGTCGTCGTCCTCTTTCCATTCCACCTCGCCGCTTCCGCGTGCCTCCTAACTCGGCACCATGGATGGAACCTTTGTTACGTGCATGAGATAGATGAGGGTCTTGTAGCGATGCTACAAAGATGCCATTTCTTTATTTTTTGGATTTAATTAATCCGACAACATTCAAACAATTGTTTCTCCTCCGTCGTAACTCTCTGAATCAAGTGATTCCAATTGCTAAATTCATCCTCTATCTGCGATATTTTTATTATAATTTTTAGTTTCTTTTAAATTTATTTTATTCTTTTAAGTGTTACGGTTTGCGCGTAGTCGAAGAAGCGGTCGTCATCGCCAACGAGGAAAGACTTTGAGTAGCGATCGCACCTCGTCGACGAAGGCAAGTCGTAGTCCTTTGACCATGTTGTACCTATGTTTGCAAAAGTAATTTGTTTTATACAATTGCATGCTATTTGTGTATCCGTGATTAGTTTACGGGAGTAGCTATTTACCTGATTGCCAGTATGCCACCTTGATTATTGAAATGCCATGTATCCATTGTTAACCTTAGGTTGGAATATTACTAGTTGGACATTGTCGTAATACCAACATTGGGTTAACGTAGCTAATCTTAGACACCTTAGTAAATGCGTTGGGTTTCATAACACCTGTGAACTAATGTTAATCTTGACCTAATGAGATATGGAATTGTGGTTGTCGACCACTGTTGTAAAACTTGTTGTACCATGGTAGGGAATGCCATTGGTCTTGGTTGAACAAAATGTTTTCCCTCGGGCAAGTGATCGTGCGATAAAGGGGTGCTTTGTCTATACGTTGGGATGTGGTTGTCTTGCTTGAGATAATTTAAGAACTTAATCTTGTGCGCCATTGAGCTGGGCCTAACTGTGCAACCACAAGTGCGGTATGGGAACGAGACCTAGTCGATTAATTTGCAATGTTTAGTCTTGAGTACTACCAAATGTTTGTGTGGGTTCCGGGTTGTACGGGTAGATTCACATGGCTCAAGAGGGGGCCCCAAGGGGCGAAACCTTAGAGGGCAGTACCAAGTTTAGACGTGCATTGTAAAGACTTTGTCATGATATCTCTGCGACACACCAAAGGAAGTGTGTTAATATCGATTGCACTAAGAGATGTTCATGTCTTGTGGGTAAAGCTGTACAACCTCTGCAGAGTGTAAAACTATTCGAATAGCCGTGTCTGTGGTCATGGACAAGCCCGGGGATTTCACATGGGGTATAGAGTGTTTTCTTGAAATGTGGAATTGTTGGAATGGGAACGGGGAGTTCACTGTTGTTTTGTTGTATAAAGCTATACTGTTGAATTGTGTGGTTGATACTTGTTTCGAATGATGTAGGGTGATGCCTCGTCATTCTGTTCATGTTGTCTACCATTGATTTACCAGTTATTTAATATTATTTTTATCAACATGCCTTCAATCTATTAATTGTATTTAAATTCAAGTTATTGCTTTCTGCAAATAAACCATATGACTATCCTTTGTCAAGCCGTGCATGAATATATTGCATCATTTCCCTACGGCTTGTTGAGTACGTGTTGTACTCATGGCTTTATGCCCATGTTGTTCGATTCTTTGAGGAAGGACAAGAAATGAATATCAAAAGGAGAATACTATGAAGACTACGTGGAGTAGGAAGGCGTTCCCCAGGGCGATTGCACGTGGCATGTCAGATAGCCTAAGTTATTATGTTTCATTTGCAATAGTTTCACTTATTTCTTAAGCCAAGAGGCATTGATGTATGAACCTTGACCATAAGGTCGTTTGCTTTAATCAATACTAATTTGCTTCTTCTTAGTTATTTCGATGTATGGAATGATATGTCATCTATGTTTCCCTTGTGTGCACTAAGCGTGATCTGGACTAGTGCAAGATATACCTGAAGGTTTTCGGTTTTGCATATCCAGGTCCCGACACCGAAAGGATTCATTCCATCCGTACTCAAGCCAAACCTTACATTCCTCAGTTCATTTCCAAAGTTCTCCTGAAGAGTCTATCGATGGTTCTCCATTGGGCGAAATCGGTAGGGTGTCTCGATTTTCCATCCTCTTCACGGTCTTAGAGTGCCATCGCATCAATTTGGCGTGCTTTTGTTTCCAAATAAGCGCTTCAAATGAGGTATTCTTGGCAAATACCACACCACTTTTACGGAGCTCCTTTCTTCACCTCGATAACCCATTTGTCATCGCCCTTACGCTTGTATCGCGATGCTTTGCTACCGGACATACATGAATATGCGCATAGTCTTTGCGATAGAGTATCTGATCGTTTGGACAAGCACGTATTCTTTCTACTTCCAATTACAAGGACATACAACCTTCTTAGCTAGATCGTGGTTTTAGGCAACACGTTTTCCTCCGCGATATGTCCGCTAAGAGATGTAACAACGCCGTGAAACTCTTGTCGGACCAACCATTGCACGCCTTCAATTTCAACAGCGAGAGCACCGTGTGCAACTTTGTGTATTCCTCCTTACATTTCGGGAACAAGGTTTCTCGAATCCTCCATCAAACCCTTGAATTGATTAAACTCTCTCGACTAGTGTAGTTCTCTTACGCATCGCGCAACATTTGAGCTAGATTATTGTAGTCATCGGCGACCAACCTATCCTCATCGGATCCATAGCGATGTCATTTGCCACATTCTTTGGCTCGTCGTTGTCGGCGTTATCACGTTGAAGTATGATCTCCTCTTCACCGTGCCTTGTCCAACTTGTATAGCGGTACAAAACCCTCCGGATCAAGTACAAATGGATATGGTTTTTGTTCGAAAATATCTTCTCATTCTTGCAATCAATGCATGGACAGTGTATATACTCCGTCTTCTTTTGCAAGCTTGTCGACGATCGGGACCGCCGACCGCATAAATGAGATGGGGGTTAGTGAGATATGAGACCCGAGCTGCGCTTTGCTCAAACGAAGGAATGGGGTTGACGTGAAGATGGTCGGAGTAGGACGACAATGAGCGTGAGACCGAGGTTTATACTGGTTCGAGCCCCTGTGAAGGTAATAGCTCTACTCCAGTCGCCTTGCAGCGGTGTTCTTTGCTATTTCTGAGTACAAGAGTGTGTTACAGCTCATGTTCAGCAATGGCGATGTCTAAGCTCGAGCTATGGCGTGTGTGTTCTGTCGTCAGATTGCGTATCCTTAGCCTTATACCCTTCCTGCATACAACGGACGGGAGAGATTCCCGGGTAGTGGCCTTCATGCGCATTGAAATTCAGTAATCATTTCGGGCTTGTCGCGCATTCCTGCATTACTCCCACGATGCCACGTCTTGGTAACTGCCGAGTAAATGCACGATCCGGGATCCAAGGGAATAGCGCCCCGAGCAAGAGCCGACCCGAGCTCGAGGTCGTGCGGGACCCGAGCTCGAGGTCTCGTAGGACCCGAGCCTCGGGGCCCGTTGACCGTGCGCTCAAGGGCACGTGGCTCCAGCCGATCCAGGTCGTGGTCGAGGGTCCCCGAGCTAGGGGGCCCGTTGACCGTGCGCTGACCGGCCAAGGGTCGCCCAGTCCCCGTCAGCTAGCCCTCGAGGCTCAAGGTCGAGAAGGGCACCTGGGACGAACTCGAGCCTCACCTCACAGACACCGGGGACGAGCTTTCGAAGGTCTCGAACCCTTGGCTGAGGTCGGGCGGAGATCACAGAGCAGAACTTCCGACTTCGACACCTGGCGACCTTTGAACTTCACGATGTTGGTACGGATGCGAGCGGCCTGCGGACACCTGTGGCGCCTCGAGTCCACGGCCCAGCCCTTAATTGCACCTGTCCAATCATGGCAGGCATGCCTTTTGAGACACTGCAGGAAGGTTTTAGCGCAGACGCAGCGCAGAAAACCCGAGCCCACAGCAACTGTTGAGAAGAACTCCCGACCTTGCGCTCTTCGTCTTCCGAGCTTCCTCGCCCGAGCAAAACTCTCCTCCTTCCCCTGACCTAACCTGCCACGATCTCCATGGCCAAGCTAGGGAGGAGCACATTGTCGTTCGCGAGGATGAAGGAGCTCGAGTCCCTGGGGTTGGTGGACTCGGTAACATGGCGGTTGCCGGGCGGCGAGACCGAACCGCACCCCCAGGACGACGAGATCGTCTGCACCGAGCATTATGCTCTCTTTGGTCTTTGGACCCCGGAGAGCGTGTTCGTGGCGGACGTCCTCTCCAGCTGCGAGATCGAACTCATCAATCTGGTACCGAATTCCGTTCTCCTTCTGGCCATCTTCTCCCACCTGTGCGAGGGGTTCCTGGGAATCCTCCCCACCCCCTCGCTCTTCTTCCGATACTTCAGCCTTTTCCGCTCCGGAAAGGACCCCGTGGTCGGGTGCCTTTACTTCCGGCTGCGGACCCGGCTCAAGTGGGCTTTCCCCAGGGGCGGCTTGGGACTCCCTCGGCCCATGGTCGGCGGTGGTTCTACCTCAGAAGGGGAGCACGGCGCCTTGCACGTCTGAGGAGCCGCCACACGGAAGAAGGAGACCCAGAGGCCGGCGACCTCGAGGTCGACGAGGAGGCCATCGCCGCCATCCACATCTGCGCCACGCTTGCAACCTCGTGGGCGAAGCGATCGCCAATGATTTCCTGCGGAACCGGGTATCCCCCTGCGGAGGAGGATGCACCCGTTCTTCGAGATCACTGGGCGCGACGACCCAACCCGCGAGGGCGCACAGGGTAAGCCTCCCCGACTTGAAGCCTTTCTCGAGCTCGGTCCTCGACCTTCTTTGATGGTCTTCGCTCTTGCAGTGCCAAAGGAGTCCTGGATCTCCGCCAGGATGCTTGAGATGTTCGGGAAGATGGCGCACGACTACGCCATCGGCGACCCTGTCCCGAAGAATGTGCTTTGCCAGAAGGCCGAGGTAGGTCGTCCCAACCTTGCCCTTAGTTCGGGTACCCGTGGAGCCTTCCTTGAACCCTGTAAGCCTGTAGGACCACCAGGAGCTGTTCGAGACAGCCCGGAGAATGCTTCATTGCCGGTGAGCAAAAGCAAGAAGGGAAGAAGACCTCCCCGTCGGGAGCAGGCCGCTGGGCGAAAAATCCCGTCGAGTGGGGTGACCGCGCCATGGTAAGGATGCCCTCGATCTAGCCCCCGAGCTTGCGCTCGTGCTTTCTTGAGGCATGACATGTTTTCCCTTTCACAGCAGCTGAGCGCGGTGGCCGCCGCTAGGTCTTCAAGCCCCCAGCCGGCCCAGGGCGCCCAAGCTCGGACCCCAGGTAGGCTACGGCGGTCGGCGTGGGCAGGTCTACAAGACCTTCGCTGCCTTCCTTGGTGGCGAGGCTGCCGACCCAGGTAAGCTCTTGGCTTTTCAGTTCACTCCGCTCCCTTCGTGTCTTTCTGGCTTAGAGTCCATTCTTGATCGCAGACCTTGAGCACCTGAGCTCCAAACTTGCCCGTTTTGACGATGGCTGTTGTCCAGGGCGAGTCCGAGTCCGAGGAGGAGGAGGACACTTACGTGCCGGCCCCGCGCCGACCCTCGGGCCAGGCACGCACCCCTGCAGCGGCATCGAGCTAGGCCCCGGTCGATGAGTTCGACCAAGGGCTCGACGACTCGCCCGAGGGGGATGTCCAGCCCGTGACCAGCGAGGACTACAACACTGGCGAGACAGACGCCGTTGTGGTCGGTGACCCTCCCGTGGTCGATGTGGAGGAAGGCACTCAAGACGCCTTGCTCGCCGCCGTGGTGGTGCCCCAGGCTCACCCGACCACGGTCGGCCCGAGCGTCGAGGTCGTGGCAACACCGGCCACCGAAGATGGCCACACCACCGAAGCACCTCAGGTCTGCCCCGTCGAAGTTGTGTCAGGTGCCGAGGTCGTGGCACCTCGAGCCCACGAAGGATGTCAGCGCCATGAAGATCATGATCGATCCACCTCGGCGCCGAGGTGGAACAGACCCGTCCACGGAGGTTGGGCTCGATGTTGCTGTTGCGCCCACCCCTGCCGGTGAGTTGAACCCACCGGTGGAGGCAACGAAACATCAGTCGCCGCCAGATCACGAGGCGAAGGTCCTAGCCTGGCGCTGCCGTGATGGTCGAGGTCGACTCGAGCCAAGGAGTGGTAGCGTCGAGCAAGAGGAGATCGACCGTGCCCACATCGACGAGTCGAACGAAGGGTTCGCTCGCGCACGCCTTGAGGACCGTCTTCGTGAGGTAAGGGACCCCCTCGCATACCTTGCAGCATGTTAGGTCGAGTTATCTCATTTCTTTTTCTTACCTGGTCTACCCTTTTTTGTCATGAAGGCGATTGGCAACGTCTCCCGAGGGCTGCAAGGTCTTCAAGAGCACGCCGACATGCTGAGAGGTCTCTTGGACGTGGTGGAGGCGCGGGAGGCTGAGCGCTCCAGGTTCTGCGAGACCATAGAGGTCGAGCAGGAGGAGCTCGAGCGGAAAAGCAAAGAGCTCGACGACCTCCGCCAAATAATGCTGGCGCAAGAGGTTGCCCACACAACCGAACTCGAGCAAACCAGGTCCTCGGCCTTGAAAGCACGGCTTCAAGGCCGTGGAGCAGAGGCGCCTGTGATCGACCAAAACCCTCGGCGCTCGGCCGAGCAGGGGCCAAGGTTGAGCGCTCGAAGAAGGCAGCGGAGCAACCGTCCTCTAGCGACGGCGCTTCGGCGGGCGGGCCAAGGTTGAGTCGTTGGAGAAAGCGTGCGGGCAAGCAAGCCTCGTCCTCGATGTGGCCGAGGCGGTAGGCGGGCCAAGGTCGGCGCCGGAGAAGGCCGCTGCGAACAAGCGTAAATCCTTAACCAAGGCGTCCCCCGAGCTTGAGGCCAAGGTCTTGGAGCTGGAGGAGAAGCTCGGGCGTGCCAGCAAGGCGGCGAAAAATGCCCTGGCCCAACTCCAAGACGAACGCCGGCGAGCCGTGGATGCCTCCAAGGAAGCCCTCCAGTACCAGAGTGAGCTCTCGACCTTGCGGGCCAAGGTTGCCGAGCTCGAGCAAGAGAAGCTCGCTCGTGAGATGGCCGACCTGTAGAAACATTAAGACAAAAATTTCTAATAGAGCTATACTCTTTTGGTGAAACAACAAACTTTTTATTTTAAGTTCGTTAGTCGAGGATTGCCCCTTTCGCATTTCGTCGTGCTCCGTAGGTCGTTTGCCGATATCATGCCCTCATCCAGCCCCCGTTGTGCCTAAGGTCGAGCAACGCCGGCCTTGGGCACAAGACTTGGACGCTAGCAAAACGACCATGACCTACAGAGTTGGGAAAAGGGTCTACAGGGGGAGAAGACGTGACAAAAAGCGAGCTTGATAATGTTAGCCACATCAGACGGATGTTCGCATCTCGACCACGGCAGTGTCCACTACTCGAGGGTCGAGGTCACGAGGCGTTTGGTTCGATCCCGGGCACAGTGGGAGCTAGAGTGCGAAGAGATTCGGCTTACAATATAGCTCGATCACCGGGGGTGAACGTTAAGCCTGCGGTGTGGACACCAAGAGTGAGTGCATACTGTACTCAGGTCGTATTCGAATAAAAAGTCGAACGGAGAGCGGCAGAGTGTGCAGAAAAAATATTGAGGGCAAAAATTGACAAACATCTTTATTGAAATATGAAGGTATAGAGTGTACACATAAAACTTCCAAAGCTGATCTATGTTCCACGAGCTGGAGAGCTCTCTGCCATCGGGCATCGCTAGCCGGTAAGCCCCAGTGCGATCTGTTGAAACGACTCTGTAGGGGCCCTCCCACTGCGGGGATAACTTGTTGGTGTTGGACGAGCCCTGGATTCGTCTTAGGGCTAGGTCCCCAACAAGGAGCTGCCTAGGTCATACCGATCGGGACGCATGTCTGCGAAGAGCTTGTAGGTAGTGCGTTGATCGTAGCAGTGCACGGCATCTTACTTCTTCTGCAAGGGTAAGGTCGAGAGACCGTTCTTGCTCGAAGTCGACATGGTCGACCAAAGTGACTCTGGCGAGCCAGTAGCGACCTCTGGAGGCGGGGCGGCCGGTACCTAACACGAGTTGGAAGGGTGTGGACCTGTTGCTTTCGGTGACCGTCAATGCGAATAGACCATAAGACGGTGGGAAGTTTGTCCACCCAGGTCTTGCCGTAGCGTTCGAGCTCATCTGCAACTCATTTCTTGACGCCCTGGACGATCTGTCCGTTGGCACGTACTGCTGCTCCGTTGCTCTGAGGGTGAGCCACCGAAGCGAAGCACACTTTGATGCCGAGATCCTCGCAAAATTCCTGGAACAACTCGCTGGTAAACTGAGTACCATTGTCAGTGATAATTTTGCACGGAACCCCGTACCTGGTGACCACGAACAAGCGGAAAAAACGAACAGCCGCCCGAGCAGTGATGGTCGAGACTGGTTCAGCTTCAATCCACTTGGTAAAAGTGTCAACAGCAACGAACAAGAACTTCTTTCCCCCGACCGCCTGAGGAAAAGGGCCGAGGATGTCCAGCCCCCAGGTCGAGAAAGGCCAGGCGAGCGGGATGGTCTGAAGCGCGTAGGCGGGCTGATGCGACTTCCGGGCATGGAACTAGCATGCTCGGCAGGTGTGGATGATATCATGAGCATCCTGAAGCGCCGTTGGCCAGTAATACCCCATGCGAAAGGCCTTACCGACCATCGTCCTATATGAAGAGTGTACTCCACAGAGGCCTGAGTGAATGTTGTTTAACAGATACTTACCCTCCTCCGAAGAGATGCACCGCGTCAGAACGCCAGAAACATTCCGCCTGTAGAGCGTGCCGTCCATGAGCATGTACAAGCTCGCCCGTCGCTTGATCCTGCTCCTCTCGACAGGGTCGGGCGGTAAGTCACCCTTTGCAAGGAAACCGCGGATGGGCTCAGCCCAGGAGGGAATTCCTTCGACCACGGCGAGCATGACCTCTTGGTCGGAGATCGATGGGGCCGCCAGCGTCTCCAGGATGACGTCGGGGGGATCTCGTCGTCGGAGGAGCCGAGCCTGGAGAGGAAGTCAGCACTGGAGTTGTCCCTCCTGGGAATGTGCTTGAGTTCCAAGTTCTGGAACCACTTCTCCATCTTGCATACCTCGGTGAGGTACTTTGCCATCGAGTCTCCCGAGCACTGGTAGTCCTTGTTGAACGGGTTGATTACGAGCTGGGAGTCGCCCTTCACGACCAACCGGCGCACGCCCAAGGCCTTGCAAGCTCGTAAGCCCGCCAGGAGGGCTCCGTACTCTGCCACATTGTTGATCGCTGGAAACCCGAAACGAACCACGTACCTCAATTGATCGCCGCGTGGGGTAAGGAGAAGGATTCTAGCCCCCGAGCGCTTGAAAGACCTCGAGCCGTCGAAGAACATGATCCATGGCTTCTCCTCCTCGACCTCAACTTCGGGAGCGGGTTGCGACGTCTGCTCGACCACGAAGTCGGCGAGCACTTGCGACTTGATGGCTGTCCGAGCCACGACCTGAACGTCAAACGCAGCCAGCTCCATAGCCCACTTGGCAATTCGTCCCCCACCTTCTGGTTTCCGCAAGATGTCCCCGAGTGGAAAGTTGCTCGGGACGACCACGGAGTGCGCTTGGAAGTAATGCCGAAGCTTGCGCGAGGCCATGAGGAGAGCGTACAACAGTTTTTGTACCTACGGGTAGCGCTCCTTGGTCGTCGCGCAGACTTGGCGTACGAGTAAATCGGGTCTCTTCTGCGAACCTCATTCACCACTAGGACGACACTTACGGCTTGGGTGGTGGCATAGGTAAGCGCACAACCTCTCGCCGAGTTGCGGAGTTATAAGTAGTAAGGGGGGATGACAGTATACCTTGACTCGTCAAAGGACCGCTGCGCCTCTAGAGTCCATTGAAGCCCCCTTGCTTCTTGAGTTCGGAAGAATGGGAGCCCACGCCATGAGAGCCTCGAAATGAATCTGCGAGGCGGCCATCACGGTCGGTGAGGCTCTGCAGACCGCTTGATCGAGGTCGGGCGCCATCTTCTCGATCGCCTCGATCTTCTCGGGTTCGGGCCAACCCCGAGCCTCGATCATGTGAGCACCTTCCCGACGTCGCGCGAACCGCACTTCTCGGGGTTGAGCTTGATGTTGTGCTGTTCAGGGTTGGCGAAGGTTTCCTCGAGTCGCGAACATGGTGCGCCCTCGGAGGGCTCTTGACGATGATGTAAATCACGTAGACCTCAAGGTTTCGCCGATTTGCGGCTCGAATGTCTTGGTCATCGAGCGCTGAAAGCGTGGCCCCGCATTGCGCAGACCAAACGACATGGTCGTGTAGCAATAGGTGCCAAACGGCGTGATGAAGGATGTCTTGCTCTCGTCGTCTACCGCCAGCTTGATCTGGTGGTATCCCGAGTATGCGTCTAAGAAGCTTAGCATCTTGGCGTTTGCGGTGGAGTCGACGATCTGGTCGATCTGTGAGCGGAAGTTGTCTTCGGCGGGCGAGTTCACCCGTGTGGTCGGCGCACATTCTCGACTTTCGCCTTTCTTCGCGCGATGGCCAGGGTTGGCTGACCACTTGGAGTAGTCAATCTCGCGGATGAAGCCGTCCTTCAAGAGCTTGTCAAGGTTCTCCTTGATGACCGCGACCTTCTCTGGGGAGAAGCGGCGCACTTCTGCGCGCCAGTCGAGAGTCGGATCTCACCGCAACTTGTGCTCGATCACCTCCTCGGGGCGCCGGGCATGTCCGCGGGCTCCCAGCGAATATACCCTTGTTGGCGCGGAGGATGGTGGCGAGCTCGAGTTCTATTGGAACTCACGGCTCGAGAGCGTGGATGCACTTGGTCGGTCGCTCTCCTCGGCAACCGGCCTTCGCCGCCCAATGGGGAATGGATCGCCATATACGGCGAGCATTCTTCACCATCGCCTCCGGACCATTTGAGCAAAGATGCGGCAAGAGCCAAGGCCTTGGACTCGCATCCATGTGCCGCCTACAGATCGCCCCGCACGGTGATGATGCCATTGGGACCAGGCAGCTTCATGCACCGATGGCCATAGTGGTTGGCCGCCATGAACTTGACCAAGGCAGGCCTTCCAAGGATGGCGTTGTACGGGAGGTCACCCTCGACCACCTCGAAGGTGATCAGCTCGGTGCGGAAGTTGTCCGAGTCGCCGAAGGTAACGGGAAAGACCACCTGCCCCAGGGGGATGGTCGAGCTTCCGGGAACGATCCCGAAGAAGGGTATGGCGATGCTCTTGACCGTCGACCGGGGAATCTGCATCCGGTCAAGCGCTCCTGCCTGTAGCAAGTTAAGAGAACTGCCGCCATCGACCATGACTCGCCCGACCATGGTATTGCTGATGGTCGGAGTCACGACCAAGGCGGTCTTTAGGTCTCGGGCCATACCTTGGAGAGCGTCTTCTGGAGAGAAGGTGATGGTGGCCCCAGCCCACTTGCAGTGTTGCTCGATGGGCCTCCCAGCGGCGACCTGGTAGATGGTTCGCGCGGCGGCCTTGACCTCGCGCCTGGACTGGTAAGCCGACGAGCCGCCGAAGATGACATCGATCCGACGCTCGCCTTGCTGGAACTCTAGATCGAGGTCACATACTCCGTCCCGGCGTTCACCCTGTCTGGTTGGTCGTCGTCCTTCGGGGGCACTGGCATCTCGCCTCGCCCATCATAGAAGGCCTCCAGTTTGCTTTGCCAAGCCCTGAAAGTCCGCAGGTCGTGACCGGCTGCCCTATGAAACAGGCAGAATTTCGCCTCGTCGTATCCTGGACGCCCCTCAGTCCCCTACGACCGAGCATCGGCCCGCCGGGGCCCAGGTCGTCGGCCCTCCTGATGGGGCTGGTTTTGCGCTTGACGGGGCCGAGGCCGGCCCTGGAGGGGTTTATATCCTTCCTGAGCCTGATCTCGGACTTCAAGGACCACGCGCTGGCCATCTGCCAAAACGATCACCCGCGGCAGACCTCCGCAGCTCCTGCGGTTGCGCTTCCGCTTCTTGGTGGAGGCGCCGTGGTCGGCGCCCTTAGAACTGGACAGGCCAGCCTCTGTGGGATTCAGACCAAGCTTACCTTGATCGTAGACACGTTTCCAGCGGACAGCGTCGTCCGCATCCGCGTACCGCTCCGCCATACGGAAGAACTTGTTGACGCTGAGCCACGAGGTGATCTCCAGGTCTTCGGTGAGGCGCCGATCGCGGACACCAAACTTGAAGGCTTTGATGACGGCCTCGTCGGAGATGCTCGGGATCAGGTTCCTTGTGCGGATAAATCGCCGCACAAAGTCACGAAGTGGCTCACCCTTGCCCTGGATAACGCGATCCAGGTCTTTCTCCCTCCCCGGCCGCTCGTAACAACTCTAGAAGTTGGAGCGGAGGGCGCTCTGGATTTGGCGCCACGACCTGAAGGAACCAGGCTTTTGGTTGAAGAGCCATGTTCGCGCGGCGCCATCCAGGACGGTCGGGAGGTAATTGGCCATGACGAGCTCATCGCCCCCGGCCACCAGGATAGCGATCGAGTAGATAGACAGGAACTCATCGGGGTTCTTAGTCCCGTCGAAGCGCTCGATCAATGTGGGCTTGAACCGAGCTGGCCAGCGCACGCGATGAAGGTTGTCGGAGTACGCCATGCAGCCGTAGGCCGGGACAGGTGCGCGTCGAGAGTGGTCGTCGTCGGCAAGGTCTTCTCTGCTGCAGGACTCTGAGTCGAGACTGCCCCGGCGGCCCGATCTTCGGAGGGATCGACCATGACGCCGAGCACGGGAGTCACGGAAGATAAGCAGCGGTCCTGCCTGTGGCGGCGCTGGGCGGAACATCAGGAAGACCCCGGACATCTTCTTGGTCGATCTGAGCTTGTGTAGCTCGGTTCGCGCCTGACCCTGCTTGGGTCGGTGCCCACGGGACGGCGACGTGGCAGCGTCAAAGTCACATCCCGAGAGCGCTGGCTGGCGAAGGTGCCGTGCAGGGAGGCGTCGGCAGGTCTTGGGCGGCGGCGTGGCGAGTTGTCGCCGCTCCTCGGGAGGTCCTGGCGGTGACCGTTCTTTGCGGAGGTATGACCTCGGTCGCAGCGGTCAAGCTCTTCGGCGGGGCCCGCCAAAACTCGACCTTGTTCTATCAGGATCAACCATGATCCGGACGATAGCGCGAAGGCATTCTCCCAAAGGAGGAAGCCTGGGATGCCCAACAGGTATAGTTTGGCATGAAACCTCTCATGATCAAGTGGTTCATAACTTGCCATCATTGGGAGTGCTCCTTCTCGTTCTTGCAATCTACACGGACAACATATGAAGCTGCACGGAGGCAAGAATGCAACGGCCGCATTGAGAAAAGATCGCGCCATCAATGAACTCTCTCGTCGGCGGTCGCATTGTACATCCATTGCCGATTCATCTACACCAAGTTATAATTTCATTAAAAATTATAAAAATTTAGTTACAAAAATTATAACCTAACTTATAGGTACATTTAAAAATCTATAGCTCACAAGCTCTTAAATCTACCTTGGTAATTATTTTTTTCTTCTTGAGTCTACAATTATTGACCATATATTTTTCTTCTCCAACAAAAAAAGCTCCACCTACACCGTCATACAATTAAAAACATACCTTTCTAATTTTTTTTATCCCTTTCTACCTTTGTAATTATTTTTTTATCCCTCTACATTTTTTTCTATTTTATTTCATACACCAATAATTACTTCCTTGCAATGTACCTAGATCTCCCCAACTTATTGTGATATTTAAGATTCTAAAGGTAACAAGCACCTAGATCTACACCCTACATCTTCATACAACAACAAAAACAAGCATACAAAATAAATTTTGGGGAAGAACTCCACAAATTTGATCATGCATGTTCTTGCTTAAAAAGTTCAAGATTTCTCCACATCCATTGAAAAAAATTGCAATATCTAGGTGAGAAGGATGTTGGCATGATGTTACTAACCTTGAAACACTTAATTTGGAGCTAATCACCCCCAATTAAAAATTTGGACAGCACCTCCCCAAGAACAGTGCTTGGCCCGCCCTTCTCTCGCTCGATTGTACCTCTGCTGCGAGGCTCGTGGAGGAAGAATGGTTTAAATGGGCTGGGGGGAGGGCTCGAGGCGGTTTGAGACACGAACCGCCGGTTAAATGTCTCAAGCCGCTTCGAAGCCCTCTCCGACCGTTGCCTCTGGCCGCTTCTTGTCGTAACATCACAACGGGTTCGTACCAAACCGCTTCAAATAGGCCGGTTGTGATGCCCAGTTCTGTAATAGTGAACGTCCCACATGCCTGTCACGCTCTGGACGAGCGCGTCGGCGGCCTTACCGGCCACCCCGCGCACCACGGGAAGAAGCAGCGACCCGGCCATGGGTCTCTTACTTCGGTCGGTTCTTGAGGATTGATGAGAGGATGAGACTCTTGTAGATCGGAAACTCAAAAACTATGGACAGGAAATTGAAATAGGAGGGGAATCCATATTGTGCGCAATTGCCTGTGGATTGCTATCAAGTTATGTGCAAAGTGCCGACTAAAGCGTGTCATCATTTCATAGACTTTTGGGCCAATAAAGCATGCATTTGGGCACTAGCGGCAGCCAGCGGCCATGTACAATTGTATATTCCCTCTTGTCGCTTAATATAAGTTCCGTGAGTAGCGCTTCGCTGCACCACTCTTTGATAAAAGATATATAAATCTTGAAATAAATTTTATCATCTATCATTCATTCATACTTTAATATTTATATAAATTACAAATTTTAAATAGTGATGCATAGAAGCACCTCACATCTACTACCTTTGGTCACAAATAATTATTGTTTTGGGCATATGTGTAGCAAAGTTTTGAAACTTTGATTGTCAAAATGTTTCCAAATATTTAAATTGGATACATAAAAATTATGTGTAGATTTATCTCAAAAATTACCGTCATAATATTATAATTTTGTTTGGTTTTATAAATATATTATAATAAAAATTAGTGGTGAAAGTTGTGTTTTGAAAACTGTATATATCGATGTTCAACACAACAACTATTTATGACCGGTGGGAGTATAAAACAAATTTTGAAGCAAAATTTGTTATACCTAATTTTAGTTAAGTGTAGTTTGTCCTATTTGTATGATAATAAACCTTGGCGTCATAAATATGATAAAGTGTGGTAAAAAATTAAGTCTATGATATATGTATGGGATATAGCAATAAGAAAGTATGATAGGTCATAGTTATGACAACAAAACAAACATCCGCCAAAAATATATAACAGGTCTAAGCTTTGATGTGGCAAAATTAACTACAAAACAAAACAGATCCTTGTCTTTTACCGAGCTCCGCGTGCCATCAAATATTTTTTCTATACATAACCTACCCAATATTAGACTCATTTAGAAAAAGTTATCATAAGAACACAGAGATTAATTCAAACGGATTGCAAATCCCGCGCATGGTTTAAAAGATGGGCTCTCTAGAAGACTAGAGATCAGATAATAAGTCAATGTTTCAACCTTACTGCCACATCAGGAATTTTTTTTTAATAATACATTTTTTATTCGGAATTTCAAAAATATTCCACCGAAAAAAAAAATTTCAGAAATATACCTCGCGACGTTGGACGTGCGACAGGCCTAAATAGAAAAATACACGGCGGCAGTGCCCGGCGTGATGTATACATGCGCCGCACGGCGTAACGTGCGACAGAACCGAAGCAGCGCTGTCGCCGGGCGAACGTCTTGACGAGGGCAAAAAACACTGTCGCCTGACGGCATTTAACGTCTGCGACGATGAGCCATCGGCCGATGGTCGTCACGGCAGTGAGGGCGCGGGTTCTGTCGCACTATGGTCGTCTTGACAGAGCGTTTATATGAGCCGCTCGCCGTCTTTTCTCATTTGTGCGCCCGGAAGAGAACAGAGAGAGAGAGGAAGGGAAGAGGAAGAGGGAGAGAGGGAAGAGAGAAGGAAGAAGGGCGATTCTGCGCCCTTTGTTTTGAGGTAAATTTTTGTTGTTTACTTTTCTTAGCGATGAAATTATGATATGTTAGAAATAGTTAGATCTAGAGCATTGTAGCGATAAATAGTGGTAGATTAGAAATAGTTTTAGATGTATATTACGGATAAATGTAGGTAAATTGATAGGTCACAGCCTAGCTCTAGTTTAGAAAATTTAGATATTTTTTGCGGATAGGAGTATATCGGTATATATTGAAGGAAATATAATTCTGAATGAGTATTTTTTAATATATAAGTACATCGATACTGAATGTATATATTATTAGGAATGAATTTTTACGGATAGGAGTATATCGGTACATATTGATGGAAATGTAATTTTTTACAGATATAACTACATCGATATGAATTATTAGGAATGTAGATGTTTTTTATGGTTAGATATATATTTTACGTACCATGTAGGTATAGTTATATTCGTCATAGTATTTTGTACGGAAGATAATTAATTAGTGGGTGAATGAATGGATTCAGCAGATATGGCGTAACAAGTTCCATTTAGGATTTATTATGGAGATGGGGTTGTAATGCATGGTTTGGAGGTGCGATCTAAGTAACATGCGATATGTGGACGAAGTTTGAGTAGGCTCGAGGAGCGCACATTTGGTTCTCGTGTTGAAATGGTTGTATTATACTTTTCGGATGGAAGAAGACAAGTGTGAGTTGAAGGTATTTTGCCTATGTAGTGTCTAAACGACACTATTCTTTGGGAGTTAGTTGAGCTAAAGGAACCGCATCGTGGAGATCATATGTGAGGGGGGCAGAGCAGGGGATGGAATCGAGTGCTTTTAGTGCGAGCATATGAGAGGATGTTGCCCCCCAGCAGAGCTGGGCGCGGTGAGTGTAGTCACCTCAAAATGAGCTCGGCTTGGTGACACTGAAATTGGGGATCTAGCCATGAGCAACATGTTCATAAAGTGGTGAATGTTCGATTTGGAAGGATGATGAAAATGTTGGCCAAGAAGCGCGAGAGGTGGTAGGCGAAGGTGAGCAAATTGAGGAAATAACAGCTAGGATGGAAGAGGAAGACCGTGAGTACAAAGAGAGCGTAAGAGGAGGGCTGCGATGAGTTGGATGAGGAAGATGGAGGAGGTGCGGAGCCGCTTGTGCCAGCCAGGAGTGGAGCACGCAGCAATTTGAAAATATGGTTGTCAATGAAGCGAGGGAGATGCCTTGGCATCTGATGTTAATGAGGTTAGGCATAACGGTATGTACCCGACAAAAAGAGGTCATGCAGAGGATCTTAGTGAAAAATTGGGCTCTATCATTAAGAAGGACTTTCGGGGTTAAGAAATCCACCCCAACCTTGCTTCTGACGTGGTGTGTGAGATCCATGGGTGTCGTGGAGAGTGCACAGTACAAGCCCAAATGGGACACCCATTGGATATGTTGAAGGTTGAGCGGCATAAATGTATGGTGAGAAGCGATGATGGCTCACGAGAACCTATCATCCGGGTATGTCGCGAACATCATGTCTGCAGAGATAGTGGAGAACACGAGTTTTGAGCCTGTGCTATTATCCGAGCGATCGAGAACAGATATCGATACACAATTAGCTACGGGAAGGCGTGGAGGCGAAGCGAAGGCACTAAAGCGAGGTTTGGGAAGTTTGAAGACTCGTACCACAACCTCCCGCCTTTGCTCGCTTGTATTCAGGAAGAAATCACGGGACCTACTATGATTATCAAGATTGTCCGTCGGACAAGTGGCCAACTAAAATGCATCGAGGAGAGTGTTCTTCGCGTTCGCGCTTGCATTAAAGCGATACATCCTTTGTCGTCCGTTGTTGTGCGTGGGCGGCACATTCTTGGCCGAGAAATCTGAGAGGGCAAATCTTGGCAATTTGTGGGTGTCGATAGGAACAACCAGATTCTGTTGCCTTTGCCTTCAGAGAAAGCGAGAACTACGAGAGTTGGCTATGGTTCCTCTGAAACCTAAAGATCGGGTGGTCACAACTTCGTCCAGTTGTCGTCTTGCATGATGTGCATCTTTGGGTTGTTAGTGCTATCAACCACCGTGCAAGCAGGGGAAGATGAGCCATTCCGATGGCACGACTTGCAGAGTCGATGGTGCATGAGGTATTTGGGTGCAAACTTTTATAAGCAATTCAAGAACAAGCAAGCCGATGAACATGTTCAAAAGATCGTAACTCCAACTAGGAGAGGAAGTTCGAACTCTGTGGAAAAATCTTGATGACGACAAGGAAACACAAGGAGCGCAGGCGAATAACATGGCGCCCGATGGAACACAAGAGCAAAGTGAGCCTCTTTCCCCCCAAGCAGAGGACGAGGCGACTAACCGTAAATCGGAGGCAAAGGCCAATCAAATGTTTCTCGATCGGATCAAGCACGAACCAAAGAGAAGTAGTCATTGTTATATGACACGCATGGTGCGGATCACGGTGTGATGACCACTAACTGCGAAGTTTACAAGCCGGGTAATGCGAGGGATGAGGTGTCTTCCATTGGTAGGAATTGTCGAGGAGTCTTGAGGGTACAACCAAGTACTTTGTGGGCAGGCATGCAGGTTGCTAAGATAGTAATGAGAGATGAGAAGTTCTTGTACTCTTCGATGATCACTAAATACATGGATGAGAAGGCTCGGATATGCCAAACATAGAGCTATCAAAGTTGGTGCACGACATCTAGCGCGAGGTGATATGTAGGGATAAAGGAAGGCGTGGAACCAACGAGGGTTGTCACTCAGAGTGCATCTTACAAGTTTGAGTGCAAATGCTCGTGCAACAAGCCATACCTTTTGCATAGGCCATGTTCTCATGTTATAGCTGCATGTGCTTTATTTGGAATGCAACTTTGGTACATACCTATCTGAATATTACATGAAGGAAAGGGTGATGGCAACTTGGGGCGAGGAGCTTTATGGTTATGGTGTTGTGGGTTCGTTCACCACAACTCTTAGTGTTGATGAAAGGTTACGGGTCCACGATTTTGATCGAGAAGAGGGAAGCGGGCGTCGAAGAACAAAGCGTATAAGAAATGACATGGATGAGTCGGTTGGCAAGCGCGTGAAGAAATGCTCATTGTGCAACCAACAAGGACATACGTTCAAGAATTGCGGAGCACAAAACGAAGAAGGCGAAGGAGGAGATGGTCACCGACGGTGGGGAAGGATCGCCTCTGCGAGGATCTGCGAGACCTCATCGCACGAGATGACAAGCGGTTTGCAATATCATTTGTCGTATCTCAAATTTAAATTTAATCGATGTAGCGTGTGTTGTATGAACTATACTTTGTACCTAGCTGTTGCGAGTGTTGTGGCTTCATAAATTGTTGTAATGAACTTCTCCGTTTTTTATGTGCGTATCTGTTTCAATATATTGTTGTCATGCTTGCGTGCTTTTACGGACTCTTACATTTACATATGTGTTTCGCTCTCACTTTCATTTTTGTAAATTGCAGGTATGGCTCACCAAACAGGAGATGTGAGTGGTCATCTGATTCTTGGACCAAGACGTCGATAGTGGTCACCGTGCCGCAGATAGCCACTACTGTCCCGGATGACTGAGGGGACCTCAGTACTGTTGGCGTCCTCGACCTAGACCATTTGCACACACACGGCCTTTCGATCCGCGTTGGATCCCGGTAAACATACCATGTTTAAATTTGTAAACATGTTTGTTCTAGCACCATGACTACCGCATCACCGATATCAATTACATGTTTATGTTTCTTGGAAGCTTGAGCATCGAAGGTTCTTGCCCCTCGCCCGGATGGTGGACCTCTGGGACACGGTTCCCTTCTGACCGTCGTGATCACCGCTCTGGTGGATCGGTGGAGGCGGAGACGACACCTTCCATCTCCTGTCGGGAGATGGCGATCACTTTACAGGGCGTCTCCTACCTCCTCGGCCTCCGTCGCCCGGTCTGGTGGGGTGCCCAGGCGTCTCCCCGATGGCGGCGCGATTCTGCCTGAGTTCGCGGTGTACTACCACCGCCGTGTCTGAGACCTTCGACCACACGCACGACCGACCTTGAGGTGGCTTATGCAGTTTGTGCGTAAGTAGCATTTCGAACTAAATTGTGTGCGTCTTGCTTGAAATAACAAGTGAGCTTTATGTTACAATGTGAAGCAGATCGTCGAGCCACGGACGACGAGAGCTCGCCCGCCACCGAGGCGTACCTCCTATGGCTCTTCTACCGACCATGTTCACGGCGTCCCATGAGGATAAGCGTGTCCACGCTTTGTGCGATTCGCGAGATCGCGGGCGCACTTTGACGCCGTGCCACGAGACTCGTGGGGCTCGGCCGTCTTTATCGCCACCTACCGCGTGCACTCTGCGTCGGGTGTACGGTTCGCGAGGGCTCGATCTTGGAGGATGTCTAATCTTTACTCTGATTGTGGGCGTCTGAGAGGTTCGAGATCGGCGGCCCAGATCGACCTGCGGCTGTGGTGGGCACGCAGCAAAGCGGTGGCGTCGGCAGTCGACCATGGGCACCATCCGTGTGCTGCGGCGGGTACGATATTGCAATCACGTGTTTGACATTTTTGTTTAACTTTTACGAGTACTAACGGTTCGTTCTATCGTGACTACTGACCTAGCTAAGCGCTTTTGACCGTCGCGGGTAGCCTACCCGCAGATTCGTCGCTGCGTTAAACCACCTCACCGATGACCGCGTTATTTGGGCGCCAGTCGCGAACGCAGAGTGCTGCGTCGTGTGACGGGTGGCTTTATCCACCCTTTGCACACGAGACGCCGCGATCTTGGTTCACCGTCGGTTCCTCGTGTTCGGCGTCCACGTCGAGAACTCGCCATCCATCGTGTGATGAGGCGATTTGGTCTCTGACAGTGTTCCCGATGCCTGACGTCCGTCAGCCCCCACCCGCGGCCCACTCGTAAGTTCCTGTATTGATGTTTTTATAATTATTCTTTGCGTAATGCTATCTAATAACGCTATACTTATTTTTCACCCACAGCACGATGGAAGGGCGACTGCGACCACCCCAATGCACGCACGTATCTTGCCTTGAAATTTGAGTGAGGAGGCGACCCTCGAGGATGTCGTCGAGGTCGCGCCCTCGACGTCTTGAGACGTCTGGGCGTATCGCAAGTGGTACACTCCGGACTCGTGTGCGTTTGTGCGTGTCGACCCGATCCTCCTAGACACGTTCTCGTGGTGGCGGAACCGTACCCCCTCCATATGGACTCGGTTAAAGCGCGCTTTGATGCGTTATGTCATACCTTCGATATAATTTTTGTGCTAACTAATTACGTAATTTATTTTGTAACTAATCCGTAATTTATTTTGCGGTATCGTCTTTTTTATCAGCCTGAGGAGCTTCGCGGCTTATGCGGTCGGTGACCAACGGAGAGGGCGTGGCGAGAGGGCGTCACCCGCTACGTCGGGAGGTGTCTCGACGGCTCGACCGCAGCGCCCTCGGTATCGGGTCCGGCCTCCCCTACCGTCCCGCAGGCGTGCCGCTCGAAGGGCCAGTCGCGGTCGTCTTCACACGCAGTCGCCCGCTTGATGCGAGAGACGCACGCTCAGAGCCGTCGAGCTTCGGTGAAATCTTGAAATGCCTTTATTCAAGTGTTACAATCGCGTATTACAATGCTCAAAACAATTCTTTATTTGATACAGTTCCGCAGCACACTTTTTCGCAAGCGCGATCCGATACGCTCCGGCGACTACGGCGGCGAGGTGATGCCCCAGCACCGGAGGACTCACCGTGATTACCTCTCCGCGGGCGTCTTTGGGGTGGGGCATCATCATCCTGGCCAGTCTGAGCGCCACCACCGACGCAGCCTAGTCGGCGATGACGGGCGCCAAAGACCGACGCAGAGCTACTCGGCGGCACGCGGCGCCTCGGCTAGACGCAGAGGCCCCACCGCAGCGCTATGCGATTGACGTACTCGCGGGGACGAGTTTCGAGGAGGAGGCCTCCCGAAGCGAGGCCGATAGTTTCTTTTTTGATTTTTATTATTGCTAGTATGTTATGTACTAAGTGTTTCATTTGAAATATGTTGCACTTGCATTTGTATTTTTGTAAACTTAATCTTACGTGATTTAGTTGTTCCATTCATCGCCTAGGCGCTTTGTCACACACCTAGCACCTTTACTCACCGGGTAGCACCTTTACCACGAAGACACGACAACAGACGCCTTAGACTTTTCGGTAGCGATGTGACTACTGCTATTGCTAGCGAGCTTTACCAAGCTGACACGACAACACACACAATAGCTTTTCCAGCGCGATGTGACTACTTGCTGCTATCAGCTTTACCAGGCTGAGACGACAACACGCCATTAAATGACAACACGCTGCAACACGCCATGAAATGACAACCGCCGCAACACGCCATGAAAGCGACAACCGCGCTGCACACGCGGCAAGAAGAGCTGTAATTGTGTGGAGTAACCCTCACTACCACTATAAAACAGTCCGAGGGGTAGACATCCAACACAACCAAACCATAATGTCGTTCATCGTCACCTCTTGACAGCGAAGTCATCCACCCGAATATCCGGATGAGAGTTGCGTCGGCGCTTGATTCTCCGGAGTTGCCCGACCGAAATGTGACTGCAACCTCACAGCCAAGATGATGCAATCTACCCATGGAGACACGGCGCCCAGCAGCTCATCTCTTGTTGTGCACGCACCTACAAGGTAAACCTCTCAAGCGTCCACACAATCTGGTGGTAACACTACCATCTCATGCATCGTTTTTTCTTTTCTCGTAGACGAGGGCGGTGTTGCTTCTTCCAATGGATCGACGGGCCGAGCGATGTGACTACGAATTTCTCAACAACTACCACAACAACTACCCCGCTTCGCTGAGAACTTCACGGTGGGAGAGGCGCGCCAGATATGTCCCTTTTCTAGATCGACGAGCTTAGGGCGGTGTGCAAGGGGCCAACCGATCGGTGAGTTTCATGCGACATACTCATGTTGAACTCACAAAGTAGTAGTTCTAAACAAGTTCATCGCTACAGAGTTCAAAAGGACACTTGCGAACATCAACAAGTCAAAGGAGGAACCTCCTCCGGGGCCACCCGAAAGCCCGGCGTTTGCGTACATGGCACAGGCGGTGGTTGATACCTGCCACGGTGATCTAGCGGACCGAGATTCTACCGCCCCTTGGCCGAGGATGAGCAGTCTTGGTACTTCAAGCTGGTGGACCCGAGACGTACCACCCACATCTCATGCTTCTGTATGGGATAACTGGGGAACAACCTCTCCGTGGTGCCACTACCGCCTAGAAAAGCCAAATCCGTCGCCTCGCCACGGTGTTATTCAACGACCAAGGCGGGCATCTTGTATGATTGCAAGGCACGCTTCCGTTGTTCAAGGATAAGCCCAACACAAAGCTCTTGCACCATATAGTGGAGTGCGAGCCGAAACAGAGCAGGCGTCTCCGCATGTCTCCGCCAACGGCCAACACAGTAGAAGTGTAGGAGGGTTCCTCTTCTCGAAGAAGAAGGGACAAGGGGAAGCAGCCGGCCGAGGTCCGCAACACGCAACAAATCCTTGACTCGTTCTTGCAGATCATCCGGAAACCGGGTGGTATTAACATAGGGGCCGCCGAATCGGGATGACATGCCCATATGGGAGGCGAAACCACATAAACAACAACCAAAATTTAAGTCTTATACACCGAGACGTGCGGCATAGGCCACCCAATGGGCGGCACCGAGAACCTGCGGAACCCCATGGAGTTCTTTCATAGTAGGGATTGAGCGGTGTCCGGCGACACGTCGCAAAATTAGAACGGGTCGAGGTAATATGCGAAAATGTCTTACATCATTCATTTGTACCCAGATAGGCGAACGATCATTTGTTCCACCATGACGACAATGCTTTACGTTAGTTAGTTAAATCCTTGTTGTAATGCCCTTGTAATATCATCTAATCTTTTGCTTATTTTATCATCCTAACTTTGATATGTGCCCTTATATATGTATTGTTTGAATTTTAAAAATCCTCATATCTTAAAATCATTTGAAATTTTTATGGTAATATCAGCGATATATCGGGAACCTCCATAAAGAGTTTCAAAATTTTTCGACGTCGTAAAAGTTTCCATGGTTTAAGTGGCGCAAGTGCTTTTTCGATTTTCGCAACAAAATCTTTGAGGCAACGTCCGCTATCTCGCCCATACGTAAGTGGTAGCCCGCATTGCGTGAGGCCGACCTTGATTTTTTCGTATTTTTGGACCATGTCCCTACTTTGTCTCATGAGACTACGAAAACCCCTAAGTGGCCATGATTACTGCTGCGTTTAGTTCACGCGAGTGCCTTTTTCGATTTTGGTAACAAAATCTCAGCCAACGTCAAACCATCTCGGCAACGATGAAGTGGTATGCCACGCGACGCCGCCGTGCTTTTTTTCCGTCATTTTTCGCCATATTCGGTGGACCTTACGAGGCTCTGAAAACCCTAAGTGAAATCGATCACTAACGAAATAAAATAATTTTTCCGATTCATTACAGACAATTATGTACAACCAATTTACAACAAAATTGTCAACAAAAATATTAAATACAAAAAATCAAGATTCTCGCGGTTGCCGCCGCTTAAATGCGATGGCACCTCTAGAACACTTTAAATGCTGCGGCGAGGGGCCTTCCGCCTCTGTCGCCCGTTACGCCATCTTGACGAGCGCGTTGGTTCTGTCACGTTACGCCGTCTTGACGAAGGCCGCGTCGGCCGCACTGCCGCCTGTGTATTTTTCTATTTAGGCCTGCCGCACGTCCAACGTCGCATGAGAATATTTCTAATTTTTTTTGGTGGAATATTTTTGAAATTCCGAATAAAAAATGTATTATTAAAAAAAAATTCGCCACATCAGCGATGTCCCGAGCATCATTCATTTCCTCCCCCACGCGCTTTACATGGTTGGAGATAGTTGCACACAGGAAATGCACACGGGAAAGAAAATGTATTCATCTCTTCCAGCTTGAGGGTTCACGGTACATTGTTACTGTTATGAGATAAGATATTCGTAACCGTATTTGGTTAGACTCTATCTCTTATGTATGGACGAATCTGAACTCACCTCTTATGATTTTCTTTATATATTAGGAATCCCTCATATACAAGAATAAATCTAATAAAGTAAGAGAGTTTTTCCTCTATATTCTGTGTGCTCCTTCTATTGTCGTTGTGATTACATTGGGGTGTTGATTGATTGAATGCGGATAAACGACTATGTTTCTCTATTGCTAATTATGAGTTGGTGGCGGTGATCCATTCTTCCCCCAGAGCATACCCATGAAACCGTCATTGTCCAGATCTTCTATACCTTGGCGAACCGAGAAAGTTTTAATTCGGTTGGATATGCATGCATGCGTGATCTGCAGCGTATCAGACTCTTATCTCAATCAGCCGATTCTATTTCCAAATACTGCATGACCGATTCTTTTTCCATATACTACACTCACACAGCTTTTGAGTTACCATGTGCCTTTGAGTTGCCAAATACATCATTTCCATTAAATATATACTTTCATGTGTAGATAAGATCATCTTTTCTTTTTATCTAATCACGTATAGACTTGATTTTGGCCGACCAGCAGCATGTGTACGGCTATGCATGACTCGACTAGATAAGTTTGTTATCTCTAGATCTCTACTAATTCTAATTAGGAGTTGGTGGTGGTACATCCGTTCTCCACCCTCACCCCAACACGTATGCTTACCTATGTGGCTGAGTGGGAAGCGGGCAGTGGCCAGTCTGGTAGATTGAATTGGATCATCCCATCACGTGAGGTAAATAACTATGCATAACTCATTTGTTACTTTCTTTTCTCCTATTGATCTGATATTCGAATCGGCAACGATTGCTCCCGATGCTTTTTGGATTGGAATGATTGATTCCCTTCTGAAAGAAGTAGAGTTTCAATTCATGGAGTTGGGTCTCTTTTCGCCTCTTTCCCTTTTGTTGCTGTCCTTATTCGATGATTTTTTAATCTGGATTCCATAAATATCTTCTCCGTTGCTGAATCTATATAACTCCACCGCTTCTTGCCTCTCCTACAGATGTGTTGAGATTATCTGTTGAGCAAAGGTAATGGACGACCTTCTTGATCTCGTCAATGCGGCGTAGGGACAGGTCACCGATGGTGGGCGGCAAGACAGGCTGGCGGCGCTGCTGAAGCTCGCCGCGGTGCATGATGTCGATAGTTGAATTAGGCACTCGCAGGGGGAGGCGAGGATGTGGTGGAGTTGATTGATGGGGTGGGGCTATGGTATGGCTAGAGTAAGGTGTACGAGTCACGCATGCCGCTGATGGTGGCAGCCACATACGGATAATGCCTACCTCTTCAATGCCTTTACGCCCATGGGGTAGCAGGTGATGCCTCTTTCAGTCGATCGATCGATGTCGAATTGTGGCGTTACAAATTTACAATCCCAAGTGCTGTGATGTTATTATTTAAATTTGTAAAATCAAATATAATTTTAAACTCGAGTTTGTAAACAAGTGCTTAGAATTTGTATGTTTCGATAAATTGATTTAAACATTTAACCATTGCATATTCAGGGTGAATATTATTATTCAGATGAGATTAGTGTTCTTTGCAAATAAATTTTTATCATAAATTAAGTTTTTGTTGCATCGCACACACACATAAGTAGTTACAATACATTTTCGACACGAGCTTCTATCATGACCAATTGTTGAATCCATCAGTTTTCTCGTACTTTTCTAGTTCGTTCCTTGTCTGGCTTGTACAAGAATTTCATGCCGCGAGAAGATGTGGCCCACTCCTCCTGATACTCGTAGCAATTGCTTCAAGATTGACCTTTTTCTAAGTCCTCTCGCCTTTTTTTTATTATTCTAGATGATTGGTATGACAATGGGTCCACATGGCATTGACATATCCTTCCCTCTTGATACTTGTATACTGTCTTTTTATATACCGCATATTTTTTATTTTCTAGGGGCATTAAATAAAGTCTAATATTTTTTACAATTTTTTCTGAGGTTCAAAAGTGTAGGCTCGAAATATACTAACGTAGCAATCAGAGGGGGTGAATGATTGCGCGGAAGCTAAAATCAAATTTTTTTATGATTTTTTGTTTTAACACACCCCAATTTAAAACCAAATTGATTGGAGACCAGTTCACGCAACAAGGAATCGGAGACCAGCTCACGTAGTAGACTAGCAGTCGGGAGACCGGTTTGCAGGTTGGAGAGCAGTCGGGCGACCACTTTCAGTAGTTGGAGAGCGATCAGGCACAGAGAGCAATGGGAGACCAATTTCACATTTGAGAGCAGTTGGGAGACCAAGAGAGCGATGGGAGAACAGTTTTGCGCTTGAGAGCGATTGGGAGACCAAGAGAGCAACAGAGACCGGGCCAGCTTGAGAGCGATCATGCGACTGGCCAAGAATCAATGGCGATCTAGCAACCATTCACAAAAATAGTAATTCCCGAAGATCCAACCGTTGAATTGATGTAAAATTTTAACTGTAGAAACTAGATTCAATTCTGAAGCTAACTCAAAAAGCATAAACTCGATCAGACCTATAGAGAATTGATCTTCAGACATCGAATCAAATAAAAACAGACTGACACATGTTCACTAAAATAGTAATTTCTAAAGATCCAAACGTTGGATTGATGTGAAAGTTTAACTGTGAAACTAGATTCACTTCTGAAGCTAATACAATAATAATCAACTCGATCGGATCTATAGATCTTGAGATATTACCTTTGCAATTTGATCAAATCAAATAATGACGGAAATCGTGAACCAACGCCGGACCAATACGAAAATCAACGTATGACGGATCAAAACGCTAGGGAAGCAAGTCTTCTCGTAAGCGCTAGATCTTCTGGGTGTGAGAGAGTTTTCCAGACATGAGAGCTTGGGGACGTAGGGACTCCAAACGCATCAACCTCAGGCGCTTCTCGTTGCCAAAATCACAGCCGCATGCTGCAATGCACAAGACGTAAGAAGCTTGGCAGCAAGAAGCAAAACGCTCAAATCGGAAGAAGGATTTTGATTTTTCTTTGTCTAATCTGGATACAGTAGTCCAAACAAAAAGAGTACAAACTCTAAAACCTGACCCACATAAACAGGAGACACCTCCTCCTATTTATACTGAGCAAACATACAGAGATTGAATATAACTCCACATTCAACATGGAAAGAGTCTGTATACATCTGAAAGACCATGTGGAGGTCTATCCTTGTGTGTGATGAATAATTGACAAGTGTTGAGCTTGGTTTGATTCGAAATTGAGTTTGATTTGAATTGGATCTTCAAATTGAAGCAATTTGAGTGTTGGTTGTTTTTCCTAGTGCTACCGCCCGGGGCGTAGTAACGGACCATTAGGCTTAATTATGATTGATTAATGATTGTGGGATAATCATTGAAAATATTTGTGGGCATTGCTATGTGAAAGGTTTTTCCTTGTCTTTGATGGTTGCGAGGCGGCGGTGCTAGAGTCATGGTGAGGCGAGGATGACCGGACTAGGCGAGGAGCGTCGGAGGTCCGATTTGGTCGGGAGATCGCCGAAGATGACTGGAGACGGAGTCCGGCAAGCCAAGAAGATAAGGAAAGGAGATGATGCTAGCTAGATGCGCGTGGATCAATGAGGGCCGTCGGATTGCGGTCTAGTTGATAGGTTAGCGGTCTAGGTAGTATGCTTTGAAAACCGCAAGAAAACCCGATATGTGTGTGGGTTTTGGGTTAGCCCTTGCATGGCTGTGTGAGTGGGTTAATCCTAGCCCTTAGATGAGTGTCCTAGGGTTGAGGGACTCATCCAAGGGTGGTAGGTGACCCAAGAGTTGTATAAATAGGGGTGGAGGGTGGCCTCCTCCTTGAAGGTTTGAGTTGCTCCTTTGAGTTTTGCCCACATGAAGTGAGGCTTTGTAAACCTTCCCACCAGAAATACAAAGAAATTTCTTTGCATCATTGTGAATTTAAATTCTGCATTTACATTATGTCTTTACTTTACATAATTTAAATTCAGCATTTACATTACGCATTTACTTTCCGCAATCTACATTCATGCAATTTGGATTTGCCTCCTCCTTCTAAATGCTGATCTTGGATGTTTTGAGTGTGTTCATATGGTTTTACATCTCTTTTGCACTCTTTGATTGAGTAGAGATCATCTCTTCTTTCAAGTTCCAGTTCTGTCCAGAACTTGTTTTTCGCGCAGCAGTTAGTCTTTGATTTTTAGAAAAATCTAGAAAAATCCTTCTTGAGTGATTCTTGTTGGAGATTGTGCGGGACTCCTATACCCATCTGTAGAAAAGGTTTGGAGTCCACTGGTTTCACCGTTTAGGTGCTATGAAGTGAAAACCGAGCCCCAAAGTTTCTGCCTGAAGTTTCTGACTGTCTGTGTTCATAGATTTATGATGATTTTTCTACTTGGATTTTTGATCTGAATTTTGGTGGAGAGCTTCACGACTCATCGTCTCATAGGGAGAAAATTTCTCATAATTTTGTGAGCAGCAGAAAACCACCAACCTCCTGTTCAAATTAAAGACAGATTCTGGAAATATCTGCTTTTGCTTTTCTAAAAGAGACTTTTGTGTTTTGGCTTGATCTCTTTTAGAAAAGAAGTATTTGAATTGATTCCTCTTTCTTTTGGACACTTGACAACCAGGATTGTGATTGAAAAATCCCTCACATATTTTATGGATAATATTCATGTAAACTAGGGATGCACATAGTTGTCTAGTCGTTCCGGTTTTTGCGGGTTTTTCACGATTTCCCTTGCGCGATCTTTTCTCGGTTTTAGTTGGAGTATTTTGGGAGAAAATTTATTTGCGACCATTCACCCCCTCTGTTCGCCATCTCGATCCTTCAATTGGTATCAGAGCCGGTTTTGCTCTTCCATAGATCTTGACCGGTCTCAAGAGCCATGGCGACGGACAAATATTCCACCAAGCCTCCAATTTTTTTCGGTGTTGATTTTCCTTTTTGAAATCCTGATGGAGTCATACATCACGCCTGTGGCTTCGATATGGCGAAGGTGAAGCTCCCATATGAGGTTCTCACGATGAGAACGCCACGACCGGCAATATGGTCGACGTTGAGGCAAATGCTAAGGCGAGAACATTCTCATACAGAGGACTCGGCCGCGTGAGTATGATCGATTTTCACCTTCGCTCCACCCACGAGATTTGGGTAACCCTCGATGCTTACCATGAGGGCACTACTCAAATCAAGACCGTGAGGCAGATTCGATTCAAGCGAGTACAACAAATTTGAACAACGCTACCGGTGAGAGTCTCGATGAGTGCTTTGGTCGGTTTACCAAGATTTTGAGCGACCTCCGAAGCAATCGGTTGTATATACCCCGACTCGGACAATGCTCGGCATTTCTTGACCGCTTTTCGACCTTCGGGTTTGGGAGATGAAGGTGACCACCATCAAGGACACCAGCGATCTGTCGACTCGACTCTTGACGGGCTTTATTCCGCCTCAAGACTCATGAGATTGATGTCGCCTCTCGGAAGAGCGAAATCTCGGTCGATGGCTTTGGTCACCGATCCCATTGTGTCCTCTTCGATTTTCTCTTGACTTTGCTTCGGTTTTTCTCTCCGCTCTTTGCGATGTAGCGATGAAATTCAGAACAATTTCGAAAATGAGCTTGCTCTTGTCGCTCAAAATTTTCCAATATTTACAAGAGAGTGAGAAAGAGGAAGAGAGGTGGCATGATCACCGCTTGAGTGTGGTGGCCCCAACCACATTCGAGCTTAACCGCCCCAAGCCGAGAAGGGCAAGAACGACGTCGGCGGTTTGGGCAAGAACGACTACACCGACAAGAACGCAACAAGAAGCCTCCGGTTAGGAACCGTGCGAGAAGAAGTACCGCAACTTCTCCAAAAACAAGAAGCTCTTCCACCGCGTCCTCGCCGCCCTCGACGACATCAACCTCTCCGACACGGAGACATGGAGCGACGAAGGCGAGGATGATCCGCAAGAGAAGAAAGGGCGGCGACTTCTCGGCATGTGCTTCATGGCGGCGCCATTGAAGTGAGCGACTCCGAGTTGTCTGGCGACACGGATGAGGTACCCACCTCTGACGAGTTAAATGATGCCTTCAGAAATTAGGCAAGTTTCATGCTAAGGCTAGGTCGAGGTGTTCGAGTTAGAGAAGGAGGTAGATAGATTGTCTCGAGAGTTAGCTTCACTTAAATCATGTTCCTCCCGAGACTCTGATAGTTGTACTCTCTGTGATGCTTTGCTTGAGGAGTTGGAGAACCTAAGGACCCTGCATGATAGTGTGGTTTCTGATCTTGAGGCTCTTAGGTCGAAGGATGCTAGTACATGTTCTATTGATCCTATTCCTATTGATGATAGTTTTCTTCATACTCACACAAGCGCATCTTGTGAAAATTGCCCTAAGCTACTTGTCAAATTGATGCCATGGGTTGTCACCTTAGGAAGCTTTTCGCTAGAAATGATGAACTTGAATTGCATGCTTCTAAGGACCCAACATACTCATGTGAGGGTCAGAAGCAACTAAAATTGATAATGAAGCTTTGAATGCCAAGTGTGTAAGAACTTGCTAAGGACTTACTAGTTAAGTCGATAATGATTGCTTTCGTATTGGGGTTAAGGATGACGTGGATAAGGTCCACGCAGAGCTTAGGAAGAAGATAAAGGCCCAGTTGGTAGAATTAGAAATGCTTCTTGTGCTTCTGTGAGTCTCTCAAATTTGAGGCAGCCGTGTATAGGGAACAATATGCACGCGTTGTTCAATCCTCTTCTTCAGCTCTTCTTCTACTCCTTCCCTTGCTCTTCTTGTGCCTCTCTTCCGGGAGTGTGAGTATCTCATGAGCACTCTTGAGAAATTTGTTGGAGGCAAGAAGAAGCTCAATCTCATTCTAGACCACCAAGGTTAGCAGATTCAATCAAGGTCTAGGATTTGATTACTTGGAGCACGCACGGCATCCGCCTTCAGCTTGTAATGCGTGCTTCCAAGAGTGGTGAGATTGTGGTTGCTCCCACGGTGAGCACCACGTGTTTAGGTCTCTGGTGTGGTCCATGGGACTTCCGACTGTATGATGCTTCTCTGCTTCCGCCTTTAACAAGGCAAAGTACACATGCACCTTCAGAAGAAGGATGGTCACCTAGTAGATTTCTGTTTTAGACGCCAAGATCACCGAAGCGTGAGCGTGTTGCTGCACTTAGGGGTATTCGTGGTCATCCCTGCACTGAAAGTGCTTCTAAGGCACGACCGCTTCTAGACATGTTAGAGAGTCGCCTATTTTGGGCAGCATCCAGACTCGGTTTTCATGTTTGCGCTCATCGAGTTTTAGTTCGAGTTGCTCGTGGTCGGTCTTTTCCGCCGTCCTCTTGATATTCCTCGTTTTTCCCATCGAGGTAGATATCGCCGGCGTGAGGTGTTTTCTGTAGGAGATTTAGGCAGCCTCGTTGGGATGGTCCGCCTTTGCACCACGGCGAAGCCAAACCATGGATGCTCCTAGATCTTCCACTAGAGCCGCTTCTTCCGATCTTGTTAGAGTTGAGCGTCGAGAGACACTAGAGTCCGATCTTCTTCTTTGTGTGGCGGTACTTTGAGGCGTTAATTCAAGATTGGGTTCCCAAGTCTTCACTTTATCCCAAGATCGAGTCTTCTCTCGACTTGATCAGTTCGCCGGATGGGGAAGGAGATGTTTGGATTGTTGACTCGGTTGTTCTCGCCATATGACCGGAGATTCTCGTTGGTTTTCTTCCTAGTCCGAGCCCCGGTGATGAGTTGATCACTTTTGGGGATGCTTCTTCAGATCAAAAGGAGTTTCGAGCATGATTGGCTCTCTCTTGTATCTTCTCGCCTCATGCCGACATACACTTTCTCAGTGTGTATGCGCCGATTTCGAGCTTCTCCTCGCGTCTCTCATCGCTAAGCGGTGAAGCGCATCTTCAGTACCTTCGCGCTACCATTGATTATGGTATTTGGTACTCTTCTTCTTCTTGTCTATCTCTTAGAGCCTTTTCTAATGTAGACTTTGCTCGGTCAGAGGATAGATAGGAAGAGCACTTCGCACTTGCCAATTCATTGGCACTTCTCTTGTTTCTTGGTCATCTAAGAAGCAATCGAGTCGCATGCCTCTCACGAGGCCGAGTATGTTGTCAGCAGCCGATTCTTTGTAGCTGTGCTCTGATGAGATCGACCTTGGGACTTTGGGTTAGAGATAGAGAGTGTTCCACTTTTCTCGTGATAACACTTCGCTATTTGCATTGCCAAGAACCCAAAGGCAAAGACTCCGGACCAAGCACATTGATATTAGATATCACTTCCTTAGAGACCATGTGGAGAAAGGAGACATAGTGCTTCAGCCAGTGAGAGTGACCACCGGTTGGCGATATCTTTACCAAGCCTTTGGATAGCTCTAGGTTTGTTGCCTTGAGGAGTGAGCTTGGTGTCGTGTGTCCTTACGGCTTATTGTGAGGGGAGCTGGTTTGTACTTTATGTATTATATGTATATATTTTCTTCCAGCTTTTTCCTTCTTTTGTCTTGTTCTGGTGCTATGGGTTTTCTTTTCTAGAGTTCTGAGTTCACTTCACCTAGACTTCGGCATGCCTCGGCATGGACCTCTCATCTTATGCTTTAGGATGCTATTCTCTTCTTCTTCTCGGTTGAGCTCACTCACAGCCTTGTAGGTCTAGCAGTGTTGGGCCCCCGGTAGACAGGTCATGTTTGCTCTGGCCGGAGTTTGAGAGCTAGCTTTCCTTTGTCGATCATTGGGGAAGATGAGAGCGAGTTTGAGCCTAGTGTTCTCTGCTATCTTTTCTATACTCTATAGTCACCCATTCATAGCTTGACTTCTTCCCTCCATTCTCGTTTCCGGCTTTAATTGAGTTCTTTTCGACCTTTCTTGAGCTTAATCTTGCTAATAACTCAATTTGAACCAGATTTGTGCTTAAAATGGAATCACATGTTGAGGGGGAGTTTTTCTCATTCATTGCATATAGACTTGATTTTTCATTTTATGAGCTTTGTCTATTATGCAATTGACTCAATCTTCATGTAATGCACCTTGCTACATCTTTTGAAGAAAATCACTAGCTTCGGGTTGTCCAAGTTCATTTATCTTGCTAAGCTTATAAAAATTGAAAAATGAGCGTTAAAAGAAAAACTTGATAAAACATGTTGCGTTTACTTGCTAAGTTTCTTCTCTAGGTGTATTTGCCATGATTTGTGAAATTCTGGAATTCTTTAGAGTCCCTATAGCAACTTGGGTGAATCTTGTTTGATCCATACTTGTGTCCTTCACTAGCTTAACAATGAAAATGCTAAAATGAAAGTGAAGCAAAATTGACTCTTTTTGTGCGCATTAGACTCAACACCTCACATTCACAAGACGGCTTCTCATTGCACTTGAGATGAACTTGGAATGGGTTGTGTATGACCAAGATCATTCTCTTAAGAGTCTCTCTTGAGATGATCGATTATGGCTTGAGTCAATTGCTTTAAAAAAATGCAAAAAAAAACATATGTGGGTAAAGAATGCAAATAATGTCAAATATTTGCACCCCGCTATGTCTTTCAAAGATTCAAAGAAAAATCTACATACAATAAAAAAAAGGCTCGAAGGACCTTGTGTGCACTTCTAGATTCCCCAAAGTGTTGAGTAGGTTGAACTCTAGGTTTTCCATTTGATCCTTTAAATGGCTTTGCTTCTAGTTTTGAAACTAATGACAAGTGTTGCTCATGTTCAATCATGCTAAAAATGACATGGTTTTAATTAAATCTTGCTAGCAAAATGTTTATTTGCACTTGGACATGCCTTAGCTTAGTCTATTTTTGCCATAACTCAGCTTGGTGTCATAACTTGTCTTATTGGTCACTTGGATAATCTTCAAAGCTCCCTTAGGCTGCATTACTTGCATAAAAACAACAAAAAAAGGGAGAAAAGAAAATGTCATCTTGATGCCTATATTGCCAAAAGGGGGAGAAATCGTAGAAAAGGCATCATTCTTATGATCTTTGTTAATCCTTGCTATATTTTTATGATCATAAGCATATTCGAGTGTTCATTGTGAGTTTTATTGGATATTTTAGAGCTTTTGTGGAAAACTTGCTCTTTCTTTTATATTGCTCTAAAAATCTTTCTAGCCAACTTGGTCATGATATTATTTCCTTCTCTCTGGACCGAGTTTGGCTTTGCATTCAAATTGCTTTCTTCTTCTCCTTCAAACTCAAACTTATGCCTTTTCATGTGTTTGTCAATATACTCATCAAGGGGAGATTGAAAGACCATGTGGAGGTCTATCCTTGTGTGTGATGAATAATTAACAAGTGTTGAGCTTGGTTTGATTCGAAATTGAGTTTGATTTGAATTGGATCTTCAAATTGAAGCAATTTGAGTGTTGGTTGCTTTTCCTAGTGCTACCGGCCTAGGGCGAGTAATCGACCATTGGGCGAATTATGATTGATTAATGATTGTGGGATAATCATTGAAAATATTTGTGGGCATTGCTATGTGAAAGGTTTTTCCTTGTCTTTGATGGTTGCAGGCGACGGTGCTAGGTCATGGTGAGGCGAGGATGACCGGACTAGGCGAGGCGTCGGAGGTCCAGACGGTCGGGAGATCGCGGAAGATGACCGGAGACGGAGTCCGGCAAGCCAAGAAGATAAGGAAAGGAGATGATGCTAGCTAGATGTCACGTGGATCAATGAGGGCCGCTTGATTGCGGTCTAGTTGATAGGTTAGCGGGTCTAGGTAGTATGCTTTGAAAACTGCAAGAAAACCCGGTATGTGTGTGGGTTTTGGGTTAGCCCTTGCATGGCTGTGTGAGTGGGTTAATCCTAGCCCTTAGATGAGTGTCCTAGGGTTGAGGGACTCATCCAAGGGTGGTAGGTGACCCAAGAGTTGTATAAATAGGGGTGGAGGGGTGGCCTCCTCCCCTTGAAGGTTTGAGTTGCTCCTTTGAGCTTTGCCCACATGAAGTGAGGCTTTGTAAACCTTCCCACCAGAAATACAAAGAAATTTCTTTGCATCATTGTGAATTTAAATTCTGCATTTACATTATGTCTTTATTTTACGCAATTTATATTCAGCATTTACATTATGCATTTACTTTCCGCAATCTACATTCATGCAATTTGGATTTGCCTCCCCTCCTTCTAAATGCTGATCTTGGATGTTTTGAGTGTGTTCATATGGTTTTACATCTCTTTTGCACTCTTTGATTGAGTAGAGATCATCTCTTCTTTCAAGTTCCAGTTCTGTCCAGAACTTATTTTTCGCGCAGCAGTTAGTCTTTGATTTTTAGAAAAATCTAGAAAAATCCTTCTTGAGTGATTCTTGTTGGAGATTGTGCGAGACTCCTATACCCATCTGTAGAAAAGGTTTGGAGTCCACTGGTTTCACCGTTTGGGTGCTATGAAGTGAAAACCGAGCCCCAAATTTTCTGCCCGAAGTTTCTGACTGTCTGTGTTCATAGATTTATGATGATTTTTCTACTTGGCTTTTTGATCTGAATTTTGGTGGAGAGCTTCACGACTCATCTTCTCATAGGGAGAAAATTTCTCATAATTTTGTGAACAGCAAAACCCACCAACCTCCTGTTCAAATTAAAGACAGATTCTGGAAATATCTGCTTTTGCTTTTCTAAAAGAGACTTTTGTGTTTTGGCTTGATCTCTTTTAGAAAAGAAGTATTTGAATTGATTCCTCTTTCTTTTGGACACTTGACAACCAGGATTGTGATTGAAAAATCCCTCACATATTTTATGGATAATATTCATGTAAACTAGGGGTGCACATAGTTGTCTAGTCGTTCCGGTTTTTGCGGGTTTTTCACGATTTCCCTTGCGCGATCTTTTCTCGGTTTTAGTTGGAGTATTTTGGGGGAAAATTTATTTGCGACCATTCACCCCCCCCCTCTGTTCGCCATCTCGATCCTTCAACATCTCAACCTAGCCCAACATGGCCAAAAACAACTCTTGCACGCATGTACAGCCCACATCCTGTAATTACGTGACTAACCAGCCTCCATGTGCATGTTCTCTGGCCCGAACGTCCCGCATGACCTCCTTGACCAGCAAGACCTCGATTCCTCCCTGAATCTAGTCCTGACCTCAGTTCCTCCATAAACCTAGTTCAGATCCTGTCATCGACCACGTTCGCCCTCAAGTAACACCTGCACATGAATAAACAAGAAATAATTCCGAGCACAAGTCCACGACTTGACTCAAAGTCAATCCGTGCAACTACTCACACGAGCGCATTGCATCAAGCAAAATCATTATCAAAGTCAATCCATGCAACCACTCACACGAGCGCGTTGCATCAAGCAAAACCATCATCATGCTATCACCAGCATATCAAATAATCATTTGACACAGCACATGCATAAACACCACACATGCCATAATCACAACCACTTTGTATTGCCAATTTCATTACTCAGCACATGATTTCACAAAAAACAATTATAATGATGTTGTAAAATTTTCAGATGACGATTAGACCTATGTATTTTTCAAAAATTCCAAAAGTGCTACTGCCATTGTATATACTCTTCAGTTTTTGATTTTCTACGGATAGTAAATGAAGTCTAATATTGTTGAAACTTTTAATACATCATGCTTGCTAACTCTTTATGGTACCATTAAAATTTAAGAGCATGATCAAGCATGTAACTTTTTATAAAAATTTGATTGTGTCTCTATTCCTCTTCATTGATTGTTGTTTTTTATTTTTCGAAGCATTAAATGAATTCACAAACTGCTTAAATTTCTATTATATTTTTAGAATAATTAGAATTTTTATTTTTATATTTTTTAAAAATGATTTTATTTTTAGAATTTTTCAGTTTTCCTTTAGTGTGCTGAAAATAAAAAAATCGCTCAAAAATAAAAAATATGCCAAAAATCAAAAAAATCATTCAAAATTCTAAGAAAACAGATCGAAAATTGGTGAAAACAGCTTGATAATCAGTGAAATTGCTCGATAAGTGATTTTTTTTGCACCACCAAGTTCAAAATTTCAAAATTCAAACTTTTTAGATTTCTACTGATTTTTGACCCAATTTTGCCGATTTTTGAAAATCTCAATATGATCGATTATCACGATATCGAAATTGTGAACCTGGTCCCAGTCGATTTAAATAGCATACCACACGTTCCTTATCCAATCGAACTCTCATATTGCCTGGCCCTCTGTCTATAAAAATGTAACACCCCAATTTTTGCTTTTCTTGCATTAAAATGGTATTTTGAATTTTTGGGAATTTATTTGGATTTATTTTGAATTAAGTCATTTACCAAATTAATTAAATAATAGAAAAGTTAAAATAAAATTTTGCTGAAAATATTTTATCTGAGTCACAAATGTCTTAAAATATTTTTGAGAATTTTTTCAGAATTTTTCTGGTATTTTTTAATGCCCAAATGAATTAATTGATTTTTGGGAATTATTTTTAATCGGAAAAGAATTAAAAATCCGAATGAACAGTGTTGGGCCGAAACTGTGCGGCCCAGCTCGAAAAAACCCTAGCGCCGCAACCGTCCGATCTCCATCCGACGGTCCGCGTTGCGCCACGTCATTTTCTCCGAGTCACCGCCGGATTCCGCCGCCGCCGCCGTGTGGGCCTCGGTTTTCGCGCGATTCCCGGACGTCGAGGGCACTATTTAAGGCGCCGCCACCGTGTCGTGATCCTCACTCGCGCCGCACCCATCCAGACACCGCACGCCGCCGAGACGCCGCCTCATTGCATGAGCTCGCCGTTTCCGGCCACCGCCGCTGTTTTTGCGCCGTCCTGTCGCCGCCGGCCACTCTCCGCCGCCGCCTGTGCCACCCGAACTCATCTCGTCGCGCGCGCAGAGCGCATTTTTCACGGAGGAGCCTCGAACGCCGCTGGCCAGACGTCGTCGTCCTCATCTCCGGTGAAGCAGCGCCGCCGCACCGTCTCCACCGAGCCCGAGCTTCCACAGCCGTCCGATCACGCATCAACGGTCTGGATTTCGCCACGTCGCCCCGCAAACAGTAAACCTCATCTTCCAACCTCATCCGTTAGATCTAGATTCAACGGCTCGGATCGCACCGCACCGCAGCCAATCACGCCGAGACGCGTGTCACACCGAGCCGCACTGCATCTGGCGCGATGTGTCATCGACAAAGACAGTCCACACGCCACCAAGACCGCCGTGACGCCATGCCGACGCCGGTGGGTCCCACTGTCGCTGAGTTGACCGAGTCGTCTTGGACGTCACGATGACGCCATGCCGACGCCGCCGCGGAGCCGGTCAGTACGACGTCAGCAAGGCCACGTGTCACTCTCTGGTGGCGACACGTGTCATAGATGACGCAATAATTAATTTTTCCGGAAAGGAAAATATTTAGTTAATTCGGATTATTGATTTTAAATGTATTTTGAAACTTCAAACGCTTATAACTTTTGCGTTTTAACTCCGATTTGAGTGATTCCAATTTCTATAAATTTGTAAAATCAAGCTCTTTCTGTTAATGAATTTTAATTGAATTTTTGACTTGAGTTTCTCTCTGTATTATTTATTTATTGTTGTTTATTTATGCTACGATAGACGCTTGAAGTGCCCGACGGTTTCGAGGGAGAAGTTCTGACCCAGGAGCAAGCTCAGGAATTAGAATCAGTACTTTTTGAAGGCAAGTTGTGTTTGATCATGTTGAACCCATCGTAGAAAAATTATTTTGATTTAATCTACTGCATGCTAATTTAATAAAAATTGGTTTGAATGAATTTTGGGGATTAGTTAAATGCCTAGTTGCTGTGTGCCACCTTGTTGAATATAATTGTAGGCCATGAATCATTTTTCACCCTAGGATGTGGATTAATAGTTGGACATTAATAAGTTGCCAACATGGGTTGAGTAGACCGAAAGTAGTATGCTTAGCCCTGCCACGTGGATATTTCATGATTTTTGAATACCAAAGTTAATATTGACTTAACGAGATATGGAACGTGTTTTGAGAATGTGACATGTGTTATTGAGTTGATGATGGCACGTGGTGCATGGTAAAGAACCAGGGTGGGGAAAATGATTTAGACAGGGGCATGTGGCAAGATTGTTTCTGGTGGGCCAAGAGTGGCAACTGGGTGGTCGTATTTGGTTTTTGTTGGTTTTGTTATGGAGATCATACTCGGTTAGTCTTGCCTCGGTCAACTAAGGACTTAACCTTGCGAGCATTTGAACTGAGTCTTTCATACAACCACAAGCTCCGTGAATGGGACGGGCCTAGCTGAGTAAACCGGAAATCTATTCTTTGGTACTGTCGTGGTGGTGTGGGGCCGGAGGAGCGGGTGAGAACTCACATGGCGCAAGAGGGGGGCCATGGGGGTGGTAACCAATCCCTCTAGTGTTGAAACCTTAGCGGCAAGATCGGGTTTAGACGGAACTTTGGAAAGGCTTTATTACGGTTATTTGCCTTGGTGGTATTTGACCGTATCTTGTGGGTAAAGTGTATAACCTCAGAGAGTGTACAACCTATTCAATAGCCGTGCTTCACGGTATTGAGCATCGCTTCGGTGATTACAAATCAAGGGTTAGAATTTCATGAAAATGACTTGTTTATGGAAAATACTTGGGTTGGTAATGTTGAAGTTGACTTAGGACGGAAAGATGATTTACGATTGAATTGTTTGTGAAAGCTACTATTCTTACTACTGTTTTACTGCTTTGCAATCTATTACTGTTTATCTTGAATGCTGTACTGCACATGAACCGTAGCCTATCCTTTATTTGCATTTAATTTTGGCCAGATTTTAAATTTTGGAGTTATTTGAATTTTTATGAATTAATCAACCTTTATTTGCATTTAATTGCATTTAATGGAATTTATCTAAATTTTACGGGATTTATTGGATTTAATTGATTTTATTTATATCATTTTCCTTGAGAAATTAAATACCAGAAACTATAATTTTCAAAAATTAAAACTAATATTTTATTTAGGCTCAAAATGCTCAAATATTTTCTAGAATTTTTGGGTATTTTAGTGCCCCAAATAAATACTTTGAATTTCTACATTTATTTTTATTCTAAAAGTCGAAATTCCTCCATGTGATGTTGGGCCGCCCAACACTGTGCTTGCGCGGGAGAAAACCCTAATCACCGCTCGCTCTCCACCGTTGGATCGCGATCGGACGGCTGACGTGACCGGGCGACATCGGATCAGTGCGCGATCGACCGCACCAAATCTCTCCTGGCCGCCGCGATTTGCGTGGATTTGCGCGCTTCTGAGGCATCTCGACGATCGTCAGCCGGCTCATTAAAATGGTCTCTTCACCCGCCATTTGTTTGTTCGGACGTTAGCTCTCGGCACTCTAGCTTCCCGCATAGCTCGCCGTAGTTGGCAATCCCTCCGCCGGTTTTGCTCATCTTCCGCCGTGTTCGCCGTTCCCGCCGACTTTGAAACCAAATTTCAGTTCCTTGCGCCGCACCGCACCGGTGGTTACTTCTTCCGACCGGAGACACACGGAATCGCCGTCGCCCATCGCTTCTCCAAGTCCGGTGACCAACGCCGCTTCTTCTTGAGCCATGACTCACCACAAATTGCGTCGATCTTCATCCGACGCCAAGGTAACGCCACGTAAGGCGAGTAATAGTAAACCGCCGGGTAGTTTCAGCGCCGTCGATCCGAATCCTACGGTCGAGAATAGACGGTTGACGTGGCTTGATGCTTCCTTGACACGTGTCAGTCACCGACATGTGGGGCCGGGCGCTGTTCATGGGCCCGCTTGTCGCTGCAGACCCCGGATTGTTAACGTCACCCACGTCACCCGAGGGCCCACTTGTCGCTGGCGAGGGCGACGCTGTTTCTCTCGGTGCCGACACGTGTCGAGCCGAGAGAAAATAGCGGAAAAATCGGTGGAAAATAGAGGATTAATTCGATTTATTCTTTTATGAATTTTCGAATATTGTAAAGGCTATAACTTTATGCTTTTAACTCGGATTTGAGTGATTCCAGTGCCCAAAAATTTGTAAAAATGTGAACTATTTAATGGTGATTTTTATTTTATTTTTAGAATTTATCTTGCTGTCTGTATAGTGTATTTATTGTGTGATTGCTTGTGCCGAGTAGACTCCGAGTCGCCGGGTTTCGCCGAAGGGGAATTTGAAGACCCGTCGCAGAACCTCGACCAGAACCAACTCCTCTTCGAAGGCAAGTCATGCTTTGACCATTTTGCGCCTAGTTTTCAAAGTATATTTTAATTCCATATTGCATGCTATGTTAGTACAAATGCTATTGATTAAATTGGGAAATGTAGTTAAAAACCAAACTTGTTTATGCCACCTTGATTATAATGACTATCTTCCCTGAAATCCTTGTCCACCCTAAGATGTTTAAATATGTTGGATGCTAAATATGATGCCAACACGGGAGGCTAGACCGTGATTAGCTGCTTAGCCTGCTTGTATGCGTGGAATGACTTTCAAATATCAAATGAATATTGACTAAAATATTATGGAACGCATTTTGGAAAATGCAATGATGTCATGAATTGGAACTGTGATAGTGACTCATGTGGTGCTATTCATGAAATGATGTGGGAAATGGCATGTGTTGCTTAAGTATAAAGTATGGTGGGAAAATGATTTGGACCGGGCAAGTGGCAACAAGGCTTCGTGCCGGAGTGGGCTGTGTGGCAATGGGCAGTATGAAAGATTGTGAAGGTCAGGTGCCGAGTTGTATAAATTGGATGTCTTGCCCGGACAGATAAGGACCTAACCTTGCGAGCCTTTGAACTGAAGTTCCGTGTACAACCACTTGTCCGAATGGGACAGACCTACTTAAGTAGGTTTCTACCTCTTTCCTTTGAAACTCGGGGTGACAAAGGCACATCATTGCAATCAGAGGGAAGCGCACTGCTACGGCTTGGTACCCATTCAACGCAGTTTGCCCTGCCTAAACTTCGCTCTGAGTGAGGGAAGTGTTAGAAGGAAGTGTCAAGAGGTTCAACGGCTAAATGTTAGTCTCTGAAAGACTTTGTTGCAATCGATCGCTTTGTGGTGAGCGATCAGATCCTCGTGGGTAAAGTGTACAGCCTCCGCAGAGTGTGTGTGTGAAACTATTCAATAGCCGTGTCCGCGTAATGGACATTGCTCGGTGATTACAAATCAAGGGTAGATTTTCAAAATAAAAATATGGAATGGGCTACTGTGTGCCAAAAAGTCGTGAATGAAACTAGGGTCAGGTGCCAAAACCCTTGAAAAGGATTGAGAAATTAATTATTCTTAATACTGATTTTACTGCTTTTAATCTAATAGGATTACCTGTTAAAAAGAATGCCGCTTTACGCAAAATAACCAACTAAGCCTTTCCTTTGGATAAACCATGCATGTAGTAATAGAACTGCATTGTGCATGACTTGTTGAGTATGTTGTATACTCACCCTTGCATCGACAAAAACCTCAGAAGAAGAAGAAGCCGTGCCGGCTTGGAATGAAGAATTCGTGGAAGGCCAGGAGGATTAAGAGTTGAGCCGCACTCAGTAGCCTGTGGTTAGGAGTGGTTCCGCTATCGTATTTTGCTTCCGCTGAATGAACTTGATACTGATGATATTTATCGCCCTGCGTGGCGAATTATTGTAAGGCGACCATAAGGTCATGTAACTCGACTATATTATGCTTGAAGTACTTATTTATTTATTTCCGCTGTGTATGATTGTGGTACTTCAACCTGTTTATCCTGTGTGTACTAGCGTGATCCTGGACTAGTACGGAATACACAGAGTGTCCGAATCCGTGAAAATTCGGGGCACGACATGAGCTTATTCTCGTTCACTTCCGTCATTTTGGGCGTGGTCGTGGATGCGGTCGTGGTACTCCTCCACCCTCCTAGGTGTTCCTTGAAGACCCCTCTTTTGGTATTTGATGCCAAAGGAGGCGAAGAAGGAAGCTTAGTTTGTTGCTTAGAGGATTAGCTTATGATTTATATTTTTTTATGACATGTAAGCTAATGAATCTCTTGTAACATCCCAAAATTTGGATTAATTTAAATTTAATGATTATTTTGAATTTTTGAGAATTTTTGGAATTTATTTGGATTTAATTGGAATTTCTGGAAATTTATCTTTATTTGGAAATTAATTTAATAATGAAAAGTTTTAACAAAATATAAATGAAAATATTTTATTTGAGTTCACAATGTCTTAAAATATTTTTTAGAATTTTTCTAGAATTTTTCTGATATTTTAAGTGCCCACTCGCAGCGCTGGCCGACGCCCGCTTTCGGCCGAAACCCTAACACCACCGACCGCACTGCTCAATCAAGATCGGACGACTAGGATTTACCCGTGCCTTTTCGTCGCCGCGCCCGTTAGATCTTCGCCGCGTGTACGCATGAGATGCGTCCACGTCGTCTCGTCTTCATTTCAGGTAATGCCGCCGCCGCCGTGCGTTGCGGGTGGAAACGCTCGCCATTACTCACCGCCGTGCATCCATTTCGCTTCATCTTCCGGCGCGGTGTATAAATCACTCTCTTCTGCACATATTGAGCTCTTTCACACATTCTGAGAACCACCGTAACGCTCGGTTTTGCTCGCCGTAGTACCGAAGCCTTCCGCCGTGCTTTGCGCCCTCTCCGGTGAGTCTCCGCCGCTGTCAAGGTCCCCGGAGTATTCCCCGCACCAAGCCGCGTCGAAGCAACCATTCGGTGTCACCAGAGAAGCCCCGGAGCGCCATCGGAGCCGTCGTCTTCTTCAACTCCGGCCACTTCTTCTCGCCGTGCCAACGCCGGAACTCACGAGTTTCCACAGCCGTTCGATCGTCGCCCAACATCTCCGATTCATCCACGCCATCGTTCAACAGTAAGCCTCATCTTTAAATCACTGCCGTAGATTTGAAATGAATGGTTAGGATAGCGCCACGTGCCCGTAGCGGGATCGCCCACGTGTGCTCATAACCGAGTAGAATGTTAGCCGTTGGATCTTAGATATGCGGCCAAGATCTAGCCACGTAGTCCTGATAACAGTGAACTTCATCTTCAAATGCTAGCTGTTAGATCTTGATCGTGTGATTCGTGTGTAGCCACGTAGTCTATTTAACTATAGCCATTGGATCTGCGTTAAATGGCGCATGGTAGATTTGATCTTGGCCGTTGAAATTTGAATTAACGGTAGCGATTGCGCCGCGCGTCGGGCTAATCCCGTATCGACGCGTGTCCCACGGGAACCGAAGCGACAGGGGCGCCGTTGCTGTCGATGTCACCCGGTTAAATATCACCGTTAGATTTTGATCCGTTGGTCGAGATGATGCCACGTGTAAGCACCGCAGTAGCGATCCAAAGTGTCAATGCAATCTCGGCCGTTGAAGTCATCGCGCGGTTCGGATTGTGACGCGTTTGACCGAGTCAGTTGTATCGATTTGGATTTGATCTCCACCGTTAGATCATGATCTGATGGCCACGGTTACGCCACGTGTCAGATAAAAAAAATTAAAAAACGACGTTTAGATCTCACCGTACAATTTAAATTGGACAGTTGAGATTAAATCAACCTCTCGGTTGATAATGTGCCGACACGTGTCACGGCCAGATCATGCCACGTGTCCGAGGATGACGTCATCAGTGGGGCCCACATGTCAGTGCTGGCCGCACAGTGGATGCCGACATCAGCAGTGACGTCATGCTGACGTCATAATTCCGATTTTTCATAAATAAATATATTCGGTAGAAAATGTTTTCGGTGCTGACGTCATTAACTGCCATGCTGACGTCATAATTCGGAACTTTTTCATATAAAAATAAATTAGAAAATTCGGTTTATTCTTTTTAATTTATTTTCAAACTTCAAATGCTTATAACTTTTGCGTTTTAACTCCGATTTGAGTGATTCCAATTTCTAAAAATTTATAAAATCAAGATCTATTTATTGGTGAATTTTACCGAATTTTTAAAGTTGAATTTGCTCTCTATAAAATATATTTATTGTTTGTATAATGGTTTTGATTAGACGTTGATCTGCCGGAGAGTGTCGAGGGAGGATTTTCAGAGCAAGACTTAGCTTCGGATCAGGACCAGCAACTTTTTGAAGGCAAGTTGTGCTTTGACCATATTGCTCCTAAGTTTTGAAAATATATTTTGTTTCAAACTATGCATGCTAATTCAACTAAAAATGGATTTAAATATCTTGGGTGAATTAGCTAATAAACCAATTTGTTAATGCCACCTTGTCACTAGTATTTGTATGCCATGATTCCATTTGATGCCCTAAGTTTGGTAATGCTAGTTGGTTGATAATATTGTGCCAACACAGGAGGCTAGACTGTGAATAGTTGCTTAGCCATGCATACAACGTGAATAACCTTTTTGAATACAAAAGCAACATTGACTAAAGGAATAGTGAATGCTTTTTGATAAAAGGTGGAATGTTGTTGGTAATGATGTTGGAATGTAGAGACATGTGTGGTTCTACATGAAGGATGATTACGGGCATGTGTTGCACCGTTAAATAACTTGGGATGAAAATTGATTTAGACTGGGGCAAGTGGACCGAGGCTTCGTGCCAGGTGGGCCTGTGTGGCAATTGTGGGATGGGATGAGTGTTGTGAGGGCTGTGTGCCAATTTGAGAGAAGGATGTCTTGCCTTGGTCGGTTAAGGACTTCACCTTACAAGCCTTTGACCTGAGTCTCTCGTACAACCACATGTCTGAATGGGAAGACCTAGTTTAGTAGGATTCTGATGTCTTACCTTGGATACTCGGGGTGGCGCTACACTGGGTAATCAGATGGGGGAGAGTGCCTGTGCTACGGCTTGGTACCTGTCCAACTGTGTTCACCTGTCTTATACTTCGGCTCTGAGTGAGGGAAGTGATAGTGAAGGCAACTCGGAGAGGTTCCTAGGTGGAGATAGAAGTCTCTGAAAGGCTTTGTTACGGTCAATCACCTGTGTGGTGAGCAATTGTATCTTGTGGGTAAAGTGTACAAACTCTGCAGAGTGTTAAACTGTTCGAATAGCCGAGTCCATGGTACTGGACAATGCTCGGGGATTACAGTCAAGGGGTAGAGTTTTGAAAATAAAATGGGGTGGATGGCTGTGTGCCAGAGTTGTTGAATAAAGTGGATTAGGGACTGTGTGTCCAGAATATTGTGGAAAAACAATTTGAGAAATATATTAGTCTTATGGTTTGATGCTTTCAATCTAAATAAATATCACTTTAAAATATTGATGCAAAGCAAAATAACCAGTAGAGCCATTCCTTTGTAACAAGCCATGCATGTAGTAGTAGATCTGCATTCTGTGCATGACTTGTTGAGTACGGTGTGTACTCACCCTTGCGGACAAAATTTACCAGAGGAGGAGACTACGCCAGCTTATGAAGAGGAGTACGTCGAGGAGCCGGGAAACTAGGGAGCAAGCCTCTGTCAAGGCGCCTGTGGCATTGGAAGATCACTACGTAGTTTATTTTTCGCTGTTGTTTATCTTTTACTCTGAATAATGTAAGCCTTGCGTGGCGAAATATTGTAAGGAGACCATAAGGTCGTACAACTCGTTTATATACATGATTGATGTACTTTGTTATTGTTTCGCTGTGTATGATATGGTACTTTTACCTTGTTTAACATGTGTGCACTAGCGTGATCCTGGACTAGTGCAGAACACACAGAGTGTCCGGATTTGTAAATTCGGGGCACGACAGAGGTGGTATCAGAGCATACTGACTATAGGTCTTGACCCTAGATAGATTGGCCATTCTTTAGGAACTTCAAAATTATTTTCTAAAAGTTAAAATTTAACTTGAAAGAATGATAAGTTCTTGACTTGTCTTATTCTTCTATTCTTTTCTCCTTGCTAAAAATTTCTATCTTTTCCCGTTGTTTTAAATGAAGATCTTATCTGAGTTGATTCCAAAGAGTTATCGTTGTTTCACACTTAAGGAGAAAGCATTGGGTGTCGCTGCCAATCCTGAAGATCGTGAGGACAGGAATTGTTGAACGCAAGAAAAGTGGATCGATGAAGTGTTCCGTGGCTAGAAGAACTAAAGTTTTCAGAGCAGCTGAGACTCATGTGAGAGTCGTGGTCTGTCTAAGATAGAAGTGTTACCTCCTAGATGGTAGATTATTGTGTGTTTAGGTTAATTTGGTTTTCCTTGTTTGCTGAGTGTGCAGTATGCGTTGCAGAGCTATTAGGTTTGGATAAGCAACCATACCAAGTTAGTAATTGTTTGCTTAAGTCTTTATGTTAAACCTTTCCCCGCACTAGTTTCTTGAGTACTTGTCTTCTCTGCTTCCCTTTCTCCTATAACCTTATTGTTCTTTCAGATGGTGAACACACGTGGAAGCCGTGGAGCAAGAGGAAGCGATTCACAGCAGGGTAGAAACCAGGACAATGTACCAAACCCCCAGCCAGCACCACCTGTTGATATGGGAAACTTAGGAGCTTTCCTGACTGCTCAAACTCAACTAATGCCGACAATGATGCAGCAGATGCAACAAATGCAGAATCAAGCTGCCGCCAACAACCTTAACAATAATCAGGCCGTGCATCATGGGCACCAGTCTAGACTGTCAGATTTTATGAGGACCAGACCGCCAACATTCTCGGGGAATGTCAACCCCATAGAGGCAGATGATTGGCTACGTACAATTGAGAGGAAGCTCCACATAACCCAATGTGGCGGCAATGAGAGAGTTTTGTATGCCTCTCATCAGCTGGAAGGGACAGCTGCAGAATGGTGGGAGAACTATTGTGCATCCCATGAGCATCCCCAGGAGATCACCTGGGAGGAATTCACGATGGCCTTCCGCCAGTATCATGTGCCGGAGGGAATGATGGAGCTCAAGAAGGAGGAATTTCGGTCCTTGAAGCAGGGAGGCCAGTCAGTGGCCGATTATCTTAACAAATTTACTCAGTTAGCTCGCTATGCGCCAGAAGACGTAGCCACTGACAAAGCTAGGCAATCCCGATTCATGAAGGGACTAAACTCTGGACTGCAAGTGGGGTTAATCACCCATACATTTCCGGATTTCCAGGAGCTTGTCAACAAGGCGCTAATCCAGGAAGATAAGCGCAAAGAGCTAGATGATAACTGCAAGCGTCGCTTGGCACAGCAAGGAGGACGCCAGGGTCAACAGAGGCCAAGGGTGGTACCCCAACAGTTCACCAGGTTTCAGCCAGGGAGCAGCGCGAGAGCACCATTACCTGCATAGCGACCTACCAATCAGGATCCGCAGACACCAGTAAGATCAATCAGCCAAGCTGCAGAAAACCCGTCGATGGCTGGAAGACGATGTTACAATTGCAATGAGATGGGGCATTTTGCCAATGCTTGTCCCAAGAAGGGCGGAGTCACACCTGTCCGCTTCAATCTAGGAAATACTCCTGCAAGAACACCTGTTCAAGAAGGAAGCAGGGGACCTACTCAAGCAGGAGCTGCACCCCAATCGGTTGTGTGAGGAAGAGTCAACCATGTCACCGCGGATGAAGTTCAGAATGCAACGGATGTTGTACTGGGTAAGTTTCTAGTTAACTCAGTACCGGCTACAATTTTATTCGATTCTGGAGCTTCACATTCATTTGTTTCATGGGCTTTTGTTATGAAAAATGATTTGGATATGGTCAACCTTAAGAATACCCTTATTGTTCAAACCCCTGGATCAAAACTCCGAACTAAAGTAGGGTGTTCCGGGGTGAAATTATTAATAAATGGAATAGAGTTCCTAGCGAACCTGATTATATTGGAAACCCAGACCCTAGATGTTATTTTGAGAATGGATTGGTTATCCAAGCACAAGGCAGTGCTGGATTGTGGACGAAGAGTAGTAACAATCGAGAGCCCAAATGGCAAGAAGGTGGAGATTCAAGCAGTTACTGTTCAAGATAGTCAACTAATGATTAACAGTGTGAAAACTGTTGAAATGAAAGATGTTCCAGTAGTTGATGAATACCCAGATGTGTTTCCCGAGGACTTACCCGGAATGCCACCAGATAGGGATATAGAGTTTGTAATTGAGTTAGTTCCCGGAACAGCTCTAATAGCCAAGAGACCCTATAGGATGTCCACCGAAGAATTGGTAGAAATGAAGAAGCAAATTGAGGAGTTGTTGGAGAAAGGGTTTATAAGACCTAGCTCATCGCCATGGGGAGCACCAGTACTATTTGTAAAGAAAAAGGACGGGAGTTTCCGAATGTGTATAGATTATCGTGCACTAAATGAAGTGACAATAAAGAATAAATATCCTTTGCCCAGGATAGATGATCTTTTCGATCAGTTGAGAGGAGCAGGAGTTTTCTCTAAGATAGATCTTCGATCTGGATATCATCAGCTAAAAATTCGGACTGAAGACATACCAAAGACAGCTTTCTCATCTAGATATGGGCATTATGAATTCACGGTCATGTCCTTTGGATTGACTAATGCTCCTGCATATTTCATGAATATGATGAACAAAGTATTCATGGAATATTTGGATAAGTTCGTCGTCGTGTTTATTGATGACATTTTGGTTTACTCCAAATAGGAGGACGAGCATGCTGGACATTTAAGGATGGTCTTGGAAAAGCTGAGAGAAAACCAGTTATATGCAAAATTCAGTAAATGTGACTTCTGGAAAAAGAAGGTAGAGTTTTTGGGTCATGTAATGATAGCCGAAGGAGTAGCTGTCGATCCTAAGAAAGTAGAGGCAGTGTTGCATTCGGAGCAACCAAAGTCAGTTACCCAGATTAGAAGTTTCCTTGGAATGGTAGGATATTACCGCCGATTCATCGAAAGTTTCTCATCCATTGCGACACCTCTCACACAACTGCTAAAGAAGGAGAAAAAGTTTATGTGGATGCCTGAGTGTGAAAAGAGTTTCCAAGAACTGAAGAAGTGTCTAACTTCGGCACCTGTCTTGGTGTTGCTGAACACTAAGGATAATTTTGATATCTACTGTGATGCCTCGTGTCAGGGACTTGGATGTGTCCTGATGCAGAACGGCAAAGTAGTGTCTTATGCATCAAGGCAACTAAAACCACATGAATATAATTACCCGACTCATGACCTGGAATTAGCTACTGTAGTACACGCTCTTAAAATATAGCGTCACTATCTCATGGGAAATCGGTGTGAAATATTGTTGGTGATATGCCCTAGAGGCGATCATGTGAGATGATTGTATCATACGTCTATGTTCATGTACTTATCAGTTCCATGAATAAATGTCATTACTTTGTTCACCAAGTACGACTTGATTGTGATTCACATTGTACATTTGATATGGTTCTAAATGTTCCCTGGTCTCATATCATTATATGGAACAATAATGTTATGACCAGCACATGTATTGATTGATGGTAAAGTATCACATACCATAGATATGGAGATATCAAATCAATAATGTGGGCACATGTTAGAGAACATGGGGTTGGATAGACCTACTCCGAGACACTGCTAGATTGTTATCGTTAATATGCCATCACCAGTAGTCTCGAGTGATATACCTATATGATCCTTTGACCTAAGATCCTTATTGATTCTCGCGGTGTAGTTGTATACTTTAGGGCTATCAAACGCTACTCCATAAAAGGGTTGCTATAAAGGTAGCTTATGGGTATACCATGAAACACGACATGGGATGTAAGAGATCAAGATGGATTTGCCCTCCTAGATAACGGAGAGATATCTCCGCCCCTCGTGTGGATGGATATGAAAAGTGCATGGCCATGCCAAAGTGATTAAAGTGTTAATCATGAATTATATCCATTACATTGACGAGTGAATGGGTCGAGCTACCACAAGGATGGCACGCATCTTGCCTTAAGCTTGACTGGTATCGCGTGGCAAAAGGATCGGTATATGAGTATATCAAGGTTCAGCCGATACGATCACTCTGTGCATTCGGGGGAGTGCTCGCCGACTGCAAAACTGGTCGCCCGAGTGCTCACCGCCAATACGATCACTCTGTGCACTCGGGAGACAACATGTCCTGCTAGGAACCACTGTTGTCTAATGGTCTAGAAAAGAAGTTTCCAGGGCCATGGCCGTTTGCGTATGAACCTAACGGGTCGCACACTTAACGGGTTGGAACATGCTAAAATGGATTAGGATCCATTAGTGGGTTTTGCGGATATGGATCTACGGGGACGAGGTTCCTAATGGGCTTCTATCATAGAAGGCCCATTAGCGTGCGCTCTATAAAGGGGGCGTGGGGTGGAGTTGCATGGGGTTGAGTTTTTCCACCACGGAACCCTAGCCATCGACTCCCTTCCCCGCCAAAACCCTAGCTATCGCTGCAGTGGTGCTAGCACACGGCGCACGGCGCTGCCACCCCGGACGGTGGATATCAGAGAGATGTCGCAGCATCGCCGGCGCTGATTGGCGAGAACGCCTACTTCCTCTCAATACAGTGCGCGTGATCGCGAGGAGGAGACGATCAACTCCGCATCTACTCATCGTGGACTTTGAGTACGCGGACGCTTCACCCATTCTTCTTCCGCCGCTAACGTGCTCCAAGGGTAATGATCCATGATCTACTACTCGCATGTATCCCGGTTGAATGCGAGAAAATTTTGTTTTCGCCAGCGAGCTCACGCTGCTATCCTTCGATGGTATCGAGCCGATCTTGCGTTGTCTTGGATCCGGATGTCGCGATATGTTGATATGTCGCTTGATTTGTCACGGGTTGATGTGATCAATCGGTATAGGGTTCATGAGGTATGAGTTGGTAGTGCTGCGAGGCCAAAATGATTAGTTCATGCTTTATCTAGATCATGTCATGATCGTCCATACCTACCGGAAACACCATCTCGACTTCCGCCATGTGCCATCTATGATATTGGCCAACAGACGAGGTCGCGGCGCACAACCTTCTCGAGGGCCTCACGATTTGATGTATGAGTTGATGGTTCTACACGATCAAAAGATTAGTTCGTGCTCGCTCGCTTCAAACTGCATTACCCCTACCGGTGGTAACACCATCGGGGTAGTAGCCCGTCTTGAATAGATCGTGCCAACAGACGAGATAGGTGTGGTCGCCGCTTTCTCAAGAATCTCATGGAAATTGAGGCATTCTCGATGGCTCGAAATCGTATGATTTGTTCAATCCGATTGAATTTCCATAGCGCCAGAGATGTGATCTATGTTCCCGAAAAATTTTCTACTGGTATTTGCCAGACTCATGAGGGCGCCACCCTTCGAACCCCGCCGCTAATCGGCTAAGCGGGACCGCCGTGATAGTCACAAGAGCGTCAGTTAAATAAAACTTGATTCCCATCGCAGGTAGAATACGATTCTGCGCTTAACTCGCTTTTTGCAGGAATGATGTGAATAGTATGGCTCCTTTGTGTGTATGTGATGCATTAATGTAATTTTCATAGCCTCGTGTGTTATGGTTAATTGCAACTTACCTGCCATGTTATTGTATAACGACCTGCGTGTCGATTTGTGATGCTTGAAATCCTCTTGTAAATTGTTTACTAGCTATTAGATGTAGTAGAGTGGTACTTGATCCTGGAGGCCGGCTTCAAGCATGATGGCTCGATGGACAGGAAGCGCGACAATGGAGATTGGAGTGCTTTGGGCCATACTATTTCACAAGTTAATGTGATTATCTGTGATGATTCTTGTCATGCTATTCTATCATGTTTAGTGGATATGATTGTCATGTTAGAATGGTTTCCCTCGAAAAAATAATAAGAGTTTCATGCCTTTCCAATAGCTGCACCTATAGAGATCTTGTACGTTGAATGGTAGTTTCTGCCAAAGTAGGGTGCCATCAACTTCCTTGATCAATAGGGTGGATGTCAGACATCCGCACGCATAGTCTTGGTTTACTTATCGAAGCTATCAAAACGGTTTTGGGCTTCGGGGCATGGATGTTGGGAGCCGGGGCATTGGATGCCACCCAACAAACAAGAATCACATATGATGTGATTGGCAATGTTATGCCTACCTATGTTACTGGGTTCTAGCGGTGATGCCAAAGCTTACTAGGACTTTAATGAATATGGATCTTGTCCTACTGAAAGTCGCCAGAGGGAAAGTGACTTTAGTGGGAGTATCTTTTATTAAAATGTTTAATAGAAGATTTACATGAACATTGTGCTAAGACTTTGCGATTTATTTCGCTGTAGATGGCACCTAGTACCGCCACTCAAAACACCGGTTTTAATTTGCGATCGATTCTAGAGAAAGAGAAACTCTCTCGAACAAACTTTATTGATTGGTACCAAACTTGAGAATTGTTCTCAGTAAGAGAAAAAGGAATATGTCTTTGAGGAGCCATATCCCGAGGAACTAGTGATGATACTATCGTCACGAACGACGTGCTTATGAGAAGCATGTCAATGATGAGGTTGATGTCGGCCGCCTCATGCTTGCTACAATGAACTCGAGCTTCAAAAGCAATATGAGAACACGAATGCCTATGCTATGATCACAAGCCTTCAGAGCATGTTTGAGAACCAAGCTAGGGCCGAGAGATACTCGATCTCGAAAGCTCTGCTTATGCAAGCTAACCAAGGTAGTTCAAGGAGTCCTCATGTGATCAAGATGATTGGTTACATTGAGAAATTGGAGAAACTAAACTCCCCTTAAGCCAAGAGTTGGCCACCGATGTGATTCTCCGGTCACTTCAAGAAGCTTCGAGCCTTTCATCATGAATTTTCATATGAATGGCATGGAGAAAAACATGTCTCGAATCGCATGGGATGCTTAAGACAAGAGAGGAAAGCATCAAGAAAAGCAATAATCATGTGATGATGGTCCAAAAGGATGGTGGTAAGAAAAGGAAGCACGAGTAAAAGGCAAGGGTGTGGATACGATCCCCAACCCTAAACCTAAGACCAAAAGTGGTCCTATCGCTTCGATGCATGTCACTACTTGCCATAAGAAAGGTCATTGGCGAGGAACCGCAAGAAATACTTGGAGGATAAGAAGAATGGAACTCTAGCTTCCACTTCAAGTATTAATGTTATAGAAATTAATCTTGCTACTTGTCCTAATGAGTCATGGGTATTTGATAACGGATCGATGATTCATACTTGCAAATCGCTGTGGACTAAGAAGGACTAGAAGATGCAAGTGGTGAGGTGGAAATTGCTAAGGCAATGGCTAAAGGTTGCTACAATGGTCGCATGCTTATCACTTATCGTTACCTTCAGATTAGTTTTGGAATTAAATAATTGTTATTATATTCCACTTTGAGTAGAAACATTATATCTTCTTTATGTTTGGAAGAAGATGGTTTTGATTTTGTAATAAAGAACAAATGTTGTTCAATTTATTCCAATGGTATGCTCTATGGTCATTGTCCATCATTGAATGGGTTATATGTGCTAAATCAAGATAATTTTGTCTATAATATTAATACGAAAAGACTCAAAACAAATGATTTGAATTCGCTTATCTGTGGCATTGTCGCTAGGCCATATAAATAAGAAGCGCTGTGAGAAGCTCCATAAAGATGGTCTTCTTAATTCATTTGATTTTGAATCATTTGACACGTATGCAGCCTTTGTTTACTTGGCAAGATGACTAAAATGCCTTTCACCGTTTAAGTGAGAGGGCGAGTGACTTATTGGCCTTAGTACATACCGATGTATGTGGACCGATGAGCACTGGGCCGAGGTGGATTTCAAAGATTTCATTACCTTTATCGATGACTTCAGAGGTATGGCTATATCTATCTATCGAGGCATAAGTCCTAATCTTTTGAAAAGTTCAAAGAGTTTCGTAATGAAGTGCAAAATCATTTGGGCAAAACAATTAAATTTCGCGATCCGATCGTGGAGGTGAGTATTTGAGTCATGAGTTTAATGATCATCTTAAGAATTGTGGAATAGTTCCTCAATTGACTCGCTTGGAACGCCTCAATGGAATGGGGTATCCGAACGGAGGAATCAAACTTTGTTGAACATGGTTCGGTCTATGATGAGTCAAACTGATCTTCCATTGTCATTTTGGGGATTTGCTCTAGAAACACCAAGCGCTCACACTAAATAGGGTTCCATCAAAATCCCAGAGAGAAGACGCTTATATGAGATATGGACCGAAGCGTCCATCGTTGTCTTTTCTAAAGATTTGGGGCTGTGTAGCCTATGTAAAACGTATGACGTCTGATAAGCTTGACGCTAAGTCTGATAAGTGCTTCTTTGTGGGGTACCCTAGGGAAACTAAAGGGTATTATTTTTATAACCGAGAAGAGGGCAAAGTGTTTGTCGCTTGGCATGGTGTCTTTTTGGAAAAAGAGTTTTTCAAAAGAGCTAGTGGGAGCAAGGTGCAACTTGAAGAAATTCGTGAAACATCTGAAAATGTTTCAGCTCCTACTAACCCTGAACGGGAAATGCAAAATGTTGCAGAACCCGTGGTAGAGACACTAGCCCCACGCAGGTCTACGAGGACTAGTCGTGCGCCCGAGAGGTACATGTTCCTCGCGACGGGACAACGCGACGTGTTGTTGTTGGACAACGATGAGCCCAAAGACTATGAGGAAGCAATGGTGGGACCAGACTCTGGGAAATGGTTGGAAGCCATGAGATCTGAAATAAAGTCCATGTATGATAATCAGGTTTGGAAGTTGATTGATCTGCCTGATGGGGTAAAACATGAGGCAAAGAAGATGGTTAGAGTTAATCAAGGATTACAACATTGGAATCCACTACCATCCAGGAAAAGCCAATGTGGTAGCAGATGCTTTGAGTCGAAAGAGTTATAGTTTGAATATGATAGTTGCGGAAGATCAGTCTGATTTATGTAAAGAACTTCAGAAGCTGAGGTTGGAAGTTGTACCTGAAGGATTTTTAGCCACCTTGGAAGTCAAGCCGACCCTAGAAGATCAGATCAGTGAAGGTCAAAAGGAAGATGAGAAAATTAATAGGATTAAATTCAAGATGGATGAAGATTTGGCCAAGGATTTTAGAATAGTTGAGCAGGGTACTTTATGGATGAAAAACAGAATCTGTGTACCTCATAAACCTGAATTGAAATAGTTGATACTTGAGGAAGCACATAATTCTAAGTACTCAATTCACCCTGGCAGTGCAAAAATGTACCAACATCTTAAGGAAAGATTTTGGTGGCTGAATATGAAGAAAGAGGTAGCCGAGCATGTAGCATTGTGTGATGTATGTCAGAGAGTCAAAGCAATGCATCAGAGACCAGTAGGATTGCTATAGCTGCTAAAGATACCAGAGTGGAAGTGGGAGAAAATCGGGATGGATTTCATCACCGGTTTTCAAAGGACTCAGGGTGGATATGACTCCATATGTGTCATAGTGGATCGGTTAACAAAGGTTGCACATTTTATACCAGTAAAGACAACCTACTCAGGAGATAAGTTAGCCGAGCTATACATGTCGAGAATTGTTTGTTTGCACGGTGTGCCTAAAAAGATAGTATCGGATAGAGGTACCCAATTTACCTCTAGGTTTTGGGATAAGCTGCATACATCAATGGGCACTCGTCTAAATTTCAGTACAGCATACCATCCGCAAATAGATGGTCAAACTGAAAGGGTAAATCAGATACTTGAAGACATGCTAAGAGCCTGTGCATTGTCATATACAACATCGTGGGACAAATGCTTGCCATATGCCGAGTTTAGTTACAACAATAGCTATCAAGCTAGTTTGAAGATGTCGCCTTTTGGAGCTTTGTATGGTCAACCGTGTCGAACACCTTTGAATTGGAATGAGATGGGAGAATGTAATGTCTTTTGACCAGACATTCTTGCTGATGCCGAGGAAAAGATTGCTTTGATCAGAGAAAGACTGAAGACAGCACAATCCAGGCAAAAGAGCTACGCTGATAACCGACGCCGTGAATTGAGCTTTGAACCAGAAGATTATGTTTACCTCAAGGTCACGCCACTCAAGAGAGTTAAAAGGTTTCATACCAAAGGCAGGCTTGCACCAAGATATGTGGGTCCGTTCAAGATTTTTAGCCACAAAGGTGAAGTTGCATACCAGCTAGAGTTACCGCAGTCCTTAACAGGAGTACATGATGTATTCCATGTATCCCAATTGAAGAAATGTTTGCGAGTACCAGAGGAACAAGCACCTATCGAAGCTATTGAACTGCAAGAGGATTTAACTTACAAGGAACATACGGTGAAGATTTTGGATACCATGGATCGTGAAACAAGAAACAAGTCAACCCGCTTCAGAGAGTTCAATTGGAGCAACCACTGTAAAGCGAAGCAACTTGGGAGCGTGACGAAGATTTGAAGGAGTTTTCCAACCTCTTCTCTAGTCAGCCCTGAATCTCGGGGTCGAGATTCTGTTAAGGAGGGAGGTTTGTAACATCCCAAAATTTGGATTAATTTAAATTTAATGATTATTTTGAATTTTTGAGAATTTTTGGAATTTATTTGGATTTAATTGGAATTTCTGGAAATTTATCTTTATTTGGAAATTAATTTAATAATGAAAGTTTTAACAAAATATAAATGAAAATATTTTATTTGAGTTCACAATGTCTTAACATTTTTTCTAGAATTTTTCTGATATTTTAAGTGCCTCAAATAAATTAAATGAATTTTCAGAGTTATTTTTATTCGAAAACCAATTGAAAATCCCGATGAACAGTAATGGGCCAAGCCCACTTCTCAGGCGCGCCGACGCCCGCTTCGGCGAAAACCCTAACGTCACTGACCGCAATTGCTCGATCAAGATCGATTTACTAGGATTTACCTGCGTTTTTAAATCGCCTCGCCCATCGATCTTCGCAGGTACGCGCATCGATGCATCGACGTCGTCTCGTCTTCATCTTCGGGTAACGCCGCCGCCGCCGTGCGTTGTGGGTGGAAACGCTCGCCATTACTCACCGCCTTGCGTCCATTTCGCTTCATCTTCCGGCGCGGTGTATAAATCACTCTCTTCCGCACATATTGAGCTCTTTCACACATTCCGAGAACCACTGTAGCGCTCGGTTTTGCTCGCCGTTAGATCATGATCTGATAGCCACGGTTACGCCACATGTCAGATAAAAAAAATTAAAAAACGACGTTTAGATCTCACCGTACAATTTAAATCGGACGGTTGAGATTAAATCAACCTCTCGGTTGATAATGTGCCGACACATGTCACGGCCAGATCATGCCACATGTCTGAGGATGACGTCATCAGTGGGGCCCACTTGTCAGTGCTGGCACAGTGGATTCTGACGTCAGTAGTGACGTAATGCTGACGTCATAATTCTGATTTTTCGTAAATAAATATATTCGGTAGAAAATGTTTTCGGTGCTGACATCATTAACTGCCATGCTGACATCATAATTCGGAATTTTTCCGTATAAAAATAAATAAGTAAATTCGGTTTATTCTTTTTAATTTATTTTCAAACTTCAAATGCTTATAACTTTTGCGTTTTAACTCCGATTTGAGTGATTCTAATTTCTAAAAATTTGTAAAATCAAGATCTATTTATTGGTGAATTTTATGGAATTTTTAGAGTTTAGTTTGATCTCTGTAAAATATATTTATTGTTTGTATAATGGTTTTGATTAGACGTTGATCTGCCAGAGAGTGTCGAGGGAGGATTTTCAGAGCTAGACTTAGCTTCGGATCAGGACCAGTAACTTTTTGAAGGCAAGTTGTGCTTTGACCATGTTGCTCCTAAGTTTTGAAAATATATTTTGTTTCAAACTATGCATGCTAATTCAACTAAAAATGGATTTAAATATCTTGGGTGAATTAGCTAATAAACCTATTTGTTAATGCCACCTTGTCACTAGTATTTGTATGCCATGATTCCATTTGATGCCCTAAGTTTGGTAATGCTAGTTGGTTGATAATATTGTGCCAACATGGGAGGCTAGACCGTGAATAGTTGCTTAGCCATGCATACAACGTGAATAACCTTTTTGAATACAAAAGCAACATTGACTAAAGGAATAGTGAATGCTTTTTGATAAAAGGTGGAATGTTGTTGGTAATGATGTTGGAATATAGAGACCTGTGTGGTTCTATATGAAGGATGATTACGGGGATGTGTTGCACCGTTAAATAACTTGGGATGGAAATTGATTTAGACTGGGGCAAGTGGACCGAGGCTTCGTGCCAGGTGGGCCTGTGTGGCAATTGTGGGATGGGATGAGTGTTGTGAGGGCTGTGTGCCAATTTGAGAGAAGGATGTCTTGCCTTGGTCGGTTAAGGACTTCACCGTACAAGCCTTTGACCTGAGTCTCTCGTACAACCACATGTCTGAATGGGAAGACCTAGTTTAGTAGGATTCTGATGTCTTACCTTGATACCTCGGGGTGGCGAAGCTACACTGGGTAACAAAGATGGGGAGCATGCTCGTATACTGCTTGGTACTGTCTAACGTGTTCGCCTTTCCTATACTTCGGCTCTGAGTGAGGGAAGTGATAGTGAAGGCAACTCGGAGAGGTTCCTAGGTGGAGATAGAAGTCTCTGAAAGGCTTTGTTACGGTCAATCACCTGTGTGGTGAGCGATTGTATCTTGTGGGTAAAGTATACAACCTCTGCAGAGTGTCAAAACTGTTCGAATAGCCGAGTCCATGGTACTGGACAATACTGGGGGATTACAGTCAAGGGGTAGAGTTTTGAAAATAAAATGGGGTGGATGGCTGTGTGCCAGAGTTGTTGAATAAAGTGGATTAAGGACAGTGTGTCCAGAATATTGTGGAAAAACAATTTGAGAAATATATTAGTCTTATGGTTTGATGCTTTCAATCTAAATAAATATCACTTTAAAATATTGATGTAAAGCAAAATAACCAGTAGAGCCATTCATTTGTAACAAGCCATGCATGTAGTAGTAGATCTACATTCTGTGCATGACTTGTTGAGTACGGTGTGTACTCACCCTTGCGGACAAAATTTACTGTGGAGGAAACTACGCCACCGAAAGTACGCCGAGGAGCCGGAAACTAGGAGCAAGCCTCACAAGGCGCTGTGGCATTGGAAGATCACTACGTAGTTTATTTTCCGCTGTTGTTTATCTTTTACTCTGAATAATGTAAGCCCTGCGTGGCGAAATATTGTAAGGAGACCATAAGGTCGTACAACTCGTTTATATACATAATTGATGTACTTTGTTATTATTCCGCTGTGTATGATATGGTACTTTTACCTTGTTTAACCTGTGTGCACTAGCGTGATCCTGGACTAGTGCAGAACACACAGAGTGTCCGGATTTGCAAATTCGGGGCACGACATCTCTTTATCGCTTTTGGATGTTTTATCATCTTTGGATGTTGAATGCTTATGGTTATGGATGTCTATCTTTGTGATGAATGCTTATGGTTTCTCATATTGTCATATTAATTTCTGTGCTTTAATTGTATATTTAGAGGAAACTCCGCCAAAATTTCAAAAATTCCACAAAGGTGCAAATTTTAACTCATTATCCTTATGCACACTTATAGGGGGTGTCTTCAACTAAATATTGTAGCTTTATTAGCATTTTACTCCAACTTATTTATTTACACTTCAAAAGAGTAAAATACCACTAAAAAATCCTTGAGTATACAACTTGCTTGACTCGTTGCATACTCAAGAACAAATTCGTTTCATTATTTATGATTGAGGTTATCATCAATGTAACATCCCAAAATTTGGCCAAATTTTAAATTTTGGAGTTATTTGAATTTTTATGAATTAATCAACCTTTATTTGCATTTAATTGCATTTAATTAAATTTATCTAATTTTTCTGGGATTTATTGGATTTAATTGGAATTTATTTATATCATTTTCCCTTGAGTAATTAAACGGGTATTTTTAGTGCCCTAAACAATGACTTTGAATTTTTACAATTATTTTTATTCGAAAGTCGAATTTTAGCTACAGTGTTGGGCCTAACAACACCGTGCTCGCGGAGGAAACCCTAACGCACGCCCGCTCTGCACCATCCGATCTTGATCGGACGGCTGTCGTTGGTCGCGCTGCCCTGAACGAAGCGATCGTGGCACCGTCCGCCGCTGGGAGCCGAGGATCTTGTCGAGATATTACGCGTTGTCCGAGGCATGTCCGGCGAATGAAGTACACCCCGAGCTCAAGACTTCCTCCGCCATTTCCCGATCTCTCTCGCCGCCATCCACCGTAGCTCTCGTGACTTGCTCGCCAGAAGTTGCCTCTTCCTCTCCTCACTTCTTCTTCGTCTTCGCGCTGCTCCGCCGCCTCGCCGCACCGAGACCACCTCCGAAGTTCACTGCCAAGGCGCCGTCTGCGGTGGTCACTTCATTCCACCGGAGAGACTCGAAACGCCGCCGCCGTGTCGTCTTCTTCAACTCCGCAACGAAGCTCCGCCGCTTCTCCTTCGACGCCATGAGCTCCAAAGCGTCGCCGATCTTCATCGGACGCCGAGGTAACGCCACGTAGTCCCGCAAATAGTAAACCGCCGTAGTTCTTGCGCCGCTCGATCCGAATCCTACTATCGAGTAGATGGTATGCGTGGCTTGATGCTTCTCGACGCGTCGGGCCGCTGACGGTGGGGCTCGAACATCGCCACCGCCCACTTGTCGCGGGAGGACCGCCAGGTGCCGGGCGCCGCGTGACGCCATCCGGACCCACCCGCTCAGGGTCGAGGGCGACGTGGCTCGCCTGGTGCCGGCACGTGTTGAGCCGAGAGAAAATAGCCAGAAAATCGGTGGAAAATAGATGAATAATTCGGTTTATTCTTTTATGAATTTTCAGAATATTGTAAACGCTATAACTTTTGCATTTTAACTCGGATTTGAGTGATTCCAGTGCCCAAAAATTTGTAAAAATGTGAACTATTTAATGGTCATTTTTATTTTATTTTTGGTGCTGGTCTTGCTGTCTGTATTGAGTGCTATTGTATGTTTGATTGCGTGCGCGTAGACTCCGAGTCGCCGGAATTCGCCGAGGGAGGATTTGAAGATCCGTCGCAGAGCTTCGACCAGAACCAACCGCTGTTTGAAGGCAAGTCATGCTTTGACCATATTGCCCCTAGATTTTAAAAATGTATTTCGATTCAATTTATGCATGATATATTAATTAAAAATGATATTGCTTATTGTGGGAAATGTAGCTAAAATACCAATTGAATTATGCCACCTTATTAATGTCATTATATGCCCTGAATACCTTGTCACCCTAGGATGTTTAAATTATGCTGGATGCTAATATGATGCCAACACGAGAGGCTAGATCATGATTAGTCGCTTAGCTTGCTCATATGCGTTGAATGTCTTTCAAATAGCAAACGAACATTGACTAAACAACTATGGAACGCATTTTTGAAAAAGTGCGATTATGTCATGGATTAGGATAGTAACTCGTGGTGCTATTCATGGAATAATGTGGAAAATGGCATGTGTTGCTTAATTACAAAAGTGGGGTGGGAATTGATTTGGACCGGGGCAAGTGGCAAGAAGGCTTCGTGCCAGGTGGGCCTGTGTGGCAAGGGGCTGTGTGAAAGATTGATAAGGCTGTGTGCGAAGTTGTATAAATTGGATGTCTTGCCCGGGATGCTTAAGGACTTAACCTTGCGAGCCTTTGAACCGAAGTTCCGTGTACAACCACTTGTCCTAATGGGACGGACCTAGTTAAGTAGGTTTCTAATTCTTTCCTTTGAAACCTCGGGTGTCAAGGCACACCAAAGGTAACCGATTGGGGAAGCGTACTGTATACGGCTTGGTACCCATTCAACGATATTTGTTCTGCTCTAAACTTCGCTCGAGTGAGGGAAGTGTTAGAAGGAAGTGCTCTGAGAGGTTCAACGGTTAAATGTTAGTCTCTCGAAGACATTGTTGCAATCAATCGCCTGTGGTGAACGATCAGATCCTGTGGGTAAAGTGTACAGCCTCCGCAGAGTGTGTGTGTGAAACTATTCAATAGCCGTGTCCGCTGTATCGACATTGCTCGGTGATTACAATCAAGGGTTAGATTTTAAAAAATAAAAGATGTGGAATGGGTGGTCGTGCCAAAAAGTCAGGTGAATGAAACTAGGGTCAGTGCCAAAACTCTTGAAAAGAATTGAAAAATTAATTATTAATAATATTGATTTTATCGCTTCCAAGCTAATAGGATTACCTATTAAAAGAAATACTGCTTTATGCAAAATAACCAATTAAGCCTTTCCTTTGGATAAGCCATGCATATAGTAATAGATCTGCATTGTGCATGACTTGTTGAGTATGTTGTATACTCACCCTTGCATCGACAAAAACCTCGAAGAAGAAGAAGCCGCACGACTTGGAATGAACAGCCTTAAATCAAGGCCGGGAGGATTAAGGGTTGAGCCGCACTCAAGAGTCTGTGGCTAGGAGTGGTTCCGCTTATCGTATTTTGCTTTCATTGAATGAACTTGGTATCGATGATATTTATCGCTCGCTGCTAATTATTGTAAGGCGACCATAAGGTCATGTAACTCGACTATATTATGCTTGAAGTACTTTATTATTTATTTTCGCTGTGTATGATTGTGGTACTTCAACATGTTTATCCTGTGTGTACTAGCATGATCCTGGACTAGTACGGCATACACAGAGTGTCCGAATCCGTGAAAATTCGGGGCATGACAGGGATGGTATCAGAGCCATACTGACTGTAGGACTTAACCCTAGTTAGACAGGCCGTTTTAAGAGGAGTCCAAACTAATTTCTAAAGAATAAAATTTGGGCAAGAATAATCAAAGAAATCTTGACTTATCCCCTCTTCCTTACTTCATATCTCTGCTGTATTCTGCTATTACTTTTATGCTCTTTTCATATTTTAGTACTGACGCGTTGCTTTGGCAGATGCGGATGGTTCACTCTTTTGGAGAGCGTCACGGAGGCTACGCTGCAGAGCTCTGGAGGATGCTCCAGGTGTTGGGAGGCTTCGACCGTCCTCTCTACCGATCGCGCACCAGGATAGTCAACGGGATTGCTCGCGGATGGGAGACGACTTTTACCTTGTACGCTCGGCAGCACGCGCGTTCGCTTCGCCTCGCAGTGAAGCGAGCTAGCTACGAGGCAGGCATACAGGAGTGTGCTCAGGTTGCGCTGCGACGGATCAGCCGGGACCACGGCTTTGAGCTGTGGGATACCGCCTTCCGTGTGCACCTGCACGCGGGTGGACCCCTGCAGGCTCGCTTGGAGCTAGAGGACGACGCCGCCGTCGTGCACCTGGGCAGGTTCACCGCTGCACAGGAGGAGGTCATGAACGCCACGACTACAGAGCTGCAGGCCATCTACCGCATCTTGGAGGAGACCGAGGTGGCTTTACGAGAGACCCGGATGCACGCAGTGCAGAGGATCGCTGAGCTGGAGGAGGCTCTCTACGGCCACGGGGAGCCTGATGCCGTCATGGAGCTCGACGACGACGAGGAGGAGCCGGAGGAGCAGGAGCCAGCGCCAATACCGAGACTCAGCGGCAATGGTGCCCCTAATGCACCAATGGTAGGGCATGGGGACCAGTTTGCCCGATGCCACCACCCGCGGTTTACGTGATCGGCGAGCCGAGCCGGTTGGCTCGATGAGTGATGCTTTGTCGAGTTGCAAAGGACCAAATTTTTGCGCTGAGACTCAGCCAGGTGGAGTCGCTCTTTTATTTCAAACCTCAAGATATGCGATGTTGTAATGAACAATTGATGTGATGTTTAGATCGATTTTGTGGTTGCACATTCCCTAGACTATGTAAGCAACCATACCTATTACTATTAATGCTTTAATGTTTTATGGTTCTAATTAAGTTACACTGCTTTCCCCATAAGTTCCTCTCACGATCTATTCTTTCCCCTCATCTCTAAACCATCAAGCAATCAGCAGATGGTGAACACTCAGAATAACGGAGCAGAGGCGGTGGTTCGCTACTCGGAGGTAGTCGAATGGTACACCACCTCAAGCAGCAAAGACCGCCAAGGATATGCGAATCTGGGAGCATTTCGCAGCGCAGACTCGATTAATGCAGACTATGATGGCAACAAGACAACAGATCAACCACCAGCAATGCCAACAATCAAAGCCATGAACAATGGGCCACGCCCCATTCAAGGTTGTCCGAAGTTTATGAGGACGCTACCACGACATTCTCAGCAACACCACCACTAGAGGCGCATTTAATCGCTAAGGACTATCGAACGGAAATTGCACATAACCCAAAGGTGAGGGACACGAGAGGGTGCTCTATGCCTCTCACCACCAAGGAACAAAGAAATTAATGGTGGGAGAACTATCACAGATCGCAGAGAACCCGCAGGAGATTACTTGGGAGGAATTCACCCTAGCTTTTCGTCAATACCATGTGTCAGAGGGTATTATGGAGCTAAAAAAGGAGGAATTCCGAGCGCTAAAGCAAGGAGGCCAGACAGTGGCCGATTACCTGAATAAATTCACTCAGTTAGCACGCTATGCACCGGATGACGTAGCAACAGACAAGGCAAGGCAATCTCGCTTTATGAAAGGGCTCAATACTGGTCTACAGGTGGGATTGATCACCCACAATTTCCCGGATTTTCAAGAATTAGTAAACAAGGCGCTCATACTGGAAGACAAGCGCAAAGAACTGGACGACAATCGCAAACGCCGCATGGCTCTGCAAGGAGGACGTCAGGGTAATCAGAAGACAAGAATGATGCCCTAGCAGTTCACCAGGTTCCAGCCAGGGAACAGTGCCAAGACACCGCCGCCAATGCCAAGACCAAATAGGACAAACCCCTCGCACCCCAATCAGAATATCAATCGAACGGAGGAAATCAAGAGATGTCCGGGAGACGCCAGCATAACTGCAATGAAACGGGCATTTCGCCAATGTGTGCCCCAAGAAAGGAGGTGTGACGCCAAGGCTTTTAACCTAGGAAACACGCCGCCAAGACCCTGCCCAAGGAGGAAGTAGAGGACCCACACAACCGGAGCTACACCGCAGTATTCACGCGAGGAAGGATCAATCATATTTCCACGCATAAAGTCCGTAATGCTACGGACGCCGTGCTCGGTAAGTTCCTAGTCAACTCAAGGCCACATGATTGTTTGATTCGGAGCTTCGATTCGCTTGTTTCTCAAGATTTTGCTGTGACAAATGAATTGATATTGTTAACCTTAAAAGTACACTCCTAGTTCAATCTCTCGGATCGTAACTCCGCTCTAAGGTCGGATGTTCTGGAGTTAAGCTTTTAATAAAAGGAGTAGAGTTCCTAGCTAACCTTATTATATTAGAAACCCAAACCCCGGATGTTATCCTCGAATGGATTGTTGGCTAAACATAAGGCTATATTAGACTGTGGACAAAGAGTTGTGTCTATCGAGAGCCCCGATGGTAGAAAAGTGGAATTTCAAGCAAGGCGCTCGAGGAGGTCAAATGCTAGTGAACAATTTGGAGATCTGTCAAGATAAGAGATGTACCAAAGGGTCGGTGAATACCCGGATGTTTTTCCCGAGGAATTTCCGTGAATGCCACCGACAGAGACATAGAGTTTGTAATTGACTTAGTACCGAACAAAGACCGATAGCAAAGAGACCATATCGGATGTCCACCAAGAGTTGGTAGAGATGAAGAAGCGATCGAGGAGTCATGGAAAAAGGATTCATCGATCGAGCTCGCACCTTGGGGAGCACCGGTTCTATTCGTAAGAAAAGGATGGGAGTTTTCGATGTGTATAGATTATCGCAAGACTTAACTAAGTGATAATAAAGAATAAATACCCGTTACCCCGGATAGACGATCTTTTCGATCAATTAAGAGGAGCAGGAGTATTCTCCAAGATCGACCTTAGGTCAGGATATCACCAGTTGAAAATCAAGAAAGAGGACATACCCAAGACCGCGTTTTCTTCAAGATACGGACATTATGAGTTCACAGTTATGTCATTCGGATTGACAAATGCGCCCGCTTACTTTATGAACTTGATGAATAAAGTATTTATGAAATACTTAGATAAATTTGTGGTCGTGTTCATAGATGATATTCTGGTTTACTCAAGGACGGATGAAGAGCACGCCCAACATTTGAGATTAGTGCTGGAGAAACTAAGAGAGCAACAGTTGTATGCAAAATTCAGTAAGTGCGATTTCTGGAAAAGTAAGGTAGATTTCTTAGGGCATGTAATGACCGTGGAAGGAATTGCAGTGGACCCAAGCAAGGTCGAGACAAGATCTTGCATTGGGAGTCGCCACGCATAGCCGCAAGTTCGGAGTTTTCTTGGAATGGCTGGATATTATCGTCGATTTATAGAGGATTCTCGCAATCGCTAGACCAATTACGCAATTGCTAAGGAAAGAAAAGAAGTTTGTTTGGACACCGGATTGCGAGAAGAGTTTCAAGAATTGAAGAAAAGATCGACATCGGCACTTCGGTGTTAGTGCGGCGATGTGCATCGAGTTTCGATATTCATCGTGATGCATCACGCCAAGGACTTCGGATGTGTGTTAATGCAAAATGGAAAGGTAGTAGCCTATGCATCCAGGCAATTAAGGCCACATGAAGGGAATTACCCGACACATGATCTGGAATTAGCAGCCGTAGTGCACGCATTGAAGATATGACGTCACTATCTTATTGGCAACAGATGTGAGGTGTATACAGACCATAAAAGCCTTAAATACATTTTCACCCAATCTGACCTAAACATGAGACAAAGGAGATGGTTAGAGCTGATCAAGGATTACAACATGGGTATCCATTATCATCCCGGCAAGGCCAATGTAGTGGCTGATGCCCTGAGTCGAAAAAGCCATGGTCTAAACTCGAAAGTGGAAGGAAGCCAAGAAGAACTGTGCAAGGATCTTCAGAGATTGAAATTGGAAGTCATTCCCGAAGGATTCGTAGACGCATTAGAAGTAAAACCTATCTTGGAAGATCAGATTAGAGAAGGTCAAGAATGATGAGAAGATCAAGCTTAATCAAGGCCAAGATGGAGGAAGGCCAAGCAAAAGACTTTAAGTCGACTTAACATGGAACGCTAGGATGAAAGAGCGATTTGTGTACCTAACAAAAAGGAATTAAAGCAGTTAATATTGGAGGAAGCTCATGACTCCAAGTATTAGATTCACCCAGGAAGTGCAAAAATGTATCAAGATTTAAAAGAGAGATTCTGGTGGCCAAATATGAAGAGAGAGGTTGTCAACACGTAGCACTATGTGATGTATGCCGATGAGTCAAAGCTATGCATCGAGACCAGCAGGACTGCTGCAGCCATTAAAAATACCAGAGTGGAAATGGGAAGAAATCGGAATGGATTTCATTACCGGATTGCCAAGGACGCAAGGAGGTTATGACTCCATATCGGTCATTGTGGATCGATTGACTAAGGTCGCGATTTCATACCGTAAAGACAACCTATTGAGGAGATAAGTTAGCCGAGCTATACATGGCAAGGATCGCTTGTTTGCATGGAGTGCCAAGGAAGATAGTATCGGACGAGGTACCCAATTTACCTCAAGATTTTGAGATAAGTCGATACAAAGAATGGGCACCCGCTGAATTTCAAGATGACTTACCACCCGCAAAACAGATGGATGCATGTAAAGAGTCAACCAGATATTAGAAGATATGTTGAGAGCTTGTGCGTTAGCATACACATCAACTTGGGATAAATGTTTGCCATATGCGGAGTTTAGTTACAACAATGCCTATCGTGCAAGTCTTCGATGTCACCTATTGAAGCATTGTATGGTCGACCTTTGTAGGACGCCGTTAAATTGAATGAGATCAGAGCGCCGTGTCTTCGCCGTATATACTTCAGAGGTCAAGAGCAAATAGCATCGATCGAGGAAGGTTAAAGATCGCGCAATCAAGACAGTAAGAGTTACGCAGACAACCGCCGAGAGATTTGAGTTTTGAACCGAAGATTACGGTATCTCGTAGTTACGCCGCTTAAGGGAGTCCAGAGGTTTCACAAAAAGGGTAAACTTGCGCCAAGATATGTAGGACCATTTAAGATCATAAGTCGTAAGGGCTAAGTCGATACCAACTCGAAAGTTATCGCAATACCAACAGGAGTGCACAATGTTTTTCATGTATCGCAACTCAAGAAATGTCTCCGAGTGCCTGAGGAACAAACGTCACTGGAAGAAGTTGAATTACAGGAAGACCTGACTTACAAGGAACAACCGATAAAAATTCTGGATACAATGGATCGGAAAACAAGAAACAAGACAACCCGTTTCTGCAGAGTTCAGTAGAGCAACCACACCGAGAGTGAAGCCACCTGGGAACGAGAGGAAGATCTGAAAAAGGAATTCCCAAACCTATTCTATAATTAAGCCTCGAATCTCGGGGACGAGATTCTGTTAAGGGGGGTAGGTTTGTAACATCCCGAAATTTGGCCAAATTTTAAATTTTGGAGTTATTTGAATTTTTATGAATTAATCAACCTTTATTTGCATTTAATTGAATTTATCTAATTTTTCCGGGATTTATTGGATTTAATTGGAATTTATTTATATCATTTTCCTTGAGTAATTAAATATCAGAAAATATAATTATCAAAAATTAAAACTAATATTTTATTTAGGCTCAAAATGCTCAAATATTTTCTAGAATTTTTCTAGTATTTTTAGTGCCCTAAACAATTACTTTGAATTTTTACAATTATTTTTATTCTAAAAGTCAGAAATTTTAGCTACAGTGTTGGGCCACTTCAACACCGTGCTCGCATGAGGAAACCATAACGCACGCCTTCCGCACCGTCTCGATCTTGATCGGACGGCCGCCGTTGGTCGCGCTTTAGGGACGAAGCGATCATGGCACCACCGTCCGCCGCTGGGAGGCGAGGATCTTGTCGAGATATTGTGCGTTGTCCGAGGCATGTCCGGCGAATGAAGTACACCCCGAGCTCAAGACTTCCTCCGCCATTTCCCGATCTCTCTCGCCGCCATCCACCGTAGCTCTCGACTTGCTCGCCAGAGTTGCCTCTTCCTCTCTCACTTCTTCTTCGCTCTTCCGCTGCAGCTCGCTGCTCGCCCGCACTGAGACCACCTCCGAGTTCACCAAGCCAAGGCGCGTCTGTGGTCACTTCATTCCATCGGAGAGACTTCGAAACGCCGCCGCCGTGTCGCCTTCTTCAACTCCGCAACGAAGCTCGCCGCTTTCCTTCGACGCCATGAGCTCCAAAGCGGCCGCCGATCTTCATCGGACGCCCGAGGTAACGCCACGTAGTCCCGCAAATAGTAAACCGCTCGGGTAGTTCTTGCGCCGTCTGATCCGAATCATACGGTCGAGAGTAGATGGTATGCGTGGCTTGATGCTTCTCGACGCGTGGTCGCCGATCCGACGTGGGGCCTGCACTATTCACCGGCCCACTTGTCGCTGGGAGGACCGCCAGGTGTCTTGGCGCGCCGCGACGCCATCCGGACCCACCTGTCTGTGGCAAAGGGCGACGTGGCTCGCTCTGGTGCCGACACGTGTTGAGCTGAGAGAAAATAGCCAGAAAATTGGTGGAAAATAGATGAATAATTCGGTTTATTCTTTTATGAATTTTCAGAATATTGTAAACGCTATAACTTTTGCATTTTAACTCGGATTTGAGTGATTCCAGTGCCCAAAAATTTGTAAAAATGTGAAATATTTAATGGTGATTTTTATTTTATTTTTGGTGCTGGTCTTGCTGTCTGTATTGAGTGCTATTGTATGTTTGATTGCGTCATGCCAGAGATCTTTAGTCGCGGAATTCGCCGAGGGAGGATTTGAAGATCCGTCGCAGAGCTTCGACCAGAACCAACCGCTGTTTGAAGGCAAGTCATGCTTTGACCATATTGCCCCTAGATTTTAAAAATGTATTTCGATTCAATTTATGCATGCTATATTAATTAAAAATGATATTGCTTATTGTGGGAAATGTAGCTAAAATACCAATTGAATTATGCCACCTTATTAATGTCATTATATGCCCTGAATACCTTGTCACCCTAGGATGTTTAAATTATGCTGGATGCTAATATGATGCCAACACGAGAGGCTAGACCATGATTAGTCGCTTAGTTTGCTCATATGCGTTGAATGTCTTTCAAATAGCAAATGAACATTGACTAAACAACTATGGAACGCATTTTTGAAAAAGTGCGATTATGTCATGGATTAGGATAGTAACCTGTGTGGTGCTATTCATGGAATAATGTGGAAAATGGCATGTGTTGCTTAATTACAAAAGTGGGGTGGGAATTGATTTGGACCAGGCAAGTGGCAAGAAGGCTTCGTGCGGTGGGCCTGTGGCAAGGGGTCAGTGAAAGATTGATAAGGTCTGTGCCGAGTTGTATAAATTGGATGTCTTGCCCGGATGCTTAAGGACTTAACCTTGCGAGCCTTTGAACTGAGTTCGTGTACAACCACTTGTCCTAATGGGACGGACCTAGTTAAGTAGGTTTCTCACCTCTTTCCTTTGAAACCTCGGGTGTCAAGTGCACACCAAGGTAATCGATTGGGGAAGCGTGCTGCTACGGTTGGTACCCATTCAACGACATTTGCTCGCTAAACTTCGCCGAGTGAGGAAGTGTTAGAAGGAAGTGTCGAGAGGTTCAACTGTTAACTCGTTAGTCTCTGAAAGACTTTGTTGCAATCAATCGCTCGCGGTGGTGAACGATCAGATCCTCGTGGGTAAAGTGTACACCTCTGCAGAGTGTGTGTGAAACTATTCAATAGCCGTGTCCGCAGTAATCGACATTGCTCTTGATTATAGTCAAGGGTTAGATTTTAAAAATAAAAGATGTGGAATGGGTGGTCAGGTGCCAAAAAGTCGTGTGAATGAAACTAGGTCAGGTGCCAAAACTCTTGAAAAGAATTGAAAAATTAATTATTAATAATACTGATTTTATCGCTTCCAAGCTAATAGGATTACCTATTAAAAGAAATGTCTGCTTATGCAAAATTACCAATTAAGCCTTTCCTTTGGATAAGCCATGCATATAGTAATAGATCCGCATTGTGCATGACTTGTTGAGTATGTTGTATACTCACCCTTGCATCGACAAAAACCTCGAAGAAGAAGAAGCCGTGCCGCCTTGGAATGAAGAGTTCGTCAAGGCCGGAGGATTAAGGGTTGAGCTGCACTCAAGAGCTCGTGGCTAGGAGTGGTTCCGCTATCGTATTTTGCTTCCATTGCCAATGACCTTGGTAATCGATGATATTTATCACCTCGCGCTAATTATTGTAAGGCGACCATAAGGTCATGTAACTCGACTATATTATGCTTGAAGTACTTTATTATTTATTTCATTGTATGATTGTGGTACTTCAACTGTTTATCCTGTGTGTACTAGCGCGATCCTCGACTAGTACGGCATACACAGAGTGTCCGAATCCGTGAAAATTCGGGGCACGACAATCAATTACCAAAAAGTGGGAGATTAAAAGCATCTAGGCCTCTAATTCATTTTGGTTTTGGTAATTAATGGCAATCATGATTAGAGGACTAATATTTTTCTGAGATTGATGAAAATAGTTCGGTCCTATACATGGCACGCAATGAAGCATGGAAATAAAAGCCAAAAGGAGATCAATGCATCAAGTTAAATCACCAAGGTATAAAATTAAGGATCTTTTTATAGCTTTTTGTCGATTTCGGTGTTTTGGAGAAAGATCGGATTGTTAGATTAGGTGCTGTACAACTAAGAGTGACTCTTGACTAGTAGTTTGAAGTTTAATTTAGTGTAAATAGCTCAAATATACGCTCATACTTTGATCATTTGTATTCATTGGAAAATTACTTGAAAAACCTGTCATCACTCTGCATTGTCAGCACTACTGTGTATTCAGGAGCGGTATGTAAGGACCCGAATTCACCAATTCAAATCCACTGTGTTTTGCCGCACTAGTCCCAAGATCAACGCTAGTGCACACAGCTTAACATCGGTGAGCATCACACCATACACAACGATAATAATAGTAAAACTCCAATTATTATTATAACTAGTGTATGATCTTATGATCACTTACATTATTAAGCCACGCAGGGCTAGATTGAAATAAACTTAAGCAAATGCAGCGGAAAATAGCAAAAGACGTAGTGTCTCATCAATGCACCAAAGGCGACTGACGAGGCTTAGCCTAGAGACCCGTATCCACCTGGAAGTCCTCCTCCAACAAAGGCGATAATTCCTCCACTGTTGATTTGTTGTTGTTGGCAAGGGTGAGTACAAAAGCACTCAACAAGTTATGCACAGAATGCATTTCTACCATAGCTATATGCAAGGCTTATTCCAAAGAAAGGCTATGTGGTTTATTTGCAATAAAGTAGCATTTTGAAACACATACATAACATAGATTGAAAAGAGAGTAAAAATAATAATAATAATAATAATAAGTAGATTCAATGATTCTCAAATAAACCAAGTTTTTCATCCTAAGTCAAGTTTCCATATCCATGTGGCAACCTGCCACCCATCCCAAGTTTATTTTGCAAAAGTCTAACCCTTGACTGTAATCCTCGAGTATTGCTCAATACCGTGAGCACGACTATCCGAATAGATTGTACACTCTGCAGAGGTTAAGCACTTTACCCACACGATACAACCATGCACCACACAGGTGAACGATCATAACAAAGCCTTTACAATGCACCATCTTAACCCTAGACTACCCAACGAGGTTTCAACACCGATGGGTTACACCACCACAACAGGCCCCCTCTTGCGCCATGTGAGTTTCCTCCGCACAATCTTGACTCATACCACCACGATAGTACCCAAGCTAAGACGTTGCAAATTAGCTCGGCTTAGGTCGCCCCATAACGTACATGTGGTTGCATGATTGACTCAGGTCAAAGGCTTGCAAGGTTAAGTCCTTAGGGTTGATTAAAGCAAGACTTGCACATACCCTCTGCCCATCGGGCCCACCCTGGCACACTTGCCCCACCACTTGCTTCAATCTAAAAATGATTACCACCCCGGTTGATTACCAAGCACCATGTGCTATCCACAAATCAACATCGTCGCGTGACTCCCCCGTCACCACAACTCAATCACTTTGAGTGACCACACATGACACACAAGTTCATAACATTGTTCCATATTCCATTAGTCAAGATTAATAATCAATATTCCATGAGCATGTGATGACGTGGCACGGTTAAGCAACTCTAATTCGTTCTAACCATCCCATGTTGATTTCATATTTAACCAGCTATAATAAACCAACCTAAGGTGACAAGTGGATCATGGCATACAATTAACAAGGTAGGGTGTAATTCAAGGGGTATGATATCTAAATCCCAAACTAAGTTGAAATCATTTTATACACATGAAATAATATGCAATAAGGTAAAAAAATAGCAATTTTGCAAACACGGGTGCAACATGATCAAAGCACAACATGCCTTGTTTAAGCTCCTGGTCTTGATCTAGAAATTGCTCTTGAGTCGCCAATTCCTCCTCCGAAGCCTCACTCAATTCAACGTGTACGTGAATCGAGAAGAAATAACAAATAAACACCAAAACTAGAGAATAGACAAACTCTAAAAATCAAACAAAAGCCACCAGTAGATAGATCTCGATTTTACAAATTTTTAGAAATTTGAATCACCTCAATCGGAGTTCGTATGAGGGAGAACGAGGCCTCGGAAGATTCGAAAATCCAAAAATTCATAAAATTAGAAAATCCGAAATATCCGAATTATTTTTGAACAAGAAAATCTGATTTATTACGTCAGCTGACGTCAGCCCTGGTCTAATCTGATGCGACTGACACGTGGCACAATCCACGCCACATAGAACCAATCTAACGGTCATCACTTCATCTAAGATGTGGCGAAACTATAGACACCCGATTCAAATCGAACGGAAATTATTTACCTGAGTAGATTACTGTTGACCTATCTAGCGTGGCGTAATCTGAAGCGTTCAAGGAAGATCCTACGGTCGATGTTTTACCCGAGACGCTTACCGATTCAGAAGCGACGTGGCTCACCTCTGGCGATCCGATGAAGATCCGACGACTGGCAGTGTTCGAGCTCAATGATGAAGATGCGCCGGCGTGGTTCCACCGGAGTTGAAGAAGACGACCACCCCGACGATGTTTCGGCGTTCTCCGGTGATGAATAAGTGATGGAGCAGCTGCGGCGTGACGCGATGAGCTCGAATCCAACTTCGGTGTGGCGGAAGAGATTCTACGGCATTTAAACTTCGGCAAGAAAGTCCTTCGACAATCCGTCGAGCTCCCGCAACTCCTTCGGTGCTCCTCCGGCGACGACACAGCAGAGAAGAGGTGCGACGGCTTCTAGGCATTCTAGGGAGAGGTGCCCCGGTCCTTAAATACCCCTCGGCGTCGCTAAACTTGGAAACTACTAAGGGGCAAGCGTTTGAAACAAACACGGCGGCACAAGACGAGTCCTGGCCGAAGATTAAGACCCTCAAATTTCACGATCTTGATCCGATACCAAGAAAGACTCGGTGCGGCACTTTCCTAACCGGTCGATGAATCCAACGGTGAGATGCATTAGGGCTACACAAGACACGGTTGATGAGGACCGCTCGATCAAAATCTAACGGCGACGGATGCTAGGGTTTTTGGTAAGTGATGCGGGTTGAAAATGGCTTTTGGATCACGATCCGACAGCTGTTAGCATTTCGTCCCGAAAAATCAGCTAATCGGGCCACACAAAGACACAAAGTTTACACGACAAGAATGGGCTTCGCCCGCTATCGCTTTTTAACGAACTTTCAAGGTTTTACTAATTAAAATAATTATAGAAATTACTTTGATTTATTTAAGGCAATAAATATAATGTAAAAATTCTAAGAAAAATCTCAAAAATACTTTGAGATATTCTGGACTCAAATAAAATTTTTTTGGCAAAACTTTATTTTAAACTTATCTATTTATAATTAGTTTTGGCCAAAAACAAAATACTTTTAATTTGAAATAATTCAAATAAATCCCAGAAAATTCCAATAAATCCAGAAAATTCACAAAAAGCACAATTAGCAATAAAACACTGTTAACTAAATTAAAAGGGCTAAAATTTGGGATGTTACAAACCTCCCCCCTTAACAGAATCTCGACCCCGAGATTCGAGATTCAGGGCTAACTAGAGAATAGGCTTGGGAATTCTGCCTTCAGGTCCTCCTCGCGCTCCCAGGTTGCTTCGCTCTCTAAGTGATTGCTCCACTGAACTCTGCAAAAGCGGGTGGACTTGTTTCTGGTCTTACGCTCCATCACATCCAAAATCTTGATCGGTTGCTCCTTGTAGGTCAGATCTTTCTGCAACTCGATGGCTTTAGCGGCTCGTCACCGGCACTCGAGACATTTCTTGAGTCAGGACACATGGAACACATCATGCACGCCTGCCAACGATTGTGGTAACTCCAGCTGATAAGCAACCTCTCCTCGATGACTCAGGATTTTGAATGGTCCGACAAACCTGGGTGCAAGCTTTCCTTTGACATGGAACCTCTTAACACCTTTAAGGGGAGTGACCCTAAGATACACAAAATCATTGGGCTCAAAGCTCAATTCACGGCGACGGTTGTCAGCGTAACTCTTCTGCCTTGACTGCGTTTCTTTCAGCCTTTCCCTGATCATGGCAACTTGCTCTTCGGCCTCCCTAAAAATCTTAGGTCCAAATACTGAACGCTCTCCTGTCTCACTCCAATTCTACGGGGTACGATAGGCACGACCATATAGGGCCTCAAATGGTGACATCTGCAGACTAGCCTGATAACTATTATTATAACTGAACTCTGCATAAGGCAAGCATTTATCCCAAGATGTGTTGTATGATATCGCACAGGCTCTCAACATGTCCTCCAAAATCTGATTAACCCTCTCAGTCTGGCCATCTGTATGCGGATGATATGCGGTGCTAAAATTCTAGCGAGTTCCCATCGCTTCATGTAGTTTGTCCCAAAATCTTGAGGTAAACTGGGTACCTCGATCCGACACGATCTTCTTGGGCACACCATGCAAACACACAATCCTCGACATATATAACTCTACCAATCGATCTCCTGAATAGGTCGTCTTCACTGGGATGAAGTGGGCAACTTTAGTCAAACGATCAATGATTACCCATATTGAATCATAGCCTCTCTGAGTCTTGGGCAATCCCGTGATGAAATCCATTCCAATTTCTTCCCATTTCCATTCCGGAATCTTCAATGGCTGCAACAATCCAGCGGGCTTTTGGTGCAACGCCTTCACCATCTGACACACATCACACAATGCAACATGCTCCGCTACTTCACGCTTCATGTTAGGCCACCAAAATCTTCCTTTAAGGTCTTGATACATCTTGGCACTTCCCGGGTGAATAGAATACTTGGAATCGTGAGCCTCCTCAAGAATCAACTGCTTGAGTTCCTTCTCGTCTGGCACACAGATTCGACCTTTGAACCACAGGGTACCTTGCTCATCCACCGAGAAATCCTCAGCTAACCCTTCCTCCTTCTTGGACTTGATCTTGTTGATTTTCTCATCCTTACTCTACCTATCTCTGATTTGATCCTCCAAGGTTGGCTTCACTTCCAACGCAGCAATAAATCCTTGCGGCACAACTTCCAATCCCAACTTCTGAAATTCTTCACACAACTCCTGTTGCTCGCTTACTACCAACGAATTCACACTGTGGCTCTTTCGACTCAGAGCATCGGCCACCACATTAGCTTTTTCCAGGATGATAATGGATTCCAACATTATAATCCTTTATCAATTCCAATCATCTCCTCTGCCTCATGTTAAGCTCCGACTGAGTGAATATATACTTCAAACTCTTATGGTCCGTATATATCTCACATCTATTTCCAATGAGATAATGACGCCATATCTTTAAAGCATGCACTACGGCTGCTAACTCCAAGTCATGCGTCGGGTAATTCCCTTTATGCGGCCTTAACTGCCTAGATGCGTAGGCCACCACCTTGCCATTCTCGCATCAACATACAACCAAGACCACCGCCGAGGCGCCACAATAAATGTCAAGTCGCTCAAGACATCCGCAATACTAACACAGGGGCGGATGTTAACCTCTTCTTTAGCTCCTGAAAACTCTTCTCGCACTCAGGCGTCCATGCAAACTTCTTCTCTTTCTTCAACAATTGCATAAGAGGTCTCGCAATCGTCGAAAATCCTTCTATGAATCGACGGTAATATCCCGCCATTCCCAGAAAACTACGGATCTAAGTGACTGTCTTCGGTTGCTCCCAATGCAACACAGCTTCCACCTTGCTTGGATCCATAGCAATTCCTTTAGCGGTCATTACATGGCCAAGGAATTCCACCTTCTCCTTCCAAAAATCACACTTGCTGAACTTAGCATACAAGTGCTGGTCTCGCAACTTCTCCAAAACCAATCTCAAGTGCTCGGCGTGCTCTTCTTCCGATTTGAGTACACAAGGATATCATCAATAAAGACTACCACAAACTTATCCAAATATTCCATGAATACCTTATTCATGAGGTTCATGAAATAGGCTGGGGCATTGGTTAATCCAAATGACATAACTGTGAACTCATAATATCCATAACGGGTAGAGAATTCTTCGGAATATCTTCCGCTCGGATCCTCAGCTGGTGATAACCTGATCGAAGATCTATCTTGGAGAAAATTGCTTCCAATTTCAACTGGTCAAACAAATCATCAATCCTCGGCAAAGGGTACTTATTCTTGACCGTCACTTCATTAAGTGCACGATAATCAATGCACATCCTTAAACTCCCATCATTCTTCCTGACGAACAAAACTGGCGCTCCCCACGGGGAAGAACTTGGCCGAATGAAACCTTTCTCCAGCAATTCCTCAATCTGCTTCTTCATCTCAACCAGCTCATCGGTTGGCATCTGATATGGCCTCTTCGCTATTGGTGCTGTTCCAGGTACCAACTCTGTGACAAACTCAATGTCCCGATCTGGCAGCATGCTTGGCAAATCTTTAGGGAGCACTTCTGGATAGTCTCTAACCACTGGCACATCCTCTAAATTAACCACCTTCACGCTGTTGATCATCAACTGTCCATTGCGAACTGCGGTAGCACGCACTTCCACCTTCTCACCACTAGGGCTTTCTAAGGTCACCATCCTTTGGCCACAATCCAAAACAGCTTTATGCTTGGATAGCCAATCCATTCCTAGGATGACATCCAAGGTTTGGGTATCTAACAAGATAAGATTTGCTAGGAACTCTATCCCATTCATAAGCAACTTAACTCCCAAACACCCAAGGCTAGACCGAAGTTCAGATCCTGGAGCTTGGACTAGAAGCACACACTTAAGATTCTTAACAGCAAATCCATTCTTCAATGCAAAACTCCGAGAAACAAACGAATACAAAGCTCCAGAATCAAATAAAATTGTAGCTAGTACTGAGTTAACCAAGAACTTACCCAGTACAACGTCCGATGCCTCCTGAGCTTCATCTGCGGTGATGTGGTTGATTCTCCCATGCACTCGTCCGTTCGAGGTGACGCCTCGATCAAGACTGCACTCTGGTTCCCTCCTCACCGGAGCTTTGGCCGGAGTATTGCCCAAATTGAAGCGAACTGGGTAATTCCTCACTTCTTCAGACACTTATTGGCGAAGTGCCCAGGCTCATTGCATGAGAAGCATCTCCTATCAACCGGTGGTCGACTTTCGTAGTCGATTGCCCACTAGCGCCGCGGCTCGAAACTCGATCGGCGGGCGAGGTGTCGAGCCGATGCCTCGCTGGCAACCGGGCTGAATCTCGCAAACCGTTGAGGTGTCATCCTCAACCTAAACTCGATTAGGGCTGTCCAAACTGACTAGCCATCTCAAGGCCATGTCCTCACCCAACTCATTGCGCTTATCTCAAGGATCAAAGCCTTATTGACCAACTCCCGAAAGTCGAAAGGTGTGGGTGATCAATCCCACCGCAGCCTTGAGTTTAGCCCCTTCAGAAAATGGGACTACCTGGCTTTATCTGTAGCCACATCCCCAGGTGTATAGCATGCTAACTGAGTAAACTTATTCAGGTACTCGGCCACTGACTGGCTCCCTTGCTTCAAAGCCCTAAACTCTTCCTTCTTGAGATCCATCATTCCTTCTGGCACATGGTACTGGTGAAAAGCAGTCGAAAACTCCTCCCATGTGATCTCCTGCGGGGCTTCATGAGCTGCGCAGTAGTTCTCCCACCATTCTGCGGTAGTTCCTTCCAACTGGTGCGAAGCATACAACACCTTCTCATTGCTCTCACACTGCTTGATGTGCAGCTTCCTCTCAATAGTCCTCAACCAATCATTGGCCTCCAATGGATTGACATTGCCTGAGAATGTCGGAGGGCGAGTCCTCATGAAATCAACTTGGAGTGAGCATGTGGCCCATTGTTGCATTGCGGAACGTTGTTGTTGCCTGCAGCTTGACCTGCCATATTCTGCATCTGCTGCATCATCGTCTGCATAAGCTAAGTCTGTGCTACCAGAAAAGCTCCCAAGTTCTGTATATCCACTGGCGGTGCTAGCTGTGGTGGCACTCCATCATTGACACTGTCATTCCGGCGAAGACCACTTCGTGATGCTCCATTGTTGCCACGAGTATTCACCATCTGGTTGATTGCTTCTTGGGTTAGGAAAGCTAGAAGTAGCATAGATGAGATGTAAGAATCTCTAAGGCGGGGGAACAGGTTAAACCCAAACTTAAGCAACTTTATTACTTTTTTAATTAACTTGGTATGGTTGCTTACAAAAGCCTAAGGGCTATACAACACATACTGCACACTCAGCAAACAATAAGAACCAAACTAAACACACAACCTTAACGTCTACTACAAATGGTAGAACTACCTTATTGACGCGACTCAACACTTGAGTCTCAACTTAGCTCTAAGACTCTCACCCCTTGAGCTCCGACTCTGGTTCTGACTCTTTAGGGTCTGGGTCGTGCAGCTCCAATACTTGGTTTCTGCTCAGTCCGTGACAACAAGATCCTCTAACTCACGGACCCTCTGGAGAGAGTGAGCTAGGACCTCCTGTAGCTGAGTCTTCACCTCCCTGGCCTCGTCGCGGGCTCTCTGCAGCTCCTGAACTATATCATCGATGGCATCCACCTGAGCAATGACATATCTGCCAGGTGGGTAACCGTGGCGTCCTCCTCTACTATCGGCTCCCGGTCGTGACGGTTATCTCGGCGTGGATGATGTCGGAACACAATGCCATCCAACTCTCTGGAATAGGTACGAGCAATCTGTTTCATTTCCAGACGTGCTGCCTCCTGGATCCTGGCATCGGGCGTAGATCTCTTGACAGTGATGCGGATGGAATGACTTGCTCTTGTCCTTCTCCGGGCATAGATCATGATTTGAACTTTCCAACCAATGTCGAGTCCGGCCCGTACTATGGTAGTCCCCCGGTAGATTGGCCTGTCGAAGCCTCCGAGCATCCGCATCATACGCCATAGCTCTGCTGCGTAACCTCCCTCACGTTCCCCGTACTCTTGAGTCATCATCATCTATTCAAAAGAGAAATAGATAAGTCCACCACTCTCAACGGCCACGGAAAAACATAATTTCAGCAAAGTTAAGGAGTAGAGAATAAGAAGAGTCAAGAGTGTTGTCTTAGTCCAGTTTAGGTTTTTCTTTTAGAAAATAGTTTTGGACTCCCTAAGATACCACCATGCTAACTAGGGCCAAGACCTACAGTCAGTATGCTCTGATACCACCTCTGTAAGGACCCGAATTCACCAATTCGAATCCACTGTGTTTTGCCGCACTAGTCCCAAGATCAACGCTAGTGCACACAGCTTAACATCGGTAAGCATCACACCATACACAACGATAATAATAGTAAAACTCCAATTATTATTATAACTAGTGTATGATCTTATGATCACTTACATTATTAAGCCACGCAGGGCTAGACTGAAATAAATTTAAGCAAATGCAGCGAAAAATAGCAAAAGACGTAGAGTCTCATCAATACACCACAGGCGACTGACGAGGCTTGGCCTAGAGACCCGTATCCACCTGGAAGTCCTCCTCCAACAAAGGCGATGATTCCTCCACTGTTGATTTGTTGTTGATGGCAAGGGTGAGTACAAAAGAACTCAACAAGTTGTGCACGGAATGCATTTCTACCATAGCTATATGCAAGGCTTATTCCAAAGAAAGGCTATGTGGTTTATTTGCAATAAAGCAGCATTTTCAAACACACACAAAACATAGATTGAAAAGAGAGTAAAACAAATAATAACAATAAGTAGATTCAATGATTCTCAAATAAACCAAGTTTTTCATCCTAAGTCAAGTTTCCATATCCATGTGGCAACATGCCACCCATCCCAAGTTTATTTTGCAAAAGTCTAACCCTTGTCTGTAATCCCCGAGCATTGCTCAATACCATGAGCATGGCTATCTGAATAGATTGTACACTCTGCAGAGGTTATGCACTTTACCCACATGATACAACCATGCACCACACAGGTGAACGATCATAACAAAGCCTTTACAATGCACTATCTTAACCCGGTACTACCCGCTGAGGTTTCAACACTGATGGGTTACACCACCACAACAGGGCCCCCCTCTTGCGCCATGTGAGTTTCCTCCGTACACCCGGACTCACACCACCACGATAGTACCCAAGCTAAGACGTTGCAAATTAGCTCGGCTAGGGTCACGATAATGTATATGTGGTTGCATGATTGACTCAGTCAAAGGCTTGCAAGGTTAAGTCCTTAGGGTTGATTAAAGCAAGACTTGCACATACCCTCTGCCCATCGGGCCCACCCTGGCACACTTGCCCCCACCACTTGCTTCAATCTAAAATGATTACCACCCTACCGACATTAAGCACCATGTGGTATCCACAAATCAACATCATCGCGTGACTCCCCCATCACCGCAACTCAATCACTTTGTGTGACCACACATGACATACAAGTTCATAACATTGTTCCATATTCCATTAGTCAAGATTAATAATCAATATTCCATGAGCATGTGATGATGTGGCATGGCTAAGCAACTCTAATTCGTTCTAACCATCCCATGTTGATTTCATATTTAACCAGCTATAATAAACCAACCTAAGGTGACAAGTGGATCATGGCATACAATTAACAAGGTAGGGTGTAATTCAAGGGGTATGATATCTAAATCCCAAACTAAGTTGAAATCATTTTATACACATGAAATAATATGCAATAAGGTAAAACAAAATAGCAATTTTGCAAACAAGGGTGCAACATGATCAAAGCACAACATGCCTTTGTTAAGCTCCTGGTCTTGATCTAGAAATTGCTCTTGAGTCGCCAATTCCTCCTCTGAAGCCTCACATAATTCAACGTCTACGCGAATCGATAAGAAATAGCAAATAAACACCAAAACCAGAGAACAAACAAACTCTAAAAATAAAAAAAGCCACCATTGGATAGATCTCAATTTTACAAATTTTTAGAAATTTGAATCACCTCAATCGGAGTTCGTATGAGGGAGAACAAGCCCTCGGAAGATTCAAGAATCCAAAAATTCATAAAATTAGAAAATCCGAAATATCCGAATTATTTTTGAAAAGGAAAATCCGATTTATTACGTCAGCTGACGTCAGCCCTGGTCTGATCTGATGTGGCCGACACGTGGCATAATCCACGCCACACAGATCCAATCTAACGGTCATCACTTGATCTAAGACGTGGCGAAACTACAGACACCCGATTCAAATCGAACGGACATTATTTACCCGAGCAGATTACTATTGACCTATCTAGCGTGGCGCAATCTGAAGCGTTCAAGGAAGATCCTACGGTCGATGTTTTACCCGAGACGCTTACCGATTCCGAAGCGACGTGGCTCACCTCTGGCGATCTGATGAAGATCCGACGGTTGGCAGTGTTCGAGCTCAACGATGAAGATGCGGCAGCGTGGTTCCACTGGAGTTGAAGAAGACGACCACCCCGACGGCGTTTCGGCGTTCTCCGGCGACGAATAAGTGACGGAGCGAATGCGGCGTGACGCGATGAGCTCGAATCCGACTTCGGTGCGGCGGAAGAGATTCCCGTCGGCGACGAAACTCGGCGCAAAGTCCTTCGACAATCCGGTGAGCTCCCGCAACTCCTTCGGTGCTCCTCCGGCGACGACGCAGCAGAGAAGAGGTGCGACGGCTTCTGGGGATTCTAGGGAGAGGTGCCCCAGTCCTTAAATACCCCTTGGCGTCGATAAACTTGGAAACTACGGCGGCGGCGTTTGAAACGAACACGGCGGCGGCGCACGAGTCTGGCTCGGAGACGAAGACCCTCAGCCCACGATCTTGATCCGATAGCCAAGAAAGACTCCAGGCGCGGCACTTTCCTAACCAGTCGATGAATCCAACGGCTGAGATGCATTAGGGCTACATGGCACACGGTTGATGAGGACCGTTCGATCAAAATCTAACGGCGACGGATGCTAGGGATTTTGGTAAGTGATGCGGGTTGAAAATGGCTTTTGGATCACGATCCGACGGCCAAGCATTCATCCCTAAATCAGGCTAATCGGGCGACAACAAGACAAAGTCGACGTGCACAAAGAATGGGCTTCGTTCACATCGTTTTTAACGAACTTTCGAGGTTTTACTAATTAAAATAATTAGAGAAATTACTTTGATTTATTTAAGGCAATAAAATACCAGAAAAATTCCAAGAAAAATCTCAAAAATACTTTGAGACATTCTGGACTCAAATAAAATATTTTTGGCAAAACTTTATTTTAAACTTATCTATTTATAATTAGTTTGCCAAAAACAAAATACTTTTAATTTGAAATAATTCAAATAAATCCCAAAAAATTCCAATAAATCCAGAAAATTCACAAAAAGCACAATTATCAATAAAACACTGTTAACTAAATTAAAAGGGCCAAAATTTGGGATGTTACACGGTACTACCACTCTATCCATAGTATCGGCTCAAGCACGGTAGATATATCACAGAGGGTGACATTTCTGCACTAGTGGTGTCACGTAGTCCGTTGGTGACAATGACGACGAAGAAGAAGAGCTGCTGTTGGTACATCCTGTGCTGGCCTCGCGCACGGGGGACTTGTCAATTTTTTGGAAGATCTCTTGTCTCATGGTCCTCTAAGAAACAAAATTCCGTAGCCCTATCCACAGCCGAAGCCGAGTATATCGCGGCCGGGAGTTGTTGTGCCTAATTGCTTTGGATGAGACAAATATTAAATGATTATGGCCTAACCTATAACCATGTTCCACTTTTGTGTGACAATGAGAGCGCCATAAAAATTGCCAACAATCCCATCCAATATTCCCGTACAAAGCATATCGATATTCGTCATCATTTCCTAAGAGAAGGGTTTTCTACACTTATGTTTATTTCCGCTGCTGTTTATTTACTTTTTAGTTGTAGCCCCCCGAGGCGTACTCATGTAAGGTGGACCATAAGGTCGTTTAACAGTTATACTCAATTTGATAAAGTCTTCATTATGTTATCACTGAGTATGATTATGATATTCATCTATGTTGAGTTTGTGTGCACTAGCGTGATCTTGGACTAATGCAGAATACATAGAGGGTTCAGATTTGCATACTTGGGTCCCGACAGAGGTGGTATCAGAGCCATACTGACTGTAGGTCACACCCTAGCTAGATTGTTGCTTTAGGAGTGTCCAATACTATTTTATAAAGGCAAAATTAATTTGAAAGATCAAAAGGATCTCGACTTATCTCTTCTTTCTTGCTTTCCATCTATGTTGAATTTTTCTGTCTTTTCTCTTGTTTTTGAGCTGAGGTTTTTACGAGAGTCGCTTTCTGTAGGTTGAGATGGAGTGCCTTTACGAAGAGCGTAAGGGAGGATTTGCCACAGGGCTTTAGAGGATGTTACAACTGTTGGGAGGTTTTGATTGTCCTATCTACCGTGGTACCAATTGGATCATGAGTGGGAAGGTGCAAGGTACAATCTGCAAGATCATAGTCTACGCTAGGGAGAACACAATCGGGAGCCGCCCCGTCAACATCTCAGTGAGAAGGGAAACATTTGAAGCTGGGATTTAGGAGGCCACTCGTCTTGCACTTTGTCACTTTGCTCGTGACTACGCTGCAGAGTTAGTGATGACTGTTCAAGTACCATCCTAATAGAAGCGCTGTCACTGAAGACAGGATCAAAAGGGAGGAGGATGCTACCATCGTCCACCTGGCATGTTTTGTTCAGCGCAGGAGACTCTCACAAAGACAACTAATTAGGAGCTGAATGAGGTATGTGAGGCATTGGATAAGGCCGAGAAGGACCTTTGAGAGGTTAGGAGGATGGCTTCTGAGATGATTGCTGAGCTGGAGGAGGCTCTCTACCTCAGGGAAGAGGCAGTTGAGCTGGAGGAGTCCGAGGAGGATCCGAAGGAGCTTGTGCCAGAGTCTGAGTTAGGGATCAACGTCATCCAATGTGACCCCCGGTTATCATAATAACTTTGCCCCGATGCTACGTCATTTGTCGTAGTGTCCACCAGGAGGTCCGCATCTAGGATGGCTTAGTGACTAAGTAGAGTGTTGAGTTTAGTAGTAGTGGTGACTCCAGTGTACGAGTCACATGAATCTAACTTAGAGTCTTGCCACTAGCCGATTAGTAATGCTTGTTTAGGTTAATGAAAGTTTTTATGGTTTCTTTGAGTATGCGGTATGCACTTGTGAGTAGCCATATCAACTATTAAATAAAGTTAATATAGTTGGAGTTTGAGTTTAAAACCTTTTCCCCTGCATAAGTCCTTATATTACTTATCTATGCTATTTTCCCTTTTTTCTCTAAACCTTGGAGTGATCAACAGATGGTTCAGACTCGCCGAAACAATAGAGCCAACGGAAGTGGAAGGCACTAGAATGAGAACCGGAATGAATTACCAATTCCTCAAGTAGCTCCACCGGTTGACATGAGTAATTTTAGAGCCTTTCTTGCTACACAAACTCGGCTTATGTAGGCCATGATGCAGCAAATGCAGCACTTCGCTAATCAATCAGTGGCCAATAATACAAACCAAGCTGCTGGCAATGAGAATTGTCCAACTCGAAGCTGTCGAACTTTGTGAGGACCTGTCTGCCAATATTTTCTGGGAATGCTAACCCAATTGAGGCTGACAACTAGTTAAGGACAATTGAGAGAAAGCTGCATATCACTTAGTGTTAGAAAAATGAGGTGCTTTTTTCTTCTCATCAGCTTGAGGGTACAACTATTGAATATTGGGAGATTATTGTGCATCACAGGAGGACCCACAAGAGATCACTTGGGAAGAGTTTTTTGCTGCTTTCCATCAGTTTCATGTTCCGGAAGGTGTCATGGATATGAACAAGGAAGAATTTAGAGCCATCAAGTAGGGAGGTCAGTCTGTGGCAGAATACCTGAACCAGTTTACTCAGCTAGCTCGCTATGCACCTAAGGATGTAGCGACTGACAAGGCAAGGCAATCTCGCTTCACGAAGGGACTGAATTCTAGGCTGCAAGTGGGGTTGATTACCCATAATTTTCCTGATTTACAAGAATTCGTGAACAAAGCCCTTATCCATGAGAACAAGCGCAAAGAGTTGGATGATAACCACAAGCGCAAGATGGCATAGCAAGGAGCTCACCAAGGATAATAGAAGTTGAGGGTTGCACCACAGTAGTTTGTCAGGTTTCAGCCCAAGGTAGTTTTTAAGATGCCTTCTTCCACACCCCGTCCTAGTGGGCAGAATTTTCAGACACCTATTCAGATCAATAATGCACCGGGAGTAGCTCAACCATCGATAGTTAGGTGTTGTTTCAGCTGCAATGAGGCAGGGGATTTCACCAATAACTGCCTCAAAGAGAGGAGGTGTCATGCCCATTCGCTTCAACCTTGGATCTACGCTGGCCAAGACGCCTACAACTCAAGCCACGGTGAGGGGTCATGTTAATCTTGTCATGACTGATGAGGCCCAGGAAGCATCAGACGTCGTACTAGGTAAGTTTCTAGTTAAGTCAGTACCTATTATAGCTTTGTTTGATTTCGGAGCTTCGCATTCCTTTATTTCTTGAGATTTTGCTACTGGGAATGGGTTAGAAGTGATGAACCTTAAGTGCATACTTTTGGTGCAATCCCCTAGATCAGAATTACGATCTAACCTAGGACATATAGGAGTTAAGATGCTCATGAATGGAGTAGAGTTCCTAGTGAACCTTATTATCTTGGATACTCAAACACTAGATGTTATCCTTGGAATGGATTGGCTGTCTAAGCACAGGGTTGTATTAGATTGTGGTAGGAGAGTAGTGTCAATTGAAAGTCCGAAAGGTAAAAAAGTAAATGTCTAAGCATCCGCAATTCATAATGGTCAAATGATGGTTAACAGTGCTAAACTAGTTGGCATTGAGGAAGTGCCAGTTGTGAATGAATATCCAGATGTTTTTCCTGAGGATTTACCTAGAATGCTGCCTGATCGACATATTGAGTTAGTAATTGAATTGCTGCCTACAAATAAGTTGGTAGAAATGAAGAAACTAATTGAGGAGTTGCTAGTAAAAGATTTTGTAAGGCCAAGTTCGTCACCATTAGGAGAACCTATTTTGTTTGTTCGAGCTTTGAATGAAGTGACAATAAAGAACAAGTATCTATTACACAGGATTGATGATTTATTTGATCAGTTAAGTGGAGCATGAATTTTCATCAAGATAGATCTTCGATCAGGATAGCATCAGCTAAAGATTCGAGCGGAAGACATACCCAAGACCACATTTTTAACTAGAGATGGTCATTATGAGTTCACAGTTATGTCATTTGGATTGACCAATGCCAAAATTTACTGTTGGGACATTGCAAGAATATGATATCAATGATGGAAAGAGCATTGTGAAAAATAGTGGAGTAAGCATATATGCATTTCACGAGGAGTTTTGTAACGATCCTCATTTTAGCATAGAATGCTAAAATGAGAATCTCATGTGCATTATGTACTAGTCCCTGGATCAGTAGCTAGTACGCACATTTACAACAATTGGAACCACAACCATACATCACAATATTAAAGTGGAAGCTATTATTACAATGTACTTTACACTTAGAATAGAAGTTCATAGTACAGGAAAAGCGAATTCTTGTAGTGTACCCATCCGACCCTCAGGCAACTGACAAGATTCAAATCCCCAGAAAGCATGTCCATAAAGTTCCGGCAACGTGCGATAATGATATTCTTCGAAACTTCGTGATAACCTAAAAATAGTGAATAAGCAAGGTTGAGTACTTTCGTACTCCGCAAGACTTAAGGTGGTATTTGCAAATGCAATAAATGCAAGCCATGTCAAAGGAGGTTTCTAGGTTAAGTTTGCATAAAGCAGAATTTAACTTGTAAATCAATTTTAATTTTTCAAACGGAATTTGTAAGAGCAAGATTGTTGATAAGAAAGTAAGTAAACATAAATGATACTCACAGTCCATTGAATAATCCAGTGATCCAGTAATCCAATAACTCATTGATCAGAATCATAATCCAAGTATAAAGTCCAATAATGTCAACCCATTGACTTCAAGATATAAACATCCATTCAATAATCCAATTCATGTAAACCAACAATATCAACCCATTGATATGAAATAACAGTTACAAAACAGGTTTCAACCCAAAACTCACTTTTATAAAATATCAAAGTTTAACTCGCGTCAGTTCAACAAGACACCCATAACCGCGGGTACGGCTAATCGATTAGATTTACACTCTGCAGAGGTTGTACAGCTTTACCCACACGATACAATCAACTCACCACGTTAGCCGTGGATCGCCATACAAGAGTATGCGAATGAGCGATCATAACATTAACCGTTACATTACCTAAACCCGACTTTGCACCAGCCTAGTGACGTTAACCCTTGTTATGGAGAAGAAACATAAATGGCAGACATACCCTGTCTTTTTAAAAATCGAAAAATGAGCAGTACCCCTGCAATAAAGGTTTCTTCCCACTAACAAGGCGTACACAGTTATACCGGCCATGCATTTACCCACACCGAGGTGTGGTAGCCCCTCACAAGCAAACCTTACCAGAGTGCTTCTATTATCTCCCGCTTACCAATGTGCAAAGCCAGATTTAAGCAACTTAATAAGTTAAGACTGCCCCATAAACAGTACTTGTGGTTGCACGAATTTATCTTGGATCATACAACATGACGTTCGGTTCTTAATCTGACACGAGCAATACTTCACCCTACACTACGTACAAGTCATCTTGTACATCTGGCTATTGCCAATAATTGCCCACATCAAAATCATAGTTTTATTTTTGATTTTTATCCAAAATACCAATAACCATTAACATCAAAGCCCAAACACATTTTCAGTTTCTCAAATCAACTTTTGATCTGATCATCATCATCATCATTATCATTGATTCATCGTTGATTCTAAAGCATGGTTAAGCATAGTTATTAAGTCGCATATACCCCAAACTGACATATTGTCATTCCCTTTTCTATGGTTATCAAGGTTCACACATTCATACTTATCAAGGAAGTTTCATGATTCAACAGGTATATCTACCAGTACCACTAAATAGCGTATTTACTGAAAATAAACGTATGCATGAAACCATTTGATAAACAAAATGAAAATAAAGACTGGGAGCAATATGATCAAAGAGGTGCTTGCCTTGCTTATTTGTCGTTTACGACGAAGTCGTGGTTGTAGCTGACGTTGACGGCAACGGAGTTAGCAACGTCGAGTTCTACACGCTTGCTGACGAAATATAGCAAATAATAAACTTTAATAAGGGCAAAAGAAAATAGATAGAAAAACAAATAAAGACTCTTTACAAAGAACAGGGATTGCTCTTTATTAATTTATTAATTTTATTTTACGAATTTAAGATGCAAAGATTGTTTAGTTTAATAGAATTAAGCATTTATCAATTTGTTGTATAATGCATATGTGAATAGCATTCATTTCTTAATTAACATTGTATAAGAATTAGTTGTGGGTACGCTGGAATGGTCATAACAAGTTACTGGCAATATGTTCGTGCTTTTTAGGAATATTTTGATGATACAAATATTTTAACTATAGGTTTCTTCATTATTACCGAGTTGGTTTACCCGTATTACAAGTTTCAGAACCCATAATAGTTAGGGCTGTTTGGCTGAGAGGATTTATATGCAGATCATGAGAAAATGAGATTATTTCTTCAGCTTAAGGTAATCTATGCTTCAGAGAATGTTTCTAAACTGATTTTATAAAGTTTAGGGTTTGGATGATATATTATATTTATCATTGAAAGGGCTTATATGGTATTATAAGGTTTACATTATACGAAGTCGGCGAGAATGAAGTGAAAGGTTAACACTTAAGGGTTTTGAATTAGCTGGATCTTCATTGATAAGCAAGTTGTAAATAATATATTATTCTAGAATATGATAGTCCATAATCCAAATATTGTTTCTATGCTGATCTTTCAAAATTACATTTAGATGAGTTATATTACAGGCCATCGAAATTTCTTAGTTGGCATAGTTTTCACGTGACTATTTCATGAAGGGTATTTGCAGTACTAGGATTTATATACAGAGCAAGCTCTAATTAGAATATTTTTCTATATTATGATAGTACATATAATGGAGAGTGTTTCTGAACAAATTTCCCTAATAATGGTATTTAGACGAGAAGTTTTACAGGTTGACGAAAAGGCTTAAATGATCACCTAATGGACGTTATCGGAAACCGGATATCATCTTAACTTTGCGGCTACACTAAACATGATCACTTACTTATTTTTCTGACATAAGCAGGGGATAACCTTAGAAGTGTTTTACAATAGGTTTTCTATTATTTTGATTATGGCCGCGATAGTTTACAAGCATATGAAGATTAAAGGCTTTTATAAGTTGAACTTAATTTAGTTTATTTTGCCCATGGGTTTAACTGGTCGAATATAATAAGATTAGCTTTGCCTAATCTGATACTTAGCTCATGAAGTTTTATATAATCTTTTGTTGCTGTAAAGTGGATCAGAGTTCATAATCCATTCTGAATTATATGCATATATACATAAGTATATTATTGCTAGTTTATTCCATACACGAGTCTGCTTCTTATTTATGAAATGATTTAGGACTAATTCATTTCTTAAATCCTATGGCATATTCAAATAACCTGTTGACATACTGATTATTTAGAAATCAACTTCATTTGTTTCATATTTCTTTCATACCATTTATTTCCAATTTTGAATATTTAAGGCATTGGAAATGATCCTTTTTCGAATATGATTCAACAAAGTTGAAAATTAAATATTTTTATATATTTCAGTTCCTGGAGGCAAGAGGATTTCATAGAAATTGGTTTCATTCCATTTTGAGTGAGTTTATAGAATTTCTATGTGAAGCTCATTTTTAGGTCTTCTTTAAATTTGAATTTCAAATTAATCCATAAATCTTTTCCAATATATTTTTGCATATTATGGAAGAACTTTATTTTAGATGAATTTATAATTTTATTTCACCTTATTTAAATTAAGGATGCAAAAGATATTCAAGATTGATCATTAGCTGACTTGGAATTTTCATTGAAAATTCGGATTTACGCTTAATCACGAGAAGCCTTTCATTGGCTTGTATAGGATGAGGCTTACTCTGGCTGACAGTAGGGGCCCATTCGGTAGAGACCCCCGAGCAGAGGCGCATGTAGGGCTCGCCGGCGATGCAACTCCGGTGGATCTCTGGCGAAGGAGAGGGCGTCATGAGAAAGAGCTCGTCGAGGCGCTTCTGATGTTGGAACCGATTCGACCGGGGAGAAACAGGAGCGAGCTGACGCCGAGCTCAAGCGGCGGTGGCAATGGTGAACCGGTGGAGAGGAAGAACCAGGGCTTGGGAGCTGGAATGGGTAAGTGTTTTAGCATCAGGGAGTCACGGCGGTTCCATTTTGGTGTTTCTCTTGAGCGGTAGTTGACCGAGGAGTCCCACCATCGGTGGCCGGCCGTGGGGAAGGAGGCGCACGGTGGCGGGGTTGTTTCGCTTGAAGAAGGTTAAATGTTTTTGAGGGGATTTGATCACTAGGAGGTATAGATGATGAAGCTGGAAGTAATTTGGAGATGGACTCTTATTTCATGTGTATTGGTTTCGGCTTTGAGCTTCAGGGAGTTCGGCCATGGCGGTTTTGGGCAGAGATTTTGGCGACTCAGTAGGGGAGAGGAAGAGGGAAATGAGGGGAAAGAAAGGGCGACTCAAGTGATTGCTTGGCGCCTTTTATAGCTGCGGAACATGGATAAACCAGACAGATTGAGCTTAGCTCGGATGGAGACTTCACCGAATGGGACAAGAGAAATTAATGGCTTGCACATGAGGAGAATGATGGCTCTGCGGGAAAAATGGAGGAGGTGGCCGCGTGGAGGCGACGTGTGTGATCGGTATTGGCTGGGAGATGCTAGGCGCAGAGGAGGTGACGCGGGCTACAGAGGCGCGTGAAAGAATTGCTCGGGGGACACCAATGGCGAGAGGAAGAAGATGATAGGGAGGAGAGACTGGCGAGTGGGCCTGCACAGTATTCGGGACCCACATGGCAGTGAAGGAACTGGAGGCCTCAAGCAATTTAGCAAACAGGGCTAGCAAGAGTTCATTGAATCAGTTAGTAATCATGATGTCAATTTATAGAGGAATTTATTGAATGATTTTCAGGAGCTTATCTTCATACTATATAAATTTCAGGAGGAAATACGATTCACAGAATTTATAATAATTCTGACAAGTTACAGTGCACATATTTCTTTTTTTCTGTTTTGGATTTATCAGAGAGAATAAATCTTTTCAAACCTTTTTTAAACTTTTTACATAAGTTCATACTGATCATTTGAGTTTTCAGTAAAAGTTTCATATTTATATATTTTGTATTTAATTTATTAAAATTCTGACATTCAGGATACTAGTTTCCAAGTCTCATTGTTTTTGAATTTTTAAATATTACAAAATAATTTATTAATTTCGTAAATTTTAATGTAGATTTATTATTGGCTCCAGAATATAATATAAAATTTTTAGATTGAAATGATGACATAATATTTTCATTTAATTCTGACATGTTACTATTGCTAGTCAAGGTTCATTAAATGGCATTTAATTCGCCCATAAATGCTTGATATGACATTTTAAAATTTATAAATGAGTCACTGAGGTTTTTCTAGTTTTATATAAAATTTTTATTTATTTTATTGTTGTAATCCTTTTGCTCCTCTCTTTGTCCATTATTCCAATTTATAATAGTTGGATTTCTTAAGAACCAAAAATTCAAGAAAATTTATGATTAAATGGAATTTCAAATTGAATTTTATTTTAAATTTATTTTCATATTTTGATTGATCTATAAATTTTATTTTGTAGCTCAACCTTTGAATAAGGTTGATTTCATCATGTTGAGGTAAAGGATAAGATTTTAATTCATTCTCTATATTTTAATCAAAAATTTTATTTAATTTCATTTCCCAAAATTTTATATTCTTATTTTACTATTTAAAATTTTCAGGATGTTACAAGTTTAGCATGATCGGGCCAATGAGGATGGTATGTGGATTGAGTTCGTACTACGGGTTCATAGAAGAAATTTGGGAGCTCAAATACATGTTGTTGAAAATCCCGTTGTTTAGATATCGATGGGTCCAAATTCCACAGGGTGTGAAGGTTGACATGTATGGATTCACTTACGTGGGCCTTCAATGAGTCACATACAAAGATGAGCCCCCTACACGTCAAGCAATCTGTTCACGTCTTTTATATCATCAATCTAGCAAACAAAAAGTGGTAGATCATCGTTCATGGCAAGAGAATAATTGTCGAAGTGGAGAATGTCACAGATGAGGAAGAATGCAATCTAGAGACAGTGTATGACTCAATCTCGAAGATACTGAGGAAGCCGGCTATGCTCGCATTAATCACAGGAAGGGCTATACTTCAAATGTAATCCACCAATCACATCACTTTGTTTCCATCATTGTAGCTTATTGTACATTTTCTTCTTTTGTAGGTTTGTAGTAACTGGAATAGAGTAGCTGAGAAGATAAATAAAAAAAAGTCCAATCTTCTAAAATATTTAGAATTTGACAAAACCCACAACATGAAAAAGTTTCATTTCGAAGTTCTCTAAGTGTTTCATGTAGAAAGTTTTTTCAAATTATCACCCTTATGAAACTACGACAAAATATCAAATTTAGCCAAATTAATGAAACATAGGACTTTGTCAGGTTGAGGCATGAAATAATATTATAGACGGCTAATTTCCCAACATCTTCTATGATAGTTGTTGTGGTACAACAATTTATGATGAACAAAACTATCACAACAAATGTTCTTAGAAGCATCTGTAATATAACATAGATGTTTTTTTGAATAGCCGTATGTGATGAGAAATATCACAGATAGTTAAGTTTTGATAATAATCTGTAATAGCAGGCATACGGCTATGTAAACATCTCGTCTGGTCAATGTAAATACTCACACTTAGCCTCTCTCCATAAAAATCTAGGGTTACTAGCATCGACGCCATCTGCACCACACCCTCGTTGCCTAGCAGTCCTCACTACCCCATCAATGTCACCGTCCTCTTCACTTCATCTCCAATGCCCTCCTCACTGCACCACCATACTCCTCACTGTCGTCATCATCCTCTTCACTGCCTCATCACCGTCACCGTTAGCATCGCCCTATCTCCATCACCGTCATTGTTGAGCCATCACCGTCGCCCTCATGGTCATGCTGTCACCCTCCTTGTCATCACCAATACCATAGTTAAACCCTCCTTGTCGTCGTTCATCTACCCACTGTTGTTTTACATTCAACTCTGCACATGTCAAATTCATCTACTTGCTGTTGTGTTAGATTCGTGTACCTGTTTTTTGTGTTCTTCCTTAACTGTGCTGCTTTAATATTTGTAAGTAAATTTTTCCATTTTTTAGTACTATTAGATTCTCATTTTATTCTGTAAGGTTGAAAGGTACTGATATGTCATGGGTAACAGGGTTGTACCCATCGAAGTTGACCCATCGACTGTGACCCAACAGAAAAGTCAAACGCCTTGAGGCCGATCAACATGTAAGGTTCCCTCTAGGGGAAGAAAGCATGTCATTGAAGATTTCAGTTCGATTAGGAACCCGATAGCTCCAAATAATGTAGCAGGTGCGTTTTGTACCACGGATGACATACTTGCAAGGGAGCGAGTGTCGATCACCATCCCTAGCTATAAGGACGTGATGGAGGATTACAAGGACATGCTTTGGGAAAAATTAAAGGCAACCACCTTTGTCATCCCAAGGAACTCTAGCGTCGCGTGCATTGGCAGCCTTTGATTTCAATGAGCAAGGTCTAGAAGACCTTTAAGAGCACTCATGTAATTAAATATGTGAACAAATCAGAGAGTCCTCTCGACAAGTACCGTTTCGTGACTTTGGCGGTATGGGAGGAGTTTGTAAGCATGAAGAGCATGGCTGAGTTTTGGATGCTTAGTGCAAGGAACAAATCTATCTAAGTATAGAACACCCACTTACACTATCTAGGCAGCGGTGGGTACGAGGGGAAGATTGCTTCAAGGATGAAGCAGGATGATGAGGTTGAACGAGCGTTGGATTCTGTGCTGATGAGATCGAAGGTGAAATATTAGGGGACTATCTCATTTGTTAACCTTGCTGATAAGACCGTCATCAAATGACTAGTAAGAATATCTATCATGGTAGGTACCCTTCTCATCACACACTCAGTTTTGTATCCTAATTAAATAACCTATTGTAGAAGGATTTGAGTGCAGAGCAATCCCAAGGATCTTTCCAATCTATTAGGGATAGGGATGTCCTTTCAACAGTGTTGGAAAATAAGGAGCACCCAGGCCTCATGCAAGGGCTAGGTGTTATTGTGCCTTGAAGGGATGGTTTCCCTAATGACTTGAATTCAAGAAGGAGGAGAAAGAGACCCTTTCATGAATGGATCAAAGAGGAGCTCTGATCGGAGATTTGGTCAAAGATGGACTAGCATAACATCAAACTCAATCTTTAGTTGGCTCAAATGAAAGCAAAGCTTGATGAACTTAGTCAGCCCTAGTCCACAAGGGATGCTCCTCGGTTCAATTCCAGTCTCCACTCTTGGAGGAATCTAATATGTAGCATCCCGTGAATTATCTGTAGGTAATGTCCAATTTGCCTTGTGTTAACGTATCTTATTGTTTGGTCTAGTGTGCTAATGTCACCTTAATTGTGTACTATTTATAGGAACCTGCCTCTTGTAGGGTTCAGCTGCGCGTTGGTGGCTCCTTTTCGGTCAAGGTTGGTTGTCGGTTGGCGTTTCCATGCCCAATAGGCATAATTTGCTGGCTTTTGCAAAGGTTCGTGTGAATAATGCCCACCAACCTTTCAAGGCCGTCCCACTGGAGAAGTCTCCGAACGATGAGGTCACAACAATTGGGGCTGCCGTCCACACTGCAGTGGCCCAAGAAGGACATCATCCTTGACATGGAGATGTCTCCTACAATAAGCACCTAGTCGCCTCCAAGCCAACCAGACCCTCTGCCTCAGCAATCAAACCGTCCACCTCAGCAACCCATCCCTCCTTCTATGAATGTATATAGCCTGTGTCAACAGCAGTTGGGGTCTCAAAAGAGCAAATTGATGAAGAAGTAGCCTCACAAGGATCTACCGAAGCTCTAGGGATTCTTGAAATTCACATTATGAAAGCCCCTGGTTCCCTGCTTATCCTTGGCAAACTTGGAATGGCATGGTAGGATTTGCATTCATGGTACACGTAGAAGGCCAACAAGACCAGGACACATGGTCCTTTGTGTTTCACGGTCAAATTCTCAGAGGTCCATTTCCACCACGGTTTAACTACTTTTCGGTGACCTTCGAGGACTTATTCAGTTCTTCAACTTCATTAAGTTTGAAATCTCAATCCTATATTCATGGATGCTGTAAGTATCTATATCCTACACCCACGTGCATTATATTATTATATTGATAAATGTGCAATAGCAATTGGTCTGTCACATATAGATACATGATCAAATTTGAAGCATGAAGACAGGAACCGGTCAAATTCCCGGACCCAACTTGATTGCCGAGTAGACGATAAAACAATTTGCAAACTTCCTTGTCGACTATATAACATGAGGTTTGTAGGCTCAAGTCGACAAGGAGTATATACCTGCACTCTACAATCAAGGGTGAATGCTTTAATCAATACTTTACTTGTAGATCAGTGCTTCCGTACATACTTTAAACTTAGGTGAGATGACTTCGTGATGTGTGACATGCATGTTCTATTGGGTTGTTTTGGTCATCGTACCAAAAAATAACAATGTTTACCACATTGATTCCATGTTAAGAAGTAAACCTTGATTCTATATTAAGGAGTAAGGATGACTTTCAACCTATGCAAGATGTAATTAATTGGTAAACATGTTTTTTTCTTGTTGACGGCAATTGTCTTCCATCTACATTTTCATTACTTCAAGTGTTATTTTGGAATTAATGTACATAGAACTTTCAAGAATTATGTTGACCATGGAGGGAGACACAAAAAGGATGGGTCTATGGTCTGTTGCAAGTGACAGACTTTTCGGTACAAACAACAATAACATATTTTATGTTATAATTTATCATAATGCTTCTCCAACTAAGGAATATGCATGTATTTTATTTTTGCAGTGTCATTAGTAGCCGCAAGACCATCCATGTGGCTTCTACGTGATGCGCAACATGTATGACCTTACCAATGCTCATCGGCCAAATATACCCAAGGTATGCAATCCTAACTAAATCAATTTGTCTATATTTTATTCTTCACAATTAAAACTTTTTAGTAACAGCTATTCTTACTAGCGATAAGATGTGAAATTATTTATGTTTACTCCCCCCTGAGGATCTCGCGAAGGTTTGAGGAGAGCTCATCGTCTTTTTCCTAGCTGGTGTGATATGAAAGACAGGCGAGTTTAAGGGCCCAAACAATCCTTTGGTTGTGTAAATTAGATTGTGATGTGAATGTTTTTCAACTATAAATTATGTAAAATGTAAGTTCATGTTTTTCGATTGTGAATTGTGTAAGTCATTTATTCAAATGGTACACATGTCTTGTTAATTGTGTGTTGTCTTGTATTATAGTTGTATAGAGGGTATGGCTAACGTGATTCTTGATGTTAGCCGCAAAAATGAAAAATTATGTACAAAAAACATTACATACTATCACAGATGGCTGCTTATAAATGGTCTATGATAAAGAAAAATCACAGATAGTTCTTTCTTACGAACCGTTTATGATGTTGTCTTATAATAGACCGTTTAGAATTAGAAATCATCTGTGATATTTTCTTATCACAGATGGTTGGTAAGTAATAACTGTATGTGAGATTTACTTATCACCAATGACTCTGAAATATTAACTATGTGTGATATTTAACCATAACAGAGGTTTTTCAGTTGAACCGTCTGTAATATTGTTTGTCACGGATAGTTCCAAAACCACCTGTGATGACCACTGAGGGGGGTGTTTGGATTAGTGGTATTTCATTGGAATATTTTAGGATCTAGTTCAAATTTAAATTAAATCCCAAAACCTTTCCAGAAATTACCAATCATTCAAACAGGGCGACTATTTTTTCACAGACGATATGATTGTTTTTAGTTGTATGTGATGTGTTTCTATGTGGTAGCCTTTTTATCTAAAATTTCCATACTTTAGGCTAGGCCTTAAAAAGGAATTACCATCCAATGTAAATCCAAAGTCTCCAGCTACTTTATTCTGAAGGCATTTAATACAACATATTGTGGACGCAACACAGCACAACAGCTAGGGACACACCACGGGAGAACGGGGTCGCAAACGACTATAAGAGCAAGCTGCAAAGCATGCAGCCAGCAGAGGGGCGATGTGGCTAGCGAGAAGTCCAGGACAGCAAAGACAAGGTAGCAAGCTACCCACCAGGCCACCACACACCGTCCAAGTAATTCGGTGATGCAAACTTTAATTAGAATCGTGGATTACTTGGACACCACATTGGAGTAGCTTCAGGAGCCTGACAGAGGGTGTGACAGGATGGCCGCAGTCACCCACCAGGCACCAGGATCACATTTGTCACCGGAGAAGAAGAGAGAGATGGCTGCGCCATACGGCTTATAATGGGGAGGGTTACCCAGTCAATTCCTAGGGCTTGTTTGGATGTTAGGGGAGTAAATCCTAGGGAACAAAATCCCCTTTGGGATTTTGATGGGCACATAGAATCCCTCTTGTTCCCTTGGGACAATAATCCCGGCTGGGAAATATTCCCTGTCACCATTTGGAAGATACGGGATAAAAATCATGGGCATTAAAAACTATATCCAAAAAATTAGAAAAAATTCAGGGAAAAGCATTTGACAAGATACTTACATCTGCACATTTCAAAATTATTACATTTCAGAATGGTTTTACAATAAAATAGAAATGGATGACAGTAGCCAACTAGATATTGCATTGTACTCTGAAACACTTTAGTACTTTGCACACATTCTCATCTTACTTGCAGTAGCCAAAGAAACAAATCTCCAGTCCAGCAAAAAGGTAAGCACACCAAGTACAAGAAACAGCAAAATGAGCTGAAAAGACCACATTTAACAGTGGAAAGAACAAGTAGCATGGAGGCAGGATTAGGTCTTCTTCTCCAACATGTAGTCAAAAAATATTTAAAATGAATAAAAGTTATCACATATGTGACATAAGCAGAAATTAAATATTTAGATTGTATAAAGATCGAAAGAAACAAGAAATCAAGGAAGTTTGCCTTGAATTTATTTTCACTGAACATTTCAAGAGCTTCCGCCCTGGACAAGTTACCTTGAATCCTTAATAAATGCGTTCAAATGGTTGCTTTTCCTGCATCAAGTTAGGTTGAAGTAAACACATCAGTAAGTTTCTAAAGAAGTTCAGTTATTCATAGAGATAATGTAAGACATTCATTAAGGATTCCAATCAGGCAATCACCATATTGGTAGATAGTGTCAACAAAATAAGGGTAAACATTAACTTGAATAAAATGAGTTAAATATGATATTATACCGCAACAGCTTTCTGTGCTTGGGTTTGAATAAGACCAAAATGCGCCTCGTTCAATGTCACATCATTGTAGTAGGCATCATAGTAGAAACCCTTTAACAGGTTTAGTGGAAACATTAGAAAACATGAGTAATCACTGAAAAAAGGGCTAACCTATTTTCTTGCGCTAACCCCATGTAAGCCTAATTCCATACCTCCCCTCTTGTAGTACAAGGCCCAATACACAGCTTGCAGCCATATGCCCTTTCAAGAGACTGCAAATGTAACCTTAAATTAAAAAAATTGAATTGTAAATGAATTATAACAGATAAGACACATAATTATTAAATGATTAAAATCAAACACTATGAAACTAACACAAAATTTTCTCATAAAGAAAAAATCATGCTCAAAGATATCATGTGAAGCTTTAACTCACTTCTCCAAGAATATGAGCACTTGAGTGCCAAAAGGTGTCACGCCCTTCATTGCTATCGAACTTGAACAACTTCAATTCACAGCCACCTTCCAGTGGCCTCGCCATATCCCAAATTGCTACACAACTCCCGATTCAACCGTTCCCCGTTGATCCATGTATTGGTAGAGTGTCACTTTGGAGTAGCTCTTGTAACTGACCTCGGAGTGGGCGCGTCTTTTGCTTACCATCGCTGCAGCTGCCATTGGTATGCTTCTTCGTCGTGGTCGTCACCACGGATGCCTTAGAGATGACAAATGTCGACGATCGGGATTGTCTGACCGCAAATATGAAACGGGGTGAGTCGTATTCGAGGGACCCAATTCGAGCTTCGCCTTCCGGAAGCTTACGTTCGTAGCGTGATGGTCGGAGGAAGACGACAAAGGGCTGGACACACGATTTATACTGATTCGAGCCCCGCGAAGGTAACAGGTTGTAACATCCTCAATTTTCAGTCTTTTGCTTAAAGTTAATTTAAATTAATTAATTTCAAAATTTGGATTTTCCTTGGTGTTCTAATTTAACCTGGCATCCATATCCTTCCAAAATTAAAGTTCAATCCTTTACCGTCCGCAAAATCAAATTCTCAATTCCGGTCCTTATTCAAATTTCACCTGAGTTTCAAAATGCTCCAAAAATCTCAAAACCCACTAAAATGGATTTCAAATATTCTATAATAATTTTGGGAATTTTTTCAAGATTTATAGAATCCCTTTGGTATTTTATCTCTCGTGCTTTATTCAAATCCATTTAATTTGTCCCGAAATAATCTAAATTCCAAAATCTATCCAAAAATAGTGAAACCAATTTTATTGGGTTCTATTTTATTATTTAGGATTTTTAAAATTTTGTTTGGAATTTTTAGACTTCGTTTGCTATTCTATCTCGCGCGCTTTAAATTTTTCACTGTTCATCTTCCCCATTGGACTGACACTGTTCATAGCCTGTTCCAGTTCTATTTTCTTTTGCAAGCCGATTTTCAAACTTCCATATCTTCCATTATACTGCACCAAAACGCGTGGGATTTGAAGCATTGCGACGGCGTCGTAATGCAGATTGATTATCCCACCATTGCTTATCCCGAAATCAAGCGAAACGGTCGCTGCAATCAAATCTTTGCCGTTTCTTGTTTTACCCATAACTCTTCCGTTTCTTCATCTCTCTGAGCGTGTGAGTACTTCAAACGAGCGTATTGAAGTCCTCTACTCTGTGCTCACCTTGCCCCTTTGGTTCTATGTCGTTTGCCATCCTAAAACGCGAGAAAACAGTACGCCCGGCGTCCTCCAAAGACACCGGCGAGCCATCTTTTGCTCCGGTGAGTTTCCGGGAAAACCAATCACGTCACTTTGTGCCCCTTTCTTCCATGATCACAACCATTCAATCAGATTTGATTTTCGTTGCAGATTGACTCCGAATTTCGAGTTTGTTCGTCGGGTTGTTCGTCGCTTCCGGTGTCGATTGCAGTCATTCCGGCCATCTCCTCCAAAATCCGGCACCACCGTTGGATTCGCGCCGACGAGATCTTTCCGGTGCTCACTTTCCTTAACTCCTCCATCCTTTCCTCTCTTGCGCAAATCCACCTGTAGCTCTACCGGTGCAGCCATCGTGGGTACTGTAGCGTCACGGTAACTGTAGCGTCGAGTGGTTACTGTAGCGTCGCGGGTACTGTAGCGCCGAGTGGTACTGTAGCCCGAGTGCTGTTCATCTCTTTCGTCGAAACTTCAAAAATCCCGTTCTTTCTCATACGAACTCCGATTGAGCCGATTCAAATTTCTAAATTTTTGTAAAATCAAGCTCTACATTCCAGAACCATTTATTTTCAGATTTGACCTTGTTTGTGTCTCTGTTTTGTATTTATTTAGTTTATTACTTTCTTTTCCGGTAGACGTGAATCTCGAAGGAGCGAACGGAGACTTCGAAGACCAAGATTCAGTACTTGAACAGCAAGGCAAGTCGTAGTCCTTTGATCATATTGGACCTATGTTTGCAAAAATTACTTTTCTTTATACAATTGCATGCTATTTGTGTATGAATGCTAGTACATGGGAGTTGTTATTCTCATGTTGCCGAATGCTATCTTGATTATTGAAATGCCATGTATCCATTTGTTAACCTTAGGTTGGGATATTACTAGTTGGACATAATCATAATACCAAAGATTGGGTTAACGAGTGGCTTCGCAGTATTCAACCGACAGTCTGAGCCTACTGGACCGGTTTTGTTCGATAGGGGTGGCTTTGAGTTGGCTAACCCTAGCAGAGGGAAACCCCAAAGACCTCTCACACTAACGAGCTCGATGTCTAAATTCACATGAACACAACGATTTTTACCTGTGTTCAGCCCCCATAGAGAAGGGTAACAACCTTACTTCCTCGCTTGAAGTTGGATTGCCTCTCGAAAAGGTCAGAACTAAGTTTGTGGGTGACCACTCTTCTCTTCTCTCCTCTTTCTTTCCCCAAGTGCCCTTATATGCACGGGCTTACATGAGCCAGATTCAGAGAGCCGCCATCATGCCTATCTTACACGATTTATTACACTCTGCACGCCGTCCCGTTCCTCGGCGCTAATTAATGCCAACGCATGCCGCCGCTTCGGTTCTTCCGAATGTGACCTCTCGGTGACAGTGTGTGAGAGGTGTCGAGAACGGGCTCAGAGTGAAATTCCTTGGGACCGACATGCCCGGTACAATAGGCTCGCTTCGACACAAGACGGCGGCGAAAGAAACTTCAGACGGCCACCGCATTCCACCCTTTTGCATGGCAATGAATAAACGAGGCGCGTTCGCCCGCCGCCACGTTAGCTAGGCGCCGCGAAAGCAGCGTGATCGCCACTCGCCGCCGCGACGCCACGTGGACCGGCACCGGAGGCGTGGCGTGCTCGCCCGCTTCCGCCAGCCACCACGTTAGCCGGGCGCCGGGAGCAGGCGTGATCGCCACTGCCGCTTCGCGACGCCACGTGACCGGCACCGAGGGCGGGCGTGCCGCCGCCGCTTGCCGCCAAAGCCGCCACGCTGGTGGGCGCCGGGGAGCAGGCGTGATCGCCACCGCTGCTCGCGACGCCACGTGACTAGTATCCAACAGACGGTGTAAGCACCCACCCGCTGCTAGATCGCCACGTACACGACGCTTTTGTGCGGCGAAGAGGGTACCGTGTATAGTACGCCGACAAGAGTCCCTGCCCACCCAAGAACGCACATCATAGGTTTTCAAGATCTTTACATTAAATGCCGGTGCATTCTTGGATGGGGCCATCACTCATCAGGATGCGACCGCCTCGATTCCTTCCCGCATCCATTAACTTCTCTTTGGGACCCGAAACGGCGCACAACCTTGTCCTTTCGTGAACCGTCGGTATGAGTGGGGGATACATATAGATCCATCCGCATCCGCGCTTTGCTTTTAGCACTCTTTGCAAACTTCGCTTCTTCCTCCAAGCTTTTCTTGTCTCTTATTACCTCGCCTCATGGCTCCTCCCGCACCGCCATCCATTCCCGCTTCCACGGTGGACTCCTACAGTGGGAGACTCCACACCATCGTGTCGAGGGCCCTCTTTTCTTCCGGCTAGGACCCCACACCACAAGGTTCCCGCCGACGAGATCATCATCTTCGTAGGGGCATCATGGCGGCTTGGTACCGCCTTTTTCGATTTTTTTTCTCACCGCCCTTCACTTCTACGAAATCCATCATCTTCACCTCACCCCAACTCCATCATCTTCCTCGCCACTTTCGCACACCTCTCGGAAATGTTCATGGGGGTGATGCCAATCTCCCACTCTTCCGCCATTTCTTCCTCTGCGCGCCCCCGACGGCGAATCGCCGAAGTCGCCACTCCGTCTTCGGACGGATGGCATCCACTATCTTCCCATCCACCGAGTCAAACCGAAGGCTCGGCAAGATCGAGTGGTCAGACGTCAATACGACAACGCATCGATAGCTACTGGGGTGCCCGCCAGCCAGCCATGGCATCGAGAATCGAACTCGCCCGTCGAAGAGACGGCGAGTTCGCAATGGCGGCCCGCATCAACAGCTTGCGGACGCCGATTAACTGTGCCGGTCATCGTGATTTCGTATCCAAGACTTAGCCCCTTCGCGCCGTGTTCGCCAAATATGGCGAGACACTGACGACGCATTTATATCACCCGCACCTTTCCTACCAGAAGTCTTTATTTTTCTTTAGCTTTCTTCAGATCAGATTTTTTACTCAGTTGCTCCCTACCAACCGGTCCTTTTTAACCTTGGCCACCAAGGGAAACTTGATGGGCCACGATCGCCAGTGGCTTTCGGGCTCATGCCACGGCCCCAAATGCCCGACTTTCTTCATCGGCGGCCGCTCGCCGATTGGAGTCCGCAGAGCGCCGAGAATCGCCGGTTGTTACCGCCATGGACTCCACCGCCTTGCCGTGGTGCCGCCACCACCGACGATCGAGGATGCTCCTCCCATCGACGGGCGGCGGCAAGCGTTGACTCATCCCGACACCGAGGTCCGGACATAAAAGCCCGCTCATGGCGAAACTCCGCCGCCACCGGTCAAGGGTGGCGGTAACTCAAGACGGGCGGTTGCACCGCCGCCTAATCGCAACACCAATAAAGACCGGCGCCACCGCCATGGCGCCAAGATCTTCACCTCGGCGCCGCACCTTTTCGCCACCGGTGCGAAGACAATGGCGCTGTTCGACGACCACGGCGCGACCCTGCGGCACCGATTCCGCCGCTTTTCCTTCAACTCCCGGTGCACCGACTTCCACTCCCACGGCGCCACCACCTTCCGCCATGGGACCTAAGCCCACTCGACAAGGCGGGCTTGAGGTTCCCAAGGCTGCCAGCTTGAGGGCGACGCCGAGGCCGACTTCAAGATACCTCCGAGGAGCGAGACGCCAAGGCGCTTTGAGCAGCCAGGCTTCCGCCAGACATCGCCGGCCGCCACCGCCAGAGCGAGGCAGGCGGCTGCCAGGCGCACAAGACTCGCCAACTCGCTTCAATCATCGCCATCGCCGCTGAACGCTCCGAGCTTTTCACCGAACTCAAGAATTTACACATTGCTTCATGGCGCACTTTGCCACGGCCGCGGGCATGGAGCCCGACGGCGAGACAACTACGGGGCCATCGATGAGCCGGGCGCGGAGCGGAGAGGTCGATACGCGGTGGCGCAGAAAGGACCTCCGCGATCGCCTACGACGCAGGCAAAGAACGCAAGCGAGAGGGTCAAGCTGCAGAAGACCTTCGAGTATGAGGCCACCCGCCTCAAGCGCAATCTCACCACCATGCTCAAGGGAGCATTCCTGCGATCAAAGATGCTCGAGCCTTTGGGCGTGGTGTTGGAGACACCTCTCCAGGACACCGCCCTACACGCCCATGCGACCAACCAGGCCGCAGAGGCACTTCGGGAGCTGCCCACCGCCCTGGCCGCACGCTCCGCCAGGGAGGGGCAGGAGGTTGCGGCGATGACCGTGACCTTTGTGCTGGCATGTTTGGGCCACCGCGACGCTCGATCCTATGGCGCTATGGAGGCCAGATCGTGGGAGACGCCGCCAAAGTGAAGCATCACAGACAAAGCGCCACCGAAGCGCTTATCGGAAGCGGTGCAGTGCAAAGCCCAAATATGGACGTCGCCACCCCGGTGGCGGAGCAAGAAGACGCCGGCAATATTGACGTGGGCGACGAGTGAAGGGCTGGGCCACCGCTCCACTTTTTGTGTTTGTTTCTTTTGTTGATCGATCCCCCCCTTTCCTTTATTACCTGCACGAACACTTTAACAAACTTTAGTTGTAATGGATGTTTTCCAGTTTTACCTTCATGCCTTTTTGCCATGCTCATCCGATATTGCATGCTGAAATTGCTAGGTGGCCAGTGTGCGACTCGGCTAAAGCACTAATTAGGCTTCTAAGCCTAGGCAATGTCCCAGAATTCCTGCAGAGATTGAATGTAACTGGCCACAAGCGTAAGCATCACACGTATAAGTGATATGGGACTTAGGCAAAGGCAACTTTGAAGCATAAAGGTCCGTGATAAGCACATAATAACTTCGCCGTCAATATTTTATGCAGGGTTATCATTGGCTGAAATCTCTTCGGAACTTAAATCCTTGTGATCTCTTAGAATTGTGCCCCAGTGTGGCGCAGAAAGTAGTAAGTCCCCAGGAGCGGTTTTGGGCCAGCGGCACTCAACGGTGACAACCAGCGGTGCTTCTGAGAGCCAACCCGAGGCGTACGAGCCGTGTTTGAGTTCCGTGCCCAACTTACACCCTGGGTACTTAGCTTTACTAAACGCCACATCAAGATTTTCCTTTATCACCAAGGAGCCGCCGATTGCAACATCCGTGATAACCATGCATAATTTGTTTAATTTAGCATTCTCATAAGCGTACAAGCGAGAGTGTTATTGAAACACTTATCGCTACGCGTTAGCAGCGCCAGCCTAAGTGATGGGGGCGGTCGAATCTTGAGGCGACCACCCCCAAGCTGGCGGCGATCGAATCTTGAGCGACCGGCCCCCAAGCGGCGGCGGCGGTCGAATCTTGAGCGACCCGGCCCCCAGCATGGCGGCGGTCGGAATCTTGAGCGACCACATGCGGCGGCGGTGGAATCTTGAGCGACCGGCCCCAAAGCTGGCGGCGGTCGGAATCTTGGGCGACCAGCCCCAAGCTGGCGGCGATCGGAATCTTGAGCGACCGGCCCCCAATGGCGGCGGTGGAATCTTGAGCGACCAGCCCCCAAGCTGGGCGGCAATCGAGCTCGTGTACACTATTAGATTTATCCTTGAATCGGGCCAAAACCTTATAAGGTCGACCCGCACACATGCGATATGGCCAAGGTAGATGAACACTATACGATCACATACAATGTAGATCATAATAGTTCAGATCATACCGGGGAAATATTGGTTCACTTGCTTTGACCTCCATGTTGCCGCCGCTTTTCTCAAAATACGCCCATGGCATTGTGTAGTAAAGCAAATAATTCCTGTGATGGGTACTAGGCCACGGTACTGCAAGAATAACCATCGGTGCTTCAAAGAGCCAACCCGAGGTGTCTAAACTACATTTGGACACCGTACAAACCCACTTCCTAGTTACCCGCCTTTACTCGGACAAATACGTGCATAATTATGGATCAACAAGGAGTTGTCAGAGCGCAGGGACCAATAGTATCCACACGCAAACCATTCCATAGGGTATAAGAAATGGAGTAATAAATAAGTCGAAAATCTCAAAGATAATAACATTATTAACAACCAATGACCGCCGATCAGTTAAGGGGTAGATTCATCCCAGGGCTGATCAAGGCGAATCACTGGGTACTTACAGTTTTTCAGGGATAAAACTTCCGCAATAATTCTACATTGTAGGAATTCGCCAATTCCCGGCCGTCTTCCGTGGCTAATCGGACCGCCCCGGGTCGAGATACTGAGACCACCTTAAAGGGGCCCTCCCACCGGGGAGATAGCTTATGCAACCCGGCATGCGCCTGAACTCTGCGCAAGACCAGATCGCCCACTGCTAGTGTTCTCTCAGAGACCCGGGTGGCATGGTATCGCCTGAGGCTTTGTTGATATCGGGCGGCACGAAGGGTGGCCCGATCATGAACTTCTTCCAGGAGATTGACATCTTCTTGCCGGATATCTTCATGGCCTTCCTCATTGAAAACTGAGACTCGTGGAGAGCCAAATGACAGCTCGGAGGGGAGAACAGCTTCCGCTCCATACACTAGAAAGAAAGGTGTCTCGCCAGTAGCCCGACTGGGGGTGGTGCGGAGCGACCACAACACAGCCGGGAGCTCTTCAATCCAGCGCCCTAAACCAGGAGTCGATCAAACGCCTTCGTCTTGAGGCCCTTCAGTATCAACGCATTGGCGCGTTCAGCTTGACCGTTACTCTTGGGGTGGGCGACCGAAGCGAAATATACTTTGACGCCCATCTCATCACAAAACTCCAGAAACGCCACACTGGTGAATTGGGTTCCATTGTCGGTGATAATACGTTGGCGACTCCAAAGCGTGAATATCCCATGCATGAATTTGACAAAGAATGAAGCCGTGATGGCACGCATCGCTTCACCACCCACTTGGTGAATTTGTCGACAGCGACGAAGAGGTGGGTGAAACCCCCTGTGGCCCGCGGGAACGGACCCAGGATATCCAGCCCCCAGACCGCGAACGGCCAGGAGAGCGGGATGGTTTGCAGAGCTTGGGCTGGTCGGTGGACCTGCCTGGCGAAGAACTGACAAGCTTCGCATGTCCTCACCAGCCCGCAAGCATCCTGGAGGGCAGTAGGCCAATAAAATCCCTGGCGGAATGCTTTACCAACTAGCGTTCGGCCGGACATATGGCTCCCGCACATGCCTCCATGGATATCAAGGAGCAGAGCGCTCCCCTCTTCCCGAGTGATGCACTTCAGTAGAATTCCATTTCTACTCCGGCGGTATAAGTCCCCATCCACCAGAGTATAGCATTTGGCCTTGCGTGCTATTTTCACCGACGATCATCGCTTGGGATCACTTGGTCCCGCAGAAGGCTAGGATCGGATCCATCCATCGATCTTCCCGCCAAGCGTGGCGAAAGCACTCGGTGTTCGCCGGGCACTTTGTCAAACATTTCGGCGGCAGATCGGCAAAGACCGCCGCCTTCCCTCCCGGACACGGGGCCGAGGCGAACGACCGCCTTCCCTCCTCGAATCGGAGGTCAGGATGTGGAACGCCGCCATCCCCACCGAGCCGAGGCCTCGACAACCGCATTCATCGTCCCCACAGAACCGGGTCGCTGACAATGACACCATCATTCCCACCTTGATCGTGGGCTGCGATGGACCAGTCGGATAGTCTTTCTTCAAGACCCCGACCGACAAGAGCCTTCGAGGATGCAAGTCTGAGAGCCCATCCGCAAGATGATTATCACGTCGGGGATATAAGTATATCCCATCCTTCAAAGTGTCGCTCCATTTTCCCGACTCGCCAAGCACGCCGCCATGGTGGGTCGGGGCATTGAAATTCCTTTCTTACTTGATTGATGACCAAAGCAGGAGTCACCTTTGACTTGAAGACGCCAATACCCAAATACCGGTTAACACGCAACCCCGCCAAGAGACCTTCATACTCGCAATGTTATTAGTAACTTTAAAATCAAGAACAACTACATACCGGAGGATGTCACCAGCTAGAGACTAAGACAACACCAGCCCTCGCGCCTCAATCTGAACGAACCATCAAAGAATAAGGTCCAGGAGGCGGACGGGCTTCTTCCGCTTCGAGAGCGGCAGAGTCCACTCAAAGAACAAACTCCGTCGACTTTTTGACTTTTAATGGTCAGGCGGGCAACAAATTTAAGATTGAACTCCCCCAATTCCATCGACCACTTAGCAATACGACCTTCTCGCTTACTTGCTGAATGTAATTTCTCGCAATGGATAGGCCAGAACTACGTAATTTCGCCCTTGGAAATAATGCATAACTTCCTAGACGCCACCGTAATCGTGATACAAGATTTTTCGAGCTTGGGGATATCGGGTTTCCGCTTCATGTAATACTCATCGACATAATAAATCGGCCTTTGAACACCTTCCTTTCCGCCACAAGAACAAAGATCGACCACTTCAGAGTAGCCGCAATATACAGAGCAATGGTTCGCTTTGCACAGGGAAACCGTAACAGAGGAGAGGTGAGATACCGCTTCAAATCTTCAAAGGCCTTCTCGAGCTTCATCCGCCCATTCAAAGTGATTAGTTCTTTAATAACTTGAATAAGGGTAGGCTCTTTTCCCCAATCGGCAATGAATCGCCTAAGAGAGGCTAGGCGACCACCAAACATTGAACTCTGCTTGAGCTGCATCGGTGGCTTCATGTGCTCAATCGCCGCTATCTTGTCCGGATTGGCTTCAATTCCCGGTTGGATACCAGAACCCCAAAGAACTTGCCGAGGGGACGCCTAATACACACTTTTCGGGTTCAACTTTAAACCATTCCTCCGGAGGTTGAAGAAGGTCTCCTCCGTGTCTTGAACCAAGTCCTCATCTTTTTAATTTTTACCACCGATCATCAACATATACTTCAAGATTACGCCCCATCAGGATCGAAAAGTAATGTGCATAGCACGCCGGTAAGTGGATCCAAAGATTCTTTAAACCAAAAGGCATCCCGACATAACAATAGACACCCATAAGGGTTACAAAAGCGCTTTTTCTTCATCCTCTATCGCCATACCGATTTGATGGTACCTGCATCGCGATCCGTAAAGCATAATAATTCACAACCTGCCGTAGAGTCAACGATAAGGTCGACTCGCGGCAAGGGATAAGGGTCTTTTGGACAAGCTTTGTTGAGGTCGGTAAAATCGACACACATTCGCCACTTCCCGTTGGATTTTTTAACAAGCACAGGATTGGCAAGCCACTCGGGGTGAGTGACCTCCCTGATGACCCCTGCGCCCAATAGCTTCTCTACCTCCTGCCGAATGGCATCCTGCCGCTCCGGAGCTTGCCGCCGGATCTTCTGTCGAACCGGGCGCACTTCGGGGAGCGTAGCCAATCGGTGCTCGATCACCTCCCTGGGGACCCCGGTCATATCGGACGGTTGCCAGCGTAACACGCCGAATTACACCGAGGAAGGTGACGAGCGCGTCTTCCTATTTGGCAATCGAGGTCGGGCGCCAATGTTGACGGTTTTGTCGACTCGCCTCACTCGTATGCGACCATTTTAACCTCGCCGCAGAGCCAGCGAGGCGCTGGTCCCGACCGAGGGCTCCTGACGGGCGACATCGCACGCCGGACAAGTGGCAAGACTCATATCAAGCGCAAACTTGTGATAAATACAGAGCTTCAGACCGTCCACTGAACGGTTATGGGGCGGCAGTTCTTGATCTTCACCACCATATATGCATAATGGGTCACCGCCATGAACTTGGCCACGGCGGCCAAGCAAGGCATTGTAGGAAGATCAAAATCGCTGACCTCAAAATCCACCAAATTTCGGTGCGATAATTATCCTTTTCTCCAAAGGTGACAGGAGACGACTGCCCACGGGATTGCACTAACCCCGGGCTATTCCAAAAAGGGCAACGACGGATGGAGATCCTGCGCCAAGGGATTTGGAGAGCTAAGAACGCCATGAGGACAAGATATCGAGAGAACTCCTCCATCCACTCAAAGACACGCCCACCAACATTCTCGGATCAGGCGACACCACAATCGGGGAGATGTCTGGGCCGGGTGCAATCGGGGTGGTCGGCTCGATCAAGATGATCGCCTCCGACCATTTCAAGATCCCACGCGCCTCGAGCTCGCCCTGCAGCACACACCTCCCTCTTCAACCGCTTGCAAGCGGTATTAGAGCGAAGGGCGGACGAGCCACCATAGATATACGCCAGGGTATGATCCGCCTGCTGGAAGGCCAGTGGGGCGGGGTCTTCACCACGATCACCATCACGAGAGTGACGCTCCTCATCACGAGGGCGGCACTCCATGATCCGCCGCTCTACCATTCTCTCCACAACTTGACAATTGTCCAAGTCATGGGTGTCAGTCCGATGAATTGGGCACCAAGGCCCTCTTTCGTTCCGTCCGCGACGATCGTTCCTGCGACCGCGACGGTTATCGCGCCGGTCCCGGCAATCGTCACGCCTATCCCGGCGATTGTCACGCCGCTCACGGCGGTTGCCGCTGATCTCGGCGGCCACGCTTCGCGACCGGAGCCCTCGCGGTTACACTCGGCGGCCAAGACCCGCTGGTCTCTCCCGCCTCATGCTTCCACGCTTCTTGTTGACGGACCGAACCTTCGAGGTTCCGGCTTCATCTTTGCCCCGCCACCACGGGGCGGACCCAGCCCTCGCCTCCGTCTGCAGGCGCACTTATGCGCAAGGAAAACAACTCGAGGTGGTGCCGATGGAACGGGTGGCCATCTTCTCCTTCATTTTACGGTCGCGACGCTCTTGAAAGCGATGACGACCGATTGCTTCAAATATGGGGAATCGTGTTGCGGCAATGGCGTAACCGCCGATGAAATCACGCGAACGACTCCCCTTATGTTCGCCGCAGGCATGCAGATCATCCTCTCGCCTCGCTTGCGCGAAGAGCCCCGAAATTGGCGACAAAAGGCCACACAACTCCTCCCACGAGTGCACCGACCTCGCGGAGATTCAACAACCAAGAACGGCAGAGCCGTCAAGGTCAGTCGGAAAATAATTGGCCATAACTTTCCGGACCCACCGTTGCTCGCACCATCGCTGTATAAATTTGCAAGAACTCCTCTCGATTGGTGGTGCCGTCATAACTTTCTATAGACGCCGGCGAAACTTTTGGCCAATCCACACCTACAGAATCACGGAGAACGCTCGATACCCGACGCCATAAACAAAGCCCGCGCCCACGAACTCGATCCGAGAGCGGAAAATGACTCTCCGCCGAGTCTGAGGAACTTCCATCCTCGGAGCCACCCGCTTGCCACGCCCCCGCCGGGCCGGGTGGCGCGGCCGCGCCGCTGAAGATCACCGCGCCGACGAGATTCATCAAGATGGCTTTAGGTCCCCACGGTTCCTTTCGAGCCGGACCGACGCTTCGCATCTCTCCTCGCCCCGACCCATCGGGCCAAGACGCTTACCGCCCGGCGGCTGGAGCCTCACGAGCCCTCACCCTGCCTGGGGCGGATCACCACCGATGCTCACTGCGGAGGCCCTACCCGGTTGGGTCACACGACAAGGTCAGAAGATCCCGCACCACGGGTGGCTGGGAGTCTCCAAGCTCCACCGGAGGGTGGTCCAGAGAAGACGAGCGGCATGCAGGTTTTGAGCCGGGTGGCGCTTCCATACAAATGGCGCCCGATCGATGCCCCACCGCTGCACTGTGTATCACCAAAGACTCAAGGGGTGGAGGAGACGATCTTGCGATTGATGAGGTTGCCGACACACTCGAGTATGGCCCGACTCTTCTCCTTCCTGTCGCCTAACTCACCATTTTCAAATGCATGTAATCGAAAGAAAACACCCAAACTCACGGAGAGATGATCGAAAAACCGACTACCTACCCCTATTCGGGCGTGCCCTCGCTTGTATTCCACCGACAGCCCGAGCCTACAGACCGGTTTTGTTCGATAGGGGTGGCTTGGTAGTTGGCTAACCCTAGCAGAGGGAAACCCCAAAGACCTCTCACACTAATGAGCTCGATGTCTAAATTCAGATGAACACAACGATTTTTACCTGTGTTCAGCCCCCATAGAGAAGGGTAATGACCTTACTTCTCGCTTGAAGTTGGATTGCCTCTCGAAAAGGTCGTAACTAAGTTTGTGGGTGACCAGCTTCTTACTTGATCCCCTCTTTCTTTCCCCAAGTGCCCTTATATGCACGGCTTATGAGCCAGATTCAGAGAGCCGCCATCATGCCTATCTTACACGATTTATTACACTCTTGCACGCCGTCCCGCTCCTCGCCGCTAATTAATGCCAAGATGCCGCCGCTTCGGTTCTTCCTAATGTGACCTCTGCGATGTAGTAGGTGAGAGGTGTCGAGGAACGGGCTCAGAAAGTGAAATTCCTTGGGACCGACATGCCCGGTACAATAGACTCGCTTCGACACAAGACGGTGGCGAAGAAACTTCAGATTTGCCACCGCATTCCACCCTTTTCCATGGCGCTGAATAAACGAGGCGTGTTTCGCCCGCCGCCACGTTGGTCGGGCGCCGGCGCAGGCGTGATCGCCACCGCCGTCCGCGACGCCACGTGGACCGGCACCGGAGGGGCGGCGTGCCGCCGCTTTGCCGCTAGGCCGCCACATTGGCCGGGCGTCGGGAGCAGGCGTGATCGCCACCGCCGCTTCGCGACGCCACGTGGACCGCACCAGAGGGCGGCGTGCCGCCGCCGCTCGCCAAAGCCGCCACATTGGCCGGGCGCCGGGAGCAGGCGTGATCGCCACTGCTGCTTCGCACGCCCGTGGACTAGTATCCAACAGACGGGTGTAAGCACCCACCCGCTGTTAGATCGCCACGTGGGCACGACGCTTTTGTGCGGCGAAGAGGGTACTGGTGTATAGTACGACAAGAGCTAATGCTTAGACCTGCTTAGTCGTACGTTGGGTTTCATATCGCCTGTGAACTAATGTTAATCTTGACCTAATGAGATATGGAATTGTGGTCATCGACCACTGTTGTAAAACTTGTTGTACCATGGCAGGGGGGTGCCATTAGTCTTGGTTGAACAAAATGTTGTTCCCTCGAGCAAGTGAACGTGCAGTAAAGGGGGTGCTGTCTGGCACATTGGGATGTGGTTGTCTTGCTTGAGATAATTTAAGGACTTAATCTTGTGCGCCATTGAGCTGGGCCTAACCGTGCAACCATAAGTCTGGTATAGGATAGACCTAGCCGATTAATTTGCAATGTTTAGTCTTGAGTACTGCCAAATGTTGGTGTGGGTTCCGGGTTGTACGGGTAGATTCACATGGCTCAAGAGGGGGCCTCGGGGCTAAACCTTAGAGGGCTGCACCGAGTTTAAACATGCATTGTAAAGGCTTTGTCATGATTTTCTCTGCCGCAAGACACCAAAGGAAGTGTGCTAATGGCTAGGCGCAAGGAGAATATCATGTCTTGTGGGTAAAGTTGTACAACCTCTGCAGAGTGTCAAACTATTCGAATGGTCGTGTCCGCGGTCATGGACAAGCCTGGGGATTTCACACGGGGTATAGAGTGTTTTCTTGAAATGTGGAATTGTTTGGATGGGAACGGAGAGTTCACTGTTGTTTTGTTGTCTAAAGCTATACTGTTGAATTGTATGGTTGATACTTGTTTCAATGATGTAGGGTGATGCCTCGTCATTCTCGCTCATGTTGTCTACCATTGATTTACCGCTTATTTAATATTATTTTATCAACATGCCTTCAATCTATTTATCAGATTTCAATTCAAGTTATTGCTTTCGCAAATAAACCATATGACTATCCTTTGTCAAGCCGTGCATGAATATATTGCATAATTTCCCTACGGCTTGTTGAGTATGTGTTGTACTCACGGCTTTATGTCCATGTTGTTCCGTTGCTGAGGAAGGACCAGGTAAAGAATATCAAAAGGAGGAGTACTACGAAGACTACGTCGACTAAGAAGGCGCTTCCCGCATTTATTGCTTCGTGGCATGTCGTAATGGCCTAAAGTTTTTATATTTTCGCCGCAACAGCTTTCACTTGTTTCTTAAGCCAAGAGGCATTGGTGTATGAACTTTGACCATAAGGTCGTTTGCTTTATTCAATAATATTTTGCTTCTTCTTAGTTATTTCGATGTATGGAATGATATGTCATCTATGTTTCCACTGCAGTGCACTAGCGTGATCCTCGACTAGTGCAAGATACACAGAGGGTTTCGATTTGCATATCCTGTCCCGACAGAGATGGTATCGAGCCATATCGATCGTAGGTCGCTTCTCTTAGTTAGCATGGTCTTCAAAATTATTTTCTAAAAACAAACCAACAAATTGGTATTTAATAGTTTGTCTCCTCATCTTGTTCTCAGCTTCTTATTCCTTTCCTTTGTGAAATATTGCTTTGAAAATTTAACTTGATCTTTTCTCATGAAATTTCTCAAACCCCAAGCATCTCGCAAGGAATCAAATCAAGGAGACGATGATCAAGTTGCCAAAGAGTATGTCCCAAAAGACTACCATATAAGATATGTTTGTGGTGCTCTATGAGTTTGAGCATACCATTTCTTTTCAGCAGAAGCTACGTATAGTCTCAAAGATACTAGGATTTTTGTTGCTTGTGTGTCGGGTATGTTGTACACTTGCTTCCAGCATGGTGTTACAACCATACCTTAGTTGGAATCTTTTATTGCATCTTTATTTTGTAGCCTTTTCGGCTATGTCCTTGGTTGGCCTTTGTTCTTGGGTATTACCTTCTCCCCTAGATGACCTTACCACTTGTCTATTGCTTTTCCTCTTACCTATCAAACCCTTGTGCTGCGTCGTAGATGGTTGACACTTGTTCTAGAGCCGGTCGCAGTTCGCCAGTGGATGCCAATGCTAATGCTAGTGCCAACGCCAACCCGCCGTCACCTCCTGCGATGTCGGATCGTAACTTAGGACATTTTCTAGCAGCCCGCACTCAACTCATGAATACAATGATGCGTATTATGAACAACATAATGAATCAACAGAACTGCATCGCAGCTTGCTCTAGCCAACTTGTTAAACCAAAGAGAATCAAGTCAAGCATGCACCTCCTCAAGCTTGTCCGCAGCCCAAGCTAGCAGAATTCATGAGGCCTCGTCCGACTACCTTCTCCAACTCTTTAGAACCATTGGATGCAGATGATTGGATTCGCTCCATCGAGAAGAAGCTTGCTATAGCTCAGTGCACATGTCATGAGAAAGTTCTGTATGCGGCTCATCAGTTAAAGGGCACCGCCGCAGAATGATGGGAGAACTATAGTGCCGCCCTTGATGACCCCCAAACCATCACCTAATTTTGATTTGAGTATGAACCAAGGTTGCCCCAAAGTTTATGAACCAAGGCTGCCCCGAAGTTAAGATATTAATCGGAGGGGTAGAATTCCTAGCCAATCTTATTGTCCTAGATACCAAGTCCCTAGATGTGATCTTAGGAATGGATTGGCTCTCCAAGAACCAAGCAGCTTTTGGATTGTGGAAATAGAGAGATCACCTTAACCACCCGCATTTGAGCTAAGTTAAAACTTCAAGCTATCGCAGACGATCAAGGGATAAAAGTTTGTAGTGCCAAAGGAATAAATTTGGAAGATGTGCCAATTGCCAGAGATTTTCCTGATGTGTTTCCAGATGAGTTGCCTAGTATGCCACCAGATAGAGATATAGAGTTCTTGATTGAGCTAGTTCCTGGAACGCCACCCATTTCCAAGAGACCGTATAGGATGCCTGCTAATGAGTTAGCCGAAGTGAAGAGGCAGATTAAAGAGCTGTAAGATCAAGGTTTTGTTAGACCGAGTTCTTCACCATGGGGAGCCCCAGTTCTTCTAGTTGAAAAGAAGGATGGAACTCAGAGGATATGTGTGGATTATCGTGCTCTCAATGAAGTCACCATCAAGAATAAGTACCCTCTGCCAAGAATTGATGATTTGTTTAACCAGCTTCAAGGAGCAAGGGTGTTCTCAAAAATCGATTTGAGGTCAGGTTACTATCAGATGAAGGTTCGTAAAGAGGATATCCCCAAAACAGCTTTTGTGACTTTGTATGGACAGTATGAGTATACCGTGATGTCTTTTGGTTTGACCAATGCCCTGCTTATTTCATGACCCTGATGAATAAGATGTTTATGGAATATCTAGACAAGTTTGTCGTTGTCTTTATTGATGACATTCTGGTCTACTCCAAGAGTGAGGAAGAACATGAGGATCACTTGCGGAAAGTATTGACGAAGCTAAGAGAACATCAACTCTATGCCAAGTTTAGTAAATGTGAGTTCTGGATGAAAGAAGTTGCTTTCCTAGGTCATGTCATATCAACGGAAGGAGTCGCTGTTGACCCTGGTAAAGTGCGAGACGTGCTCAATTGGGAGTCACCCAAAACGGTAACCTGTTAGAAGTTTCTTTGGAATGGCGGATATTATTGCCGCTTTCATAGAAGGTTTTTCTAGAAAAGCTAGACCGCCACTCACGAAAAAGGAGAAGAAATTTGCTTGGACATCGAGTGTGAGCGAAGTTTTCGAGAGCTAAAGAAGTGTTTGACAACTGCCCCAGTGCTTATTTTGCCATATATCAGGAAGGATTTTGAGATATTCTGTGATGCATCCCGTCAAGGACTCGGTTGTGTGCTAATGCAAAATAAGAAGGTTGTGGCATATGCTTCACGTCAACTAAGGCCACATGAAGTCAACTATCCGACCCATGATTTGGAATTGGTCAGAGTGCATGCTTTAAAGATTTGGCGTCATTATCTCATCGGTAATCGCTGTGAGGTTTACACTGATCATAAGAGCCTAAACTACATTTTTACCCAATCCGATCTCAATATGAGGCAACGAAGATGGTTAGAGTTGATCAAGGATTATGACGTTGGTAACCATTATCATCCAGACAAAGCCAATCTCGTGAGTCGATGCTTTAAGCGTATTACCTCGATGATTAAAGAAAGTCACCACTTTTTTGAGGAATTTCGTGCTTAGTCCGAAGTGGTTCAAGAAGGTTACTTGGCTACTTTGGAAGTCGGCCCAACATTGGAAGATCAGATTTGAGAAGCCCAAGTTGAGGATACCGATATCAAAGAGATTAAGAGTAATATGAAGAAAGGAAAACCCTGTGTTTCATCAAGATGAAAGAGGTACCATTTGGTATAAGAATCGTATATGTGTACCTGATCAGAAAGAGCTCAAGGAGCTGTTACTCAAAGAGGCACATGAGACTTTGTACTCCATTCACCCCGAAGTACCAAGATGTATCAAGATCTCAAGGAAAGTTACAGGCCTAGCATGAAGCGTGAGATTGCGTAATATGTGGCTCGTGTGATGTCCGCTGAAGGTCAAAGCAGAGCATCGAGGCCGCAGGATTGCTTGACCATTGAAGATTCCAGAGTAGAAGTGGGAAGAGATTGGTATGGATTTTATTACGGACTTCCTAAAACCCAAGCGTGTTATGATTCGATCCGGTAATAGTGGATCGATTGACTAAGGTAGCTCACTTCATTCCAGCTTAAGACTACTTACACCAGAGATAAATTGGCGTAATTATATATGTCAAGGATTGTCGGGTCTTCACGAGTGCCTAAGAAGATAGTCTCCATAGAGAAACTTCGCCACCTCTCGCTTTTTGGCGAGTTTGCATGAAGCAATAGGAACTCATCTCGAGGTTCAAGATCGCTTATCACCCTCAAACCGATGGATGATGAGCGAGTGAATCAGATTCTTGAGGATATGTTAAGAGCTCGTGCCTTAACCTATGGTGTTAAGTGGGACAAGTGTTTGCCCAATGCGAGTTTTCTTACAATAATAAGCTTATCGTGCCACCGCAAATGTCTCCTTTCAAGCCTTATATGGCGTAAAGTGCGTAACCCTCTCAATTGGAAAGAGATCGGAGAAAGACAGAGTTATTTGGTCCTGCCATATTGCAAGAAGCTGAAGAGCAAGTCGAGTTAATTAGAGACAAGCTGAAGATAGCTCAAAGTAGACAGAAGAGTTATGCAGATAATCATCGTCGAGATTTGAGTTTTGAGCCCAATGATTATGTGTATCTTAGAGTCACTCCTCTCAAAGGAGTTAAGCGATTTCAAGTAAAAGGAAAGCTTGCCCCTAGATATGTGGGACCGTTCAAAGTCTTGGAACGAAGAGGAGAAGTTGCTTACAAGCTCGAGTTGCCTCGGTCTTTCATTGAATCAATGATGTGTTCCACGTCACAGCTTGAAGAAGTGCTGCGAGTGCGAGAAGAACAGATGCCAAGAAGCCATCGATTTGTAAGAGGATCTCACTTGCAAGGAGCAACAAATAAGATTTTGGAAGTTGCAGAGCGCATCACGAGAAGCAAAATCATCCATTTCTGCAAAGTCCAGTGGAGCAATCATTCGGAAGATAAAGCCACTTGGGAGCGAGAAGAGGATCTGAAGTCCGAGTTTCCCCACCTATTCTCTAGCCAGTCCGAATCTCGGGGTCGAGATTCCATTTAAAGGGGGGAGGTTTGTAACATCCTCAATTTTCAGTCTTTTGCTTAAAGTTAATTTAAATTAATTAATTTCAAAATTTGGATTTTCCTTGGTGTTCTAATTTAACCTGGCATCCATATCCTTCCAAAATTAAAGTTCAATCCTTTACCGTCCGCAAAATCAAATTCTCAATTTCGGTCCTTATTCGAAATTTCACCTGAGTTCCAAAATGCTCCAAAAATCTCAAAACCCACTAAAATGGATTTCAAATATTCTATAATGATTTTGGGAATTTTTCCAAGATTTATAGAATCCCTTTGATATTTTATCTCTCGCGCTTTATTCAAATCCATTTAATTTGTCCCGAAATAATCTAAATTCCAAATTCCGATTTGTTGCCCTTACCGTTGGATTGCCACGCGGACGGCCGGATACCAGCCACGTCGCTTCGTCTCCGAGAGAGCGAAACGTCGCCGCCGCCGTGCGTTGCATTTAGAAACCGTCGCCATTAACGCCGGTGCACTACCTCCGCCGCTTCATTAGCCAGCCCATGGTATAAAGCACGACGTACCGCACCTGTCAAGCCCTTTCACGCGTTCCAAGGATCACCACAGAGCACGAACGACCTCGCCGTAGTTCTGTGACCATCCGCCGAGTTTTGCGACTACTTCGGTGACTCTCCGTCGCTGTCAAGACCTCCGGAGTAAAGCCCGTGTCGAGCCGCGTCTGAGGGACTACTTCTTCTCACCGGAACATCACGGAAACGCCGCCGCTGGGGTCTTCTTCTCCAACTCCGGCTACCTCAACTCGCCATGTCTTCGCCGAGCTGTCGATCAACGTCGTCCGTCGGATTCGCATCCAACGATTGAGGTTAGTCCACGTGTTCATCCATATTAGAGACCAGAATAGTGTCGCTCTAGATCTTAGCCGTAGGATTTGAAATGAAAGGTTAGATTTAGTGCCACGTGCCCAGAAAAGGGATTGCCGACGTGTGCTTAGATTTTGCGCTAGCTAATAGCCGTTGGATTCTTGATGAACGGTGTAGATGTAGCCACGTAATCCTGTGATTAGTGAATCTCATTATTAAATAATCACCGTTAGATCTTGATCGAGTGGATCGTGAGTAGCCACGTAGCCTAATTAACTTCGGCTGTTAGATCTGGATGATTGAGCGTAAGATGGAATTGATCCGAGCCGTAGGTTTTGAAATGAATGTACGGGATTGTGCCGCGCACCGAGCCGCCTCGCCGACGCTGCAGCGCTGAATGAGGCGACACACGGCCGTCAGCCGTGGTCGACGCCACCCGAGAAATTGCCGCCGTTAGATTTCGATCCAATGGTCACGATTGAGCCACATGTCAGCACCGTGGTGATGCTCAAAAGTGTCGGCGGCGATCGAGCCGCTGATCGTGATCGCATCTAATCTTGACGCATGACCGGATCAATTGAATCGTTATTCGGTTTATTCTTCGCCGTTAGATCGTGATCTGAGGGCTGACATTGCGCCACGTGTCGCCACCGCAGTAACCCAAGCCGAACCGTCGTTTAGATCTCGCCGTTAAATTTTGATCCGACCGTTGATTTTAAATCAACCTCTCGGTTGATGATTCGCTACCACGTGTCACACTCGGATGATCGACATGTGTCCGTGCTGACGTCAGCGGCTGACGTCATCGGTGGGGCCCACTTGTCAGTACTGGCGTGGTCGATGATGACGTCAGCAATGATGTCATGCTGACGTCATAATTAACCATGCTGACGTCATAATTCTCGGATTTTCCGTATAAAAATAAATAAAGAAATCCAGTTTATTCTTTTTGATTTAATTTAAAACTTCAAATGTTTATAACTTTTGCGTTTGAACTCTGATTTGAGTGATTCCAATTTCTAAAAATTTGTAAAATTAAGATCTATTTATTGGTGAATTTTATAGAATTTTTAGAGTTGAGTTTCTCTCTGGAAAAATGAATTTATTATGTGTACGTTGTTTTTAATTAGACGTTGAGTGTTCGGAGAACTTCGAGGGGGAATTCTTAGAGCAAGACCAAGCTTCAGAGCAAGATCAGCAGCTTTTTGAAGGCAAGTTATGCTTTGACCATGTTGCTCCTAATTTTTGAAATATATCTTGTTTTAAACTATGCATGCTAATTCAACTAAAAATTTGTTTAAATTATTTTGGGTGAATTAGCTATCCAACCAAATTGCTTATGCCACCTTGACATCATTCGTGTGCCATGATTCCTTGATAACCTAAGTTGGGTAAATTTAGTTGGATGTAATGATATTGTGCCAACACGGGAGGCTAGACCGTGAATAGTTGCTTAGCCATGCTGTAACGTGAATAACTCTTTTTGGAATACAAAAGCAATACTGACTAAAGAATGGTGAATACTTTTTGATAAAAGTGGAATGCTGTTGGTAATGATGTTGGACTATAGAGACCTGTGTGGTTCTACGTGAAAGATGATTACGGGCATGTGTTGCACCGGTAATTAACTCGGGATGAAATTGATTTAGACTGGGGCAAGTGGACCGAGGCTTCGTGCCAGGTGGGCCTGTGTGGCATCTGTGGGATGGGTTGAGTGTTGTGAGGGCTGTGTGCCAAAACTGAGAGAAGGATGTCTTGCCTTGGTGGGCTAAGGACTTCACCTTGCAAGCCTTTGACTGAGTCTCTCGTACAACCACATGTCTGAATGGGAAGACCTAGTTTAGTAGGATTACGATGTCTTACCTTTTGATACCTCGGGGGCAAGCATTACGGGGTAATCAGATGGGGAGCGTGCACTGCTTCGCTTGGTACCCTATCCAATCTGTTCGCCGGCCCTATACTTGACTGTGTGAGGGAAGTGATAGTGGAGGCAACACGGAGAGGTTCTTAGGCTAAGGTAGAAGTCTCTGAAAGGTTTTGTTACAGTCGCTCGCCTTTGTGGTGTTTGACTGTATCTTGTGGGTAAAGTGTACAACCTCTGCAGAGTGTTAAAACCGTTCGAATAGCCGAGTCCACGGTACTGGACAATGCTCGGGGATTACAATCAAGGGGTAGTGTTTGAAAATAAAATGTGGAAATGACTATGTGTCAAAGAAAGATGTTTAGAGACTGTGTGTCCAAACTATTGTGGAAATCAACTTGGAAAATATGATGGTTATATGACTTTGATGCTTTCAATCTAAATAAATAGTAGTTTAAAATGTTGATGCAAAAGCAAAAATAACCAGTATAGCCTTTCCTTGGTAATAAGCCATGCATGTAGTAAATAGACCTGCATCTTGTGCATGACTTGTTGAGTACGGTGTGTACTCACCCTTGCGGACAAACTTACCAGAAGAAGAGACTACACCTGCCTATGAAGAGGAGTTCGTTGAAGGGCCGGAGAACTAGGGAAGCAAGTTTCAACATGCCTGTGGTGATGGATGGATCATCACAAGTTTTACTTTCCGCCGCTATTTATCGCTTACTCAATAATGTGTTCCTGCGTGGCAAACTGATGTAAGGTGACCACAAGGTCAAACAACTCGTTTATATACATGTTTGGATGTACTTTATTCTTATTTCGTTGTGTATGATGTGGTACTTTTACCCTGTTTAAACTGTGTGCATTAGCGCGATCCTGGACTAGTGCAGAATACACAGAGTGTCCGGATTTGCAAATTCGGGGCATGGCAGAGGTGGTATCAGAGCATACTGACTGTAGGACTTGACCCTAGTTTAGACTGGCCGATAAAAAAATAAGGTTATTTTCTAAAAGATTAAAATTGTGCAAGATTATAAATGATATCTTGACTTGTCCTTTCATCCTTACTTCTTACCTATGCTGTAAGTTTGTACCAGTTTTGATTTCTTTCAAAAATTTAGATCTGACGAGATCTGTTTTGGCAGATGAGGAGGATCCACACTTTCGGGGAGCGCACTGGAGGCTACGCTGCCGAGCTGTGGTACCTGCTTCAGTTTCTGGAGGGGTTTGTGAGGCCGATCTACCGAGGTAACTCGGTGGTTCAGCAGGATCGACGCCGCTTGGGACGCCAAGATCACTGCCTTTGCTAGAGACAGGGGAGAGCGCCGTCTGCTTCACTTCACTACTAGGAGGTCCACCTTGAGGCGGGATCCAGAGATCGCCGTCCAGCGATGCGTCATATTGCACGCACTTTCTCCGAGGAGCTCGTAGGCACCGTCTTCCGTCTCCATCCGCGTCGAGACAATCGATTTGACAGAGATCCGGAGGAGGAGGACGATGCTACGGTCACTCACTTGGCGAGGTACGTCATCGCCAAGGAGGAGCTTATAGACGAGACTGTCCGGGAGCTTCAGAGGTCTCGTGATGAGGTTGCAGAGCTCAGGACCCAGTGCGGGACGTCAGGGAGGGTATGACCCAGTATACCCGGAGGATTCGCGAGCTGTTGGAGGGCCCAGAGTCAGAGCCGGAGCTAGAGCCGCACGACCACCTGCAGGAGCCCGAGGAGCTTGAGCAGGACGCGCCGGTGCAGGAGGCACCACTCAGAGGCACTGTGCAGGGTGGTGCAGTAACCACCAAAGACCAGCAAGCAGCGGCCCCGAGCCAACCGAGTCAAGGTTCCTTCGTTCACACAAAGAAGGGGGCATCAGACCGGTTGCCCGATGCCGCCAAGACCCACCGCAAAGATCCGCGAGGACCTCACTGCTGGATCGACGACTAGAGAGCTTTTGATCTTTGTCGAGTCGACTCCTGCGTTGAGTCACGTTATTGTCGAGTCAGTTATTGAGTCAAGTTATTTTTGAGTCAGCATTATCGAGTCCGCCTTAGAACGTTTGGTTGGTTTGAACTCTATGATTTTTTATGTCTCTTTGTAGTGAACAATTTATATGGTTTGCATGTTCGATATGCGCCGCAATGCCGAAGGCAATTGTGAGCGGCCATATCCTTATGATATTAAATAAAATGGTGTGCTTATGTTTGAGTCAAACAAATCTTCTCCCCGCATAAGATTCTTGTTACTTGTCTATTTCATTTCCTCTTTCCCCTAAACTTATTGTTCTTCAGATGGTGAACACTCGTGGAAACCGTGGAGCTGGAGGAAGCGGATCACAGCAGGAAGGAAACCAAGGCAATGTGCAGAACCCTCAACCACCACCTGTGGATATGAACAACCTGGGTGCATTCTTAGCTGCTCAAACCCAACTCATGCAGACTATGATGCAGCAGATGTTGAATCAAGCTGCTGTTAATAATAACAACAATCAGGCTGTGCACCAAGGGCATCACTCGAGACTATCAGACTTCATGAGGACTAGACCCCCAACCTTCTTTGGGAATGTCAACCCCATAGAAGCTGACGATTGGCTGCGCACCATTGAGAGGAAGCTGCACATATCCCAATGTGTAGGCAATGAGAGAGTCCTGTACGCCTCTCACCAGTTAGAAGGAACAGCTGCGGAATGGTGGGAAAATTATTGCGCTTCCCGCGAGCATCCTAAGGAGATCACCTGGGACGAGTTTACCATAGCTTTCCGCCAGTATCATGTACCAGAGGGTATGATGGAACTCAAGAAAGAGGAGTTTCGATCATTGAAGCAGGGAGGCCAATCTGTGGCTGATTATCTTAATAAGTTCACTCAGTTGGCTCGTTATGCGCCAGAGGACGTTGCAACTGACAAGGCTAGACAGTCCCGGTTTATGAAGGGACTCAACTCCGGACTTCAGGTGGGACTGATCACCCACACGTTTCCTGATTTCCAGGAGTTGGTCTAGTTAGGTTCCGCAGACACCGGCAAGAGCTGTCAGCTAAGCAGCTGGGAACCTGTCAATGGCAGGAAGACGTTGTTACAACTGCAACGAGATGGGGCATTTTGCCAATGTTTGTCCCAAGAAGGGAGGTGTTACCCCTGTTCGTTTCAACTTGGGTAATACGCCTGCAAGAACACCATCTCAGGGTGGAAGCCGAGGACCTACTCAAGCAGGAGCTGCACCACAATCAGTTGTTCGGGGAAGAGTCAACCATGTCACGGCCGATGAAGTTCAGCATGCAACGGACATTGTACTGGGTAAGTTCTTCATTAACTCAGTACCAGCCACCATTTTGTTTGATTCAGGAGCTTCTCATTCATTCATTTCTCAAGTTTTTGTTGTGCAAAATGAATTGGATGTGGCTAAACTTAAGAATACATTAATAGTCCAAACCCCTGGATCAGAACTCCGAGCTAAAGTAGGATGTTCTGGGGTAAAATTAATAATAAATGGAATAGAGTTCCTAGCAAACTTGATTATACTGGATACTCAGACCATATATGTGATTTTAGGAATGGACTGGTTATCCAAGCATAAGGCAGTGTTGGATTGTGGACGAAGGGTAGTAACAGTCGAGAGCCCAAGTGGCAAGAAGGTGGAAATCCAAGCAGTTGCTGTTCAAGATAGTCAATTAATGATTAACAGTGTGAAAGCTATAGAAATGAAGGATGTTCCGGTAGTTAATGAATATCCAGATGTATTTCCAGAGGATCTACCGGGAATGCCACCAGAGAGAGCTATAGAATTTGTAATTGAGTTAGTACCTGGAACAACTCCAATAGCCAAGAGACCCTATAGGATGTCTACTGAGGAATTAGTAGAAATGAAGAAACAGATTGAGGAGTTATTGGAAAAAGGTTTTATAAGACCTAGCTCGTCACCATGGGGAGCCCCGGTACTGTTTGTAAAGAAGAAAGATGGGAGTTTCAGAATGTGTATAGACTATCGTGCACTCAATGAAGTGACGATAAAGAACAAGTATCCATTACCCAAAGATAGATGATCTGCTTGATCGCTTAAGAGGAGCGGAGTCTTCTAAAATAGATCTTCGATCCGATATCATCGCTAAAGATTCGAATCGAGGATATACCAAAGACCGCTTTCATCTAGATACGGTCATTACGAATTCCATCGTTATGTCCTTGGATCGACTAATGCTCCCAAGATATTTCATGAATATGATGAACAAAGTGTTCATGGAATATTTGGATAAGTTCGTCGTTGTGTTTATCGACGATATTCTGGTTTATTCCAAGACAGAGGAAGAGCATGCTAGACATTTAAGGATGGTCTTGGAAAAGCTGAGAGAAAACCAGTTATATGCAAAATTTAGTAAATGTGACTTTTGGAAAAAGAAAGTTGAGTTTCTAGGTCATGTAATGACTGCCGAAGGAGTAGCTGTTGATCCGAAGAAAGTAGAAGCAGTGTTGCATTGGGAACAACCGAAGTCAGTTACCCAGATCAGAAGTTTTCTCGGAATGGTAGGATACTATCGCCGTTTCATTGAAGGATTTTCTTCAATTGCGAGACCTCTTACGCAATTGTTAAAGAAAGAGAAAAAGTTCTTGTGGACTCCTGAATGTGATAAGAGTTTCCAAGAGTTGAAGAAGCGTTTAACTTCGGCACCTGTCTTGGTGTTGCCAAATACCAAGGACAATTTTGATATATACTGTGATGCTTCGCGTCAGGGATTAGGATGTGTGCTGATGCAGAATGGTAAAGTGGTAGCTTATGCGTCAAGGCAGCTAAGACCACATGAACAAAATGTTGTTCCCTCGAGCAAGTGATCGTGCAAATAAAGGGTGCTTATACGGCACATTGGGATGTGGTTGTCTTGCTTGAGATAATTTAAGGACTTAATCTTGTGCGCCATTGAGCCGGGCCTAACTGCAACCATAAGTCCAGTATGGGAGCAGACCTAGCCGATTAATATGCAATGTTTAGTCTTGAGTCTTGCCAAATGTTGGTGTGGGTTCGGGTTGTACGGGTAGATTCACATGGCTCAAGAGGGCCCCGAGGCTTAAACCTTAGAGGGCGGTACCGAGTTTAAACATGCATTGTAAAGGCTTTGTCATGATTTCTCTCCGGCAAGCACACCAAAGGAAGTGTGCTAATGGCCAAAGCGCAAGGAGAATATCATGTCTTGTGGGTAAACTTGTACAACCTCTGAGAGTGTCAAACTATTCAATGGCCGTGTCATGTCATGGACAAGCCCGGGGATTTCACACGGGGTATAGAGTGTTTTCTTGAAATGTGGAATTGTTTGGATGGGAACGGGGAGTTCACTGTTGTTTTGTTGTCTAAAGCTATACTGTTGAATTGTATGGTTGATACTTGTTTCAATGATGTAGGGTGATGCCTCGTCATTACTGCTCATGTTGTCTACCATTGATTTACCGCTTATTTAATATTATTTTTATCAACATGCCTTCAATCTATTTACTGTATTTCAATTCAAGTTATTGCTTTCTGCAAATAAACCATATGACTATCCTTTGTCAAGCCGTGCATGAATATATTGCATCATTTCCCTATGGCTTGTTGAGTATGTGTTGTACTCACGGCTTTATGCCCATGTTGTTCAGCTTCTCCGAGGAAGGACCGGTAAAGAATATCAAGAGGAGGAGTACTACGAAGACTACGCCGACTAAGAAAGCGCTTCCTGATTTATTACTGTGGCATGTCGTAATGGCCTAAAGTTTTATATTTCCGCCGCTTGATTTCACTTGTTTCTTAAGCCAAGAGGCATTGGTGTATGAACTTTGACCATAAGGTCGCTTTGCTTTATTCAATAATATTTTGCTTCTTCTTAGTTATTTGATGTATGGAATGATATGTCATCTATGTTTCCACTGTGTGCACTAAGCGTGATCCTCGGACTAGTACAAGATACCTGAGAGGGTTTCGGATTTGCATATCCGGGTCCCGACACAGGTCTACTCCAGTCTTGCCCTGAGGCGGAGAATTTCACTAGACTTGAGTACAAGAGTGCGTACAGCTCGGGCTGGCTATGGTGTTGTCTCATTGGTCTAAGTGCTCGTGTTGTCTGTCGATGTCCCGGTCATCCCTGCGCCTTGGAGTCTTATAATCCTCCTGGTCGTTGCCAAAAATGGCCAGGAGAAATTCCCGGAGTTCGTGGCCTCGTGCGCCTTGAAGATGGTGGTTACTGCCCCTGTTATGCCGCCCATGTCAGCCTGACGAGGGCTGGGCGTCCCTTGACCGACCGGCGCATGGTCAATGGATCCCCTAAGCTCGAGAGGCCCCCGGCCACGACCTGGGTGCGTACCGAGGTGCTCGACCAAGAGCGCGTTGGGCCCGAGCACGGCCCCACTCGACCCCGAGCTCGGGCGGGCCCTTGTTCGGAGCCGTAGCCCACCCTTGGATTTCGGATCAAGCATTTGACCGGCGGTTGCTAAGCGCGGTCGTGAGGAGAAGCGGTCGTGCAGCAAGTTCGGAGCGGTTGTCGCCGGCCCTCAACGTGCATGAAGGCCAGTCCGTTGCGCACAGAGGAGGTATAAAAGAACAAGGATGCACAGCCTTTGAGACACACGAAGACAACACACAACACGCCATAGCTCGAGCTTAGACATAGCCGTCGTTAAACTTGAGCTGTAACACACCCTTGTACTCAGAATTAGCCAAGAAAACCGCCGTAAGGCGACTGGAGTAGAGCTATTACCTACACAGGGGCTCGAACTAGTATAACTCTCGGTCTCACGCTCGTTGACGTCTTGCTCCGACCATCGCCACGCCTACTCTCTTCCTCCGTCCGAGGTGAAGCCTTTGCCGGTCCGTATCACACCGACTTCCATCTCATTTCTTGCGATTAGCGATCCCGATCGTCGACAGCTGGCGCCCACCGTGGGGCCCGATTGATTCGCTCATTCGCAGGAACGACACCAAGATCCCAGGAGCATGGCGCACTTCATCGAAGGACTTTCCTCGAGCGTGGATTCGGGCACGGACTCGGACTCCGTGTCCCTGTTTTCGCCTTCGCCGCCACCACTCGAGCACCACGTACTGATGGCGGACGATCAAGACGCGGGGGGAGATGCGGGTGACCGTGATCCGCAGACCCCCGAAGACGCTCGCCGGATGGTGCATGTCGCCATCAACCAGGCCATAACCGCCCTCCTGGAGGCCTAGGAAAGGCGATCGTCTTCGGGCCACCCAACTCCCTCTCGGGAGAGCACCTCCGCCTATCGCCGGGTCATGGCAGATCCCGATAGGGCGGTCGGAGCTCTTTGGTGAGCCACGGCGAAAAACTCGTCGGTCTGCGGCAAGGTCGAGCCTCCACAACCCGAGTCGGCGATTCGGGACCCGCTCCCGAGCGATGATAGCATCGTTGCCGTCGCCCGTAGCGCTCATCGGACGCCTCTGGCGAGAGCTAGCCCGAGCTGCGGGGCGGACGAAAACCAAACGCTCGGTCTCCGAAGTCGGCCGTGAAGGTCGCGGACCTCTCCCGACGTTCGCCCGGTAGCCGTAGGGTCGGGACGCTGCGCTATCTACGGTGATTCCGTGCGGCGCCATGGTCGCTCCCACCGGTCAGTCCCACCGAGGCAGCCTCGACTCGAATCCGCGCGAGGACCTCGTTAGCGATGACCCAGACCCAAGACCACTTTGTCGCCTATGGCGCATGATGGTATTCCGGCGGCCTTCGCGCGTCGCGGTGGTGGCTCGGTTCAAGCTCAGCGATAGAGCTGCCGATGGGACCAAGAACCCCGATGAGTTCTTGTCCATCTACTCGACCGCTATCTGGCGGCGGGGACGAAGCTTCGTGATGGCAAACTACCTCCGGCCGTCTTTGGGCCAGGTCGCGAGGACGGCTTTTCAACGAAGCTTTGTTCCTTCGGTCGTGGCGCCAAATCGAAGCGCCGCCGCTCCAACTTTCGAGTTATTCTGGCGGGGGGAGAGAAGGACTGGATCCGTCATCGGTGGCAAGAACGAGCCGCTGCGTGACTTTGTGCGGCGATTCATTCGCACGAGGAACCTGATCCCGAGCATCTCTGATGAGGCCGTCATCAAAGCCTTCAAGTTCAGGGTCCGTGACCGGTGCCTCACCGAAGACCTGGAGATCACCTCGAGGCTCAGCGTCAACAAGCTTTTCCGCATGGCGGAGCAGTCTGTGAGCCTTGACGCGCGCTGTCCATTGGAAGCGTGACTCGACCAAGGTAAGCTTGGTCTAAACCAAGCAGAGGCCGACCCGTCTAACCCCAGGGGTGCTGACCATGGCGCCACGGCCAAGAAGCGGAAGCGTGACCGTAGGGGCGTCTGAGGTGCCATGGGTGATCGTTTATTGACGACCATACGCGAGTCCTTGAGGTCAGAGATCGCGAGGCTCGGGAGGGCTCCAAACCTCGCCAAGGACGACCCGACCTCGCCCGGTATGAGCCGGCCAATTTGGAGGGCCGACGACCTGGCCCCTGTGATAAAAGCTCGGCCTGAGGGGCGAGGCGCCCAGTAATGATGAAGCCAAGTTCTTCTGTTTCATAGAGCGATCGGCCACAATCTGCGAGATCGAGGGGCTTGGCAAAACAAGCTAGATGCCTTCTATGATGGGCGGTGAGATGCTAGTACTCCGAAGGGCGGCGACTAACTGACGAGGTGAACGCCGCCATTGCGAACGCAGCAGCGTCGATTTGGAGTTCAGCGAGGCGGCCGGATCGATGTTATCTTCGGCTCGTCGGGCTTACTGATCGGCGTGGTCAAGGCCGTCGCGAACCATCTACCAAGTCATGCGGGAAGCCCATCGAGGCCACCGCAAATGGGTCTGGCCACCATCACCTTCTCTTGAGCTCTTCCCGTGTATGGCCCGAGACACGAAGACCGCCTGGTCGTGACCCGACCATCGGCAACACATGATCGGGCGTGTCATGGTCGACGGCGGCAGCTCTCTTAACTAACTGCGGCGAGGCGCTCGGCCGGATCACGAGATCCCGTCGAAGGTCAAAAGCATTGCCATACCCTTCTTCGGATCATTCCGGGGCTCGACCATCCCACAGGGCGGTGGTCTTACTGTTACCTTCTGGGCTCGGACAACTTCCGCACCGAGATGGTCACCGCCGGTGGTTGAGGTGACCTCCGTACAGCGCCATCCTCGGGCGGCCCGCCTTGGTCAAGTTCATGGCGCCAATCATTATGGCCATCGATGTATGAAGTCGCCTCGCCCAAGCGGCATCATCACTGTGCGAAGCGACCTGCAAGTGGCACATGGATGTGAGACGGGGCTTTGGCTCTTGCGAGCATCTTTGCCCGGTCCGATCGAGATCGCGGAGAAGAATGCTTTCGCCAAGGCGGCGATCCAGCCCGATGGGGCGGCGAAGGCGTCTTGCTCGAGGAGAGCGACCCGACCAAGTGCATCCATGTCTCGCCCGAGTGAGTTCCAAATAGGAACTCGAGCTCGTCACTCGCCAGCGCCAACAAAGGTATATTCGCTGGGAACCCGGCGGACATGCGGCGTTCGAGGAGGTGGTCGAGCACAAATTCTGAGTGAGACCGGCTCGACACAGGCGCCGAAGCTGCGTCGCTTCTCCTGGAGAAGGTCGCGGTCATCAAGAAGAACCTTGACAAGCTCTTGAAGGCGGTTTCATCCGTGAGATTGACTACTCAGAGTGGGTAGCCAACCCGGTCATCGTCTGAAGAAAGGAGGAAAGTGGAGGATGTCCGTCGACCATCACGGGTTGAACTCGGCTTGCGAAGGACAACTTCCGCTTCAGCGCATCTACGGATCGTCGACTCCTCCGCAAATGCCAAGATGTTGAGCTTCTTGGATGCTTACTCGAGGATACCACCGAGATCAAAGGCGGCGGTCGGCGGCGAGGCGGGACATCTTTCATCCGCGCCATTTGGCACCTATTGCTATCGACCATGTCGTTTGGTACTGCGCATAATCACGGGGCCACGTTCATCGCTCGATGACCAAGACTTTCGAGCCCCAGATCGGCGAGAACCTTGAGTCTCGTGGGCGACATCATCGTCAAGAGCCCCTCCGGCGACCACGTTCGCGACCTCGAGAAACCTTCGCCAACGGAACAGGCACAAGATCAAGCTCAATCCAGAAGTGCGTGTTGGCGTGGCGTCGAGGAAGGTGCTCGGCTACATGATCGAGGGCTCGGTCGGACGAATCGAGAGAAGATAACTGGACTTAGGATGGAAAATGATTCTGATTGAAATGTTTGTGAAAGCTATTATTCCTACTCTGTTTTTCTTGCTTTGCAATCTATTCTTATTTATCTTGAATCTTGTCAGCTCATGAACCATAGCCTATCCTTTGTACTAAGCCATGCATGTAGAATATTAGAATTGCATTACATGCATGACTTCTTTGAGTGCTCAAAGTACTCACCCCACAACAACACTTCAGTTGAAGAAGAAGCAACCCTGCTCGGGAGGAGGAGTATCGGGAGAACCCGAACTAGGAAGCGAGCCCGATCGTGCACTTGGCAAATTGGTTGGCCACGAGTTTATTTATTATTCACGCTTTTGAATATTTTAATAAGTTTTCGCCTCTGAAATATATTGTAACTCGACCATAAGGTCGATCAACCATTCTTTTATACATTTAAGAAAAGTACTTATTATTTAGTTGGTTATGGTATGATATGTACCAATGTTGAGGCTGTGTAGCGTGATCTGGACTAGTCTTGAATACGAAGGGTCGGGATTACCAGGTCAAGCCAGTGGTATCGAGCCATCTTGTTTATAGGGTGAGCCCTTAGTTAGAATGGTCGTATGAGGATAAAACTATTTTCTAAAAAGTTAAAATATGCCAAGATGATAATGCAATCTCGACTTACCCCTTCTCTTTTCATACCCCTTGCTGAATTTATCACGTCTTCGCTTTGTTTTAAAATATCTGAGTTTCCGTGAGTGTCCTTTGGCGAGATGAGGATGATCCACTCTTTTGGTGGCGCCTTTGGAGAATGCATGAGCTTTGGCGTGTAATCTGGTACTTGGAGGATATGAGCCCGATCTACGAGGACTCTGTAGATCAGGCGGGAGGCTGAATATTACAGGATGTCACTATCACGGTTCGCTCGGGATAGGCGAGGCGGATTCGTCCCATCCATCACTGCAGGAGAGTTGTCATTTGATCTTTGGGATTCGAGACATCGCGTGTGATGAGGCGATTGCTCATACCTACCGGGGAGTTGGATGGCCTGATGTTACGTCACCACCGCGAACACTCTTCTGGCAAAGGCCCCGAGAGGAGGATGCCGATCACCCACGGCGGATATGTCATCGCTCAAGAATGTTGCTCGGCAGAGGCGGTTGAGGCTGCAGAAGGTCTGGCGAGTTCCGCGTTGAGGCTCATCTGTGCAGAACTTGTGAGTACTTAGCCCTCTATCGAGATTGGGAAGCTGAACAGCGCTATCTGCGGACGAGCGGGCAGTCTGGAACTACGACGAACCGACCTGGCGAACGCGGCGAGCGATGGAAGTGAAGCGAGCTGTGGAGAGGTGGCGAACGATGGAAGTGAGCATGCGGGGGCGCATCCGGCGGAGATCGTTAGGATAGGTTTGTACCGCACAGCACATGGGTGTATCACGAAAGTTCGGTGGGGATTGGCTCGAAAGTGGCGTTAGGATTAGCGGTTGAGACTCTGCGTTGAGTCGTCGTCTTAATAAGAAGTCACCCTTAGGCGTTTGACTCAGTGTTAGTTTGATTTGCTTCTTTCATGCTTGTGTTGGGTATGTGTTGCAAGGCCCTTAGGCATTGTGAGCAACCATACCTAGTTATTAATAAAATAAAAAGTTAGATTTTTGTGTTACACCTTTGACCCCGCATAAGTACTTCATTACTTGTCTATTCTTATTTCCCTCTCGTCTCTAAACCATGGAGCAATCGACGGATGGTGAACACTTTCGTGGAAACGGGGAGAAATGGGGTAGGTTCCGCTTCAGTGGAAACATCGATGATGAAGGATTAGGAACTCAACCGGCACCTTGTTGATATCAGAACTTTGGAGCCTTTATTGCTGCCTGAGACTTAGTTAATGCATGCCATGATCAGCGGATGCAGTCCTTTACTTACCACCATGCCGCCCAAGTTAACGAGTCAACCCGGTCACGAGGCCACTCGGTGTCGAGAATTCATGAGGACTCGACCGCCTACATTTCTGAATGCCAATCCATTGGAAGCGGATGATTGGTGGGGCGATAGAAAGTTGCACATTACGGTGTGAAGGAAATGAGAGGTACTCTATGCCTCTCATCGACAGAAGAGCTGCGTGAATGGTGGGAGAACCTCTTGCTGCTCACCCCGCAGGACATCGGTGGGAGGAGTTCACAATTGCTTTCGGCGTTACCATGTGCAGAAGGCATCATGGACTGAAAAAAGGAGAATTTAGGAGCAGGCAGAATCAATCGGTGTCGAGTATCTGAATAAGTTCACGCGGGTGGCTTCGCTTTTGGGCGTAACAGCGGATAAGGCGAGCGAGTCTCGATTCATGAAGGACTGAATTGAGGGTTGCGGTGGGACTCATAACCCACACTTTCCGGACTTCGAGGAGCTAGTGAACAAAGCGCTGATATTGGAGGACACAGCGCAAGGCTGGAGGACAACGGAGGCGTGAGATAACGCAATGAGACACGCCGAGGGCGGCGTTTGAGGTTGCACCAACGGTTCTTGAGTTTGACCAGGAATGTGATTGCCGCGCCGCCACGATACCAAGACACGCGAACAAAATTTCGGACACCACCTGATTAGAACACGCCCGAGAAGCGTGATCGTTAGTGAGCGTTGTTTCGTCACCTGTGGCAGAGCACTTTGCCAACTATTGTCCTAGAAGGGAGGAGGTGACACGGTTAAGCTTCAATCTTGGAACTACTCCGCAAACACTGCGCCGAGGAACAAGCCGTGGAGTTACACAATCGGGCCACCGTACATGGTAGGCGAGTCAATCATGTCACGCCGATCACGGTCACGAGAATACATCGGGCGTCGTCTTGGGTAAGTTACTTGTCAACTCGAACTGCTTGATTTTATTTGATTACGGAGCTTGCATTCGTTTATATCTCGGATTTTGCTGTGAACAATGGGTTGAAAATGGTGAACCTTAGGCATGTATTGCTAGTACAATCCCGGGATCGAACTCACGATCGATGTAGGATGCAGGGTAAAATTGCTTATAGATGGAGCGAGTTCTTAGCAAACTTAGTGGTGTTAGATACCCGGACCCTAGATGTTATTTTGGGAATGGTGGTTGTCTAAACACAAGGTTGTGATAGGCGTAGACGAAGAGAGTCATATCGATCGAGAGTCCTTATGGAAAAAATAGAGTTTGAGCAAGCTGCCGCTTAGGATAGGAGCGAGTTGATGTCAATAGTGTGAAGGCCGTCGGCATAGAAGATGTACGGTTGTCGGAGAATACAGGATGTATTTCGAAGGATTTACAGGATGCCACCGAGCGAGGGACATAGAGTTTATGTCGAGTTAGTCAAGGAGCGGCCCCGATAGCTAAGACCTTATCGGATGTCAGCAGGTGAGCTGGTGGAAATGGCAGATTGAGGGTTAATGGATAAAGGATTTATCGAGACCAAGTTAGTCACCATGGGGAGCACGGTTACATTTGTCAAAGAAGGATGGGAGTTATCGGATGTGTGTGGATTCGAAGCTTTGAATGAAGTCACTATAAAGAATAAGTACCCGTTACGGGATCGATGACCTATTTGATCATTGAGAGGAGGGTTTTCTCCAAGATTGACCTCTGATCGGGATATCACCAGTGAAGATTAGATCGGAGGATGTGCAGAAGCGCATTTTAATCAGGCACTCTGAGTTCAGTTATGTCTTTGGTTTGACAAATGCACTGCATATTTCATGAACATGATGAACAAGGTTTTCATGGAATACCGGACAAGTTCGTTGTTGTGTTCATAGATGACATTCTAGTCTACTCCAAGACGAGGAAGAGAGCATGCGAGAACATCTGAAGCTAGTTACGGAGAATTAAGAGAAGCGACAACTTTTAAGCTAAGTTTAGCAAGTGTGAGTTTAGAAGAACAAGGTGGAATTCCTTGGACATGTATTGCTTGAAGGAGTCATGATTGATCCAAGTAAGGTAGGCAGTGTTGCATGGGAGCCCAGGCGGTGACTCAAATCGTAGTTTCCTTGGAATGGTGGTTATTCCGATTTATTGAAGGATTCTCAACGATTCTGAGACCTCTTACGGTGTTGAAAGGAGAAGAAGTTTGCATGGGCATAGGAATGTGGCGGAGTTTTCGGGAGTTGAAGAAACGTTGACTTCGGCACGATGTTAGTTCTCTGGATTTAAGCTAGCTTTGATATATCTTGTGATGCATCGCGCCAGGACTGGGTGTGTGTTAATCACGAGAGCAAGGAAAATTAATCGCATAAGCATCGAAGCGATTGAGGCCGCATAGAAGAACTATCCGGCGCATGATTTGGAATTAGCGGTAGTAGTACGCGCCTTGAAGTTATGGCGACACTATCAATTGGGAGCGGATGTGAGGTGTACCACGGACCATAAGAGTCTTAAATATATTTACTCAATCGGACTGAACATGAGGCGGAGGAGGTGGTTGGATTATGGGATTAAGTGAGGGGCATGGGCACCCTTGACCCGTAGGCGTCTCGGTCAACGGATCCCCAAGCTGGGAAGGCCTGGAACACGACCTGGGAGCATTTCGGCGATGACCAGGGTAGTCTTGCAGGATTCTTCGACCTAGAGATACAGCCGGACCTGAGACCAGTCCGCCGAAGATCGAGCTCGAGAGATTCAGGTCGAAGCCTCGGTCATACAGGATTTCAGATCTAATGTGGACAGCGGTTGCAGAAGCAGATTCGTGGGGATGATTTAGTGCAGCAAGTCCAGGAGTGGTGCATGACCCTCACGCATGAAGGCCTTTCAAAGGATCTCATGAAGCTGAATTCTTGAGCGGAGAAGTTTTAAAGACCAAGAGCGCATGAGCACCGAGAAAAAAGACCATGCAGTGCACCGCGATAGCTCGAAATAGGAATCACCATTACTCTTGAGGTTGTAAACGCTCGTACCCATATAAACAAAAATCACCACGCCGAAATTTAGGTAAAACTATACCTGCGGGGCTCGAACGGTATAAGCCACTTGTCACCGTGCTCGGACCAACGCCGTATTCGATTTTCTTCGCCGTTGAGTAAACGCAGCTCAGGTCCCCGCTCTCGGCCCCTACCTCCTCTTTGCGGTTACGCGTCCGTCAATGGGCGGTGGCGCCCGCAAATGGGGCGATTATTTTATCTTCGCGAGAATAACATGGATACTCGGGGAAACATGGCGCCCTTCGTCAACAGACTTTCCCGAACCACGAGCTCGACTCGCGTATCCTGTTCAAGCCCTCCCGCCGCGCTCGGCAGCCATCTTGGCGGCAGAAGGTCAAAATCTTGAGAAAGCGGATAGCCGTGATCGCGGACTCGAGAAAACGCTTTCGCCGGATGGTTAAGTTGCCATCAACCAAGCCATATGACTCGTGAGGAGGCCCGGAGAAAGGCGGCACATCTTTCCGAGCCACCGACCTCCCTCTTGAGGCGCCTCAAAATGCCATCGCCTGGGTCATGGATGACTTAGATAGGAAGCGGTCGGAGCCTCTTTGGTAGCCACGGCGAAGATCTCGTTCGAGGAGCGGCAAGGCCGCCGCTGACACCGTCGGCCTGGGACCCGCTCCCGGCTTAATGATAACACATTCTTGGCGTCGCCCTTTACCGGGCGCCTCCAGCGCGGTTAAGCTCTGGTGCGGGCTCGGAGCGAGCTTTGGCCTTGACCTTGTAGGCGAGGACCGGCGAGCCAGCCCTCCCGTCGGTAGCGCGATCTGCGGACCTCTCGGGGCCGTCCGCCTGAAAAACGCCATGAGAAGTCCGGGACCGCCTGGTTACCAGAGGAGTATTCGCGCTCGGCACCATAATTACCGTTCCAGCAAAGTCCGTAAAGACGACCTGGCGTCCGACCGGCGGCGGCGAGATCTTGTGGCGATGCCCACGACGCGAAAGGCATGTCACGACCTACGGTACGCATGGCGTACTCAAACGGCCTTAGTCGCGTGATCATTGCAGTTCAAGCCTTGTTCAGCCCTTCGGCAGGGGCAAAACCACAGCGAGTTCCTGTCCATCTATTAGGCCGCTATCTTGGCGGCGGGAGAACAGCTCGTGATGGAGAACCTCGGCAGATTACGGGCCAGGAGCTGGCTTTGTCGAAGACGAGGCTCCTTGGTCGTGGCGCGAGATCAGCGCCCTTCGCTCGAACTTCGAGTTATTCTGGAAGCGGCCAAGGCGAAGAAAGAACTGAATCGCGTCATCGAGGGAAAACGAAACCTTCTTGACTTTGTGCGGCGATTCATCGCACAGAACTTCGATCGACATTCACAGCGAGGCAATCATCAAAACCTTCAAGTTAAAGTGTGGTGGCGTCCTCACCAAAGACACGGAGATCACGTCATTCAGCGTCAACAAGCTCTTATGCCGTGAGGCGTCTGTGAACCAGACGATGCGTCTGGCTGAAGCGACTCGACCAAGAGGCTTAATTCTGAACAAGCAGTGGCCGTGCTCCAGGGGAGCCCCGACCAAAGGCACACCACCAAGAAGCCCAATGCCTTGAGAAGGTGGCGGGGCTACATGGTGTCGTCTCGTGGATGGCAGTGTGAGATCCTCGGGTAGAAATTCGATTTCAGGAACACTCTAAGCCTCGCCAAGGTCGACCCAGAGCCTCACCCGAGGCGAAGAACACACTTGACAAGATGGCCAGCGTGCGGTCCCAATGGACGATCTTTCATGCGTTGCATTGCGTCGTGGGGTATAATGAATCAAAGTTCTGTGTTCTGAGGCGTGCAGCCGATATGGAGCTGTGAGGCTTAGCGAGAATGGTGGGCCTTTCTCCCCGATCGTGGTGAGATGCTCAGGATGATTGACCAGTTTAGCCGGGTGAATCGTGCGAACACGACGACCCCGATCACAGGTTCCAGCAAGGCGGCCAGCAGGATCGATGTCATCTTTGGTGGCTCGTCGGCCTACAGTCGGCCCAGCTTTCAAATTGCCTTGACCATCTACAGTTGCATGTGAGGAAGCCTTGAACAACTTTGCCAGAAATTAAATTTTGGTTCATGTCCTTCTCCCAGAGAGACCACACTCCCGTGGCCTCGGGAACAGGCGCCTTGGTCGTGACCAGGCCATCGGCAATACCACGGTCAGGCGTGTCATGGTCGACAGCAGCTCTCTCAGCTTAGCATGTGGCGGGGAGCCCTCGGCCAGGATCGATTCCCAGTCGAAGGTTAAGGCATACTAATTCCGTTCTTGGGATAGTCCCCAGGAGCTCGACCACCCCCTTAGGGTAAGGTTGTGCCGCGTCACCTTGGTGGCTCGGACAACTCCGCGGGAGTTGATCACCTTGAGGTGGTCGAGGTGACCTCCGTACAATGCCATCCTCAGGCGCTGCCTTAGTCAAATTCATGGGCGCCAACCATTATAATACATCGGTGCATGAAGATACACGGCCCCATGGGTGTCATCATCTTGAGCTTGACCTGGCGGCTGCATGGTATGGGGACAAGGCCTTGGCTCTCGTGGCATGCTGCCCAGCCTTGTCCGGGAAGCTGCGGCGAAGGCCTTGCTTGGGCGGTGATCGGCCAATGAGGCAACGAAAGCCAGTGCGCTCGGCAGGCGACCCGACCAGAATCGTCCGCGTCTCCGATGAGATGGAGTTCCAAATAGGAACTCGGGCTAAATCACCTTCGCCAGCGCCAACAAAGGTATATTGAGCAGGAGCCAGCGGATATGCGGCATCGAGGTGATTGAGCACAAAGGCTGCGAGTGGGATCGCCACGTCACGCCGGGCTAACGTCGCTTCTCCGGAGGAGAAAGTCGCGACCTCAAGAAAACCAACAAGCTCTTGGCGGCTTCATTCGTGGGAATAACTACCGAATGGGCTGGCCAACACGACTCATCGAGAAGAAGGGAGAAAGTGGAGAGATAATAAATGCGACCATCGGGTTGAACTTCGACTTGCGAAGGACAACCCCTTCGGCGCATCGAGCCGAATCGTGGACTCCAGCGAATGCCGAGGATCTTGAGCTTCTTGGATGCTTACTCGGGTTACCCACGGATCAAGGTGGCCCGATCGGCAACGAAATAAGACTTCCTTCATCCGCCATTTGGCACCTATTACTATCACGACCATGTCATTTAGTGCATAATCTGAAGGACCACTTTTCAACGTCGATGACTAAAACTTTGAGGCGCGAGATCGGCGGAACCTTGAGATCTCGTGGGCGGCATCATCGTCAAAAGCCCTTGAAAGGCGACCACGTTCGCACCTCGAGACCGTAACTGACGAACTGAAGATTAAGCTCGGCCCGAAGTGCTTGTTACGGCCTGGCGTCCGTTAAGAGTGCTCGGCTACATGATCGGGGCTCGAGGTTGGTCAAACACGGAGAAAATCGGCGGTCGAAAAATGGCACCCCGACCTCAATCAGCGGGTGCAAAGCCTCAACGGCCGCATAAGCCCTCGTGAGTTCATCGAGGCTCGGCGATCTTTGAGCTCCCATTCTTCGAACCTTGCGCAAGCATAGGGGCTTCAGTGGACTCGAGAGGCCAGCGATCGCCGACGACTGAAAGGCGTACCTATCATCCCCACCTCCCTTAACGCGCCTTTGGTGAAGATTCTGCTATACCTCGCGGCCACCCCTCATTTCATTAGCGCCCGTCACAGTGGCGAGCAGGGTCTCAGCGATTACCCCATTTAATATGTCGGCCGAGGTCTTACGGCCAGAAGGAGCGCTACTGTGATCTGAAGGTGTTGTATGCTCTCATGACAGCATAAGCCAGAGCACTGGCTGGTAGCGCTCGAAGTAGTGCGTCCGAGCGCTTCCGCTAAAGGGACATCTGAGGAACCGGAGGGTGGACGAATGCCAAGTGGGCCATGGGCCGTGAGTTCGACATCCGAATTAAGTGGCCAGCGCCACGACCAAAAAGTCGCGGTGCTCGCTGACTTTGTTAATCGAGCAGGCGTCGCGACCTGCTCCAGAGCACCGGTCGAAGAGGAAAAAGCCCTGGGTCATGTTTTCGATGGCTCGAGATCCTTGAAGCACTTTCGAGTGGGATACTTATCCTCGCCCTTGTAGCGGTGACAAATTGAAGGTCGTAATTCATTTGGCTTCTCGTGACCAACAATGTGGCGATCTGAAAACCCTCTTGGCAACTGCGAGCTTACAAAGTAGGCGTCTTGGCAAATCTGATCGTGAAGGCGACTCGGCCTCGTCATCAATCAGTTCAACAAGGACTACCAATGCTCGGGGGACTTAATGGCAAGGTACCTCGCCGAGAAGTAAAAATGGAGGGTGATTCAGAACTTGGGCTAGAACACATCCCGAGCGGGACAATTCAGTAGGAACTTCCTCTCCAAGCTCGGCTCCTCCGGAGCGACATCCCGCAGCGTCATCCACAGAGACATTGGCGGCTCCGTCGATCTCCGGCGAAGAAGATCGCGCTTCGCCATGTGTGAAGGTACCCCCTCCTGGTGAGGCCATCCGCGATTTCCTTGGGAGCAACGCCATCGAGCTACCAAGAAGCCGGATCAAAGCGAGGCGAGTGCAGCCTGCACGCTTGTCGATGGAAGCTTCTGAGCGCAATGTTTTACGGCATCTGTGGCAGTGCATCTCCTGGGAGGTAAGTACACTTCTACGACATTCACTCGAGCCTCTGGGCACTCTTAGTATAGGACAATGGTCGGGAAAAGCCATAGGAATTGCTATTGGCCTCGGCAGGGATGCTTTCGTGATATCGTTACACCTACCGAACTTTGCCAATTCCACGCCCGAGGAAATGCATCAACCCGCCTCACGCGCTCCGGACCATCCTTTCGCGTGGCCCTTCTCGACACAGGGCTGGACATCCTCGGACCTTTTCCTCAAGCGTAGGAAAAGGTTCTGATCGTCATTGTCGACACCTTCACCAAGTGGATAAATTTGAACCGGTCTGGAAACCATATTTCTAGGCGGCGATTCGTTTCTTCAACTTGTTCGTGGTCACGGTACGGGGTTCCATGCAAAATTATCGCGACAACGATTACTTTCGGTTTACCCGGTGAGTTGTTCCAGGAATTTTGCGAGAACTTCGGCATCAAAATCTGCTTTGCTTGGTGGCTCACCCGAACAGCGGAGGCGGCGGAGCGCATGTGAGCAAATTGTCCAAAGGCGTCAAAAGCGGAGTATGAGATGAGCTCGAAACGTCTGACAAGGCACAGGTGGGCCGAACTGATCATATGGTCTATCGTACCGACAAGGAGCCTGAGAGGTCCACTACCCTTCCTTCGTGTTAGAATATCGACCAAATCCTGCCTCCGAGGATCCTGGCCCAGGCTCGCAGTCAGCTTAGTGCGACCAAATGAAGCAATCCGGCTTGATTCTCTCGACCTCACCCCGAGAAAAGAAGTAAGATCAAAGTGCCTCCCTTTCTGATCAACGCCTACGCAAGCTCTTCGCAGAACATGCGTCTCGGTCGATCACGACCTAGGAGGCTCCTTGTTGGGGACCTAGCCACGAGGCGGATTAGAGCTTGTCGGCACCAACAAGTTATCCCCGCGGTGGGAGGCCCTATAGAGTCGTTTCAACAGATACGTGAGGGGCTTCTGGCTAGCGATGCCGATGTGAGAGCTCTCTAGCTCGTGGAATATAGATCGGCTTAGGAAGTTTTATGTGTAACCTTTATGCCTCACATTTCAATAAAATTTGGTCTTTCCTTTTGATCCTTTACATCTGCTTCCACTTGTCTTTACTCTTGTTCTTTTTTGAGCATGACCTTAGATGCATAGCGCATTAGCTCTAGTCTTGGTAATGGGTTCACGCTCACCCCAGTAGACGAGCTAAGCGTAAGCCAGATCTCTTGATCTAGCTCTCACCTCGTGCGGGCTCGAGCCCACGAACCCGTCGCCCGTGAGTCGAGCAATGCGCATAGTTGCAAGGGCAGTTCGGCGCTAACCAGCCTACTGATGATCGCTTGTGCCCCCACCTGCGGTGTTCCTCAACTTTGGGTCGTGGCCTCTAGTCGCGTTATGTCTTACTTCAAGACACTTGTATGCAACGACCTCGGGCCCAGCAGAGTGAGTAAGCCTACCCTATCGGCCACGACCTAAAAGACCTGGCTAACAAGCAAAGCGGGAAAGACTTCAAGCTCTGAATTCACTGGCCGGGGCGAGGTTTCTTTGTTCCCCAAAAACAAACATTAGTACACTCTTTGCTCTTCAATGTCTTCTGAATTGGCCATCTGACAAGCTTTTCTGCCTCGGTGGGCCACCTTTGCCTTCGAGTTGCGATCTCCCCACAGGTGGAGGGCCTATTTGGGAAGCATCCGCGGCTCGGCGTCGTTCTTCTTCAAGCTAGGCCAAGGCACTCTTGTTGCCTTGCCCAGCCTCGAGCTTCTCTTCAAGCCGGGGACCTTGGTCTCGGTCCCAGAAGCGACTTGAGGGGCCTTCTCGGCGCCTCGACCTTAAGCGTTAGACCACAGGCCCTTGGTGGCGCGATCGAGCTTCCCCTCAAGCTCGAGGATTTTAACCTCGAGCTCGGGGGGCATACGTTCGAGTCGCCCGCTCATGACCTTCTCCAAGTCCTTGACCTTGCTGCTTTCAGTCTCGGCGCCTTGTTAGCGCGCCCAGGCCTCCTCGAGCTGAGGACCTTGGCCTCAAGCTCGGAAGTTAGCGCCTCGCGGAAGCCTTCTCAGGTCGCCCGACCTTGGCCCGCTCTCGGCCTCGGCGCCACAGTAGCAGCGGCGCTCTGCTCCTGGCCTTAAAAAGCCGTGCTGCCTTCAGGCTGGCACGCTGCTCGAGCCGGCGCGTGGCTACCTCCTCTGCGCCGTCATCGTCAGGCGTAGTTCGGCGAGCTCTTGGGCATACGCCGAGCTCCCTTGCTGCGACCTCAATAGTTGGACGGGCACATCCGGCTCTCGGCCTCGGCGCCTCCACTACGTCAAGGAGACTCTTGACCTGGCGGCATGCTCCTGAAGGCCTGTAGCCCTCGAGTGGCCGACCACCTTGACGACGAAAAAGGTAGCCCAAAATGAGAAGGGACAAGAAGGCCAAACTACGAGCTACGAGTGTGGGGGAAGGCCTCACCTCGCGGAGATGCCCTCAGGCGTGCAGGGGTGAACTCCTCACGTCGTCAGAATTCGATCCGGGGGATCTCCTCCTCTTAAATCGTAGCCATCTTGGTGCAGGATCGACCCACGGCCACCGATGGCGCGCAGAGGACTGGAGCCCCGTGGCTTGGTCATCCGCTGTCTCCTCCCGTGGAGTTAGGCCGTCGGCGAGGAGGCGTGGCGGCGATTACTGCCCAATCCCACGGTAGAAGTCCTTAGTCTCCGGGCCCAAGGGATCATGGTGGATCCGCCTCGGCATTCCACGACCTCCGTGGCACAGGATGCGCGACCTCGGTCTTTCGGCGATTAGCGGTCGAGGGATCATGGCTTCCGACCCGATCACCCCGGTGGCCGTGGAATCCGACCTCGGCCTTGGCGATCGTGTTAATGAGTTTTAGAGCCACTTATTTGTGGCCCCAAGGCTGAAGTATCCTCCCTCGCGGAGGCCGGGGAATCGTCGGCGTGACAAAAGTCATGGGCCTCGCCGGGTGTCAGAGTCCCCGGTCGCGAGATCATCCTCGGTCGAATCGTCGAGCCCTTGGTAGAACTTCGCCGACGGAGGCTGGCTCGAGTCGCGGAAGGAGTGCGTGTCGTGACGATCGCGGCCTTGAGACCAGCTCGGCGTTCTCCTCCTCGGACTCGAGACTACATACTGAACAATATCCATCGTCAAAGCGGGCAAGTTCGAGCTCGGCGCTCAAGGTCTGCGATCAAAGCATACACTAAGCGGAAGATCTGAAAGGCAGGACCCGAAATGCGAAATTTACAGGTCGCCCGCCTCCGTCTCGCCCGAAGGTCAATCCGGAAGGCAGCGTTGCCCCGATCTGGGAGGCGCCACGCTTGCGTCCTAGCGACTGGGGTCGAGCCAAAGGCCCACTTGTCGCCCGTCACGGTGGAGAGCTTAGAGCTCGAACGAGGGAGCACCCGAACAGGCGGTAATTTTGCCTTCTTCTTGCAAAGGCGAGCTCATCAAACTACAAAGGCGCAAGAACTTCGAGGCTGGGGCTGGCGAAGAACCCTTCTGGTGGTATGGTCCCCCACTCAGCGTGGGGTTTCTTTACCTCGGACGACTTCTTAGGGGCGAGCCTCTTCTTCCCTTCTTGCTCTTACCCGTTGGACAGCGGAGCATCCTCTTGGCGTGTCAAGCGGCTCTGGTGATCTGAGAACTTGGTGGTCGGAGGGGACCTTTGCTAAAGGTCAAGGTCGGAACGGCTTACCTCGGCCTTCAGTGAGTATGTTCTTTGGGACCGGATCGTCAAGAGGATACCCATGCGCCCGACTTCGAACATCTCGAACATCCTATCGGCGACCGAGATTCTTCGGTCTTTGCAAGAGCATGGGCTGTCGATAAAGGCGGAGGATGGGTTTTGGCGAGTTCTAGGCGAAGGCCTGTCGAAACCTTCACAAGTGGGGTCGTCGCGCCCGTGTCTGATAGAGCAGGTGCTCCCTCCTCGAGAGGACACCGGTTCCTTGAGAAGTCGGCAGCGATTACTGCCGGTGAGGCAGCGTGGGCCTTGAATATGTATGGCGGCGATGGCCTCCGTCAACTGTATCGAGATCTTGAACTCGGGGGTTTCCTTCTTCCATTGACAGGGGCCCTAAATGCGCGAGCCAGTGCTCCCTTTCTTGGAGTAGAACCACGGCGGGCGAGGCCAAGTGAATCGGCGGTGTGCCGGAAAGCCATTTGAGCGGTCGAAGTCGAATCTGAGCACCCGACCACGGGGTCCTTCCGGGCCGGAAGAGAGAGTAGTAAGCGAAAAACGGCGAGGGTGGGAGGAATTCCGAACCCCTCGCCTGAGATGGAAAAAGATGGCAAGCGTGGGGACCGAATTTGGTACCAGTTGATGAGTTCTATTTCCGGCGGAGAGGGCGTCATACGAAATAAAGCTCTCCGGTCGCGGCACGAAGAGGCGTAATGCTCGATGCGAGCGGTCTCATCATCCACAGAGGCGAGTTGGTCTCGCCGCCCGAATGCGCCATATCCTGGTCGACTATCCCAGGGTCTCAAGCTCTTTCATCTCGCGGACGACGGTGCTCCTTCCAAGCTTGGTCATGGTTTGATGCGCTTAATCAGGAGGCGTCAAGGAGGAGACCTTGCTCGGGCGAGGCTTGCGAAGGTGAGGCGCAGGCGAGATCTTTTTGATGAAGATCTGGCTGGGTTTATAAACATAAATCCGGTCCACAGCGCCTCAAAAGGCGTGCGGCCGTGATTAGGCGGAGTGCGATTAAAACTTGAGGCTGCGAGTCGAGGCAGCCGGGTGCCCTGGCAAATCATCCGTACCCGCGCCGAGAAGTCCGGAGTGCGCCCGGTGTCGAGGCCAAAAGACTTGCTTTGTGGTCTCACCCGAGCCTCGATCAAGGAGTCAAGACCTCTGAAGGTTTTTTCGTCTCAATAATAAGGCTCGAGGTTGTCACGAGGTTCCCTCGACCTAGAGCCTCGGGGGCTAAGCCAGCGGGCAAACTCCTGGCCGGCCGGCGTCGATCAGCGGATCCCCCAAGCTCGGAAGGCCTCGACCGCGACACAGGAATGCATTTAGGCGCTTCGACACAGGTGCGTCAGGCGCTTCGACCTGAAACACAGCGGACCCGAGCAGTCCGCGACCTCGAGCTCGGGGCGAGATTCCGTTCAAGCCTCGATCATACTGAGATTCGGATCTAGCATTTGACGGCAGTTACGGAAGAAGCGGTCGTGGGGATGACTCGAGAGTGTGCGACAAATGCAGAGGCGATTGCCGCTTGACCCTCAGCGTGCATGAAGGCCTTTTCAGGGGATCTCGCTTTGGCGGATTTGCGGGTAGAGAGTATAAAGACCAAGCGCATGAGCTCGAGAAAAAAGACCACGGCACTGGTATTTCGAGCTAGGAATCACCATTACTACCTTGAGTTGTAAACCCACTTTCTGTACACCCATATAACAAAATCACCGCCGCAAAAGCGGCTGAGAATAAACTATTACCTTCATGAGGGCTCGAACGATATAAACCCTTCTCGTGCTCGTTGTCGTCTTGCTCCGAGACCAGCGCGTGTTTGATTTTCTACCTTCGTTAGAGTAAGCGCATTTCGGGTCCCTTAACTCTCGGCCCTACCACACTCTTTGCGGTTGGCGATCCGATAAATCGACAATTATAATCTGAGGATTCATTATCACCACAGGAAAGCCAATGTGGTGGTGATGCTTTAAGCGAAAGAGCCATTGGGTGAACATGTTGGTGGGAGAAAGTCGTCGGTTGAGTTATGCAAGAAATTCGGAAAAGTGGAGGTTGTACCTAAAGGATTTTTAGCCACACTAGAAGTGAAGCCTACCACAGAAAATCAGATTCGTGAAGAACAGAAGGGCGATGTCAAGATTGAGGAGGATTAAGTCTAAAATGGAGGAAGGCAAGGCGAAGGACTTCAAAATTTGGATGAGCAAGGTACACTATGGATCAAGAATCATATTTAAATGCCGCACCGGAAAGGCCCAAAGCAGTGATTCTGAAGCTCATGACTCAAGTACTCTATTCATCGAAGCGCTAAGATGTATCAAGACACGAAGGAAAGATTTTGGTGGCCAAGCATGAAGCGTGAAGTCGCGGAGCATGTCGCATTGTGTGATATATGCCAAGGTCAAAGCAATGCATCAAAGGCCGGAAGATACTCACGACCCTTGAAGATACAGTGGAAATGGGAAGAAATGGAATGGATTTCATTCCGGGTTACCAAGGACCAGACGGGGGTATGACTCTATATGGGTTATAGTGGACCCGTTTGACAAGGTTGCCCACTTCATCTGGGGTGAAGACTACCTATTAGGGGGACAAACTTGGCGAGATGTATATATGTCGAAATTGTATGTCTACATGGAGTTAGAAGAAGATTGTGTCGGACAAGGGTACCCGGTTACCTCAAGATTTTGGGATAAGTTGCATGAGGCCTAGGGACACTTTGAACTTGACACCGCATATCACCCCAGAGAGAGATCACACTTGGTTAGTCTTGCCTCGGTCAACTAAGGACTTAACCTTGCGAGCATTTGAACCGAGTCTTTCATACAACCACAAGCTCGTAATGGGGCGAACAGGCTTGAAATTTGAAATCTATTCTTTGGTACTTTCGTGGTGGTGTGAGGCAGGAGAAGCGAATGAGAACTCACATGGGCGCAAGAGGGGCCACAGGTGTGGTAACCATCCCTCGGTGTTGAAACCTTAGCGATACTTGAGTTTAGATGGAACTTTGGAAGGCTTAGTTCACGGTTATTTGCCTTGGTGGTATTTGATGTATCTTGTGGGTAAAGTGTATAACCTCTGCAGAGTGTACAACCTATTGAATAGCCGTGCTCACGGTATTGAGCATCGCTTTCGTGATTCTGATCAAGGTTAGATTTTCATGAAAATGACTTGTTTATGGAAAATGCTTGGGTTGGTAATGAACTGGACTTAGGATGGAAAATGATTCTGATTGAAATGTTTGTGAAAGCTATTATTCCTACTCTGTTTTTCTTGCTTTGCAATCTATTCTTATTTATCTTGAATCTTGTCAGCTCATGAACCATAGCCTATCCTTTGTACTAAGCCATGCATGTAGAATATTAGAATTGCATTACATGCATGACTTCTTTGAGTGCTCAAAGTACTCACCCCACAACAACACTTCAGTTGAAGAAGAAGCAACCCTGCTCGGGAGGAGGAGTATCGGGAGAACCCGAACTAGGAAGCGAGCCCGATCGTGCACTTGGCAAATTGGTTGGCCACGAGTTTATTTATTATTCACGCTTTTGAATATTTTAATAAGTTTTCGCCTCTGAAATATATTGTAACTCGACCATAAGGTCGATCAACCATTCTTTTATACATTTAAGAAAAGTACTTATTATTTAGTTGGTTATGGTATGATATGTACCAATGTTGAGGCTGTGTAGCGTGATCTGGACTAGTCTTGAATACGAAGGGTCGGGATTACCAGGTCAAGCCAGTGGTATCGAGCCATCTTGTTTATAGGGTGAGCCCTTAGTTAGAATGGTCGTATGAGGATAAAACTATTTTCTAAAAAGTTAAAATATGCCAAGATGATAATGCAATCTCGACTTACCCCTTCTCTTTTCATACCCCTTGCTGAATTTATCACGTCTTCGCTTTGTTTTAAAATATCTGAGTTTCCGTGAGTGTCCTTTGGCGAGATGAGGATGATCCACTCTTTTGGTGGCGCCTTTGGAGAATGCATGAGCTTTGGCGTGTAATCTGGTACTTGGAGGATATGAGCCCGATCTACGAGGACTCTGTAGATCAGGCGGGAGGCTGAATATTACAGGATGTCACTATCACGGTTCGCTCGGGATAGGCGAGGCGGATTCGTCCCATCCATCACTGCAGGAGAGTTGTCATTTGATCTTTGGGATTCGAGACATCGCGTGTGATGAGGCGATTGCTCATACCTACCGGGGAGTTGGATGGCCTGATGTTACGTCACCACCGCGAACACTCTTCTGGCAAAGGCCCCGAGAGGAGGATGCCGATCACCCACGGCGGATATGTCATCGCTCAAGAATGTTGCTCGGCAGAGGCGGTTGAGGCTGCAGAAGGTCTGGCGAGTTCCGCGTTGAGGCTCATCTGTGCAGAACTTGTGAGTACTTAGCCCTCTATCGAGATTGGGAAGCTGAACAGCGCTATCTGCGGACGAGCGGGCAGTCTGGAACTACGACGAACCGACCTGGCGAACGCGGCGAGCGATGGAAGTGAAGCGAGCTGTGGAGAGGTGGCGAACGATGGAAGTGAGCATGCGGGGGCGCATCCGGCGGAGATCGTTAGGATAGGTTTGTACCGCACAGCACATGGGTGTATCACGAAAGTTCGGTGGGGATTGGCTCGAAAGTGGCGTTAGGATTAGCGGTTGAGACTCTGCGTTGAGTCGTCGTCTTAATAAGAAGTCACCCTTAGGCGTTTGACTCAGTGTTAGTTTGATTTGCTTCTTTCATGCTTGTGTTGGGTATGTGTTGCAAGGCCCTTAGGCATTGTGAGCAACCATACCTAGTTATTAATAAAATAAAAAGTTAGATTTTTGTGTTACACCTTTGACCCCGCATAAGTACTTCATTACTTGTCTATTCTTATTTCCCTCTCGTCTCTAAACCATGGAGCAATCGACGGATGGTGAACACTTTCGTGGAAACGGGGAGAAATGGGGTAGGTTCCGCTTCAGTGGAAACATCGATGATGAAGGATTAGGAACTCAACCGGCACCTTGTTGATATCAGAACTTTGGAGCCTTTATTGCTGCCTGAGACTTAGTTAATGCATGCCATGATCAGCGGATGCAGTCCTTTACTTACCACCATGCCGCCCAAGTTAACGAGTCAACCCGGTCACGAGGCCACTCGGTGTCGAGAATTCATGAGGACTCGACCGCCTACATTTCTGAATGCCAATCCATTGGAAGCGGATGATTGGTGGGGCGATAGAAAGTTGCACATTACGGTGTGAAGGAAATGAGAGGTACTCTATGCCTCTCATCGACAGAAGAGCTGCGTGAATGGTGGGAGAACCTCTTGCTGCTCACCCCGCAGGACATCGGTGGGAGGAGTTCACAATTGCTTTCGGCGTTACCATGTGCAGAAGGCATCATGGACTGAAAAAAGGAGAATTTAGGAGCAGGCAGAATCAATCGGTGTCGAGTATCTGAATAAGTTCACGCGGGTGGCTTCGCTTTTGGGCGTAACAGCGGATAAGGCGAGCGAGTCTCGATTCATGAAGGACTGAATTGAGGGTTGCGGTGGGACTCATAACCCACACTTTCCGGACTTCGAGGAGCTAGTGAACAAAGCGCTGATATTGGAGGACACAGCGCAAGGCTGGAGGACAACGGAGGCGTGAGATAACGCAATGAGACACGCCGAGGGCGGCGTTTGAGGTTGCACCAACGGTTCTTGAGTTTGACCAGGAATGTGATTGCCGCGCCGCCACGATACCAAGACACGCGAACAAAATTTCGGACACCACCTGATTAGAACACGCCCGAGAAGCGTGATCGTTAGTGAGCGTTGTTTCGTCACCTGTGGCAGAGCACTTTGCCAACTATTGTCCTAGAAGGGAGGAGGTGACACGGTTAAGCTTCAATCTTGGAACTACTCCGCAAACACTGCGCCGAGGAACAAGCCGTGGAGTTACACAATCGGGCCACCGTACATGGTAGGCGAGTCAATCATGTCACGCCGATCACGGTCACGAGAATACATCGGGCGTCGTCTTGGGTAAGTTACTTGTCAACTCGAACTGCTTGATTTTATTTGATTACGGAGCTTGCATTCGTTTATATCTCGGATTTTGCTGTGAACAATGGGTTGAAAATGGTGAACCTTAGGCATGTATTGCTAGTACAATCCCGGGATCGAACTCACGATCGATGTAGGATGCAGGGTAAAATTGCTTATAGATGGAGCGAGTTCTTAGCAAACTTAGTGGTGTTAGATACCCGGACCCTAGATGTTATTTTGGGAATGGTGGTTGTCTAAACACAAGGTTGTGATAGGCGTAGACGAAGAGAGTCATATCGATCGAGAGTCCTTATGGAAAAAATAGAGTTTGAGCAAGCTGCCGCTTAGGATAGGAGCGAGTTGATGTCAATAGTGTGAAGGCCGTCGGCATAGAAGATGTACGGTTGTCGGAGAATACAGGATGTATTTCGAAGGATTTACAGGATGCCACCGAGCGAGGGACATAGAGTTTATGTCGAGTTAGTCAAGGAGCGGCCCCGATAGCTAAGACCTTATCGGATGTCAGCAGGTGAGCTGGTGGAAATGGCAGATTGAGGGTTAATGGATAAAGGATTTATCGAGACCAAGTTAGTCACCATGGGGAGCACGGTTACATTTGTCAAAGAAGGATGGGAGTTATCGGATGTGTGTGGATTCGAAGCTTTGAATGAAGTCACTATAAAGAATAAGTACCCGTTACGGGATCGATGACCTATTTGATCATTGAGAGGAGGGTTTTCTCCAAGATTGACCTCTGATCGGGATATCACCAGTGAAGATTAGATCGGAGGATGTGCAGAAGCGCATTTTAATCAGGCACTCTGAGTTCAGTTATGTCTTTGGTTTGACAAATGCACTGCATATTTCATGAACATGATGAACAAGGTTTTCATGGAATACCGGACAAGTTCGTTGTTGTGTTCATAGATGACATTCTAGTCTACTCCAAGACGAGGAAGAGAGCATGCGAGAACATCTGAAGCTAGTTACGGAGAATTAAGAGAAGCGACAACTTTTAAGCTAAGTTTAGCAAGTGTGAGTTTAGAAGAACAAGGTGGAATTCCTTGGACATGTATTGCTTGAAGGAGTCATGATTGATCCAAGTAAGGTAGGCAGTGTTGCATGGGAGCCCAGGCGGTGACTCAAATCGTAGTTTCCTTGGAATGGTGGTTATTCCGATTTATTGAAGGATTCTCAACGATTCTGAGACCTCTTACGGTGTTGAAAGGAGAAGAAGTTTGCATGGGCATAGGAATGTGGCGGAGTTTTCGGGAGTTGAAGAAACGTTGACTTCGGCACGATGTTAGTTCTCTGGATTTAAGCTAGCTTTGATATATCTTGTGATGCATCGCGCCAGGACTGGGTGTGTGTTAATCACGAGAGCAAGGAAAATTAATCGCATAAGCATCGAAGCGATTGAGGCCGCATAGAAGAACTATCCGGCGCATGATTTGGAATTAGCGGTAGTAGTACGCGCCTTGAAGTTATGGCGACACTATCAATTGGGAGCGGATGTGAGGTGTACCACGGACCATAAGAGTCTTAAATATATTTACTCAATCGGACTGAACATGAGGCGGAGGAGGTGGTTGGATTATGGGATTAAGTGAGGGGCATGGGCACCCTTGACCCGTAGGCGTCTCGGTCAACGGATCCCCAAGCTGGGAAGGCCTGGAACACGACCTGGGAGCATTTCGGCGATGACCAGGGTAGTCTTGCAGGATTCTTCGACCTAGAGATACAGCCGGACCTGAGACCAGTCCGCCGAAGATCGAGCTCGAGAGATTCAGGTCGAAGCCTCGGTCATACAGGATTTCAGATCTAATGTGGACAGCGGTTGCAGAAGCAGATTCGTGGGGATGATTTAGTGCAGCAAGTCCAGGAGTGGTGCATGACCCTCACGCATGAAGGCCTTTCAAAGGATCTCATGAAGCTGAATTCTTGAGCGGAGAAGTTTTAAAGACCAAGAGCGCATGAGCACCGAGAAAAAAGACCATGCAGTGCACCGCGATAGCTCGAAATAGGAATCACCATTACTCTTGAGGTTGTAAACGCTCGTACCCATATAAACAAAAATCACCACGCCGAAATTTAGGTAAAACTATACCTGCGGGGCTCGAACGGTATAAGCCACTTGTCACCGTGCTCGGACCAACGCCGTATTCGATTTTCTTCGCCGTTGAGTAAACGCAGCTCAGGTCCCCGCTCTCGGCCCCTACCTCCTCTTTGCGGTTACGCGTCCGTCAATGGGCGGTGGCGCCCGCAAATGGGGCGATTATTTTATCTTCGCGAGAATAACATGGATACTCGGGGAAACATGGCGCCCTTCGTCAACAGACTTTCCCGAACCACGAGCTCGACTCGCGTATCCTGTTCAAGCCCTCCCGCCGCGCTCGGCAGCCATCTTGGCGGCAGAAGGTCAAAATCTTGAGAAAGCGGATAGCCGTGATCGCGGACTCGAGAAAACGCTTTCGCCGGATGGTTAAGTTGCCATCAACCAAGCCATATGACTCGTGAGGAGGCCCGGAGAAAGGCGGCACATCTTTCCGAGCCACCGACCTCCCTCTTGAGGCGCCTCAAAATGCCATCGCCTGGGTCATGGATGACTTAGATAGGAAGCGGTCGGAGCCTCTTTGGTAGCCACGGCGAAGATCTCGTTCGAGGAGCGGCAAGGCCGCCGCTGACACCGTCGGCCTGGGACCCGCTCCCGGCTTAATGATAACACATTCTTGGCGTCGCCCTTTACCGGGCGCCTCCAGCGCGGTTAAGCTCTGGTGCGGGCTCGGAGCGAGCTTTGGCCTTGACCTTGTAGGCGAGGACCGGCGAGCCAGCCCTCCCGTCGGTAGCGCGATCTGCGGACCTCTCGGGGCCGTCCGCCTGAAAAACGCCATGAGAAGTCCGGGACCGCCTGGTTACCAGAGGAGTATTCGCGCTCGGCACCATAATTACCGTTCCAGCAAAGTCCGTAAAGACGACCTGGCGTCCGACCGGCGGCGGCGAGATCTTGTGGCGATGCCCACGACGCGAAAGGCATGTCACGACCTACGGTACGCATGGCGTACTCAAACGGCCTTAGTCGCGTGATCATTGCAGTTCAAGCCTTGTTCAGCCCTTCGGCAGGGGCAAAACCACAGCGAGTTCCTGTCCATCTATTAGGCCGCTATCTTGGCGGCGGGAGAACAGCTCGTGATGGAGAACCTCGGCAGATTACGGGCCAGGAGCTGGCTTTGTCGAAGACGAGGCTCCTTGGTCGTGGCGCGAGATCAGCGCCCTTCGCTCGAACTTCGAGTTATTCTGGAAGCGGCCAAGGCGAAGAAAGAACTGAATCGCGTCATCGAGGGAAAACGAAACCTTCTTGACTTTGTGCGGCGATTCATCGCACAGAACTTCGATCGACATTCACAGCGAGGCAATCATCAAAACCTTCAAGTTAAAGTGTGGTGGCGTCCTCACCAAAGACACGGAGATCACGTCATTCAGCGTCAACAAGCTCTTATGCCGTGAGGCGTCTGTGAACCAGACGATGCGTCTGGCTGAAGCGACTCGACCAAGAGGCTTAATTCTGAACAAGCAGTGGCCGTGCTCCAGGGGAGCCCCGACCAAAGGCACACCACCAAGAAGCCCAATGCCTTGAGAAGGTGGCGGGGCTACATGGTGTCGTCTCGTGGATGGCAGTGTGAGATCCTCGGGTAGAAATTCGATTTCAGGAACACTCTAAGCCTCGCCAAGGTCGACCCAGAGCCTCACCCGAGGCGAAGAACACACTTGACAAGATGGCCAGCGTGCGGTCCCAATGGACGATCTTTCATGCGTTGCATTGCGTCGTGGGGTATAATGAATCAAAGTTCTGTGTTCTGAGGCGTGCAGCCGATATGGAGCTGTGAGGCTTAGCGAGAATGGTGGGCCTTTCTCCCCGATCGTGGTGAGATGCTCAGGATGATTGACCAGTTTAGCCGGGTGAATCGTGCGAACACGACGACCCCGATCACAGGTTCCAGCAAGGCGGCCAGCAGGATCGATGTCATCTTTGGTGGCTCGTCGGCCTACAGTCGGCCCAGCTTTCAAATTGCCTTGACCATCTACAGTTGCATGTGAGGAAGCCTTGAACAACTTTGCCAGAAATTAAATTTTGGTTCATGTCCTTCTCCCAGAGAGACCACACTCCCGTGGCCTCGGGAACAGGCGCCTTGGTCGTGACCAGGCCATCGGCAATACCACGGTCAGGCGTGTCATGGTCGACAGCAGCTCTCTCAGCTTAGCATGTGGCGGGGAGCCCTCGGCCAGGATCGATTCCCAGTCGAAGGTTAAGGCATACTAATTCCGTTCTTGGGATAGTCCCCAGGAGCTCGACCACCCCCTTAGGGTAAGGTTGTGCCGCGTCACCTTGGTGGCTCGGACAACTCCGCGGGAGTTGATCACCTTGAGGTGGTCGAGGTGACCTCCGTACAATGCCATCCTCAGGCGCTGCCTTAGTCAAATTCATGGGCGCCAACCATTATAATACATCGGTGCATGAAGATACACGGCCCCATGGGTGTCATCATCTTGAGCTTGACCTGGCGGCTGCATGGTATGGGGACAAGGCCTTGGCTCTCGTGGCATGCTGCCCAGCCTTGTCCGGGAAGCTGCGGCGAAGGCCTTGCTTGGGCGGTGATCGGCCAATGAGGCAACGAAAGCCAGTGCGCTCGGCAGGCGACCCGACCAGAATCGTCCGCGTCTCCGATGAGATGGAGTTCCAAATAGGAACTCGGGCTAAATCACCTTCGCCAGCGCCAACAAAGGTATATTGAGCAGGAGCCAGCGGATATGCGGCATCGAGGTGATTGAGCACAAAGGCTGCGAGTGGGATCGCCACGTCACGCCGGGCTAACGTCGCTTCTCCGGAGGAGAAAGTCGCGACCTCAAGAAAACCAACAAGCTCTTGGCGGCTTCATTCGTGGGAATAACTACCGAATGGGCTGGCCAACACGACTCATCGAGAAGAAGGGAGAAAGTGGAGAGATAATAAATGCGACCATCGGGTTGAACTTCGACTTGCGAAGGACAACCCCTTCGGCGCATCGAGCCGAATCGTGGACTCCAGCGAATGCCGAGGATCTTGAGCTTCTTGGATGCTTACTCGGGTTACCCACGGATCAAGGTGGCCCGATCGGCAACGAAATAAGACTTCCTTCATCCGCCATTTGGCACCTATTACTATCACGACCATGTCATTTAGTGCATAATCTGAAGGACCACTTTTCAACGTCGATGACTAAAACTTTGAGGCGCGAGATCGGCGGAACCTTGAGATCTCGTGGGCGGCATCATCGTCAAAAGCCCTTGAAAGGCGACCACGTTCGCACCTCGAGACCGTAACTGACGAACTGAAGATTAAGCTCGGCCCGAAGTGCTTGTTACGGCCTGGCGTCCGTTAAGAGTGCTCGGCTACATGATCGGGGCTCGAGGTTGGTCAAACACGGAGAAAATCGGCGGTCGAAAAATGGCACCCCGACCTCAATCAGCGGGTGCAAAGCCTCAACGGCCGCATAAGCCCTCGTGAGTTCATCGAGGCTCGGCGATCTTTGAGCTCCCATTCTTCGAACCTTGCGCAAGCATAGGGGCTTCAGTGGACTCGAGAGGCCAGCGATCGCCGACGACTGAAAGGCGTACCTATCATCCCCACCTCCCTTAACGCGCCTTTGGTGAAGATTCTGCTATACCTCGCGGCCACCCCTCATTTCATTAGCGCCCGTCACAGTGGCGAGCAGGGTCTCAGCGATTACCCCATTTAATATGTCGGCCGAGGTCTTACGGCCAGAAGGAGCGCTACTGTGATCTGAAGGTGTTGTATGCTCTCATGACAGCATAAGCCAGAGCACTGGCTGGTAGCGCTCGAAGTAGTGCGTCCGAGCGCTTCCGCTAAAGGGACATCTGAGGAACCGGAGGGTGGACGAATGCCAAGTGGGCCATGGGCCGTGAGTTCGACATCCGAATTAAGTGGCCAGCGCCACGACCAAAAAGTCGCGGTGCTCGCTGACTTTGTTAATCGAGCAGGCGTCGCGACCTGCTCCAGAGCACCGGTCGAAGAGGAAAAAGCCCTGGGTCATGTTTTCGATGGCTCGAGATCCTTGAAGCACTTTCGAGTGGGATACTTATCCTCGCCCTTGTAGCGGTGACAAATTGAAGGTCGTAATTCATTTGGCTTCTCGTGACCAACAATGTGGCGATCTGAAAACCCTCTTGGCAACTGCGAGCTTACAAAGTAGGCGTCTTGGCAAATCTGATCGTGAAGGCGACTCGGCCTCGTCATCAATCAGTTCAACAAGGACTACCAATGCTCGGGGGACTTAATGGCAAGGTACCTCGCCGAGAAGTAAAAATGGAGGGTGATTCAGAACTTGGGCTAGAACACATCCCGAGCGGGACAATTCAGTAGGAACTTCCTCTCCAAGCTCGGCTCCTCCGGAGCGACATCCCGCAGCGTCATCCACAGAGACATTGGCGGCTCCGTCGATCTCCGGCGAAGAAGATCGCGCTTCGCCATGTGTGAAGGTACCCCCTCCTGGTGAGGCCATCCGCGATTTCCTTGGGAGCAACGCCATCGAGCTACCAAGAAGCCGGATCAAAGCGAGGCGAGTGCAGCCTGCACGCTTGTCGATGGAAGCTTCTGAGCGCAATGTTTTACGGCATCTGTGGCAGTGCATCTCCTGGGAGGTAAGTACACTTCTACGACATTCACTCGAGCCTCTGGGCACTCTTAGTATAGGACAATGGTCGGGAAAAGCCATAGGAATTGCTATTGGCCTCGGCAGGGATGCTTTCGTGATATCGTTACACCTACCGAACTTTGCCAATTCCACGCCCGAGGAAATGCATCAACCCGCCTCACGCGCTCCGGACCATCCTTTCGCGTGGCCCTTCTCGACACAGGGCTGGACATCCTCGGACCTTTTCCTCAAGCGTAGGAAAAGGTTCTGATCGTCATTGTCGACACCTTCACCAAGTGGATAAATTTGAACCGGTCTGGAAACCATATTTCTAGGCGGCGATTCGTTTCTTCAACTTGTTCGTGGTCACGGTACGGGGTTCCATGCAAAATTATCGCGACAACGATTACTTTCGGTTTACCCGGTGAGTTGTTCCAGGAATTTTGCGAGAACTTCGGCATCAAAATCTGCTTTGCTTGGTGGCTCACCCGAACAGCGGAGGCGGCGGAGCGCATGTGAGCAAATTGTCCAAAGGCGTCAAAAGCGGAGTATGAGATGAGCTCGAAACGTCTGACAAGGCACAGGTGGGCCGAACTGATCATATGGTCTATCGTACCGACAAGGAGCCTGAGAGGTCCACTACCCTTCCTTCGTGTTAGAATATCGACCAAATCCTGCCTCCGAGGATCCTGGCCCAGGCTCGCAGTCAGCTTAGTGCGACCAAATGAAGCAATCCGGCTTGATTCTCTCGACCTCACCCCGAGAAAAGAAGTAAGATCAAAGTGCCTCCCTTTCTGATCAACGCCTACGCAAGCTCTTCGCAGAACATGCGTCTCGGTCGATCACGACCTAGGAGGCTCCTTGTTGGGGACCCAGCCCCGAGGCGCGATTCGTGAGCTTGTCCAAGACCAACAAGTTATCCCCCTACGGGGAGGGCCCTATAGAGTCGTTTCAACAGATCGCATCGGGGCTTACTTGCTTAGCTTATGCCCGATGGCAGAGAGCTTTCTAGCTCGTGGAATATAGATCGCCTTCGAAGTTTTATGTGTAACCTTTATGCCTCACATTTCAATAAAGCCGGTCTTTCCTTTTTGCCCTTTACATCTCGCTTCCACTTGTGTTTACTATCGTTTTTTTTTTCGAGCATGACCTTTCATGCATAACGATTCGCTCCTAGTCTTGGTGATGGGTTCACGCCACCCCAAATGACGAGCTAAACGTAGTTTAATCTCTTCATCCTAGCTTCTCCTTCTCGTGCGGGCTCGAGCCATTTAACCCCGCCGCTTCGGGTCGTCGAGCAATGCGCATAGTTGCAAGGGCCGCTCGAGCGCTAACCACTTAACGATGATCGCCAGCCCCACCTTTTGCTAATTGTTCTCAACTTTGCGTGTCGTGGCCTCTAGTCGCGTTATGTGTCACTTGGCGCCACTAGCACGCCACGCCGACTACCCAACGGGGTGGGTAAGCCTACCTATCACGCGACGACTCTAAAGAGCACTGGCTAACAAGCAAAGCAGAAAGACTTCAAGCTCTGAATTCACAGCAGGACGAGGTTTTGTTCCCCAAAAACAAACTCGTTAGTACACTCTTTGCTCTTCAATGTCTTTATGGTGTCGGCCATCTCGCTGGCAAGCTTTTCTCGCCGAAATGGGCCACCTTTGCTCTTCGAGGTTGCGATCTCCCGAGCCGGAGGGCTTGCTCGGAAGCATCCACCGCCGACGCCGTTTTTTTCGTTAGGCCAAGGCACTTCGCCGCTTGCCGCTGGGCCGAGCTTCTCTTCAAGCCCGGGACCTTGGTCCGGTCCCAAGAAGCGACTTCTGGGCCTTCTCCACCGACCTTAGCTGCTTGACCACGAGCGCCTTGGTGGCGCGATCGAAGCCCCTCAAGCTCGAGGATTTTAGCCTCGAGCCCGTGGACGCCCACGCTGCGGAGTGCCCGCCTCCAGCAAGCCTCTCCAAGTCCTTGACCTTGGCTGCTGTTCAGCCTCGAGCGCTTTGTTGGCGCGCCCAGGCCCTCCTCGAGCCTCGAGGACCTTGGCCTCAAGCTCGGAAGTTGACGCCCGCGGAAGCCTTCTCAAGTCGCCCGACCTTGGCCCGCTGGCCTCGAAAGCCATTGCCGAACGAAGCTGGCCTCCCCGCCTCCATAAGCCTTTGCCCAGGCTTCAGCCGAGGCTCGGGCTGCTCGAGCTCGCCGCGTGGCTACCTCCTCACCAGCCATCGTCGTCGACGAGTTCGACGAGCTCTTGGGCCTTCGCCGAGCCCCTTGCTGCGACCTCAATAGTTCGGACTGGCTGTCTGGCCGGGCCTCCCAAGGCTTCCACTACGCCAAGGAGACTCTTTCAAAGACAAAGAAGATGCTCCTCAAGGCCTGTAGAGTCTCGAGAGGCATGGCCACCACCTTGACGACGAAAAAGGTAGCCCAAAATGAGAAGGGACAAGAAGGCCAAACCACGAGCCACGGGTGGGGGAAGGCCTCACCTCGCGGAGATGCCCCCTCCAGCGTGCAGGCGCGTGAACTCCTCACGATCGCCAGAATCCGATCACGGGATCTCTCCTCTTCGCCGACCGCCATGCCGGGTGCCAGATCGACCACGGCCACCGATGGCGACTTGGGCCGGGATCTGGCCTCGGGCGGCTTGGTCATCCGCCGCCTCCGGTGGAGTTAAGGCCGGGCAGAGAGGGGCGAGCGGGCAATTAGTAGCCCCAATCCCCACGGCCGGGTCCCGCCTCCTCGCCCAAGGGATCATGGTGGATCCGCCTCGGCATTCCACGACCTCCGTGGCACAGGGATGCCGCGACCTCGGTCTTTCGACGCTGTACGCGGTCGGGAGGTCCGCTGGCTTCCACGACCCGATCACCCCGGTGATCAAGTGGTCATCCGCAGCCTCGACGCCTTGGCGATCGTGGCTAGCGGAGTTTTGGAGGCCACTTCGACTTGTGGCCCCAAGGTCTCGAGTATCCTCCCTCGCGGAGGCTTCGGAACCTCGCCGACAAAGAGCAAAGTCATGGGCCTCGCCAAGGGTGTGGAAGTCCCGTGGTCGCGGATCATCCTCGGTCGAATCGCCGAGCCCTTTGGTAGAACTTCGCCGACCGAGGCTGGCTCGAGTCGCAGAAGGAGTGCGTGTCCGTGACGATCGCGGCCTTGAGACCAGCTCGGCGCTCTCCTCCTCGGACTCGAGACTACATACTGAACAATATCCATCGTCAAAGCGGGCAAGTTTCGAGCTCGGGCGCTCAAGGTCCGCGATCAAAAGCATACACTAAGCCAGAAAGATACGAAAGGAACGGCGCAGCCCGAAATGCCGAGAATTTACAAGGTCGCCCGCCTCGTCTCGCCCGAAGGTCGCCGGAAGGCCGCGTTGCCCCGATCTAGGAGGCGCCACGCTTGCTGCCCTAGCGACTCGGTCTCGAACTGGCTGCCCCCGCAGACGCCCGATCACGTGGAGGCCCGAGCCCGAGGCTCGGGGCTCTGGAGCACCCGAGACACGGCGGTGGCCGCCTCGCCATCCGCAGCGGCGGCGAGCTCATCAAACTACAAGGCGCAAGAACTCGAGCTCGGGGGCTCGGCCAGAAGGGCCCTTACCGTGGCGCGGTCCCCCCACTCAACGTGGGGTTTCTTTACCTCCTGACGGCTTGCCGGGGCCGAGGGAGGCCTCTTCTTCCCCTTCTTGCTCTTACCCCCGCCGGGCAGCGGGAGCATCCTCTTGGCTGTGTCAAACAGCTCCTGGTGGTCCTGAGAACTTGCGCGGGTCAGAGGGGCCTTTGCTAAAAGGTCAAGGTCGGGACGGCTTACCTCGGCCTTCCGGCGGAGTACGTTCTTTGGGACCGGATCGTCAAGGGAATACCCATGCGCCCGACTTCCTAACATCTCTCGAACATCCTATCGGCGCACTCCAGATTCTTTGGTCTTTGCAAGAGCATGGGCCGTCGAGAAAGGCCTGGAGGATGGGTTTTGAGCAGAAGTTCTAAGGGCGAAGGCCTTGCCTGTCGAGCCTTCACAAGTGGGGTCGCTGCGCCCGTGTCTGATAGAACGGTGCTCCCTCCGCAGAGGGGACACCCGGTTCCTTGAGAAGTCGACGGCGATTGCTCGCCCGGTGAGGTCGCGTGGTGCCAGAGTATGTATGGCGGCGATGGCCTCCTCGTCAACATCGAGATCTTCGCCTCGGGGTTTCCTTCTTCTCGGTGACGGGGGCCCTCAGACGCCAGAGCCCGTGCTCCCTTTCTTGAGTAGAACCACCGCGGGCGAGGCCAAGTGAATCCTTTGAGCGTGTACCGGAAGAGCCATTTGAGCCCTCGAAGTCGGAAGTACAGCACCCGACCACGGGTCCTTCCCGGAGCGGAAGAGAGAGTAGTAAGCGAAGAACGGCGAGGGGTGGGGAGAATTTCAGAACCCCTCGCCTGAGATGGGAAAAGATGGCAAGCGTAAGGACGGAATTTGGTACCAGATTGATGAGTTCTATTTCACAGCTTGAGAGGACGTCCGCCACGAAATCGCTCTCCGGAGTCCGCAGCCCGAAGAGGGCGTAATGCTCGGTGCAGACGGTCTCATCATCCCTGGGGCGAGGTTCGGTCTCGCCGCCCGGCAACCGCCATGTCACCGGGTCGACTATCCCCAGGGTCTCAAGCTCTTTCATCCTCACGGATTTATTAAGGTGCTCCTTCCAAGCTTGGTCATGGCGCTATGATGGCGCTTTGGTCGAGGGGGCGGCTAAGGGAGGGCCTTGCTCGGGCGAGGAGGCTTGAAGGTGAGGGGCGCAAGAGCGAGATCTTTTTTGATGAAGATGCGGCGCTGGGTTTATAAACCGCAAATCCGGTCCACAGCGCCTCAAAAGGCGTGCCAGCCGTGATTAGACGGTGCGATTAAAACTTGCCGCAGAGTCGAGACGCCGCCAGTGCCCACCAACCGCCCACATCCGCGACCAAAGATCGAGAAGTCCGGAGGTCGCCAGGTGTCGAGGCCAAAAGACTTGCTTTGTGGTCTCCGCCCGACCTCGATCAAGGAGTCAAGACCTACGAAGGTTTTTTTTCGTCTCAATAATAAGGCTCGAGGTTGTCCTGAGGGTTCCCTCTGACCTAGAGCCTCGGGGGCTAGCTGACGAGGGCTGGGCACTCCTTGACCGGCCGGCGTACGATCAACGGATCCCCCAAGCTCGGAAGGCCTCGACCACGACCTGGGAATGCATTTAGGCGCTGACGACGGAGGTAAGCGTCGAGGCGCCGACCTGAAGCACGACGGACCCGAGCAGTCTCGCGACGACCTCGAGCTTCGGGCGAGATTCCGTTCAAGCCTCGACCATACTGCGATTTTGGATCTAGCATTTGACCAAGAAGTTACGGAAGAAGCGGGTCGTGGGGATGACTCAGAGTGTCGCAGACAAGTGCTGGGCGATTGCCGCCAGCCCTCAACGTGCATGAAGGCCTTTTCCCGGGGATCTCGCCCGGCCGTTGCGGGTAGAGGGAGTATAAAGACCAAGGGCGCATGAGCTCCAGAAAAAAGACACAGCGCACACAGCAGCTCGAGCTAGGAATCACCATTACTACCTTGAGTTGTAAACCCGCTTTTCAGTACACCCATATAACAAAATCACCGCCGCAAAGGCGGCTGAGTATGAAACTATTACCTTCGCAGGGGCTCTAACCAAAGATAAACCCTTGTCTCGTGCTCGTTGTCGTCTTGCTCAGACCAACGCCGTGTTTGATTTTCTACCTTCGTTAGAGTAAAACGCAGCTCGGGTCCCATAACTCTCTGACCCCTACCACACTCTTTGCGGTTGGCGATCCCGATCGTCGACAATTATAATCTGGGGATTCATTATCACCCTGGGAAAGCCAATGTGGTGGCTGATGCTTTAAGCCGAAAGAGCCATTCGGTGAACATGTTGGTGGGAGAAAGTCAGGTTGAGTTATGCAAGGAATTTTGAAAAGCCGAGGTTGTACCTAAAGGATTTTTAGCCACACTAGAAGTGAAGCCTACCCTGGAAAATCAGATTCGTGAAGGACAGAAGGACGATGTCAAGATTCAGAGGATTAAGTCTAAAATGGAGGAAGGCAAGGCGAAGGACTTCAAGCTGGATGAGCAAGGTACACTATGGATCAAGAATCATATTTGCGTACCGCACCAGAAGGAACTGAAACAGCTGATTCTGAAGGAAGCTCATGACTCCAAGTACTCTATTCATCCAGGAAGCGCTAAGATGTATCAAGACCTGAAGGAAAGATTTTGGTGGCCAAGCATGAAGCGTGAAGTCGCGGAGCATGTCGCATTGTGTGATATATGCCAAAGAGTCAAAGCAATGCATCAAAGGCCGGTGGATCAAGCACTGACCATTGAAGATACCCGAGTGGAAATGGGAAGAAATCGAATGGATTTCATTAATGGTTACCAAGGACCAGACGGGGGTATGACTCTATATGGGTTATAGTGGACCGCTTTGACAAAGGTTGCCCACTTCATACCGTGAAGACTACCTATTAGGGGGACCGCTTAGCGAGATGTATATATGTCAAGAATTGTATGTCTACATGGAGTTAGAAGAAGATTGTGTCGGACAAGGGTACCCGCTTTACCTCAAGATTTTGGGATAAGTTGCATGAGGCCCTAGGGACCCGCCGAACTTCAAGACACCGCATATCACCCATGCATGATGGGCAAACGGAAAGAGTTAACTAGATCATCGGAGGACATGTTGAGGGCATGTGCATTGGCTTATACAACCGTGGGATAAGTGTTTGCCATATGCCGAAGTTTAGTTATAACATGAAATACCGAGTAAGTTTGCGAGATGTCGCCATTCAAGCGCTTATATGGAAGACCCAACCGACGCCGTTGAACCTGAATGAGACAAGAGGCAGCGCATATGTTTGGGTTTGATATTCTTGAGAAGTCAAGAACAGATAGCCATGATCGTGAAAGGTTGAAAATAGCACAATCAAGACGAGAAGAGTTACGTTGATAATCGCCGCAGGGATCTGAGCTTTGAGCCCGAAGATTTTGTGTACCTCAGAGTTACCCCACTCAAAGGAGTTAAGAGGTTTCACACTAAAGGGAAGTTAGTGCCAAGATATGTTGGCCCATTCAAGATTCTAAGTCGTAGAGGTGAGGTAGCATATCAGTTGGAGCTACCATGCAGCCTCTAGCAGGTGTGCATGATGTGTTCTAGGTGTCACAATTAAAGAAATGTCTCGAGTGCCGAAGAGCGGATGCTAGAGTTAGAAGTCGAGCGGTGCAGGGAGGATTTGACTTATAAAAGTACGGTGAAGATCTTGGACACGATGGATCGAGAAACGAAAGCTCGTCGACCTGCTTTACAGAGTTCAATTGGAGTAACCATTCGAGAGAAGGCAACACAGGAGCCAAGAGGACTTGAAGAAGGAATTCCTAACCTATTCCTTGAGTCACTACAATCTCGGGTCGAGATTCCGTTAAGGGGAGGTTTGTAACATCCCAATTTTTGCTTTTCTTGCATTTTAGTGGTATTTTGAATTTCTGGAATTTATTTGGATTTATTTGGAATTATTTGGATTTATTTTGAATTAAACCATTTATCAACTTAATTAAATAATGGAAAAGTTAAAATAAAATTTTGCTGGAAATATTTTATTTGAGTCACAAATGTCCTAAAATATTTTTGGGAATTTTTCCAGAATTTTTCTGATATTTTTAATGCCCCAAATGAATTATTTTATTTTCGGGAATTGTTTTAATCGAAAAAGAATTAAAAATCACGATGAACAGTACTGGGCCGAGTACTGTGCGGCCCATCGAAAAAAACCCTAACGCGCCAGACTATTCGATCTTCATCCGATGGCTTCATCATCGCGCCACGTCACCCAACCCGATTTCTGCCGAATTCCATGGCCGTCAAGTGTAGGCCTCTTGTTTCCATGATTTCACGGACGCCGAGGGGGCTATTTCTGCGCCGCCACCGGTCGTGATCCCCACCTTGCGCCGCACTCGCTCCATACATTCCACGCCGCCTGCGCGACTTGCAGAGCCCGCCGGTTCCCGGTCACCCGCTGAGTTTCTTCGCGCTGTTCTCGCCGCCGGCCACTCTCCGTAGTCGCCGTGCCATTCCCGGAATTCACCTCACCGTGCCTTGGGAAGCATCACTTCTTCACGCGGAGGAGCTCGAGAAACGCCACGCCGCCGCGTCGTCTTCCCTCCCGGTGAAGCGGCGCCCGACCGTCTCCACCGAGCCCGAACTCGTCGACCGCTTCGATCGCGCATCAGCGATCCGAGATCCCGCCGCCGCCCTTAAACGAAGAACTTCATCTTCCAATCTCCGCCGTTAGATGCAAATCCGAGGGTCGCCAGATGCCACGTAGCCTTTCATTTGTGCGACGCCGACAACACGGACCCACATGTCGATGGCACCGCGCCGCCATTGTGCATGAGTCGGCGACAAAGGCGGACCCACATGTCACCCTTACTTTGCACTATTCACACGAGACGGCGGCGACGGGCCCACCGTCGGCCGCCGCCGCATCGCGTCGTGTGACGCCACCACGACGTCACGATGGGTCCCAATTCGCCGGTGAGTTGACCAAGTCGCGGACGCTTACACGATGACGTCATCTTGACGCCGACGGAGGCCGAAGTCAGTACGACGGCGAAGGCCACGTGTCACTCTTTGGTGACGACCGTGTCACTGAGATAGCGCAATAATTAATTTTCGAAAAAGAAAATATTTATTTAATTCGGTATATTGATTTTAAATATATTTTGAAACTTCAAATGCTTATAACTTTTATGCTTTTAACTCCGATTTGAGTGATTCCAATTTCTATAAATTTGTAAAATTGTGATCTTTCTGTTATGAATTTTAATTGAATTTTGAGCACTGGTTGTCTACTGTTTATTTATTTATTGTTGTTTAATTGCGTACGCCAGAGACGTTGAAGTGCCCAAGGTTTCGAGGGAGAAGTTCGACCCCAGAGCAAGTTCAGAACCGTAACCAGACTTTTTGAAGGCAAGTTGTGTTTGATCATGTTGAACCTATTAGAGCAAATTATTTTGATTTAAACTATTGCATGCTAATTTGATAGAAATGACTTTGAATAAATTTTGGGATTAGTTAAAAAGCCTAGTTGCTGTATGCCACCTTGTCTTATATAATTGTAGGCCATGAATCCTTTGTCACCCTAGGTTATGGATTAATAGTTGGACATTAATAATTTGCCAACATGGGTTGAGTAGACCAAGTAGTATGCTTAGCCACCGCCGTGGACATATCATGATTTTGGAATACCAAAGTAAATATTGACTTAAAGAGATATGGAACATAATTTGTGAATGAGACATGTGTTATTGAGTTGATGATGGCACGTGGTGCAATGATAAGGAAAGGGGTGGGAAAATGATTTAGGCGGGGCAAATGGCAAGATGGTTTTGGTGGGCCAAGAGTGGCAACCAGGCGGTCGTGTTGATTTTTATTGGTTTTGGATAATTGAGATCACACTTGGTTAGTCTTGCCTCGGTCAACTAAGGACTTAACCTTGCGAGCATTTGAATCGAAGTCTTTCATACAACCACAAGTTCCGAATGGGACGGGCTTAGGTGAAATAAACCGAAATCTATTCTTTGTACTTGTCGTGGTGGTGTGAGGCCCGAGAAGCGGAATGAGAACTCACATGGCGCAAGAGGGGGCCAGGGTGTGGTAACCATCCCTCCATGTTGAAACCTTAGCGAAGCGATCTTGAGTTTAGATGGAACTTTGGAAAGGCTTCGTTCGGTTATTTGCCTTGGTGGTATTTGGTTGTATCTTGTGGGTAAAGTGTATAACCTCTGCAGAGTGTACAACCTATTGAATAGCCGTGCTCACGGTAATGAGCATCGCTTGAGTGATTCTGATCAAGGTTAGATTTTCATGAAAATGACTTGTTTATGGAAAATGCTTGGGTTGGTAATGATGAACCGGACTTAGGACGGAAAAATGATTTATGATTGAAATGTTTGTGAAAGCTATTATTCCTACTCTTTGTTTCTTGCTTTGCAATCTATTCTCGTTTACCTTGAATCTTTGTCGCTCATGAACCATAGCCTATCCTTTGTACTAAGCCATGCATGTAGAATATTAGAATTGCATTACATGCATGACTTCTTGAGTGCTCAAAGTACTCACCCACAACAACACAACTTCGGTTGAAGAAGAAGCAACCCCGCTCGGAGGAGGAGTATCGGGAGGACGAGCGAACTAGGGAGCGAGCCGATCGGTTACTGTGGCAAATTGGTTGGCGCCACGAGTTTATTTTATTCCGCCGCTTTTGATTATTTTAATAAGTTTTAAGCCTGAGGTAATATGTTGTAACTTCGACCATAAGGTCGATCAACCATTCTTTTATACATTTAAGAAAAGTACTTATTATTTCGTTGGTTATGGTTGTGATATGTACCAATGTTGAGGCTGTGTGCACTAAGCGTGATCTGGACTAGTCTTGAATACACGAAGGTCGGTTTGCAAACCGGGTCCCGACACGGACCGTGCGGCGGTTTGGTCTCCTGCCGCTGGCCGGGCGGTCGACTCTCCAAGTAAAGCCTTGCGGCAACCGCGGCCGACCTCGATGGCCGGGGCTCCGTTCGGCTCTCAGAGTCGCTGTGCAGCCGACATCGAGCCCAACCTCAAAGGTCGGGGCTCCTCTCTCCCCGGGCCCGAAGCGCCCGCCGGATCCACCACGCGATCCCCCACGGCGCCGTCCGTCCCATGCTCTGGGCTCCACGACCTCGAGCTGGCGCGCCTCGGCCGGCGGTTCAAGGTGCTTCAGCATGCATGGCCATCCTCGGTGGCCGGATCCGTCCGCGATCTCGGCGCTGCCGAGGCTGTCGAGCTTGTGGGCGAGGCGACCAGGGCGGCAACCATGGCGCTCCGGTAGTCATCCTGCGTGCCGCCGGAGATCGGCTGCCGCGGCGGACCCGCCTCGCCGGTCTTTAAGTCCTCGCCGACACGGGCTGGTGTTCCTCCTCGTCCGGGTCGTCGACCCCATGATGGAACTCGCCAACCGGGGGCGGGCTTAGTGGCCCTGAGGGGGTCCGCGTCGGGCGTGAAAGCCGACGCGGGACCAAATCGAAGGTGTCCTCCTCCTCAGACTCGGACTCGCCCTGGATAACAGCCATCGTCAAAACGGGCAAGTTTCGAGCTCGGGCGCTCGAGGTCTGCGATCAAAAGCATACACTAAGCCAGAAAAATATGGAGGGACGATGCGGCCCCGAGAAACTGTGGATTTACAGGTCACAGACCTCGCCTCGCCAAGGTCGGCGAAGGTCTTGTTGTCCCGAAGCCAAGGGGCACTCGCTATGCGTGTCCCTCGCGGACTGGGTCTTGAGTCCCAGCTCGAGGCTCCAAGGCGGGGAGGCTCAAGAACTGGCAATGCCGCGGCTTCTTCTTTGCAAAAGGAAAAAAACTCGTCAACCAGCAAGACACAAAAGCACGGGCTCGGGGGCTCGACCAGTAGGGCCCTTACCATGGCGCGGTCCCCCCACTCGACGTGGCGCTTTTTCTCCTGCGGGCGGCTTGTTCCAGCCGGGGGAGGTCTCTTCCTCCCTTTCTTGTTCCTGCCCCCGCCGGGCAGCGGGAGCATCCTCCTGGCCGTCTCCAACAACTCCTGGTGGTCCTGCGAGCAAGCGAAGCTCAAGAGGGGGCTCATGGGCGTGTGACTCGAGCGCTTGATCGGATGGCTTACCTCGGCCTTCCGGTAGAGGACGTTTTTCGGGACAGGGTCGCTGATGACGTACTCGTGCGCCTGCTTCCCAAACATCTCACCCATCCTAGCAGAAACCCAGGATTCCTTCGGCGCTGCAAAAGAAGCGGCCGTTAGGAAAGATCGAAAGGTGGGCTCGAGCAAGACCTTGAGGCGAGGAGACTTACCCGACGTGCCCTCACGGGTCGGGTCGTCGCGCCCCTGGATCTCGTAGAACGGGTGCATCCTCCTCCTAAGAGGGGACACGCGACTCCGCAGAAAGTCATTGGCGATCGCATGCCCGTTGAGGCCGCGCGCGGCGCAGAGGTTTATGAGGGCGATGGCCTCCTCGTCGACCTCGAGGTCGTCCGGCTCCGGGGTCTCCTTCCTCCCGGGAATGGGGGCTCCCTCAGACACCGGTCAAGGCCGACCTCGCCCCTCTTCGTAGAACCGGCCTTTCGGACCACGGCCGAGGGAGTCCCGAGGTTGGAACTTGGGGAAGTTCCACTTAAGCCCGACCCGCAGCCAGAAGTAGAGGCATCCGACCACGGGATCCTTCCCGGAGCGGAAGAGGCTGAAGTACCGGAAGAAGAGCGAGAGGGTCGGAAGGATTCCTAGGAATCCCTCGCATAGGTGGGAGAAGATGGTGAGGAGAAGAACAGAGTTTGGCACCAAGTTGATGAGCTCGATGTCGCAGCTAGAAAGGACCCTCGCGACGAACTCGCTCTTCGGGGTCCGCAGGCCGAAGAGGATATAGTGCTCGGTGCAAACTATCTCGTCGTCCTTGGGGTGCGGCTCTGTCTCGTTGCCCGGCAGCCGCCACGTGAACGGATCAAACAGTCCCAGGGCCTCGAGTTCCTTCATCCTTGCAGGCGACAACGTGCTCCTCCCTAGCTTGGCCATGGTGGTTGCGTCGGTCGAAGGTGGGGGAGGAGATTTTCGCTTGAGCAAGGAGGCTTGGAAGGCAAAGGGCGCTGATCGGGAATTCTTCTCAACGGATGCTGCGGTTTCAGGTTTAAAGGCGGCGCCGACGTTGAAACTGGTCCACGGCGCTTCGAAGGGCACGCCGGCCATGATTTGATAGGCGTAGTTAAGGCCTGGGCAGCGGTTTCGAGACAGCGCAGGTGTCCACCAACCGTTCGCATCCGTATTAGGGTTCCGGAGATCAAGAGGCGCCAGGTGTCGATTCATCACGGCCTGGCGTTGCGTTTTCCGCCCGACCTCGACCTCAAGGGGGTTCTAGAAATCAGTCTCGACTGTAGAGACTCAAGGTCGGCCCGTGTCCCGGACACGACCTTAAGCCTCGAGGGCTAGCTGACGAGGGCTGGGCGTCCCTTGACCGACCGGCGCATGGTCAATGGATCCCCTAAGCTCGAGAGGCCCGCGCCACGACACAGGTAAGCGTCTGAGGCGCTCGACCTAGAGCGCTTGGCTGAGCCAGGCGCCCCGCTCGACCCCAAGCTCGGGCGGGCCCTTGTTCGGAGCCGTAGCCCACCCTTGGATTTCGGATCAAGCATTTGGCCGGCGGTTGCTAAAGCGCGGGTCGTGGGGAAGAAGCAGATGCATGCAGCAAGTTCGGAGCGGTTGCCACCGGCCCTCAACGTGCATGAAGGCCACTTCCCGGGAATCTCTCTAGTCCGTTGCGCGCAGAGGAGGTATAAAAGACCAAGGATGCACAGCCTTTGAGACACACGAAGACAACACACAACACGCCATAGCTCAAGCTTCGGCATAGCCGTCGTTAAACTTGAGCTATAACACACCCTTGTACTCAGAATTAGCCAAGAAAACCGCCGCAAGGCGACTGGAGTAGAGCTATTACCTACACAGGGGCTTGAACCAATATAACTCTCGGTCTCACGCTCGTTGACGTCTTGCTTCGACCATCGCCACGCCTACTCTCTTCCTCCGTCCGAGCGAAGCACTGCCCGGGTCCCGTATCACACTGACCCCCCATCTCATTTCTTGCGGTTGGCGATCCCGATCGTCGACACAAATTTTAATGCTCTGCGTTACGGTTCCAAAGAACCGTCGGCGAGACGCGACGCGTTCGCCCGAGCTGCACCTCTTGAGCTAGAGACGAATGCGTGTCCCCGACCATGAGGTCTTGACGATCACGATCCTGAGATCTAGGTCGTGAGGGGACCAGGTCTTGGTCGGCGACGCCGTGGCCCGGCCTCGAGCTAGAGCCCACAGATGATCAAATGTTGACTTCGTCGGAGGCTTCTCCAGTCCTCGTCAGCTAGCCCCCAAGGCTCAAGGTCTGAACAAGTGCCAGAGACGACCTCGAGCCTCTTGCCTCAGACGGAAAGAACGACCTTCCGGCAGATCTGGATCTAAGGTCGAGGTCGGACGGAGACATGAAAGAGAAACGGAGGCGTATACCTGACGGCCCCTGGCCTCCAGAGGCGAACTTGATCCGGAAGTGGAGTCGACAACGCCTCGATCCAGCGGCCAGACCATTAACTGCCTGTCGCATCGCCCGACCAGCGCACCTTTTGAGGTGCCCTAACTCCTGCCCAGCCGTAGTCCTTGCCTATAACACCCGAACCGGCCGTGACCTCGAAAATCCTCCGACCTTCTCGCAGCCTCCGCCTTGGGGTCAACAGTCCTTGGCCCAATCCTCTTCTTCCTTCGCTGACCAAAACTCTCTCGACCGCCATGGCCAAGTTCGGGAAGAGCTCCCTGTCGGCAGCGAGGATGAAGGAGCTCGAAGACCTGGGAATGCTGGAGCCGGCGATGTGGCGGCTGCCGGGCGGAGAGACCGAGCCGCGACCACGAAGCGATGAGTTCGTCAGCACGGAGCAATACATGCTCTTCGGCTTGCGGACACCGGAGAGTGACTTTCTTGCGGCGGTTCTCGCCCAGTGCGAGATCGAGCTCATCAATCTGGTGCCCAATTCCATCCTTCTTCTCTCTGTCTTCTCCCATCTGTGTGAGGGGTTCCTCGGGATTCTCCCTACCCTCGCTTCAGGACCTGGATCTGGCATTTTGTAACATCCCAAAATTTGGGTTCTCAAAAATTTATATTTAAATTAGCTTTCCAAAAATTTTATATCAATCTTATTTTATTAAAGAAGCTTAATTTAGAATTTTCTAAATCCAAAACAATTTAATGTGCCTTTTGTGTGCATCAAGTAATTTAAAATTTAGATTTACAATGTTCTTTGTATCTCAGGGAATTTCCTAAATTTGAGATTGACTAAAAATTAATTAAAATTATTAAATTAAACATTTGGATGTCAATTGAATTTTTATTTTGGATTTTTAATTCGAATAATTAATTGTTCGGGCAATTCTATATCCAAATTCCATTTCAAAACCTTTCCAAAAGTCTCAACAATTAAAAATATAATTTGGGGACAAAATAGAAGATTTGGTTTTGCTAAAACTATCTTATTTAATATAAATAAACCTAAGGGAATTTCTGTGAAATTTCCTACATTTGTCAAATTATTTATTTTCTAAAGCCTTCCTAAAGCTTTAACAAAATAAAAATAAATGTTGATATAAAAATAAAATATTTGGTGGAACCAAAATATTATAGTTGATCTCAAAATGTCCTAATTAAACTCCCTGAATTTTCTTAGAATTTTTGGGATTGTTTTAGTATTTTCTAAATTAAAAGATATTAAAAATACTATTAAAGTATTTACTGTACACGAATAAAATTATTATTTTATGTAATAATATTTTATTTGTATTACTAAGTCTGTGGGTCACGTTTCAGATTTTTCCCAGAATTTTTAACGGTTGTTTGACATTTATTTCTATTTTTCTTGAACGGTTGTTTGATTTTCGGATTAAATAAACAGTAACACTACAGTAACTCCAGTAGTTTCCAATCATAACTCTGGCGAGCGTTTCCTAATGATTCACTGGTCCGATTGCCCTATAAATTGAACCACAGATTCTTACATGCGTTCTCTTTACACCCCAATTGGAATTTTCCCCATCCAACTTCTGGATCTTTCTGTATGAGCCATTCTTTTGAACTCTGGCGAAAATTTCGACGAGCTCTCCTGGTCACTCCCAAACTTCTTTCGATCTAAAATTTTTACCAGAGCTTCCTTTTTCTGTCCTCTACCTCTAGTAAAATAAGATTTTGAAAATACCTAATGGAGCACCTTCGGCCACCAATTTCTTTCCCAGCTCTAGCGAGTTTTTCCCGTTGATCCATTGCTCCTTTGTAGCTGAAAATTGAACCCTAGACGCCTCTCCTCATTCTCCACATCATACTCAAAGGTCATCATCATAATCACAACGGATCTCCCTCGGTAAGCCTTCTTCCCCAACTCCGGTGAGAATTTCGGCGAGCTCTACCGGGCGCTCCCGAACTCCGTTCATCCTCAAATTTCTTGTGGAGTACCCCCATGATGTTTGCAACACCCCTGTAAATCAGTTTTGGAAGATTCCAAATAGAGCCGCGGCCAAGATCGCTCGAGCGCCGCCCACGCGGCCTGCTTTTGGCGTCGCGTTCCCCGTCGGTTCGTCCCGGTTTTTGGTGATCCAACCACATCACCTTGTGCTATATGGTACCCTCTGTTCTCCTTTCAAATTTCGTGCAATTTGGTTCATGGAATCCAATGTTATGGCTGTTCCAATCTCAAATTGTGTTTCTACCCGTTCTCCCTTGTTTTTGCCAGTTTGACTGTGAAATTTTTATGGTAGACTCCTCTTGATATCTCTTACATGGTTCTCACCCTAACCCACAGTTTTGACCTCGTAATCTTGCATAGAAAATTCTTTTCTCCGATCAGACTGCGTTGCAGACGGCAGAAAACTTCGTCGCGCGTTCCCCATTGATCCAGAAGGTAAAACTCAGATCTGTTCACGTCATATTATGCCAAATATTCCCAAATAGCTCTCTGTAAAATTTGGTTAGGTTTCAACTATTATTTTAATAGTTATGATCGTTTGATCTATTAGCTCCAAGAGCCGTTCATCGGCAGTTTGTGATCAATCCGTTGGGTTGCTGCCAAATCCGGCAATATCGTTGAGTTTGTGTCGCCGCGTTCTACGCGATAGATATTTCCTCTTTGCTGTTGCACATACCGAAATTTTTAATATTCGTTACCGTCGCCTTTTGCCGCCGCCGCGCGTCATCTTTTGCCGCCAATCATCCTAGCCTTTTGTGACCATGTCACCATGTCCAGTAGGTGGTAATATCTCTGTTTTGTCCATCTATGAAGTTCTGTTAGCCTCTGTTCGTTGTTAAAGCCGTTATCAAAGGATTGGTCGCCGATCCCACCTTTTCTCGTGTTCTAAGTTTTAGCCGTCCCTTTTGCCATGTCGCCGTGACAAGTATACCTTGCTGTCCAGAGCCATGTTATTCCATTGTTGCCACCCAATCGTCGCCCGCATGACATGCCACCTTAACTGTTTGCCTAACCGTCACATGCGTGTATGTACAAGTGAAAGCCGTAGTATCATATAGCCATGCTGGGACCTAGCCCCATCTTATGCAATGAGTTAGTCTCATCACCATATAATGCTTGTGGCCGAATCTAAACCCTAACCTAAGACCGGCTCGATGAACCAAATTCATCGTGGACCGGAACGACTAGACAACTATGTGTATCCCTAGCATACATGGATGTGATCCATACAATATGTGAGGGATTTTTCAATCACAATCCTGGTTGTCAAGTGTCCAAATAAAGAGTTATCAATTCAAATACTTCTTTTCTAAAAGAGATCAAGCCAAGACACAAAAGTCTCTTTTAGAAAAGCAAAAGCAGATATTTCTAGAAGAAGAAGAAAGCAATTTGAATGCAAAGCCAAACGTGATCAAAGAAATAGAAATCAAGAACATGACCAAGTTAGCAACTAGAAATGCTTATGATCTATGAAAGATAGCAAGGATAAACAAAGATCATAAGAATTAAGATGAATCAAGATGCAAAATGATGTCTTTTCTACAATTTCTCCCCCATTTGGCAATATAGGCATCAAGATAGCCGTAGTGTTCTCTACCATCTTTTCTATACTCTATAGCCACCCAGTTCGCAGTTTCTTGACTTCTTTCCTCCATTCTGTGTTTCTGGTTTTTAATTGAGTTCTTTTCGACCATTTTTGAGCTTAATCTTGCTAATAACTCAATTTGAACCAGATTTGTGCATAAAATTGAATCACTTGTTGAGGGGGAGTTTAAGAATCATTCGGCGCGATTGCATATAGACTTGATTTTTCATTTCTGAGCTTTTGTCTATTATGCAAATGATCCATGTTTTATTTTATACACCATGCTATATTATGAAGAAAATTACTTGCTTAGATATGTCCTAGTTCATTTATCTTGCTAAGCTTGCAAAATTAAAAATAAGCTTTAAAAGAAAAACTTGATAAAACATGTTATGCTTACTTGCTATGTTTCTTCTCTAGGAGTATTTGCCATGATTTGTGAAATTCTGGAATTCTCTAGAGTCCCTATAGCAACTTGGGTGAATCTTGTTTGATCCATATTTGAGTCCTTCTCTAGCTTAACAATGAAAATGCTAAAATGAATGTGAAGCAAAATTGACTTTTTTTTGTGCGCATTAGACTTAACACCTCACATTCACAAGACAACTTCTCATTGCACTTGAGATGAACTTGGAATGTGTTATGTATGACCAAGATCATTCTCTTAAGAGTCCCTCTTGAGATGATCGATTATGGCTTGAGTCAATTGCTTTAAACAATGCAAAAAAAACATATGTGGGTAAAAAATGCAAATAATGTCAAACATTTGCACCCCGCTATGTCTTTCAAAGGTTCAAAGAAAAATTTGCATACAATGAAAAAATAAGCTCGAAGGACCCTGTATGAACTTCTAGATTTCCCAAAGTGTTGAGTAGGTTGAACTCTAGACTTTCCATTTGATCCTTTAAATGGCTTTGCTTCTAGTTTTGAAACTACTGACAAGTGTTACTCATGTTAAATCTTGCTAAAAATGACATGGTTTTAATTAAATCTTGCTAGCAAAATATTTATTTGCACTTGGACATGCTTTAGCTTAGTCTATTTTTGCCATAACATAGCTTGGTGTCATAACTTGTCTTATTGGTCACTTGGATAATCTTCAAAGCTCCTTTAGGTTGCATTACTTGCATAAAAACAACAAAAAAAGGAGAGAAAAGAAAATGCGATCTTGATGCCTATATTGCCAAAAGGGGGAGAAATTGTAGAAAAAGCATCATTTTGCATCTTGATTCATCTTAATTCTTATGATCTTTGTTAATCCTTGCTATCTTTCATAGATCATAAGCATTTCTAGTTGCCAACTTGGTCATGTTCTTGATTTCTATTTCTTTGATCATGTTTGGCTTTGTATTCAAATTGCTTTCTTCTTCAAAGTCAAAACTTCTGCCTTTTCATGTGTTTGTCAATATACTCATCAAGGGGGAGATTGAAAGACCATGTGGAGGTCTATCCTTGTGTGTGATGAGTAATTGACAAGATTTGAGCTTGGTTTGATTTAAAATTGAGTTTGATTTGAATTGGATTTTGATTTGAAGCAATTTGAGTGTTGGTTGCTTTTCCTAGTACTACTGGCCTGGGGGCGGTAGCACCGGAACATTGAGAGAAATTATGGATGATTAATGTTTTTGTGATAATCATTGAATATATTTGTAGGCATTGCTATGTGAAAGGTTTTTCCTTGTCTTTGATGGTTGTAGGGCGACGGTGCTAGGTCATGGTGAGGCGGAGGATGACCGGACAAGGCGAGGAGCGCTCGGAGGTCCGCACGGGTCGGGAGATCGCGGAAGATGATCGGAGACGGAGTCCGAGAAAGCCAAGAAGATAATGAAAGGAGATGATGCTAGCTAGATGCCGCGTGGATCAATGAGGGCCATCGGATCGCGGTCTAATTGATATGTTAGCGGGTCTAGGTAGTATGCTTTGAAAACCATGCAAGAAAACCCGGTATGTGTGTGGGTTTTGGGTTAGCCCTTGGATGGCTGTGTGAGTGGGTTAATCCTAGCCCTTAGATGAGTGTCCTAGGGTTGAGGGACTCATCCAAGGGTGGTAGGTGGCCCAAGAGTTGTATAAATAGGGGTGGAGGGGTGGCCTCCTCCTCTTGAAGGTTTGAGTTGCTCCTTTGAGCTTTGCACACATGAAGTGAGGCTTTGTAAACCTTCCCACCAGAAATACAAAGAAATTTCTTTACATTATTGTGAATTTAAATTCCGCATTTATATTATGTCTTTACTTTATGCAATTTAAATTCAGCATTTACATTTCGCATTTACTTTCCCGCAATTTACATTCATACAATTTGGATTTGCCTCCCCTCCTTCTAAATGCTGATCTTGGATGTTTTGAGTGTGTTCATATGGTTTTACATCTCTTTTGCACTCTTTGATTAAGTAGAGATCATCTTTTATTTCAAGTTCCAGTTCTGTCCAGAATTTGTTCTTCACGCAGTAGTTAGTCTTTGATTTTTAGAAAAATATAGAAAAATACTTTTTTCGTGATTCTTGTTGGAAATTGTGTGGGACTCCCATATCCATCTGTAGAAACATTTTGGAGTTCAATTGTTGCACCAGTTGGCCGCCATGAGGTGAAAACCGAGCCCTAAATTTTCTGCTTGAAGTTCCTGACTATCTGTTTTCATAGATTTATGATGATTTTTCTACATGTATTTTTTATCTGAAATTTTGTGGAGAGATTCATGACTCATCTTCTCATAGGGATAAAATTTCTCATAATTTTTTGAGCAGCATAAACCCACCAACCTCCTGTTCAAATTAAAGACAGCTTTTGGAAATATCTGCTTTTGCTTTTCTAAAAGAGTCTTTTGTGTCTTGGCTTGATCTCTTTTAGAAAAGAAGTATTTGAATTGATTCCTATTTATTTGGACACTTGACAACAAGGATTGTGATTGAAAAATCCCTCACATATTGTATGGATCACATCCATGTAAGCTAGGGATACACATAGTTGTCTAGTCGTTCCGGTTTTTTATGGAGTTTTGTAATTTGAGGACACCTGGTTTCTTTATGGGATCATTTGAAGTACTTTAAGTGGGGGAAAATTTATTTGCGATCATTCACCCCCCTCTGTTTGCCATCTCGATCCTTTAGAGAAGCCATGAGAAGAGCATACAGGAGCTTTTGTACCTGCGGATAGCGCTCCTTCGGGCCGTGTAGGACCTCGCTGACGTAGTAGATCGGATATTGCGTCGCATCCTATTCGGCTACCAAGAAAACACTGACGGCCTGGGCGGTGGCCGCAAGATAGAGCAGCAGCTTCTTGCCCGGCCGTGGAGTGGTAAGCAGGGGTGGGCTTGACAGGTATACCTTCAACTCATCGAAGGACTGCTGCGCTTCGGGCGTCCATTCGAAGTTTCCTTGTTTACGCAAGGCCCTGAAGAACGGCAACCCACGCTCGCCAAGCCTTGAAATGAACCCGGCTAAGAAGCGGCTATACGCCGGTGAGGCATCATACTGCTTTCACCGAGGTTGGAGGTGCCATCTTCTCAATCGCCTCGATCTTCTCCGGGTTCGGGCCGACCCCTGAGCCCCCGATCATGTAACCGAGCACCTTCCCTGATGCAACGCCGAACACACACTTCTCGGGGTTGAGCTTGACCCAGTGCCTGTTCAGGTTGGTGAAGGTTTCTTCGAGGTTTCGAACGTGGTCGCCCTCGGAGGAGCTCTTGATGATGATGTCTTCCACGTAGACCTCGAGTTTGCGGCCGACCTGGGAGTCGAACGTTTTGGACATTAGGCGTTGAAATGTCACACCGGCGTTGCGGAGACCGAACGACATGGTCGTGTAGCAGTAGGTGCCGAAGGGGGTGACGAACGACGTCTTGTTTTCGTCGTTAACCGCCAGCTTGATCTGGTGATACCCAGAATAGGCATCCAAGAAGCTCAACTGTTTGGCATTCGCTGTGGAGTCGACGATCTGGTCGATGCACGGGAGGGGGAAGTTGTCCATTGGGCATGCCGAATTCAACCCCGTACGGTCCACGCACATCCTCCACTTTCCGCCCTTCTTCTGGACGATGACCGGGTTGGCCAACCATTCGGAGTAGTCGATCTCACGAATGAACTTGGCCTTCAAGAGCTTGCCAAGGTTCTCCTTGATTACGGCGACCTTCTCAAGGGAGAACCGACGTAGCTTCTGGCGCACAGGTCGGGAGTCAGGCCTCACCTGCAACTTGTGCTCGATCACCTCCCTTGGGACACCGGGCATATCCGCGGGTTCCCAGGCGAATATGCTCTTGTTGGCGCAGAGGAAGGTGACGAGCTCGAGTTCCTATTTGGCACTCAGCTCGGCCGAGATGTGGATGCACTTGGCCGGGTCGCCTTCCTCGAGCGGTACAGCCTTCGTAGACCCACTAGGCTGGATCGCCGCCTTCAAACGAGCGCTCTTCGTAGTTGCTTCGGGTCCTCGCTAAGGCAGCATGCCGGCGAGGGCCAAGGCTTTGGTCTCACAACCGCAGCTTGCCTTGAGGTCCCTCACACCGCTCTGACGCTTGGCCCCTGGCAGACTTCATACGCCGATGGGCAGAGTGGTTGGCCGCCATGAATTTGACCAAGGCCGGGCGCCCGAGTATAGCGTTGTACGGGAGATCGCCCTTGACCACGTCAAAGGTGATGAGCTCGGTGCGGAAGTTATCCGAGTCACTGAAGGTGACGGGTAAGACCACTTGCCCCAGGGGGTGGTCGAGCTCCCGCGGACAATTCCGAAGAACGGGACTGTGATATTCTTGACCTTGGAGCGAGGGATCTACATCCGGTCAAGTACGCTTGCCTGGAGTAAGTTGAGGGAGCTGCCCCCATCGACCATGACACGCCCGACCAGGGTGTTGCTGATGGTCGGGGTCACGACCAGCGCATTCTTCAAGTCCTTAGCCATACCTTGGGGGGCATCTTCCCCTGAGACCGTGATGGTTGCCCCTACCCACTTGCAGTGTTGCTCGATGGGCTTCTCGGCGGTGGCCTAGTAGACGGTGCGTGAAGCAGCTTTGAGCTCGCGCCGGGATTGGTACGCTGATGAACCGCCGAAGATGACGTCGATCCGGTGGTCGCCCTGCTGGAACTCCAGGTCGAGGTCATCGAGGTCCTCTCCGACATTCTCCCAATCTAGTTGCTCGCCCTCCTTTGGGAGCGTGGGCATCTCGCCACGCCCATCGTAGAAGGATTCTAACTTGCTCTGCCAAGCCCAGCAGCTTCACAAGTCGTGACCTGGAGCCCTGTGAAACAGGCAAAACTTAGCGTCGTCAACCCGTGTGCCCTTGGCGCTTCATGGTCGAGTGTCGGTTCACCGGGGTCCGGATCGACGGTTCCTACGCTGGGTCGGCGCGCTGCTGGCGAGGTCGAGGCCGGCTTTGGCGAGGTCGGGGCTCCTCCTGAGCCGGTTCCCGCACCACCAAGACTTCACGCCGGCCGTCTGTCGAGACGATCACGCGCGGCTGGCCACCACCATTCTTGCGATCTCTCTTTCATTTCTTTGCGGATGGGCCCGGTGTGCGCCTTTGAGCCGCCGTTGGGCGGTCAGCGCTTATGTTTAGACCAAGTTTACCTTGGTCGAGTCGTAGTTCCAGCGACCACGCCATCTCGTGATCCGCGATAACGCCCGCCATGCGGAATGTACCATTGACGCTGAGCCTGGTCGTGATCTCCAAGTCTTCGGTAAGGCGCCGGTCACGGACCCCGAACTTGAAGGCCTCGATCACGGCCTCATCCGAAATACTCAGGATCAGGTTCCTCGTGCGAATGAACCACCGCACGAAGTCGCGGAGGGGTTTGTTCTTCCCCTGGATGACGCGATCCAGGTCCTTCTCACTCCTTGGTCGCTCATAGCAACTCTGGAAGTTGGAGCGGAGGGCGCTCTGGATCTGGCGCCAAGACCGGAAGGAACCAGGCTTCTGATTGAAGAGCCAGGTCCAAGCGACGCCGTCGAGCACGGTTGGGAGGTAATTGGCCATTACGGCCTCGTCTCCCTCGGCCGCCAAAATGGCGGTCGTGTAGATCGATAGGAACTCGTCGGGATTTTTGGTCCCATCGAACCGCTCTATCAACGCCGGCTTGAACCGAGCTGGCCAGCGCACCCGACGGAGCTTCTCGGAATAGGCAGAGTAGCCGTAAGCCGGCACGGGAGTTGAGATTACCTCGGAGGTCGGATCGTCAACCGTGTTGATCATGGCAACGAGCGCGGGTCACCGGGCAAGTAATGCAGGCGTTCATGGACCCTGCGGTGCCTCGGCGGAACGTCCGGCGAAAGGCCTCCCATCGAACTCCTGTTGGAGAGGGTGCCACTGCGACTCTGCCGACGGAGAACACCACCTGAAGTTGGTTGCGGAAGACGGCAGCATGGAGGGGTCCGAGCCAATTCCAGAGATTGTTGGCGGGATGGCTCCTCCCGACGAAGAGGCGACCGACGAAGGCGCCGGTGTCGGCGTGAAGAGTTGTCGTCACTTCTCAGGGAATTGGACCCAGAGTGGCGACTTCGGTGCTGCGGCGGTATGGCCTCGGACGCAGCCCTATCGAGCTCATCAGCGAGAGCTCTACCAAAAAGTTCTGACCTCACCCGATCGGGATCGGTCATGACCCGGGCGATAGCGCGAAGGCGTTCGCCTGAGGGGGGAAGCCTGGACGAAGTCCCAGCCTTCTCTTGATCTTCTCGCCGGAGAGTGGTTATGGCCTGGTTGATGGCAACCTGGACCATCCGGCGTGCGTCCTCAGGAGTCATCGGATCACGGTTGTTTGCTCCCGCGCTCACGCCGTGGCTGTCCGCCATGAGAGCGTACCGCTCATGCACCGGCGGTGAGGGCAAAAACAAGGACGTGGAAACATCGTGCGCGGGGACAAAGCCCGAGCCCGAACCCGACGACTGGATTCCAGCGGAATGCACCATGCCTCTGAAGTCTTGTTGCTGCAACTATGAAAGAGCGAAGCAATCGGGCCCCACAGTGGGCGCCAGCTGTCAACGATCGGGATCGTCTGACCGCAAATGTGAAACGTGGTGAGTCATATTTGTGGGACCCAATTCGAGCTTTGCCTTCCGGAGGCTTACGTTCGTAGCGTGATGGTCGGAGGAAGACGACAAAGGGCTGGACACACGATTTATACTGGTTCGAGCCCCCATGAAGGTAACAGCTCTACTCCAGTCTTGCCTTGAGGTGGAGAATTTCACTAGACTTGAGTACAAGAGTGCGTACATCTCGGGCTTGAGTGTGCGGGGGTATGGCTATGGTGTTGTCTGATTGGTCTAAGTGCTCGTGTTGTCTGTCGATGTCTCGGTCATCCCTGCACCTTGGAGTCTTATACCCCTCCCGGCCGTTGCCAAAAACGGCCGAGAGATATTCCCAGAGATCATGGCCTTGTGCGCCTTGAAGATGGTGGTTACTGCCCCTGTTATCCCGCCCACATCAGCCTTAATGCCTGCGTTTAAGATTCCAGTAACCGTCGCGCAGACGCACGTTCTGGCCTGAGCCAGACCTCTTGAGCTGGAGCCGAATGCGTGTCCCCGACCACAAGGTCATGACGATCCTGAGATCTAGGTCATGAGGGGACCAGATCTTGGTCGGCGACGCCGTGGCCCGACCTCGGGCTAGAGCCCACAGATGATCAAATGTTGACTTCGTCGGAGGCTTCTCCAGTCCTCATCAATGAAGCAACGAGCAATTTATATAACACGGTGCAATGGATTGATTGGGAGAGGCATGTGGCCTAGGACGGTGGGGAGCAGGGGAGCCAAGACGGATGTGAGGAGAAGGGGAGTAGATATGCCGAGGCACAAAGGGGAGGGGTGGAGCCGGGGAGGAGAAGGCTAGTAGGGGGAGCTGGGACATCGGGGAGCAGGGCCACAGAGGCTTGAGGAGGATGAGGGGAGGAGAGGGTGGAGTTGAGATGCTGGGCCCGAAGAGGAGCGGGTGGAGCAAGGGTAGTACAATCGGCAATGGGATCCTACAGAATCTGGTGGCCCATAGACAGATCCTATCGGCACGGTTGAGGAAGAAGAACGGCAAGGGAGGGGCGCAGTCATGCGGGACGAAGAGAAGACATGAAGAATGAAAGGAGGAAGAGGGGAAGAAAAGAGGGGAAAAAGAAGGAAGGAAAGGGAAAAAGGAAAGAAATAGGAGAAGAGGAGGCCTGCCGGCACAAAAGACGAGAGATAAAAATGAAAGAAAGGAAAGAAAAAGAAAGGAAAATAAGAGGAAAAAAGGTGGAAAATAGAGAAGGGGATGAGTTGTTTTGCCGCAATGAACCTGTTTTTCGTACACATACGGTCTTGAAATGTTCTACGACGGATTTATTCATACTCGACGCTCATGGTAAAATGTTGTTGTCACCTGGTTTTATATACATGGGTGTTGGTTGTATTTGTTGTATTCAATTCTTAACCGTTACATATCGGCAATCAGGGCTCCATTGCAGACAAGTTTGACAAATCTAAGAGGTCATATTTTAGGTCATGTTGTTGAAGCAATAGAGAAAATTTTGTTAAATATTTTAGATCTATTTCACACCTATATTGCTTTGCTATCATTCTTGTGCTATGCCATTTCGCACAAGATATTCTACTGGTTTCGTGTCCACTATCTTGTCGAAATCGATATTCAAGATAGTAGAGAGAATAATTGAAGAAATGTGGTCATCCCTTATGCCCGAGATGGTGGAGGCAATGACCAACATCAAAGGACTAGGAATTTGCAAAAGAATGACAACAACATCAACCGGAAGATCCTAAGATCATGTAAACATGCGCTAACCTGGAATGCATGAACAATCGGGACATTGAAGAGTAGTTAGTATGCATGCACATTGTTAGTGTACTCTTTTCCTTACTAGGGAAACTCTACTCTGGGACATAAGATTTTTAACGAGGTGGTAACTTTGTATATGCACCCAATGACTAAATACAATTAATTTACTTATTTCTCTCTGAATAATTATGTGTACCGGATCCTCGTTGGTAATCAATGCTCGCACCTCGTTAGTGGTGCCATATGCAGATATCCAATAGAACACGGCATAGACTAGCATAGCATGGCGACGACGCACTGTGTCTTGAGCCGTGCCTAAGCCTCACCAGAAATGACTCAGGTCGGCATGGCCTGGCATGTTGTGGCTCAAAGCCCGCTAGCCCATGTTGTGCCGGCCCAGCATGCACGGCCCTACTCCCAGCCTACATATACCCAATAAAATTGTGGTATAGCCCGTGGGTACGGTCGTACGGGTAACCCAACTGGTAAAAAAGGGAGAGATTGAGAGGAGAAGCAAGCAACATAGACGGTGACAGATTGCCGGTCACGCAAGCGGAGGCTCTATCCGCTGCTTGGCAAGCGGCGTATCCACACGGTGACGCGTCACAACCGTGCAGAAGAAATATGGAAGGATCAACTACTGGATAACAGAAGTTATTAAAATTTGATCTGATTCGCCAAACACTGTAATCCACTATGCCTTTGAAAGTGAGCAAAGAATACGCAGGAGGAACTGTATATCATTGATTTAAATGAGTGTAGATGCTTTTAAACCTATAATCTCAACCGACACAACATTATGCTCTATCACTAAGTTATGTAGGCTTTCTCAATTTTGCTCTTTAATTATTTTTGTTTTTGTTTCTCCGAATACGCAAAATATTCTGTGCTTGCGTGGCTTAAATTGGTCGGAAGTGATGCAAAGTCACATGAACGTGGTGGTCCTGCATTGATATATACTTGTTACCTTTATATGGATTTCTAGCATGGGTAAGAATTATTGGCCATTTAATTGGCAGCTTTCGGATAGAGCGCAAAACAAAGGCATATTCTTCGTCTTCAACCTGTAGTATTTGTCAAAAATATTTCTATCATCTGCGTATTACTATGGAGGCAACCTTTCTAGCATATTGTTTCTCATCGTTCTAAATAATGGGGATTAAGGCACACATCATATAAATTAAGGCTAAAATTCGAACACTAGAAATTGTAAAAAATATGTCAGCTTAATTGTGCTACAAGGATTAACGGACTAGTAGCCAGGTGACGAATACTCATACCATGGATACCCTCAAAGAGGCCGAACACGAATGGGCCGACCCAGCTCACTCGGCGAAGGCCCTCATTGGTCTCGGCGACCTCGTCCCGATCAAGCCCACCAGGGGTGGTCCGACCTGGCCTCTGGTCGGACGCCCCACGAGCTCCGACCAAGGCAATCTCCGCCAAAGGATCGGATGTAAGGTCATCGCCGGTTGATCTCGAGTTGGTCACCTGCCCCATGGACACGACGGCTCAGAATGACCGTGCGAGGGCAGGTGGCTCCTTCCCAAGGCGGGGAGGAGGCTGCCGAAGTCAAGCACCAGTCTCGTCGCCCAGTCATGCACAGTGGGAGGACACGCTCCCTCCCGAGGCAACACCAGAGCCAAGCGCTACGACGTCAGCACCTGACAAGCGCACAGAGGGTAGGTGCACCCCTTCCCGACGGAGTGCCACTCGATGTGTCTACCGACCCAGCATGGGATGAGCAGGAACCGGTCAGTCGCCAGGACCGAAGACCAGGACTTCTAGACGTAGAACACCCCATCCTTTCTTTTCCAAATTCCCATGTAACCTGCCCCCTCCGTCTATATAAAGGGAGGCAGGACCCTCAGGGAAGGGGACGGCTTTTACTAACGAACAGCTCTAGCTCACTCCGAACTCTCCCACTCGCACGAGGCGCTCGAGGCCAGCCCTTAGCCCTCGTTTGTAACACCGTGCAGGCTTCTGCACCCAAAGCAATAAAGATCCACCACACGAACTGGAGTAGGCACGTTCAGCCCGAACCAGTATACATCTTGGGCTCCCTGAGTCAGGCCATTCGAGGAGAGGGAGCGCGCGACCCCCTTGACTAAAAATTCACTTGCCAGTACTCGAAACACCGACAATTGGCGCTAGGTAGGGGCTTCGCGCGTCATCGTCGTCATCTCCGGATTCCCATTCACTTCCTTGATGGCTTCTTTCGCCCACGACGGCGTATCTGCGTCGAGGAGCTGGATCTGCTTCGGCGCTCTCGACATCGTTGCCACTCTGGCGGGAGAGCTCGTGCTCATCCCCGCCACTTCTCGGGACCAGGCATCCGTTGGGAGCTTGGACTCCATCACCAACGACCTTGGCAACCTCCGGCTCGAGGCCCCCACGCGGACCTCGATGCCGGAGCCCAACAAGTGCTGCACCATCTCTGGTGGCGCCACAGAAGCTCGAGCGAGCGGCAACAGACGCCCCGCAGAACTCACACACTTCGGGCGGCGACCGGCTATGTGCCGACCTCCGTCCACGCGCCATCGAGGACTCCTCCACCACGACTCCAGCCCGACGCGAGCACGCTATGGCACGCCCACACTCCCGCAAATGCAACATGGCGGGCGTGACCGACCCGGCCACAACTCCCGCAAGTCCGGGAACTGTCCTCCGGCGCACCAAAGCAAATGAAGCGGAGTATCAGCGCGAACGCGCTGAGCGCCTCCAAGCTCGCCACGCTGAGCTCCAAAGAATGGCGATGAGCGGACGCCAAGGGCGAAGCTGACAAACTCGAGTTAACCTCGAGCAGCGCCGACCCGAGCCCCCACTCGCATCTGGCGCTGCGTGCGCACACGCACGTCAGGTACATCATCAGCTAGCCGAGGGGTCCGACGGCCTTCCGTTCTTCCCCCACGCAAGCCAAAACGTCGCCGCAGTGGCAATGCTGCTCCGCGGCATCCCCGAGCTGGACGACCCAGAGGTCAAGGCTAAGTACCAGAACCTCCGGGGACTGGTGAAACGTGCTGCTGTGTAGCACATGCAGGCCTCTGGCTCCTACCACTCGGGCGCCTCCTCGGGCCGTTCGAGCCGTGCTGCCACTCGGGATTGGCGAGTCGGCCAAGACAGTGCAGACTCGAGCGGCCCCAGCATCACGCACTCGGCGGTGCACCGGCCAAGCAACAACCAATGACGTCGCGCCACTCTCGAGTCACAGATGTAACGTCCCGAAATTTGCCCGGATTTAATTTTTGGAGTTATTTGAATTTTTGAGAATTAATCAACCTTTATCTGCATTTAATTGCATTTAATTGAATTTATCTGGATTTGTGAGAATTTATTGGATTTTAAATAAAATCTAATTGAATTATTCTTCTCTGGATTAATTAAAATCGAAAACGATTTATCAAAAATAAATGAAAATATTTTATTTAAGCTCAAAATGCTCTGAAATATTTTCTAGAATTTTTCTAGAATTGTTCGGGTATTTTTAGTGCTCCAAATAAATACTTTGAATTTCTATAATTATTTTATTAGCAAAACTTGGAAAATCGCCACCATGTTATAAATGCCTCAACAACCTTTGTCTTTACCGCTAAACCCTAGCGCAATTGACCTCGGTTCGCTCGATCCTGATCGGACGGTCGCCATTGGGCCGCGTCGCTCGTGGCATGCGAGGCGTTGGATCGCGTTAAACGATCGATGAGATGTCGATGCGTGGCATCGCTTATCCGAACCGTTTTTCAACCCGCGCCGTTGGATGGCGATCGGACGGCTCGATGGGACCGAAGCTTCTCGGGACGGAGCGTGTCAGCGCCGCCGTCGCCATTGGCCGCCGCAGATCATGTCGGGGATTTCTTCGCCTCGAGGCCGTCCGAAGAGAAAAGAATAGGCCGTCTTGCAAAGACTTCACCCCGCTTAGGTTGCCACCTCTCCTGCACTCTCGGCCCACCATAGAGGGCGCTAGAGCTCGCCAGAGTTGCTATTCCTTTCCCTCGGCTCTTCGCCGTTTTCCGCCAGATTCGCGCTCCTCGACGCAGCCTAAGACCTCGCAGAAGTTCCTTGCGCCCACACAAGTCCGGTAACTACCTCTTCCGACTGGACACTTTAAACGCCGTCGCCCACTCCATCTTCTCCAAGTCCGGCGACCAGCACCGCCATTTCTTCTTCGCCGCTTCGCAGCTCTTCTCCACCATTGGATTCGCATCGGACGCTCAAGGTGAGGCCGCGTGTTCGTTTCCCTTGGTTAAGGCCGAACCGGTAAGGATAGATCTCACCCGCTAGATCTTAATCTTGTGGTTCGATTGTGCCGCGAGGTCGGAATAGTGAACTTCCGTGGTAACGATAGCCGTTGGATCTCTATCCAACCGTTCTGGTGCGTCCACATTAGAGCTGGGAATAGTAAACCGTGTGGGTAATCGTAGCCGTAGATGTTCAATCGGATCGTCGCTCTTGCGCCACGTAGGCTTAGGAGCAGTGCATCGCTCGGTAACGACCGACCGTTGGATCTGAATCCAACGGCCGGGAAGAAATGCGCTGCGTGGCTTGATGATTCTTCGCCGCGTGTCAGCTTCTGGTTGGCCGAGCATCGCTCGTGGGGCCCACATGTCGCAGTGATGACTTTACCAGGCCGACGCCAAGATGACGCCATCCGGGGCCCACACTGCCGCTGGGTCGAGGGCGACGTGGAAGCCTCTGGTGCCGACACGTGTCCAGCCGAGGATTAATCCGGATTTTCAGTAAGAAAATAAATAAAGAAATTCGGTTTTATATTTATTGAATTTCAGCAAACTTGAAAATGTCAGAACTTTTGCGTTTTAACTTCGATTTGGTGATTCCAATGGCTCAAAAATTTGTAAAATGTAAACTATTTAATAGTGATTTTTATTTTATTTTGGTGATGGTATTGCTATCTGTATTGCATATTTATTGTGTGGCTTGCTTGTACCGGAGTAGACTCGAAAGGTTAGGAATTCACGAGAGGGAACTCAAGACCCGCCGCGGACTTCGAACTGAACCAACTGCTATTTGAAGGCAAGTCATGCTTTGATCATCTTGCGCCTAGTTTTCAAAGTATATTTTGATTTCCATATCGCATGCTATGATAAGTACAAATACTATCGGTTAAATTGGGAAATGGTAGCTAAAAGCCAAACTTATTTATGCCACCTTGATTATAATGTTTATATGCCCTGAAATCCTTGTCCATCCTAAGATGTTTAACATGTTGGATGCTAATATGATGCCAACACGGGAGGCTAGACCGTGATTAGTCGCTTAGCCCGCTTATATGCGTTGAATGTCTTCCAAATTGCAAACGAATGTTGACTAAACAATTATGGAACGATTTTGAAATGATGCGATGATGTCATGAAATGGAATTGAGGGTAGCGACTGTGTGGTTCTACTCAGACAATGAAGTGGGCATTGGCATGTGTTGCAATAATGCAAAACGGGTGGGAAATGATTTGGACCGGGGCAAGTGGCAAGAAGGCTTCATGCCGGTGGGCTGTGTAGCGGGATGTATGAAAGGTCAGGTGTCGAGAATTATGGTTGTCTTGCCCTGACAGCTAAGGACTTTACCTTGCGAGCCTTTGAACTGAGTTCCGTGGTACAACCACTTGTCCGGTATGGGACGGACCTAGTTTAGTAGGTTTCTAACCTCTTTCCTTGAAACTCGGGGTGACAAAGGCACACTAGTGCAAGCTGTGGGGAAGCGCACTCACATGCTTCTGACTTGGTACCCATTCAACGGCACTTGCTCTGCTCTAAACTTCGCTCGAGTAAGGGAAGTGTTAGAAGGAAGCACCGGGGGTTCATCGGTTAAATGTTAGTCTCTGAAGATTTTGTTGCAATCAATCACCATGTGTGGTGAGCGATTGTATCCTGTGGGTAAAGTGTACATTTCTGCAGAGTGTGTGTGAATCTATTCGAATAGCCGTGTCCAGCTGCATTGGACGTTGCTTTGATTACAAAGGGTTAGATTTTAAAAATAAAAGATGTGGATTGGGTGGCTATGTGCCAAAAGCTAATGAATGAAACTAGGCTTTGTGTGCCTAACCCTTGGAAAAGAATTGAGAAATTAATTATTAATAATATTGGTTTTGTCGCTTTCAATCTAATAGGATTACTGTTTAAAGAAATGTCTTTTGAGCAAAATAACCGATTAAGCCTTTCCTTTGGAATAAGCCATGCATGTAGTAATAGACCTGTATTGTGCATGACTTGTTGAGTATGTTGTATACTCACCCTTGCATCGACAAAAACCTCAGAAGAAGAAGCCGTGCTAGCTTGGGAGGAGGAGTTCATCGAAGGCCAGGAGGATTAGGGGTTGAGCCGCACTCAGTTGCCTGTGGCTATGAAGGGTTCCTTGTTTTACTTTTGCTTCCGCTGATAAACTTATGCTACTTGATATTTATTGCCCTGCGCGGCAAACTATTGTAAGGTGGCCATAAGGCCGTGTAACTCGTTATTACTCATGATTTGAAGTACTTTATTATTAAATTCATTGTATGATTGTGGTATTTCAACCTGCTTAGCTTTGTGTGTACTAGCGTGATCTGGACTAGTACATTATACACGTGAGTGTCCGAATCCAGAATTCGGCACGACAGGATGGTATCGAGCCATCTTGACTCTAGGACTTAACCCTAGTTAGACGGGCCGTTTTAGAGGAGTACAAATTAATTTCTAAAGGATAAAATTTGGGCAAGAATACTCAAAGAAATCTTGACTTATCCCTTCTTCCTTACTTCATACCTATGTCAGATTCTCGTTATTACTTTTGTATTCTTTTAAAATTTTAGTAATCGACGTTGCTCAAGCATGGCGGAATCGGATGGTCCACTCTTTGGCGAAGGCCACGGTGGCTACGCAGCCAGAGCTCGAGGATGCTCCAGTGTTGGGAGGCTTCACCGCCCTTCTACAAGTCTCGCACCGATAGTCAACGGATTGCTCGTGGATGGGAGACGACTCTACCTTGTACGCCCGAGAACGCAAGTGCTAGTCATCCGCTTACCACGGTGAAGCGAGCCAACTACGGGCGGGCATACAGAGTGTGCTCGGGTTGCGGCTGCTGCCGGATCAGCAGGACCACGGCCACGAGCCGGGATACCACTTTCGTGTGCACCAAGACGCTGGAGGACCTTCTTGCAGCGCGCTTGAGCTAGAAGACGACGCCGCCGTCACACTGGGCGTGTTCGCCACAAAGACAGAGGAGGTCATGGACGCCACGCTTTTGAGTCAGCAGGTCGGTAATCGTTTCTCGAGGAGACCGAGGTTGCTGCTGGAGACCAAAGAGCACGCTGCTCGAGGATCGCTGAGCTGAAATGGAGGAGGCTCTCACGGTCGAGGGAGTCTGACGTCATCATGGAGCTCGACGACGATTTGACGCAGGAGGAGCGGAGGAGCCAGCGCCAAGGCCAGAGGACCAAAGCACCTGTGGAGGCCCCAAAGCAGCACCGCAAGGGAGGGCATGGGGATCTCGCTTGTCTCGATGCAGCTCACCCGGTTCCACGTGGATCGGGCGAGCCGAGCGATGGTTGGAGGAGTGATTTCTTTCCGAGTCGTGATGATTAGCTTTTGCGTCGAGACTCCGTTGTTTTGAGTCGCGTCTTTAGTTTCAAACTTAGCTATGCGAGGTGTTGTACTGAACAATTTGGTGTGATGTTGTGACTGCTGTATGGTTGCATAGTCCCTAGACTATGTGATAAACCATACCTAATTATTATTTATGCTTGAATGTTTAATGGTTTTTAAGTTACACCTGTTTCCCCGTATAAGTTCCTATGCTTGCCTATTCTTTTCCCCCTTATCTCTAAACCGTCGAAGAAATCAACAGATGATGAACACCCGCAACAGCGAAGCAGGAGGCAGTGGTACACGCCCAGGAGGCAGTCAGAGCGGTACACCACCACCCCAGGCAGCACCGCCAGTTGATATGCAGAATCTAGGAGCATTTCATGCATGACTCGATTAATGCAGCATTTATGATGGCCACAGTACAACAGATCAACACTCAAACAATCGCCAACAATCAAGCTGTGAACAACGGGCCACGTCCCTACTCGAGATTGTCCGAATTCATGGGGACTCGGCTGCCCACCTTTTCTGGTAACGCTAGCCCCCTGGAGGCAGATGATTGGCTAAGAACCATCGAGAGGAAATTGCATATAACGCAGTGTGAAGGAAACGAGAGGGTGCTTTATGCCTCTCACCAGCTTGAGGGAACCGCCGCAGAATGGTGGGAAAACTACTGCGCGTCACAGGAGAACCCGCAGGAAATTTCTTGGGAAGAATTCACCATAGCTTTCCGTCAATACCATGTGCCAGAGGGTATCATGGAATTGAAAAAGGAGGAATTCAGAGCGCTTAAGCAAGGAGGCCAATCAGTGGCTGACTATCTGAACAAGTTCACTCAACTTGCGCGCTACGCCCCTGAAGACGTAGCGACTGACAAGGCTAGACAATCCCGTTTCCTGAAGGGACTTAACACAGGACTGCAGGTGGGGCTGATTACCCACACTTTCCGGATTTTCAAGAATTAGTAACAAGGCGCCAGACCGAGGACAAGCGCAAGGAACTGGATGATAATCAGAACGCCGCATGGCACAAGAAAGGAGGACGCCATGGCCAAAGAAAGACCAAGAATGATGCCTCGTTAGCCCACGGGTTTCTCGTGAGGAAACGTTGTCAGGACACCGCCGCCAATGCCAAGATCGGCCGGACAAACCCCTCAGACTCCTGTTAGAGTTAATAATCAGGGTAGTGGAAATTAGCAAATGGCAGGAAGGCGCTGCTATAACTGCAACGAAACCGGACATTTCGCCAATATGTGCCCCAAGAAGGGAAGTGTGACCCCAGTGCGCTTCAACTTAGGGAGCACACCAGCCAAGACCCCTGTCCAAGGAGGAAGTCGAGGACACACGACTAGCCGACTACGCCGCAAGCATTCTCTCGAGGCGTAGTCAATCACATTGCGCAGCATTTAAGTCCGTAATGCCACAGACGTCAGTGCTTGGTAAGTTCCTAGTCAACTTCGGTGCCTACAAGATATTTGATTCGAGCTTCACATTCATTCGTTTCTCGAGATTTTGCTATGAAAAATGAGCTGGATATTGTTAACCTTAAAAGTACACTCCTAGTTCAATCTCGGATCGTAACTCCGCTCTAAGGTCGGATGTTCTCGAGTTAAGCTACTAATAAAAGGAGTAGAGTTCCTAGCTTAACCTTATTATATTAGATACCCAAACCTCGGATGTTATCCTCGAATGGATTGGTTGACCAAGCATAAGGCTATATTAAATCAAGGGAGAAGAGTCGTGGTCTATCGAGAGCCCGGCGGAAGAAAAGTGGAATTTCAAGCTAAGGCGATCGAGAAGGACAGATGTTAGTAAACAATTTGAAACCGTCGGATAAGAGATGTACCAAGGGTCATGAATACCGGATGTTTTCCCAAGGAATTACCAGAATGCCACCTGCACGAGAGACATAGAGTTCATAATTGACTTAGTACCGTGGACAGCACCCATAGCAAAGAGACCATATCGGATGTCTCTGAAAGAACTGTTGAAATGAAAAAGCAGATCAAGAGTTATTGGAAAAAGGATTCATTAGGCCGAGCTCGTCACCATGGGGAGCACCGGTTCTGTTTGTTAAGAAGAAAGATGGGAGTTTTCGGATGTGTATAGACTATCGCGCACTTAATGAAGTGACGATAAAGAATAAATATCCTTTACCGCGGATAGATGACCTTTTTGATCAATTAAGAGGAGCAGGAGTATTTTCCAAGATCGACCTTAGGTCGGGATACCACCAATTGAAAATCAAGACAGAGGACATACCCAAGACGGCATTTTCTTCAAGATATGGACACTACGAGTTCACCGTTATGTCGTTCGGATTGACAAATGCGCCTGCTTACTTTATGAACTTAATGAACAAAGTGTTTATGGAATACTTAGATAAATTTGTGGTCGTGTTTATAGATGATATTCTAGTTTATTCAAGGACGGATGAAGAGCACGCACAACATTTGAGATTAGTGCTGGAGAAACTAAGAGAGCAACAGTTGTATGCGAAATTCAGTAAGTGTGATTTCTGGAAGAGTAAGGTAGATTTCTTAGGGCATGTCATGACCGCCGAAGGAATCGCAGTAGACCCAAGCAAGGTCGAGACAAGATCTTGCATTAGAAGTCGCCAAAGACGGCTTCGCAAGTTCGAGTTTTCTTGGAATGGCTGGATATTACCGATTTATAGAAGGATTTTCGACAATTGCCAGGCCAATTCACAATTGTTAAAGAAAGAGAAGAAATTTGTTTGGACACCAGACTGTGAGAGAAGTTTTCAAGAATTGAAGAAACGATCGACATCGCCGCCAAAGATAGTTCAACCAGATGTACACCAGAGTTTTGACATTTACTGCGATGCATCACGCCAAGGACTTGGATGCGTGTTAATGCAGAATGGAAATGTAGTAGCCTATGCATCAAGGCAATTAAGGCCACATGAAAGGAATTACCCAACGCACGATCTAGAATTAGCAATGTAGTGCATGCCACGAAGATATGGCTTCACTATCTTATGGGCAATAGATGTGAGGTGTATACGCACTATAAGAGTTTTAAATACATTTTCACCCAACTGATCTGAACATGAGACAAAGGAGATGGTTGGGCCGATCAAGGATTACAACATGGGTATCCATTATCATCTCCAGAAGGCCAATGTAGTGGCCGATGCCCCGAGTCGGAAAAGTCATGGTCTAAGTTCGATAGTGGGAGAAAGCCAGGGAGAACTGTGCAAGGATCTTCAGAGATTGAAATTGGAAGTTGTTCCGGAAGGATTTGTAGCCGCTCTAGAGGTGAAGCCTATTTTAGAAGATCAGATTAGAGAAGGTCAGAAGGACGATGAGAAGATCAAGCGAATCAAGGCTAAGATGGAGGAAGGCCAAGCAAAAGAATTTAAGCTGGACGAACATGGCACGTTATGGATGAAAGAGCGCATTTGTGTGCCTAACAAAAAGGAATTAAAGCAGTTAATATTGGAGGAAGCCCACGACTCCAAGTATTCGATACACCCAGGAAGTGCAAAAATGTATCAGGACTTGAAAGAAAGGTTCTGGTGGCCGAATATGAAGAGGGAGGTAGCTGAGCACATAGCATTATGTGATGTGTGCCAGCGAGTCAAAGCTATGCATCGAGACCGCGGATCAGCTGCAGAGCTGAAAATACCAGTGGAAATGGGAAGAGATCGGAATGGATTTCATTACCGGATTGCCAAGGACGCAGGGAGGTTATGACTCCATATGGGTCATAGTGGATCGATTGACAAAGGTCGCACATTTCATACCGGTCAAGACCACCTACTCAGGAGATAAGTTGGCAGAACTATACATGGCAAGAATCATTTGCTTGCATGGAGTGCCAAGGAAGATAGTATCGGACAGAGGTACCCAATTTACCTCAAGATTTTGGGGTAAATTGCATACAGCAATGGGCACCCGTTTGAATTTCAGTACAGCTTATCACCCGCAGACGGATGGACAGACAGAAAGAGTCAATCAGATATTAGAAGATATGTTAAGAGCCTGTGCATTAGCATATGGATCGACTTGGGATAAATGCTTGCCATATGCGTAGTTTAGTTACAACAACAGCTACCAGGCTAGCCTTCAGATGTCACCCTTCGAAGCATTGTATGGCCGACCTTGTAGGACGCCGTTAAATTGGAATGAGACGGGTGAGCGTCGTGTCTTCGGACCGGACATACTGCAAGAAGTCGAAGAGCAAATAGCACTAATCAGAGAAAGGTTAAGGATCGCACAGTCGAGGCAGAAGAGTTATGCAGATAACCGCCGCAGGGATTTGAGCTTTGAGCCTGAGGATTATGTGTATCTCAGAGTTACGCCCCTTAAAGGAGTCCAGAGGTTTCACAAAAAGGGTAAACTTGTGCCAAGATACGTAGGGCCGTTCAAGATCATGAGCCGTAAAGGCGAGGTCGCGTATCAACTGGAGTTACCGCAGTCATTAGCCGGAGTACACAATGTCTTTCATGTATCGCAACTCAAGAAGTGTCTCCGAGTGCCTGAAGAACAAACGTCACTGGAAGAAGTTGATCTACAGAAAGACTTGACTTACAAGGAACAACCGATAAAAATTCTGGATACAGTGGATAGGAAAACAAGGAGCAAAACAACTCGTTTCTGCAGAGTTCAGTGGAGCAATCACACAGAGAGCGAGGCCACCTGGGAACGAGAGGAAGATCTGAAAAAGGAATTCCCAAACCTATTCTCAAGTTAGCCTTCGAATCTCGGGGACGAGATTCTGTTAAGGGGGGTAGGTTTGTAACGTCCTGAAATTTGCCCGGATTTAATTTTTAGAGTTATTTGAATTTTTGAGAATTAATCAATCTTTATCTACATTTAATTGCATTTAATTGAATTTATCTGGATTTGTGAGAATTTATTGGATTTTAAATAAAATCTAATTGAATTATTCTTCTCTGGATTAATTAAAATCAGAAAAAGTATTTATCAAAAATAAATGAAAATATTTTATTTAAGCTCAAAATGCTCTGTAATATTTTCTAGAATTTTTCTAGAATTTTTCGGGTATTTATTGCTCCAAATAAATACTTTGAATTTCTATAATTATTTTATTAGCAAAACTTGGAAAATCGCTTGACTCTGATGTTAGGTGGCCCAACAACTAACGGTCATCATCACCAAACCCTAAGCGCAATTTCACCTCGTTCGCTTCGATCCCGATCGACGGTCCGCCATTGGGCCGCTCGTGGCATGCGAGGCGTTGGATCGCGTTAAACGATCGATGAGATGTCGACGCGTGGCATCGCTTATCCGAACTCGCGCCAACCCGCGCGTTGATGGCGACGGACGCTCGATGGGACCGGCTTCTCGACGGAGCGCATGTCGGCCTTGCCGCCCATTGGCCGCCGCAGATCATGTCGGGGATTTCTTCGCGCGTCTCGAGGCTGTCCGAGCGAGTGAAATAGGCCGGCGTGCGCAGCACTTCACCCCGTTTAGGTTGCCACCTCTCCCGTGCACTCTCGTCCACCATAGAGGGCACTAGAGCTCGCCGTAGTTGCCATTCCTTTCCCCTCGTTCTTCATCGTCTTCCGCCGTATTCCGCCGCTCCCCGACGCAGCCAAGACCCTCGCCGAGTTCCTTGCGCCAAGGCCAAGGCCCGGCCACTCTTCCGACTGACACTTTCGAAACGCCGTCGCCCACTCCATCTTCTCCAAGTCCGCACCAAGACCGCCATATTTCTTCTTCGCTTCGCAATTTCTCTTCTCCATCGTTGGATTCGCATCGGATGCTCAAGGTGAGGCCGCGTGTTCGTTTCCCTTGGTTAAGGCCGAAACGGTAAGGATAGATCTCGCCCGTTAGATCTTAATCTTGTGGCTCCGATTGTGCCGCGTAGGCTGGGGAATAGTGAACTTCCGTGGTAACGATAGCCGTTGGATCTCTATCCAACCGCTCAAATGCGCCCACGCTAGAGCCGAATAGTAAACCGTGTGGGTAATCGTAGCCGTAGATGTTCAATCGGACCGTCGCTATTGCGCCACGTAGGCTTAGGAGCAGTGCATCGCTCGGTAACGACCGACCGTTGGATCTGAATCCAACGGTCGGGAAGAAATGCGCTGCGTGGCTTGATGATTCTTCGCCGTGCCTTCCGGTTGGCCGAAAGCATTGTTCTCAGGGGGCCCACATGTCGCCGATTGATGACCCCTACCAGGCCGACGAGATGACATCATCCGGGCCCACTCCGCCGATGGGCCGAGGGCGACGTGGAAGCCTCTGGTGCCGACACGTGTCCAGCCGAGGGATTAATCCGGATTTTTAGTAAGAAAATAAATAAAGAAATTCGGTTTTATATTTATTGAATTTCAGCAAACTTGAAAATGCTGTAACTTTTGCGTTTTAACTCAGATTTGGGTGATTCCAGTGCCCAAAAATTTGTAAAAATGTAAACTATTTAATAGTGATTTTTATTTTATTTTTGATGATGGTCTTGCTGTCTGTATTGCATATTTATTGTGTGGCTTGCTTGTACCGAGTAGACTCCGAGTTGCCGGAATTCGCCGAGGGGGAACTCGAAGACCCGTCGTAGACCTCGGACCTGAACCAACTGCTATTTGAAGGCAAGTCATGCTTTGATCATCTTGCGCCTAGTTTTCAAAGTATATTTTGATTTCCATATCGCATGCTATGTTAAGTACAAATACTATCGGTTAAATTGGGAAATGGTAGCTAAAAGCCAAACTTGTTTATGCCACCTTGATTATAATGTTTATATGCCCTGAAATCCTTGTCCACCCTAAGATGTTTAACATGTTGGATGCTAATATGATGCCAACACGGGAGGCTAGACCGTGATTAGTCGCTTAGCCCGCTTATATGCGTTGAATGTCTTCCAAATTGCAAATGAATGTTGACTAAACAATTATGGAACGCATTTTGAAATGATGCGATGATGTCATGAAATGGAATTGAGGGTAGCGACCTGTGTGGTTCTACTCGTACAATGAAGTGGGCATTGGCATGTGTTGCAATAATGCAAAACTGGGTGGGAAATGATTTGGACCGGGGCAAGTGGCAAGAAGGCTTCGAGCCAGGTGGGCCTGTGTGGCAACGGGATGTATGAAAGGCTGTGTGGCGAGAATTATGGTTGTCTTGCCCGGGACAGTTAAGGACTTTACCTTACGAGCCTTTGAACGGAGTTCGTACAACCACTTGTCCCAGTATGGGACGGACCTAGTTTAGTAGGTTTCTAACCTCTTTCCCTTGAAACTGGGGGTGACAAAGGCACACCAAGGTAACAGTAGGAAGCGCGTACTGCAGCGGCTTGGTATTCCATTCAACTAGCACTTGCTCTGTCTAAACTTCGGCCTGAGTGAGGGAAGTGTTAGAAGGAAGTACCGCGGGTTCATCAGCTAAATGTTAGTTTCAAAGACTTTGTTGCAATCAATCACCGTGTGGTGAGCGATCAGATCCTGTGGGTAAAGTGTACTGACCTCAAGAGTGTGTGTGTGAATCTATTCAATAGCCGTGGTTCATGCATTGACATTGCTCGGTGATTACAGTCAAGGGTTAGATTTTAAAAATAAAAGATGTGGATTGGGTGGCTATGTGCCAAAAGCTAATGAATGAAACTAGGGCTGTGTGCCTAACCCTTGGAAAAGAATTGAGAAATTAATTATTAATAATATTGGTTTTACTGCTTTCAATCTAATAGGATTACCTGTTTAAAGAAATGCTGCTTCGAGCAAAATAACCGATTAAGCCTTTCCTTTGGAATAAGCCATGCATGTAGTTATAGACCTGCATTGTGCATGACTTGTTGAGTATGTTGTATACTCACCCTTGCATCGACAAAAACCTCGAAGAAGAAGCCGTGCCAGACTTGGGAGGAGGAGTTCATCGGGCCGGGAGGATTAGGGGTTGAGCCGCACTTCGCTTTACTCGTGGCTATGAAGGGTTCCTTGTTTTACTTTTGCTTCCGCTGATAAACTTATGCTACTTGATATTTATTGCCCTGCGCGGCAAACTATTGTAAGGTGGCCATAAGGCCGTGTAACTCGTTATTACTCATGATTTGAAGTACTTTATTATTAAATTCCGCTGTGTATGATTGTGGTACTTCAACCTGTTTAGCCTGTGTGTACTAGCGTGATCCTGGACTAGTACATTATACACAGAGTGTCCGAATCCGTAAATTCGGGGCACGACAACAGAGAAAAGCGATAGACGAAGCGGTCTAATCACGGAACAGTCATGACAGCAGTCGCAAGAACGATCATGATTTCAAGCCCCGATGGCCCAAGGCCACGGGCGTTCTGTCAGGGGATCCGCAATGCGGACTTCCCTACCAGGTTCTGGGTGCCAGTCAACATAACCAAGTACACAGGGGCAACAAACCTAGTGTCTAGTTAGAAGACTACCGGCCAGATGCAAGTGGAGGAGCTATTGATGACCTCTTCATCATTCAAGTACTCCCATCTACCTCAAGGATTCGGCTCCACTTAGCTCAAGTACTTGCCTGCAAGACCATCAGAACTCGGGCCGACTGAAGAACCTCTTAGCTGGCAACTTTCGTGGCACTTACAAGCGCCTTTGGGAATTCTCGGGACTCAAGAGCTACAAGCAGCAAGCGAGGGAGACTCTCCGGGACTACATCTGGCGCTTCTCCCAACAGTGCAATGAGCTTCCCGATATTCGCGACGCCGACGTCGTTGGAGCTTTCATCTACGGCACCACCTGCAAAGCCTTGGTGCACAAGTTGGGCTGCGTCAAGCCCAGAACCACCAAGGAACTCTTGGACATCGCCACCAACCCCGCCTCTGGTGAAGAGGCTGTGGGGGCCATCTTTGAGAAGGGGAAGGTCAAGCGTGATCCCGGCGCAGAAGCCGGCGCCTCCTCCAACCGCTCCCACAAACGAAAGCGGTGAGGGAAGCAAGGCCGCGAAGGCCACTTGGTCGCGGCCGCCAATCGCCCTGCCAAGCAGCAGGCACGGCAGGCGCCCGACCATTTCGAGAAGCTGATGGACAGCCCGTGTCCGAACCACGGGTATCCCGTCAGCACGTACCGGATCTGGAAACTCAAGCGCTTCATCTCCGGACCCCACGCCATCGGGGCAAGGGAAGAAGGGGACTCGCACCGATGCCGAGGAAAGAGGGCGACGCCGAGTTCCCAGAACCCAACGGCTGCCTCATGATCTTCGGCGGGCCAGCGTGCTACGCCGACAAACGGTGACTCAAGCTCGCCTACCGTGAGGTCCACATGGTGACTCCCGCTGTGCCCAAGTACCTCCGGTGGTCGGAGTCCCCGATCACTTTCGATCGGACCGACCACCCCGACCTTGTTCCGCAGCCAGGGAGATATCCACTGGTCGTCGACCCCATCGTGGGGCCAAAGCGCCTGTCTAAGGTGCTCATGGACGGCGGCAGCGGCCTCAACATCCTGTATGTTGAGACGCTCAACGCCATGGGGGTCCCTCGCTAGAGTCTCCGACCGAGCAAGGCGCCCTTCCACGGCGTCGTCCCAGGCCAACAGGCCTATCCACTTGGGCAGGTCGACCTGCCCGTCACCTTCGGGGGACCGGACAACTTCCACACCGAAACCCTCACCTTTGAGGTTGTGGGGTTTCCTGGCTCCTACCACGCCATCCTGGGGAGGCCGTGTTATGCCAAGTTATGGCGGTCCCCAACTACACCTACCTCAAGCTGAAGATGTCGGGACCACGGGGGATAATCACCGTGGCCTCGTCCTTTCAGCTTGCCTACAACTGTGAGCAAAGTAGTTGCGAGTTGGCATCGGCGGTCATCGCATCCGCCGAGCTCGATAACCTCCGGAGGGAAACCTCTGAGTCCGCCCCCGACTCCGGCAAGTCGGGGCCAAGATCCTTCAAGTCCGCCGAGGACACGGCGGAGGTCGCAATGATCCCGAGGATCCGCCAAGGCAAGCGGGTCGAGTCATGCTCCACGCCAATAGGAAGCTGCCGCCGACTTCCTCTGCGCCAATCGAGATGTCTCGGAAGCCCTCCGACATGCCAGAATCCTAAGGGATGTCGTAGAGCACTCCTTGAACATCCGACTGTGCTCAAGGTCACGCCTAACGCCTAGCCGCTCGACGAGGAGAGCGCAGGATCATAGGGGAGGAGATTGCCAAACTTTGGCCGCGGGGTTTGTAAAAGTGGTGTGCCACCCGAGTAGCTAGCCAACCTCGCCCTTGTAAAAAGAAATGGGTAATGGAGAATGTGTTGACTACACGGCCTGAACAAGGCATGTCCTAAGGACCCGCTCCTCATTGCCTCAAGATCGACCAAGTTGTCGACTCCACCGTAGGGTGCTAATCCTCGCCCTTTCCGATGCCTACTCAAGCTTCCATCGATAGCGATGAAAGAGTCCCACCCATCATCGACCTCTTTCATCACTCCGCTTAGCTCGCTTACATTACGTGTATTGATGCCATTCGATCAAGAACGCGGGTGCTACATACCAGCAATGTATGCAACGATGCTTCAGCGACTCAAATAGGCACGTAACTATGTCGGCGTCGTCGCGGACATCATCATCAAGACTAAGAAGGTCGACGACCTCGCCGCCGACTTAGAAGAAACTTTCCGCGAACCTCGGCGGTCTCGAATAAAGCTCAACCCCGAGAAATGCATTTTCGGGTCCCTAAGGAAAGCCGCTTTCGCTTCGTCGCTCTCGAACGTGGCATCGAAGCCAATCGAGAAGTCCACGATCATGAAGATGGGCCCGGTCGGCAACCTAAAGGTCAAAAGTGGCAAAGATGCCTTGCGACCACGAGCGTTTTTGTGTCTTGCCTCGGCGGTAGCGGAATAGCTCTGTTACAAGAAGCCAATCGGCCAGATTAATTTGGGCCAGCAGGAGACACAGAAGCCCTCAGCCGATCGGAAGCGTTCTTGACCTCACCAGTCTTGAGTAAGCCCAGTATCGAAGGAACCATTGCTCCTCTACATCATTTGCCCGACCTAGGTCGTTAAGCGCTGACACTTCGTCGTGGGCGATGCGGAAGAAGGCCATATGCTCCAGGTACAGCGGCCAATCTACTTTCATCGATGAAGTACCCTCCGAGTCAAGGCTCGGTACCCTGAGTGCAGTGAAATTGCTCTATCGATGCTCATCACGAAGAGGAAGTTGGTCCATTACATCGGCCAGAGCACCCTATCTCAAGTGGTGACCTCTTCTTCACCACTCGTAGAATTGTCCTAACATGACGCCTCGGAAGAATAGTGTAACACCCCAATTTTTGCTTTTCTTGCATTTTATTGGTATTTTGAAATTTTGAGAATTTCTGGAATTTATTTGGATTTATTTGGAATTATTTGAATTTATTTTGAATTAAACCATTTATCAAATTAATTAAATAATGGAAAAGTTAAAATAAATTTTTGCTGAAAATATTTTATTTGAGTCACAAATGTCTAAAATATTTATGAGAATTTTTCCAGAATTTTCACGATATTTTTAATGCCCCAAATAAATTATTTTAAATTCGGAAATATTTTTTAATCGAAAAGGATTAAAATCCAAATGAAACGATCTTGGGCGAAGTCTTGTGCGGCCGCCTCGGAAAAAACCCTAACGTGCCGCCGTTCGATCTTCATCAAGCGGCTCTCATCGCGCCAAATCACCGCCTCGATTTCCGTCGGATTCCGCGATCATTGCTGTGGGCCTCGGTTTCGCGATTTTCCGGACGTCGAGGCCCTATTTAAGGGGCCGCCACCCGTGTCGTGATCCTCACTTCGCCGCACCGTCCGATACTCAATCACGCCGCCCGAGCCTTACGCCCGCCGCCGCACAAGCTTCAAAGTTCCGAAGCCAACCGCAGAGTTCTTGGCGTCGTTAAAATCGCCGCATGCCGTGATTCTCCGCGCCGCCCGATACCACCATTGGACTCAAAGTGTCCGCCAGCTTCCGGAAGCATTACCGCCGTCGCCGGAAAGTCACGGAGAAGCGCCAGCGCCCGCGTCGTCGTCCTCATCTCCGGTCAAAGACAGCCGCGCCAGCTTTCGCTCGCCCGCCGAAGTCGAGCTTCGCGGCCGTCCGTCGCGCATCAACGATCCAGATTCAGCCACGTCGCCTCAAAGCAGTAAAGCCCATCTTCTAAGCCCCACCGGTTAGATGCAAATCAGGGACACCGTCGTGCCCGCGTCGCCATACCTTACGTGTGGACGACAAAGGCGGACCCACACGTCGATCTCACGCGCACCATGCACTTTGTTCACGCAGTGTCAGCGGCAGCGTGGGACCCACATGGCGATCGCGCGTGTCTTTGTCACAGACGAGACGCCGAGCAAAGACGGGCCCACTCGTCACCGCGACGCGATCGCGGCGTAAGTGACGCCATCACGACGCGTCATGCCGACGCTCACTGGGGACCCACTTGTCGATGAGAGAGCCAAAGTCGGCCGACGTCACGATGGCGTCGGCAAGGCCGCGGTCATTCTTGTGGGTATCGACCGCGTGTCACGGATGGCGTAATAATTAATTTTCCGAAAAAGAAAATATTTATTTAATTCGGTTTATTGATTTTAAATGTATTTTGAAACTTCAAATGCTTATAACTTTTGCGTTTTAACTCCGATTTGAGTGATTCCAATTTCTATAAATTTGTAAAATCAAGCTCTTTCTGTTTATGAATTTTATTTGAATTTTAGGCTTGAGTTTCTCTCTGTTTTATTTATTTATTGCTATTTATTTATGCAAGTACGGCCAGACGCTGAAGTGCGAAGGTTTGAGGAGAAGTTTCGACCTAGGAGCAAGTTCAGAACCGTAACCAAAGCACTTTTTGAAGGCAAGTTGTGTTTGATCATGTTGAACCTATTAGAGCAAATTATTTTGATTTAAACTATTGCATGCTAATTTGATAGAAATGATTTTGAATAAGTTTTGGGATTAGTTAAATGCCTAAGTTGTCATGATGCCACCTTGTCACATATAATTGTAGGCCATGAATCTTTTGTCACCCTAGGATATGGATTAATAGTTGGACTTTTATAATTTGCCAACATGGGTTGAGTAGACCAAAGTAGTATGCTTAGCCCTACCACGTGGACATTTCATGATTTTGGAATACCAAAGTGAATAATTGACTTAATGAGATATTGAACATGCTTTGTGAATGAGACATGTGTTATTGAGTTGATGATGGCACGTGGTGCAATGGTAAAGAACCGGTGGGAAAATGATTTAGGCCGGGGCAAATGGCAAGATTGTTTCGTGGGCCAAGAGCGGCAATCTAGGTCGATTTGGTTTTATTGAACATGGACATTTGAGTTACACTTTGTTAGTCTTGCCTCGGTCAACTAAGGACTTAACCTTGCAGCATTTGAATCGAAGTCTCTCATATGGCCACAAGCTCCGTGAATGGGACTTTAGCTGAGATGTAAACCGGGAAATCTATTCTTTGGTCTTGCTGTGGTGGTGTGAGGCCCGGAGGCGGAATGAGAACTCACATGGCGCAAGAGGGGGCCCTGGTGTGGTAAACCCCTCTCCAAGGTTGAAACCTTAGCGGCGATCTCGGGTTTAGATGGAACTTTGGAAAAGCTTAATTCTGTTATTTGCCTTGGTGGTATTTGACTGTATCTTGTGGGTAAAGTGTATAACCTCTGCAGAGTGTACAACCTATTCGAATAGTCAGGTTCACAGTAATGAGCATCGCTTTCTATGATTCTGAGTCCAAGGGTTAGATTTTCATAAAAATGAATTGTTGATGGAAAATGCTTGGGTTGGTGATGATGAATTTGACTTAGGATGGAAAATGAATTACAATTGAAATGCTTGTGAAAGCTACTATTCCTACTATCGTTTTCTTGCTTTGCAATCTATTATTGTTTATTTGAAATGTCAGATCGCTCATGAACCATAGCCTATCCTTTGTACTAAGCCATGCATGTAGAATATTAGAATTGCATTCTCAGGCATGACTTGTCGAGTGCTCAAAGTACTCACCCCACAACAACACAACTTCAGCTTGAAGAAGAAGCAACCCTCGTCAGAGGAGGAGTATCGGAGGAGCCGATTTAACTAGGAGCGAGCCTAATCGAGTTACGTGGCAAATTGGTTGGCGCCACGAGTTTATTTTATTTCATTGATTTGAATATTTTAATAATCCTTCAGCCTGCAGGCGTATCTTTGTAACTTGACCATAAGGTCAATCAACTAGTTTGAGTATTTAATTAAAGTACTTATTATTTCGTTGGATATGTTTGTGATATGTACCGATGTTGAAACTGTGTGCACTAGCGTGATCCTGGACTAGTGCTGAAACACAGAGGGTCCGGATTTGCAAATTCGGGTCCCGACAAAGAGCCAAGTGGGCACTCGAGCTCAATGGCCACGACATATCCTACATCCCCCGGACGGCGATCAAGTCACAGGTCTTGGCCAATTTTGTTGCCGAGTAGACCGAAGCCCAGGCGCCACCAGCGCTTGAAGACCCCGAGTACTGGACGATGTACGTCGACGGGTCCCATACCAAGAACGGAGCGGGTGCTGGCGTCGTCATTGTTTCCCCGCTCGGGAACAAGCTCCAGTACGCCATTTGACTGCTCTTCGACGCAACCAACAATGTCGCCGAGTATGAAGCCCTCGTCAACGGTCTATGGATCGCTGTCGACCTCGACACGCGCCGACTCTATGGACATAGTGACTCCAAGCTTGTCGTCGACCAAGTCATGAAGGCCACGGAGCCTTGTGACGCCTGCATGGCAGCGTACTGTCGGGAAGTGCGCAAGCTCGAGGAAAGATTCAAGGATTTCAAGCTTCACCATAGCTACAGACGCTACAACAGTGAGGCCAATTACCTAGCTAATCTCGTCTACAGCAAAGGACCGGTCCCGCCTGGGATCTTCATCTGCGATCTTCGCAAACCCTCCATCCGGCTGGACTCGACAACCGAGCAGGCGCCCGACCCGCCGAACGCAACCGCTCTGACTACCGAGCGGTCGAATGAGGAATCTTCCGGGTCGGGCCGCGACGTGCTGGTAGCCGACTCCGACTAGAGAAAGCCCTTCATCGACCAGTTGACTGACGGATCACTCCCCGCCGACCCAATCGAGGCCCGACGTCTCACTCGACGGGCGAAATCCTTCGTCCTAGTCGGAGAAGACCTCTACAAGAGGAGCCCCTCCGGAGTCCTCAAGAAATGTATTCTGGACGACCAGGGGAAGCAGCTGTTGCTCGATATCCATGGCAGTGTCTGCGGCCACCACGCCGCACCACGGTCCCTCGTAGGGAAAGCCTTCCGACAAGGCTTCTATTGGCCGATTGTCAGCGGGCCGACCAAAGCAGATCGCTCGACTCGCTGGCGGTGCCGCTTCTTTGCTCTACAGATGCATCTTCCCAAGACAGCCTTGCGACGCGATCCCCATCACATGGCCATTCGCAGTCTGGGGACTCGATTTGGTCGGGCCCTTCAAAAAGGCGCCCGGGGGCTTTACCCACCTACTCGTCGCGGTGGACAAGTTCACCAAATGGATAGAGGCCAAGCCAGTCGCCACCATCACCTCGGTGCAAGCGGCAAACTTTTTCCGCGACATCGTTTATCGGTTCGGAGTCCCAAACTCCATCATCACCGATAACGTGACGCGGTTCACGGGGAAGGAATTCCTCGAGTTTTGCGACGACTTCAACATCCGTGATCGATCGGGCACCGTGGCTCATCTCGGGACCAACGGTCAAGTCGAAAGGGCAAACAAAGATGATCCTCCAAGGGCTCAAGCCACGAATCTTCAACGATCAAGAAATTCACGGACGATGGGCGCCGAAGCTACCCTCAGTTCTTCGGGGCTCGCGGACTACACCGACCGACCGACCGTGTTTACGCCATTCTTCATTCCTGCTCGCAGCCGGGTTGTCTTGCCAACCGACCTGGAATATGGCGCCCTGAGACTGCAAGCTTTTAACGAGGCACGGGGGCTCGACTCGCAAATAAGATGCCGCCGACTACCGACGAGACGCTGCGGACGGGCATTCTTTGATCGGCCAAGTACCAGCCAGACGCCGCGACGCTACTACAATCGCCGATCCATGCCGGTCCTTCAACGCAGGACTGGGTCTGCGCAGTCCACCCAACAAAAATAGGCACAAGCTTCCCCATGTAGGAAGGTCCTTCACCGCGTCAGGAGATATCTGACCAGGCACCTTTCGACTCAAGGATACCAATGGCAACGTCCTCTCCAACTCATGAAATATAGAAAAGTTAAGGCGATTCTATCCCTAAAGCTCTTTCTTGTCCTCGCCAAGATTTTTACCCTTCCTCGAGTTCAAGCGGCCAGCCATGGCGACCACTGACCTGGTCCCCACGCACCACTGGGGCTACCACCATACACTCACACGGGTCGGTGACCCGACCAGCCATTCGGTTCCCCCTAGTGGTAACCCTCTCGACCCAAGTATTTCGCCCACGCCTAGCGCCACGGCCATAAGTAGTGCTTTGCGAAAAAGGAAGTGCCCATGCGGAGCGACCCTAGTCGGTCAGGAACACTCTTTTCCTGCCATGAAAGCTAAGTGTTCATATTACTCACATGGGTCGGTGACCGACCGCTATTCGGTTCCCCCTAGCGGTAACCCTCTCGACCCAAGTGCTACGGCCTACGCCCTAGCGGCTACGGTTGCTAAGTAGTGCTTTGCGGAAGAATGAAGTGCCCATGCGGAGCAACCCCTAGTCGGTCGGGAACACTCCTTTCCCACGCGAGTGCAAGTGAACATTTCGTACCTAAGTTCCTGCTTTCTTCGCGCTTTCCTCAAAAGTAACACACCGACCTAAGCTTGAACAACCCTCGCAGTTTCTAAGGCTATGGTCGTCAAGTGTTCATTACTTCAAGGAAATGCAAAAGATAAAGTCGAACTTACGGTTGGCCAGATCGACCAAAGCATTAAAACAAACTTTAGTTCATTACACGATAAAGTTTTTACATTGCCAAAAAGCAAAACATCTAACTTTTCTTCTACTCCCGGTGGAGGATGCTCTGCGGCGGTATCCTGGCAGCTATCACCCGGGCGCAGCTCGACTTGGATCTCGAATTCGTCGATCTCCTCGTCGGTCCGGGTTTTCGGCGATCTGATCATTGATGGTATCAAGGTTGATACCATCATAGTGGGAGATAGTGTAGACGAAAGCAAAAGAGGCCCCGAAAGGCGACGCTTTCTCGAATCGAAGCTCGACGTGTTTTCGCACGCGAAGCTAACTTCGGTGGCGTTTAACTCGAACCCTAAGATGGTCCCGAGCACCCTGAGCAGACGTCCCACCCTCGACTAAGGGTCGCCAGCTCGGCAACCAGGTCGGACCGCTCCCTCTCGCCAATCGCAATGCCACATTGCCACGCTCGCCAGCTGCGGACCGCTTATGTCACGACTCCACCGCCGCCTCAAGCGCCTATGGCGCCACATGAGATTCTTCTACAGCTCTGCAGATCGAAATAATGTCAAAAAGTGCGCCAGGCGAGCTGCAAAACCGACCAAGGGGTTGGGTCGCTTACCAGCAGCGGAGTCTGCTAGAGCGCGGAGCTCCTCCTCGGCCTTGGCCCGGGCCTCTCGATCGCGCGCTGCATCCCCTCGAAGACCCTCGACAAGGACCACCGAGTCCTCGCCAAGTTTCTTTGCCAAGGCCAGCTCTTCCCGAGCGGCGTCGCGCTCACTCCGGAGGCTTGTCGCCTCCGACCGCACAGTCTCCTCCGCGGCGACGGTAGCGTCCTTAGCGCTGTCGACCCCCACCAGGAGAGTCTCGAGCTCGGACACCTTCGATCTCAAGAATTTGTTTGCCCAGCGCTCCTCGTGCAAGATCTGCGCGATCTGACTCAGCTCCTGGCGGGTCTTCTCCGCCTCCCCGCCACACAGCAAGGCCTCCCGAAGCGTCACGGCTACGGGACGCCTTGCCGGTCAGTGATTCCTCCTCATCGGCCAGATTTCTGCCGGCGGCAGATCGGAGGAACTCGGACTTGTCCTCCGATCGGGCCCGCAAGTGCTACGAAACACGAACAAACTATTAGCCTATTGCGTAACTCACAAAAACCGCGAAGACTGGTTTTGTTTGGCTTATCACATGATGGGGGCGAATTCCACCGGTGATGGCGGCCCAGCGCCGGGAGGACTCATAAGGCTGCGACTCTTTCGATCTGGTTCACCGCCTCGCCTCAAGCGCGCGCCTCCTCAAGGACTCCCACTCCTCGCCCGCCTTATCGCCCAAAGACGAGGGACGGCTCACCGGACCAGATTGCCGCCCGGCCAGACAAGACGGGCAAAGATGGGACCACCCTTGGCTGCGCTTATGGGATCACGCGGCCACCTCCCGTGCGGGTTCGAGGACGACCGCCTCCGACGCAGTAGCCACGCCGGCGGCCTCTGGTGCAACGGGCGCGGATCACCCCAGGCATCCGGATCGCGTGAGCTGCTCCAGGGCGTGGCAGGGAAGCTCCTCACACCTTTCTCCGGGCGAGGCCCCAGACTCGCCTGTGGTCGCTCGGAGTTCCTTGTTCTTCGCACTTTCGTGCATACCGACCTTGTCGACTACTGGCAAACCATTTCGGTCATGCGCTCAAGGCCTTCGCCCGCCACACAAGGCTTTTTGATCGCCACGTACGAGGGGACGGCGCCGGGCTCAGATAACATCCTCATTTTTCATTCAAAAAATTAAAATCACGATGTAGCATTTGTAAAAGAATAATAATAAAAGATAAAAAAATAATAAAAATTTGTTTATAATAAAAACATTTGAAAAATGAGAATGTTCCTTTCAAATATTTTCAAAAACTTGACTTATAAATTAAGTTTGTTGATTTTATAAAGATTTGTACAAGTGTCTCGATTTACTAAAAGAATTTTTGTAGAAAATCTATATATTGAAAAATTCCAAAACCAAGTTTATTAGGTTCCAAATATTCCCTAGTATTTTAAGGAATTTTCCAGGATTTTTTAGAGTCATTTTACTATTTTATTCCAAGCACTTCCTCTTCTTAACACTATTCAAATTCCAAAGAAAAATAAAGGCCACGTGAACTACTCAGAAGCTGCCGTCTTCTTCAGTCAAAGCGCTTCAGAGAAAATTACTTCCTTCTCTCTCCTCCATTAGAGCCTCAACCGAAGCTTCCAGATTCCACCGCTTTTCACACCAAAAATTCCATAAAAATCAGTTTCGTAATCCTAATCGCCTCCTCTTCAATCCATGTACCGCCCCTCATTAAATCTTCCACTAGTTTGATCATAAACGCGAGGAAATGAAGTGACATCGCTTTTCCGCTTAATTCCCATTTTCACCGCCATGGTTAACCTTTTGGTCTTCCGCCCACACTATAAAAGGACCCTCAGATTCCTCTCTTCAACACTAATCCATTCAACAACTCCACGAGAGCTCCGTGGTCCTTGTTTCCACCGGTTTTCAAGAAATTCAGTGCGTTTGTTTCTCCGGTCACCGCCGCTACCCTAAGCATACCTCCATCGCCATCGCTGCTTAGTCATTCCTCCGCCGCTTGCCGTTGCCAGCCGGTGAGTTCGCCTACTACCGCAGCCGCCACCACTCGGCGGACACGGCTTTCTCGGCTTTCTCCTTCACGTCGGCTATCATTTGATGTTCTGTATCGCATCTGCTACAGTAATCGCGAGCTACAGTAAAAGATGGATCTAGTTTGTACATGTCCTTTTCAACAATTTGTGAAATTTGTGAATTTCAAGGTAAACTCATTTCAGCTCTAAATTGTATGTAACAAATTTTGTTAATTAGCAAAAATTAATACCTATTCACGGTAACTTTTATAAAATTTTATAAATAAATTTATACCATTAAAATATTCACGTAAAGTTTAAAATTACTTAATTTTGTAGTTCCTAAACCAGACATCCATAAATGTCAAAATAAATTTTATAAATCCTAGAAAATGCTAAACTAATTATCTGGAAGTTTTTATGAAATTACTTAATTAGTTTGATTTGCCAGTATTTTCCGAATTGTGTGTTTATTCGTTGTTTTTCATGCGATAGAAAGTGGCACGACGCCGACGCTCATTGGTCGATCCACAAGAAGACGACTCTCCTCACCACCAAGGCAAGTTCCCAGCAAATTTTTGCAAGTTCCTAGCAAGTTCCCAGCAAATTTTTGCAAGTTCCCTTGAAGCATGTTGATCCATGTTTGAAAATGCTTTGTAGATTTACAAACTTGCATGCTATGTTGATTACAAAAAAAAATATTATGATAGATTGTAGTTAAATACCTTGTTAATATGTATGCTTGTTACATATTAATTCATCTGTCCTTTGGCTGCCCTAGAATGATTAATTATAATATAAATGGCTTGACACCTTGTTTACCATAATAGTAGTGCTTAGTTATGCTAAATACTATCTGTATGTTTAATTGAAGGCTTGTTACTTGAAATTCTAAATGATTGAGTAGAAATATTATTTAAAAAGGGTGGTTGGTGCTGCCAGTTTGGTAAAATAAAAGAAAAGATTTGGTATTTTAAAACTTGAATAGGGTGGATTTGCAGGCATGGTCAGTAATGCACGAGACTCGGGTTTGAGTATGTACCACCCTAGTCACCTTAAGGACCGATCCCTTGTGATTATCAAACAATGTACAATAGTGCGGCCGCGGGTTCCGATATGGGACGGGTCTGGCCGAGTAGCTAGTGAAAACTTGATTAAGGCATGCCAGACAATGGAGTAGGCGTGGTTGTAGCCACAGGAGTCCTACAGGCGCAAGAGGGGGCTTCCATTATGGTTGTTGCCATTTGGCAGTGAAACCTTAGCAGGCGTGATTTAGTTAAGATGTAGCTAGAGAAATGGCCTTGTGATTTTCACTTGGGGTTATATGCCAAAGGAAGTGTATGACCAAAAAGAGTGAAATATCTCTTGCGGGTAAAGCGTGCAAACTCTGCAGAGTAAACAAACTATTCGAATAGCCGTACCCATGGTCAAGGGTGGACAGAGGGCGTTGTCACATGGTAGATTTTTCGCTACTTGGTTTCAAAATAAGATATTTATAAAATGAAAAGCTCGGTTGGAGCCATGAATGTTTTGATTTGATGAAAGTCTGTGGTTGGAGCCACGAGGAAAAGATTTCAAAAGAAAACCACGGTTGGTGCTGTGGAAAAGAATTCTTAAAATAAAACCATGGCCGATGTCGTGAGCTGGTTTATGTTTTGTTTTTCCACGGTTGGAGCCATGTCCTGAAAAGTTTGAAACTCTTATTTCTTAAAAGAAAATACCTTTGAAAATTGCTCTTCAAAATTCTAGTATAAAAATTGGCTTTTGGCAAATTAACCAATTTCTTCACTTGAATTCAACTACATACTGCATTTCTTTCCGGACTTGTTGAGTATGTTGCATACTCACCCTCGCTTTTCATTGCGGGGCTGCTTATTCCATAAAGCAGATCAGGAGATCAGAGATAGCTATCCAAGAGCCTGCATTCCGCCGTTCGACATCTGCGATGAAGGCTTTGAAGAGGAGGATCATCCGGACTTCTAGAATCGCGTTTTCTCCGGTCTTTGCCTATGGTGTTTTGGACTTCGCTTCGTCGAGTTTATTTGCTAGTTTAATGTTTCTGCTGCTGTATGACCTACGGGTCCAACTTTTGTAATAATGGGCCATGTCGCATGGTTATGGTCCATACTGTTATGATCTGTGTGTACTAGCTATTGATCCAGGGACTAGTACAGGTAAACACAATGGGCCCGTGATCCTTTTATGGTTCCGGCTGCATCGGTATCGAGCCAAGATCAGAGAACGTGACCTAGTTAGAATGGCCAAGCCTTAAGGATGATTATTTGCATAAAAATATATTTATGAACTTCTAAGTTCCTTTGCTTCTATCTTTTCTATCTTAGCATCTTGCTCCTGCCTTATCTTTCATTTAAAATGTTTTACTGACCTTACCTTGTTTCAAAATTCGCAGATGCCTTGCTATACCTCGTTTGCTGAGAAGGAAGGAGGTTTTTGTGAGTAGTTGTCTTTGATGCTCCAGGAGTTGGGATTTCCCCATCGTCCAGAATATCGATGCACCTCAATACCCAGCATTGGCTACAACATGTGGAAAGTCAGGTTGCTAGTCTACGCTAGGAGTCAAAATGCAGAAGATTGTCCCTTCTACTTCACCTCAGAACGACTGATGCTTGAAGGTGCACTTCAGGATGCTGCTAGAGAGGCTCTCATCCATTTGGGTGAGAACTATCGTGTTCAATGATTTGACACCCCTGCACTCTGCTCTTTCCTCGACATCGCCTTGAGGAGTCACACCGGCCTCCTGAGCTTGGAGTTGGAGTCTCTGACCCGACGATTGCGATGGGTTCGTTCATCCGGCGCAGGATGACGCCTATGTTCACATCTCTTGTGAGCTCCGGGGATGTGCGCAGGAGTTAGCTTCTAACGAGAAGGTAGGAAACCGCTACTTAAGGAAGCTGGGCCGCAGTAGCTTCCACTTCCACCACCTGTCATGAGGCACACTGAAGCGCCGCTCAGATCCTGCTTGGAGAGGAGCTTCACCTCAAGGTTTGACCCTGAGATGCCCATGCAGTCAAGCGCCGCCATGGTCCATTGATAAGAAGGACGGCCTGAAGTCTGTATGGTCAGAAGCCGCCCTTGGGGACTTCCTTGGGATTCGTGAACTACCCAGAGAGCTGTGACCTTCCCTGAATGTTAGTGCATCCCGCAGCCAGAGTGAAGAGGACCCTTCCTTCCCAGCCTTCGAGGAAGGTGAAGGGAGAAGTTAGTCTTGGCCAAGAGTGTCCATCTTTTGTCCACTAATAGAATGTGTAATAAAGAATGTGATGGATCTGTATCATGCTCTATGCGCTTGTGATACAAACCATCTTATCAAAAACTTTTATTTTATATAAGATTTTACGGTGGTGTTTTTTTTCGCGGGTTTAGTCTTTGTCATGATTGTGGGATGATTGCTTATTTCCTGCTTTTCTTAACTTTGTTTTTTCTCTCTTTCCTTGTGTTTTTCCCATTCTCAATTCCGGATGGTGAATACACGTAGCAGAGGTCATGGTGATGTTGAGTTGGTAGCAATGCGGTATTGGTCGTAAGTGGCGGAGGTCGGGCCAACTCAACACCCTACCAACAATCAATCACCACTTGACAAGGGAACCGGTACAAATTCCTTCCCTTATTGGAGAGCCAAGTATCCAATAGCTAATGACTATGCATCTTCAAGTAGTTCAAGGCATAGCCAATAACTTCAATAATCAAGCCCAACCTCACCAAATTTAATCCAAGTTCGAGAGTTTATAAGACAAGACCTTCCACCTTTGAGGGTCCATCGATCCACTAGTTGCAAATGATTGGATCAAAGAAATGGACCGGAAGTTGACATTAGCTCGATGGATGACTATGAAAGCGCCAACTTCACTTGGACATCAATACTGCAGGTGGTAGTCCACCGCTCGGGTGGGAGAACTCGTGCTTCCCATCAAAATGCGCCCGCCATTACTTGGGAAGAATTTGTTCAGAGCTTTTAGGGATGCTCATATTCCCCAAAGAAGTTATGGAAATGAAGAGGCGAGAATTCCATAGGCTCCAACAGGGTAATATGACCATGACTGACTATTTGCATAAGTTCAACCAATTGGCTCGATATGCTCCAACTGAAGTAGCCAATGAGGCCGACAAGATTTGGAAATTCATGGAAGGGATGGACCCAGAGATCAAGGCTTTATTGGCTTCCAATGATTATGCCACTTTCCAACAACTAGTGAACAAAACTCTGGCTCAAGAGGACATACAACGTCAGCGAAATGAGAATCGTAAGAGAGCAATTCAAGGTCAACATGTAGCTAGTGGGTCTAGGCCAAGGTTTGGACAATTTCAAGCTAGCAAGCCGATTCACCTAAGTGCAAAGGACCATGATATCGCAGACTCGTCCGACACAAACAGACACCCCGTCAAAACCTTGTTACTCACCAAAGAAAACTAACAATACAAATAGATGTGCGGTGCATACAATTGCCATCAAATGGGACATTATGCAACCAAGTGTCCTCAAAGCGCCAAACATAGCTCTAGTTCCATTCAACTTTGGGATCACTACAGACACCAAGTCAGTCGTCGTCATTGGTAACCCTCGGACTCCTGTAACCCCAAATCGAAATGGAAGGAGCCATGAACCATATCCTCGCTAAAGAAGCACAAGAAGCTCGGAATGTAGTGATGGGTACGTTTCTCGTAAACTCAGTTACTGCCATAATTTTGTTTGATTCTCGTGCATCTCATTCATTCATATCCAAGGGTTTTGTGGAAAGGAACCATTGGGATACAATGAACCTAAAGAACCCTATGATAGTAAAATCCCCGGAAAAAGAAATGATGACTAAAAAGGTATGTCCCAAGCTAGTAATAGAAATTAATGGGGTGAAGTTTCTAGCAAACCTTATCCTATTAGATTCCCAGGGAATAGATGTAATACTTGGTATGGAGTGGTTAACCAAACATGAAGGACAAATTAATTGTGCCAACCATACCATATCTCTTGTTAGTAAAGAAGGAGCCCAAGTATGCATCTTATCTGACCTTGCCTCAAGGCCAACCAGTCTATTGAATCAATTAAAGGAAATAACATTGGAATCAGTACCAGTAGCAAAAGAATATCCGATGTCTTTCCCGATGACTTGCTGTGCATGCCACCGGATCGAGATATAGAGTTTGTTATTAACTTAGTTCCCGCACAACCCCAATCCATCGAGACCCTATCGCTGTCTCGCTAACCTATTAATGGAATTAAAGAAGCAAGTTGAAGAATTACAAAAGAAAAGCTTCATTCGCCTAGTTCATCACCTTGGGAGCTCCAGCTTATATTTGTGAAAAAGAAGGATAATACCCTAAGAATGTGTATAGATTATAGATCTTTGAATGAAGTGACAATAAAAAACAAGTACCCATTGCCAAGGATCGATGATCTATTTGACCAACTCAAGGGAGCTTGTGTTTTCTCAAAATAGATTTAAGATCGGTACCATCATATTAAAATCAGAAGGAAGATATTCCTAAGATCGCTTTCACCACTCGGTATGGACTTTTACAGTTCACCGTGATGTCCTTCGGATTGACCAATGCACCAAATTATTTTATGCATTTGATGAACAAGGTGTTCATGGAATTTTTGGACAAATTCAGAGTTATCTTCATCGATGATATTCTGGTATACTCTAAAGATGAAGGAGAACATGAGAAGCATTTGTGTTTAGTTTTGGAAAAACTCAGGGAACATAAGCTTTATGCCAAGTTCAGCAAATGCGAGTTTTGGATAAAAGAAGTCTCTTTCTTGGGCCATGTTATTTCAACTGGAGGAGTTGCTATTGACCCGAGTAAAGTAAAGGATGTACTTGATTGGAAGCAACCAAAATCAGAAACTCAAATTAGAAGTTTTATTGGTTTGGCTAGATATTATAGAAGATTCATAGAAGATTTTTCCAAAATCGCGAAACCACTTACACAAATATTAAAGAAAGAAAAGAAGTTTGAATGGACCTACCAGATGCGAAGATGGTTTCCAAAGCCAAGAAGAAACTAACCTCTCGCTCCAAAGATTGACGTTACTGGATATACAAAAGGACTTTGTGGTTTATCGCGATGCTTCAAGCAAGGTTTAGGTTGTGTGTTGATGCAAGAAAGTAAAGTGGTGGCCTATACATCTAGGCGATTCACGCCTCATGAGGAAAATTACCCTACTCATGATTTGGAGTTAGCAATGTGGTACATGCCCCGAAAATTTGGAGGCATTACCTCATCGGAATCGAACTGAAATATACACTTGACCATAAGAGCTTAAAGTATATATTCACTCTCAAATTTTATTTAAATATGAGGCAAAGAAGATGGATGGAGTTGATAAAGGATTATGATGTTGGAATCCATTATCACCAGGAAAGCTAATGTAGTGGCCGATGCTCTAAGTAGGTAGAATTATTGTAATAATATGTTAATTAAGGAAAGCTAGCCAGCTTTGCACGAAGAATTCAAGAGAATGAATTTGGAGATAGTGGAGCAAGGATACATTAATATGATGGAATCGCAACCTACCTTGGAGGACCAAATTCGAGAAGCCTGGAAGGAAGGTGGAAGGTTTTGGAAATTATTGAGAGGATGAAGAAAGGAAAAGCTCGGATTTTCAATAGACACTACTACACGCATTACACATCACAATCGGTTCTTTTTTATCATCGCAATCGGTTCCGTGGCGACACTCAAGCGGTTAGACAGTAGATGAGGCGCTATTATTACGAATCGGTTCTTTGCCCGATAGAGATGAACTCATCATCTCTATCGGTTCTTCAAAGAAGCGATAGAGATTATAGATATAATTCTATCGCTTCTTTCAAGAACCGACAGAGATGATGAGTTCATCTCTATCATTTTCTTTCAAGAACCGATAGAGATGATTAGTTCATCTCTATCATTTTCTTGTAGGAACCGATAGAGATAAACATTATCTCTATCATTTCTTACAAAAACCGATAGAGATGATAATGTCATCCCTATCATTTTCTTGTGAGAACCGAGAGATGAAGGGGTGTGCTACTTTCCAATTGACCCTCCAATCAACACATATTTCACACAAATATATATATGCACATATCACAAACATACAGCATGTATATCACATTCACATTCATAGAAAATGAATACAACTCATTCACGTAAAATGAATACTTTAATTGTTACAACAAATACATATCACATTCGTAAAATGAATACTTTGTTACAACCGACACATGCTTAACCATCATGTACACATGTAATCCCATTCAGATTTGTAATATTGTTCACATATAGCCTAGTACGAGCTTTGGGATCTCTAAACCGTCCGGCCCTCCACCATACATTCCATCCAAGCACTAATCGCATAAGTGGTCCTTATCTTGTTGAGCGAAGTCACGGTCTATACTCTTCAGGGATATTGAGAGTCGCAAAATAGAAACGAGTGTTTTAATTTAAGTTTTGAAATTTCTATGTGAAAGGCTACTTGTATTATTATGCATGTACATATATACCGGGGAAACGGTCTCGAGAGGCTAATCAAGATCAAGATGTGATGCATGACGTACAAAACCGCAAGGGTCGTCATTGCTCGTTGATGGCACTGTGAAGAAAGAAAAGAAATTAAGAGACGAAGAAAATATGTCGTGAAATCTAAATCTTATATAGGGAACGCCACTTGTACCTTGAAGCGCACATACCCACTTGGAGCTTTTTTTTTAGATCGTGTTTCTCCTTCCGCGACGTAGTCGAGAAACCCCTATATACATTGGAGAGACGCATAAGTACAAAATAATGAATGTGCGTGAGTTAAATACGTAAAGTGTTACATAAGAGTAGTGCACTTATCGCCCAAAGGAGGCTTGATCGCGAGGCCATCGGTCTCTTCTCAATGGAATTAAAAGTGTAGACCACGTTGTTACTCGGAATGATCACGAGTAGGACCCAATGGTTGCTTATTAAATGGTATGCAATGAAGGAAATAAGTTCACATACGGTTGAAGTGCGTAAGTAATTGAAGGGTGTAGTAGTACTTACTCCTCGTGAGTAATGAATAGAATGAAGTCCTTCTTGGCCTCGACTTTCAACGCACCCTTGATGTAGCCAAGAAGCCATTGCGGTTGAAGCCTAGCCATCGCTATGACACGGCTGTCAGGTCGATTTAACCCAATTAGTTGTCGATTCGTCACGACTCAATACTCATTGCCATGCAACTCGTATTGAATGTTACGAAGCATAATGCAAAATCCTATGGAAGTTCTAAGGTCATGCTACGTGGTGCGATACTCACAAAGGTCCGTGATCGCATACAAAGGAAACGCCGATGGAGATCATTTGGTAGAGACTTAACAGATCCTCAAAACCGACCGAAATGTCCTGTCCGTCTCCTCACGGTGGAAATGTCCCTTTTGTACCTAACATTGAAGTCGACCCGACGCCGTTCCCTTTCACTTTGTCAATGTACCATCCATGGAGTCCGCCGAGTCCACAAGCCTAAAGTATTCAATTTCGCAGAGAAGCGAAGGGCTTTCCATGTTCATACGCCTTAAAATTATAGGGCTTCTCAGGCTCGCGGCTTGCCTCCTTTCGGGCCAAGGAGTCTCCGAGGCGGGGTTGGAGGCTTTTCTCAGTACTGAGAGGGCACTGTGGTCCAGCGTGTGAGTCTTGGCTTTTAGCGGAGGCCTCCAAAGTGGTTCTCTGGCTCGTGGCTGGCTCTCCTTTCTGGGCGAAGGAGTCTCCGAGGCGGGGTTTGAGGCTTTTCTGTGCACTGAGAGGGCACTGTGGTCTGTGTGAGCCTTGGCTTTTAGCTGAGGCCTCCAGGTGGTTCCTGTGGTGTCGTGGTAGCCCTTTATGCACCAACTCAAGATTGCAGGCGGACTGGCTACACGATCGTGGGAGGAGGCGGAGTACGGCGAACCTACAAAGCACGCTGCGATGAACAACTTGTTGCAATACTATTTGAATGGCATGTAAGAAGCGAGGTTTTTACCTTGACCAAGATCTGACGCTCGCCGTGGGCCATTTGATGAACGACATGTGCGCTGTTCGAGAGTGGTGATCTCTTCGCTGGGGGGAACTCGAGCACATGTGATAAGAAGGCTTGTGGGACGTAGTCCACGGACCCTCATGTAGCCCTTCCCCAAAGGTGACCATGCATCGTATGTCGGTCTCGTTGCATGGAAATGCAACCCGCGCTGCAGCCTCAACAGAAATCCGGCTTTCCGTCGGGCGTGAGTCGGACTTCCGAGGCGCTTTGCAAGAGGTGCGCAACTTAAGAGAAAATATTGGGAGTTACCCTCGCACCTCGGGCCATGCAAAATTAACTATTACCTTTAGTCTTGGACCCGGCTTTATCGCTTTTAGACCCGCAGTCACTGGTCGCGCACGTGGTTTACTCAGACGGTGAGGCGGGTCATCCGCTCGACTGGGAGAACATCGCCATCATCTCGCCCTCAAGCGGTCCATCTCTACCCTCATCTCCTCGCTCACGTGCCGCCATCTCCCCCTCATCTCCTCCTTGATCTCCTCCCCGAGCGTGTCCTTCATGCGCGCCCGCTGCGTTCTCCCATGATCTTGCCCCGCACTCCTAACCTCGTCTTCAAGCACGCTTCTTCGTATGCTCCGCCTCACGCAAGTACCCGCCCTTATGGTCGGACTTCCCGATCGCGGAGGACAAGATGTCATTTGACCCTTGGCTAACAAAGGTCCCCTCGCTTCTTTCCTTCCGTGACCTCCTCACCGCAAGAGGGGAGTCTAATTAGATCTCAAATACAACAGAATGGTTGATCGCAATGTAGTAAGTTTGTCGACTTACGATGGTGGAGACGACTTAGCGCGAGTAGCGGGTTTGGTACTACCAGCTGCCCGTCCGCGATTTTTTGTCCTCGCTAATACCCACCACGTGCCGCTCCTCACATATGTGGGAGTAAGGCAACGCTATCCGTGAGTTCGCAAGACTTTCGGTTACTCGCTACCATTCTGCTTTCTTCCTTAAGAGTCGCTGAACCGAGGTGGTGCGGTACGTGTTCTCACCTCCGATACCAATGTTCTTCTCTCGGCTCTCGCCGCAAGCATTCTCTTGATCTCGTGAACTCCTCCCAAACATCGGAGTCATGAACGGATACTTTCCGAATGGTGTAAGGCCTTTCAAAGACGCACTCACTATGCATGTAGCCCACAGGTGCCTCAAAGCCACACCCATCCTCTTCATAGCGCATCACTTTGGCATTGTTTTCGTCCTCCTCTTCTATAATCCATTTGCCCTTCACCTCGCCCCATACCGTTCTTCGCTTCGGCACGACCTCCTTTCTCCGGTCCTTAATCGTATGGCAACCCTCTCCCTCACCAATTGGCCGAGGAATGAGCGGTATCGCCTTGTACTTAGGAGGACCCGTGCAAACCCCCGTGGCATTGAACGGAGAACCCGCGTGTTCTCCCTGCGGGCCCTTTACTCGGTCCTCGGGCCTTCCTCACCTGCCTCGGCCCCTCGACACTTGGAAGTTGGCTCGGCTCGACACTTGAAGTTCGCTCGGCCCCTCGACACTGGAAGTTGGCTCGGCTCGACACTTGGTTCGCCCGGCCTCAGAGCAGCTAATTCGGTTACCTGCTCGCGATGAGTCGATGCTCTCTAGTTACATTTTCAGTTTTCTTATCCGACATGGTCATATATTTGACATGAGATAAAGCAATTCAGAGCAATTATGTGAAGTTGACAATAAATCATGTAAAGCAACAGCTCATTGACAACAAACAGAGAAGCGAATGATCTTCAACGATGACTCTAACCTCTAAATAGGTTTGGTCCTAATCCCATTCGAGGATATGTGGTTCGGGCAAGTTCTTAAGCCGTTGTACTACTCAGAAGAAAATTTAGCAAGATCTCACCTTGTTCTCCGAGATACGCCTCTGACAACAAGTCAAGAGGTGTGTATCCGGAGAACAATTGGGAGACGCCATCAAATCTACTCGGAGTTGTACAAGCAACAGAACTTGCCTAACTATTATATCCTCGAATCGGCTCCAAAAACGGACAATTCGAGATCGCTTTGTTTATAAATATGCTATTCCAAAGATATTTATAATAAACACTTTCGAGCGGAAGACGTAGGATACATAACCTAAACTCTAACATATGCTGAGATAAAAAAAGTAATATGCAATTAAGATTGAAATAACTATACCATCATATACTCAAAAGTTGCTACAAGCCATCATCTGATATATGAACAAGCAATCAACTTGATATGGAAAGATTATGCTATATAGAAATGTATGAATACTTTTGCAAAGGCTAACTTTGTAAAATACCGTGACTATCCAAGAGATACACCAAGCATAGAGAAAATCGAATTGAGAATCATATAAGGACAAATAAGACCATATATGTTGCGGTTGTTAAAACTAAGACAACAAAGATAAGGTAATCCACATATATAGCAACAACACATATACGGCTTAACATCGTTTTGGTAGTTTGCAAACCTATTGGTATCGTAAGTCCACTTTTGCTAAACTAAACTCGTAATTGAAGTTTGGAAATTTGGTTTCGGATTGTTGAAATATTTGCAAGATGAGCATATAATGAAACAATGACTTAACCCATATATAACTAAGCACACATTATCCATTATGCCAGAACATATGATAAAATCATGACTTCAACAAAAGAAGCTTTTAAGCAAAAGTAATTCATGATCTCGATCACAAATAAGCATAGCATCTAGCATGGATAATAAACAAACTAAACAAACCAAAGATATCTGCTCATGGTTGATTTAGCAATTTTGCTCTCAGATTTCATAAATTGATGGGTTGCTCCAAATGAGCCCTCCAACACCAATTTCAGCAAGATATATCACAGTATATATCAATCAAATCGGTGAATCTACATAATTCAAGATCTGTTTTAAGAAAATTGATTCACTAGAACTCCGCTATGGACTTATGACAAACTCCTAACAATGCAAGACAAAGATTAAAATGGTCTAACACAGGCACCGGATTAGTAACAATAAGTTCCGAATGTACCGATGATAACAAAGCTATTCAAGCCATGTAATGTAACTAATCACAGATGACATAGCACATATCCGTAGCAACAAGGCCAAGATGAAGTCTAAACACAATGATCTAAAATAAAGCGTCAACTGACGTAAAGCATTCACTAGCTAGCGATCAATATAATCTCAACTATTTGAATCATCATTGAGCGGCAAAGATATAACAAACTCAAGTGTTTCCAGATCAAGAAAAAATAGCCTCTAGCTCGATGGCTAGTTCCCAAATTTCTCAATCGGTCCATCGACACAATACCAACAGAGGCATCGAGTAAAGTTCTTTACTCAGCGCGGATCCGAGCCCATTAAGACAATCTACCAAAGTGATTGGTGCGGAGGAGTCGACGGCGTGGGGAAGAAGAGTCAACAAGGGAGGAGTCGGCATGGGGCATGACTCGGCGTGGGAAGAGTCGACGGGGGAAGAGTCATGTCGGGAGGAGTCGACGGTGGGGCGATTCGGGCGGCGGGGAAGGAGTGCACGGCGTGAGGAGGAGAGGGAGGAAGGAGGCACGGCGATTCGGGCGTCGGGAGGAGTCGGCGGCGCGCAAGGTGGAGGCGAAGAAATCGTGGTAAGGAGCAATTCAGGAGTGGGCGGGAGCTAGGGCAAAAAAATGGAGGAGCGCGCGAGTAAATTGTTCACTCTCCCTCATTACTATCGGTTTTCCAAAAACACCGATAGAAATACTGAGGCATATTCCTATCGGTTTTCAACTAAAACCGATACAATTATAGTATCTCTATCGGGTTTGTAAAAAGAAAACCGATAGAAATACTTGTACTAAGGAAAACCCTAGAGTGATATTTCTATGGTTCTAAATTAAAACCGATACAATCGAAGGATAATATTACTATCGGTATTACAAAACCGATACAAATGATTATGTATATGTGTCGCTTAATAAGAACCGATACAAATATAGGCACTGTTTGTTTTCCTGACAAACCATAAAGTCTGAATTTACAGAGATATCTGGATCAAAGAGTGAAAAGGCCATATCTTTTGCACACATAGTTGGAATTATTTGAAAGTTTGCAGAAACATACTTTGTGATACTACAGATCTTTTCTAAAAAGGATTTTGGCAAAATGAGTAAGCATTGAAAACAGAAGCCCAAATTCACTTTGTAGGCATACTTTTTGGTCAAAGAGTAGAAAAGTCAAATCTTTCTCAAATAAAGTCCAAGTATTCTGAAAATTCCCAGAAATGATTTGATGTAGAGTGCCTTCTTTTTATTCCATTAAGTAGCTACATACCACAATGCATTGACAAAATTTGTGAAAGTTTCATACGTACACATAACCTTTGCAAACACATATCAACTGATACAATGATGTACTCCTTTTATTTACAATATAACCCTTCTTGATGATCTACACGCATATAATTTACTCCATGTGTGTCGTTGTCACCGCTAAGACAGGCCCCATCCGCAAACGGAGGTATTTCATCGAATTGGTCGTATTCTTCTTCATCTATGACATTTTCGACACCAACGATCCGCCGCTTACCATAAAGGACGACGGCAACCTCGGATTGGCCGGATCACGCATATAGAAGACTTGATTTGCTTGCTTCGCAAGCACGAATGGGTCATCTTTATAGGCGAAGTCTGTTGAGATCCACAAGAGTAAAACCTCTCTTGTCGACCTTCACTCCATGTGGAAGTCCCACCCACTTACATCGAACAATGGAATCTGTATATTCCGTGAATCGAGCTCCCAAATTTCTTCGATCACCCGTAATAAGAGTTCATTGCCATTGAGGATCCTCCTTTCCAGTTGATGTTCATCGGACAAAGCATCTATGCCGACACGCTGTTTGAACAAGATTTAGATCCCGACTTTCAAAGTAAAAGGTGTACCCATTAATATCGCACCGCCATGTCTCAGACATTAAATCTAGGTCCGTCACCAACCATTTGATAGTATCACTAACAGAGACCTCGCTTCTCTGTTTGAACCATGTTAGAAATCTATCGTTGTGTTCTCGCATGATGGAAAGCTCATCCATATGTGGATTCTCTTCGTCAAATCGACTTGTGTCCGCTTTCGATATACCCTCGCAACCTTCTTGGTCGGCCGCAAGATCTGCGGATGCGCTTTGTAATACATATCAAACTCGTGGCCTCGTTAGTTTCGCTTCAACAGGTTCCTTTGCCGATAGTCTGCCCTCATGGCGAGATAGAGGAACACCGATTGCTTGTCTTCTCCCGAGATAGTCCACGCAGAACTCAATAACCTCTTCAGTCCCATAACCTTCCACAATACTACCCTCAGGTTTCGACCGATTCCTCACGTAGGACTTTAATATACCCATGTACCTCTCGAACGGATACATGTAACGTAAGAATGCGGGGCCACATATCTTAATCTCTCTGACAAGGTGAACAACAAGATGGACCATGACGTCAAGAACGATGGTGGGAAATGCATCTCAAGTCGACATAGAGTCCCGCACCACCTCACTGTAAGTTGTCTAGCATATCGGGGTCAATAACTTTGCAGAGATCGCATTGAAGAAATAATGAGCTTAGTGATTGCAAACCCGACATCCTCAAAGTGAATATTTCGATAGCAACCGGGAGCATTTGGGTCATCAAGACATGGCAATGGGACTTCATGCCCAACAACTTCAAATCATCCATGGACACCGGCTTCTTAATGTTTTGCGGAGTAGCCGATGGAACTTTAATACCTTGGAGACATTTGCGAGATCTTCTTTCTCCTTCTTGGACAGGTGTAGCATGCATGGGATGTACGGACCTTTCCCATCCTCCTCTATCAACGCAAGCCGGGCCCATTCCCATGTAGGCCATGTCGCTGACGAGCATTCACACCATCCTTGGTCTTCCTGGTATGTTCAAGAGATACCAACCAAATTGTCGCATGACATTCTTCTCAACGCATGACATCAATACAATGTCGGACATCTAACTCCTTCCAAAGACAGCAAGTCCCAAAATATGGACCTCTTCTTCCAAATTGTCCTAGTACGAACAGATTCACGACTCTTTCCGTCATCGAAGTTCAATATCCTCCACACGTGAATATACTTGCCTTCCACTCATAAAATCATGGGGCAAGCGGATTTCCTCTTCCCATCAAATTTGTCATCCATTTTACTAGTCGATGACTTCGAGGTAGAAACCTACTCGGTGACCCATATACACGGTTTTCTTGGAATTCTAAAGGTAGCCATAGGCTCTCGGTCTCCTCTTCACAGATAGGACACGCTTTGGCTCTTTTACGTCAGACCGCCAAATTACCAAGCGCCGAAATCATTTATGGTACAAAATACCATAGCTCGAGGGTGAAACTCTCTTTGTATGCATCCCACACCACGACCCCTCATTCCACAATTGTACCAAATCCTCGATCAATGGTGCAAGGTACACATCAATATCATTTCCTACTGTTTGGGTCCCGAGATTAGCAAGGACATCATGATATACTTCCGCTTCATGCACAACCAAGGAGGAGGTTGTAGATACACAACAGAAGCCGCCACGTCGGCCGTGACGGTGCTCATGTTACCAAACGGATTCATTCCATCGTACTCAACCCAAACCTTATGTTCCTCATTTCGCACCAAACTCCTCATGTTTCCAATCGATGTTTCTCCATTGAGCCGAATCAATAGGTGTCTCATTGCCATCTTCCTTTCGAGACTCATAATGCCAACACAACAATTTTGCCTCTCTCGATTTGCAAACAACCGCCAAGACGGGAATGATGGGCAAGTACCACAATACCTTGGCGGTGCACCTTTAGTGACCTCTTCACCATCGTTGCCTCGCTCTACGCTTCTTGTCGTTACGCTTCTCCTTTTGTTTGTACGGGGCACACTGCGACACTCGGACAAACGTGGCACTCTGATATGCTATTAACGGTACAAGATGCAATCATTAGGACATGCATGTATCCTTTCTATTTCCATTCCATGGGACATGAGCTTCTTCGCTTCATAAATGCTTGTTGGCAACTCGCTTCTTCTCGAAGCACATCCGATAGAAGAACTAGAAGTGCATTGAAACTTGTCTCCGTCCAGCGGTGTTTTGCCTTGAGTTCGAACAATGCAAGGACCGAACCCAACTTGGTGTATTCCGCTGCAACCTCCGTGAACAGCCGGTTTGGCATCGCCTTCCATCAAGCTTTTAAACTTTTCAACTCTCTTCCGTGTAATTACCCTCCACATCCCGCAACATTTGCTCCAAATTCTCATCCTCAAACATATCATCTTGCAGACTTCGTCATCCGGTTCCACCGTGATTCACGCAGACTGCGAAGGGTACCACTGTCTCGCCGTGATGGATCCAACACGTGTAATTCCTCACAAAGCCACGTCGAATCGGTGGTCCTCGATTTGAGCCGAGTTGTTAAATCTTCTCAGTTGGTGCAATCAATGCAAGGACAATATATGAAGTTTACACCTCCTCACAATGTCCTCTTCGCAATTTTTTGAACTCCTTAACACCCTCTCAAATTCAAAGACTCAAACGACTTTTTCCGATACATCCATTCCTTACGGTCCATTTGTAATTAAACTTCGCACAATAAATATTGAGACACCTAGCTAGCTATTTGAAATATTGAGACATCATTTGGTTAATATTACCTTTGCGAAATAGAGGACGTGTTCCAAGATATATAAAATATGTACTCTCGATCGATATCTAGATTCTTCTCCGGTTTAGTGCTTTGAATTCCTTACATAGGAGACCTACATTTTAACATCAACAATGATATCAAATAATCTAATTATATAGCTATGTAGTACTTGCAAATCTTTTGACTACAACAAAACAAAACAAGGGTACCAACGATGACTCCTAATCTCTAAATAGGTTAGGTCTAATCTATTCGAGGATATGAGTTAGGAAAGTTTTTAAGTTGTACAACTCAGAGAAAATTTCTGAAGATCTGCACGTTTTCTCCATATACACGCCTCGACAATAGGTCAAGAGGGTGTGTATATGGAGAACACCAGAGAGACGGTGCAAATCTACTCGAGTTGTACAACACAACTCAGAACTTGCCCAAACCACATATCCTCGAATCGCTCCAATTAAAAAGCGTGGACAATTCGAGATCGCCACTTATAAATATGCCATTTTGTTCGGCATATTTATAAACAAGCATCCTCGAACAGGAGACGTAGGTTCCGAAGCCTAAACTCTAGCATTTATCACATGATAGAAATTAACAATAATTCCATATTAACAAGAGCACTACAATAATTAAATAGATGTGTGCTTGACAAATTAATAGAGAGTGTGAAATCGATAGCATATACTCAATTCCAAAGGCAACTTAAACTTTATTCACGATGTATCAAAATTACCTAGTGCAAAATTGAAGGGTTTAATTTAAAGGCCGGATTGCTCACATTTTGAAGAAAACAGCAAACGAGGGTAAAAAGAAGGGAATCTCCTCAAGATAAGGCTTCAAATTTGCCCTCTTAACACCTATCCTTGAGGACTTCAAATTTTATCATCCAAGTATTGCTTCCAAGCACAGAATATGAGCTGTTTTCTTGACTGGCGGCGGAGAAATCTCCTCTGGAACAACAACAGAGATCTTGTTCCCGAGTGGTATATATAACCTAGCGAGGCACATCACAATCGGTTCTCAACTAAACAATGATAGTGATTTCCACGCTATCACTATCGGTTCTTTCCATAAAAGCGATAGTGATGATCACGTGAACATCACTATCGCTTTTTTAGGAACCGATAGTGATGTATACCCACATCACTATCACTTCTATAAAAAGAACCGATAGTGATGTATACGTGATCATTACTATCGCTTATTTTCTTGAACCGATAGAGATGATGATTCCATATCACTATCGCTTGTTAGTTGAGAACCGATTGAGATATGTCGAGTCCATATCACAATCACTATAATCTCGTAACCGATAGTGATTATTACTAACACCCCGTCAAAGTTATCTATCACAATCGTTGTTTCTCGAAAACTTAAGAACCGATAACGATAAGCGATAGTAATGTGCCGCTCAGTAGTAGTGAGATTAAAAAGGTACCCTATGGTTTGGGAAAAGAATTTTAAAGAAATCAAGGAAATGATCTTAAAAGAAGCTCATGAGACCGCCTACTCAATTCATCCGTGAAGTACCAAAATGTATTTGGATTTGAAAGAATCATCTTGGTGGACTGTATAAGAGAGATTTCTGCGAGTTTGTTGCTAATGGAGATCGCATGAATCGGTGAAAGCCGAGCATCGAGAGACTGCAGGGATTGCTAATCAAGTAAAAAATTCCGAATGGAAATGGGAAGAGGTGGAATGGATTTCATCACTAGATTACCAAGGACTCAATCTGGATATGATTCAATCTGGTTATAGTTGATCGTCGACTAAATCTGCTCATTTCATTCCTATTAAAACCACTTACACCGGAGACAAATTGGCGAGTTGTACATGACAAAGGTAGTGTGTTTGCATGGAGTACCCAAGAAAATTGTGTCGGATAGAATTACTCGATTCACCTCAAAGTTTTGGCAAAAGTTGCATAGTTTGTTGGGCACGAATCTTGACTTCACCTGACAAACATATCATCCACAAGCAGACGGTCGAGACCGAAGGGTAAAATCGATTCTAGAAGATATGCTCAGATCCTGCACTTTGACAAACAAGACAATTTGGGATAAGAATTTGCCTTATGCAGAGTTTTCATACAACAATGGATATCAATCAAGTATTCAGATGTCACCTTTCGAGGCATTGTATGGACGCAAGTGTCGAACACCACTTTATTGGAAGGAAACTGGAGAAGCAAAAGTATTTGGACCAGATGTACTCAAGGAGGCAGAAGAACAAGTGAGGTGGATCCAGCAAAAATTAAAAAGCCGCTCAAAGCAACGGGTAAAAGTTACGTTGATAACCGGACGCGGACTGAAATTTGCCGAGGGCGACTGTATTTGAAAGTTTCACCAATGAAAGGAATCAAGCGATTTTGGGTTAGTTGAAAGCTTGCGCCTAGATATATTGGACCGTTCAAAGTTTTGGCTAGAAGAGGCGAGGTGGCGTATCAATTGGAATTACCACCACAACTAACTGACGTGCATGATGTATTTCATGTGTCTCACCTAAGAAAATGTCTTCCAGTACCAAAGGAACACATGTCCTTAGAAACGAGTTAGATTTACAAAGAGGATCTTTCTTATAAGGAATATCCATCTGATTTTGGATGAGGCATTCAAGCAAAACTGCATGTAGAAGTATCAAATTGGTAAGAGTGCGATTGAGCAACCATACCGAGAGAGGAGGCTACCTAGGAGCGTGAAGAAGACCTCGAAAGCGTAATTCCCAAATATTTTTCCTGACTCTATCGAATCTAGGCCTTCGATTCCGTTTAAGGGGGTAGGTTTGTAACATCCTCATTTTCATTCAAAAAAATTAAAATCACGCATGTAGCATTTGTAAAGAATAATAATAATAAAAGATAAAAAATAATAAAATTTATTTATAATAAAAACATTTGAAAAATGAGAATGTTCCTTTCAAATATTTTCAAAAAACTTGACTTATAAATTAAGTTTGTTGATTTTATAAAGATTTATACAAGTGTCTCGATTTACTAAAAGAATTTTTGCAGAAAATCTATATATCAAAAATTCCAAAACCAAGTTTATTAGGTTCCAAATATTCCCTAGTATTTTAAGGAATTTTTCAGGATTTTAGAGTCATTTTACTATTTTATTCCAAGCGCTTCCTCTTCTTAACACTATTCAAATTCCAAAGAAAAATAAAGGCCACGTGAACTACAGTAGCGCTGTCTTCTTCAGTCAAAGCGTTTCAGAAA